>CM038676.1:46242484-46842484 GCA_021605205.1 Aegilops longissima | reverse complement strand
CTCTGGCTTGGTTGACCTTAGTGGTGAATCTGGCTGGGGCGGTGCTAGCAGATGTAGAACTACGGTAGGATTGGATGAGCACCGGACGGTGGTCGAGGAACTCTTGGAAGACCATGTTTGATCGTCTTGTTCTCAAACACCACGAAGTGCGAGAGCGTAAAAGAGGATCGAATCTTGCGGGTAAAGTGTACAAACCTCTGCAGAGGTTTAAACCTAATCGATTAGCCGTGTCCCGATTACGGACAATTTGAGCATCTGGACTTGGATCTATCTGGAACTCTCAACACCGGACTGATAACTTAACTGTGGGCAACTTATGATGACTTTGGGCTATGAGACATCGGTTGGCGGAACCATGTCATGATAGAAAACTCCATAGTACAGACTTCATTTATTCCTTTGATGTAGGGAAAATAAATCAGCTTTTACGCAAACAAAACTCAGACCACGAGCCACAAAGCCATATTGCATATAGTATAGTTTTATCATCTGTTTTCTCATGTTGTGATCTTGCGGTACATTCAATGTCTGACCTACACGGCTGCAACGTATCATGTTGCAGATACTTTCTTCAGACGAGTAAGAGTACGGTACAGGGTTACGGTCTACACTCAACCTGCCAATGGCGTTGATGGGACTCCACACCGACTATTTGTTTCATTGTGACTTATGAGGTATATATCAGTTTTACGTTAATTATACATGTGATTGCACTTTGATATATACATTGATGTACTGTGTGTGCCAGCATACTGATCCAGGGATGGCACAGCAACACAGAGGCTTGACCGTCTGAGGTCGGGTCGCTACAGCTCTATTTTAGTGGAACTGCACAAAATGATCGGAATGTTGCATGCTCCAGACAGCTACTTTTTTTCCCAACATGCCATGTTGATTTAGACAGAGCTGGGGGACATTGCTGCCAATGAAAGCATGGATCAATTTTAATTTAACACCTTCTCACAACTCTGTCTTCAGTTGTGATGTAATTATTAGCTCTGATCTGCTAATAGTTGACATGCATTAGCAAGGAAGTTAGTTTTTTATTGTTTCCGAAAGAGCATCGATGGCAAGACACGCGAAACAGAAGCTGAAAGCTCACACCATTGTACAATTTCATGTCTCGCTGGAAAATTATTTGTATAGTACGTCAATTATGTAAACAAATGATGGAAGCTTGATAGCATTGCCAGAAGCCTCTTCATCGTCCGGGTCCATGTGCAATGCACAAAATTATACTCCTTCGTTCCTAAATATTTGTCTTTTTACAAATTCCAAACGGGTATATTCTAGAGTGTAGATTCACTCATTTTGCTTCGTATGTGTACTCCCTCCGTTCCTAAATATTCTATTCATCTTTCTAGAGATTTCAACAAGTGACTACATACGGAGCAAAATGAGAGAATCTACACTCTAAAATATGTATATACATCCATATGTGCCAGTCCATTTGAAATCTCTAAAAAGACAAATATTTGAGTAGTCACTCGTTGAAATCTCTAGAAAGACAAATATACTCCGGAGTATATTTAAGAACCGAGGGGGTAGTGCACAACCTCATGGGAGACTCAGCCCGGTCGTTGTGCCGCATTAATAGTGAGTAATGAGCAGTCAAATCGTAAGCCCCACCTTTCCTACTGTAGGTTTCTTTGAAGAAGAAACCATCAATACACTCTTCTTTCAATCCGCTCATACTACTCCATCTGTCACTGTTTATACAGCGCGCTTCAGAAAAAAGAAAAAAGAATTGTGGGACCAAGGCGTCTAGCGATCGGCCTAAAAATTAGCATTGGTAGTTATAGCACGGTGTCTATTACTAGTAGAGGGAATAATGCGTACACACATGCATGCAGTGCTTTCACCCCGGGTACACACAGGCATGCACTTACTCCATTCCGTAGTTACATGGAGAGAAAATTGTGGACTTGATTGCGGTTACCACACCCTAATTAATTGAGCATTAAACCAAAGGCGTCTAAAGTCTCTCTAGTGGTGGAAATGCATTGAGAGAAATGCATCATAATGAAGCGCATACCGTAAGCTGTGAGCGGAGGGAGGAGTAGTATGAAGGTTCAAAACCAAATGCGTGTATGGCGGTCGGTCAACGCACCTCCTCTTGGCATATCAACGACATGTGGGATAGGAGTGTGAGCAAACCGATCTCAATTGACGGCAAAGAGCCAACCCGCCGTTCCTTGAGAGAGACGAGGAGCGAGAACACACAGACGGGTTCGCATGGAGGCCAAGATATATTCGAGCATGGTTGGTTGATTGATATCATTCATTACATGTTGATGTTGGGCTGCCGTTTTCCGCCCTTCTCCGGAATAAACGTGTACTTTATCAGAGATAAAAAGAAATAAGAGTACAAACGCTCCACCATGCGGTTCTAGTAGTAGTACTACTCGTACTACTGCGCTTGGCTCTTCGCCTCTTCGTGAAGTCGAACAATGATGGTACTCCGCATGTTGGGTACTACAGTGTATGCCTCTGACAATCTGACACCGAATGGACTGATGCATGTCCACCGAGGGTAGGTTGCATTAGTCAAAAGGCGTAAGCGAGCTTCACCTTGTCCTGCAACCTTCTCCTCGTTCTGCGACTTGACGGGACACACCAAAAAGTAGTGCTAGTCCATACTCCCTCCTTTCCGGTTAATATGGCTCAATCCTTTTTGCGGGTAAATGAGAGAGCTTTATTCATATATAAGCATTCTTAGGACGATCAGCCAAGACATTGGTCACTAGGAAGCCAGGTACCCCGCAAAAAAAGAAGTAGGAAGTGAGGTGTTTCGTCAAGCCAGCTCTCGGCCACATTCAAAGTGCAGCAAGCACGGTTCGCACGAAGATGCGCCGCAAGGTTTGCTGACCTTTTTACATGCTGAATAACAAAAAAAGAGGAAATATTACCGAGCGCTACTATTTATAACAGGATATGTGCCAGCATTAAGCGAGAATTGTGGCGAGTGTTCCATGCAATCAACTTCCATTATCACATGCGAGAACCCTCGAAGATAACTAAATGTGTTGAAGATTGTTTTATCACATTTTAAAATTATAATAAGAGTGCAGACGCTCCTCCATCCGGTTCCTAGTACTAGTATAGTACGTACCTTTATAGACTATATTAGTAAACTTTAAGCTTGGCGGTTAAGCCTATTCGGAAGTCGAACAATAGTAGCACTAGTAGTATAGTGTATGCTTCTGGCAATCTGACACCGAATTAACTGTTGCACGTCCACCGCCTAAGCGAGGGAGATCTTGCATTAGTCAAAAGTTTCTCCTTGTCCTGCGAGCCACCGCGCGCAAGTAATGCTAGTCCATACTGTCTCCTCTCCGGTTAATATGGATTAAGTTCAAGCGAGATAAATACACTGTCTCATCATTTGTATATTTGTAAAAATACGGTCGATGGATTTCATAATACGCTCATTGCGCTCAATATATATATTTTCCGGTGTTTATACGGTCACTAGCTCACCCTGGCTGAGTATGTGTGTGCATGCACGTGTAGGTTGAGCACTTAGCGTGACCGTGTGTGTTCCGTCGTGTGCTCGGACATGCATGCATTAGGGCGTCGCGCGCGTTTTTGCGTCCATGTGTACGTGTGACTGTTGCATACACGTAGGGGGAGTACGTGTAGGGGCCACTAAGGAGCAGTCAAATCACACAGTAAATCACGTCTGTCGTGTTCGTGTCTCACCCTCCTCCACGGCTCGACCCCACACGGTCGCTCGGCATGCCACTCACCGCAAACCGAGTATACGGTAACTTTCCCACCAGCTTGTCGATGGATCGCGCCATGGAGTACTACTAGAACTACTGGAAGAGATTGACGAGTTGGGGGAGGACAGCTAGGTGTAGCACGGACTCCCAAAAACATTTTACATGCATGTCGTAGACGGCTATTGCGACCTTTGAACGCGGAGCAGACGCGTGCACCCGGAAGCGGCGCGGGCGACGCTCTCTCGGCCGGCGCGCCGCTTCAATGCCGGCGCCAGTGAGAGGTCGCGTCTGCTCTGGCCGGGCATGAATGCGGCACTAACCGTTTCGGGCGGGAAGCACGCGCGGGTGATGAAGAGGGTTCGGGTTGGTCAGGACCGGCCGTGGCAGCGGTCCGGACGTGCGCAAACAAGAGATGATGTATGTTAAAATTGCTGCGTATATAATTAACAACGTAAATAATGTGCCAGTTGGACAAATAAGATTGCGCGGTTTTGATCGAGTTTTCTTTCTTGGAATGTTAGAAAATAAGTTTGTCCAATTCACATCTAGATGTTATTTAAGGATATCACATCTAAGCTCCCACAAGTACATAATGTAGCAACAAGAAACAAAAAAACTAGGACAAAAAAATAGACCACAAACAGAGTGGACATCAACTTAGATGTGACATAACTATGTCACATATAAATGTGTCCTAGACAGACCCTTAAAAAATTGTCCGCCAGTTTTCGTTTCTTTTTTCCGGGAACGCGCGTATTCTATTTAAAACCACTGCTATGGAGAGATTTTTTACTCCATTATAGCCTCTTGTTTGATAGAGTTTCTCGCGTCTCGCTCTCTCACCCTCTCCATATCAAAACAAGATGATAGTGTCCAGTCTATCTCTCTCCTCACCGGTTGTCACAGATCCGGCCGAATCCAGTCCGCTGCGGGAGGTGAGGAGGTGCAGCGTTGACGTTGTCGCCCTCAGCGACGGAGGGAGCCGATGCGCACCGTCCTCTCGGAGCCGGCGCTGGCACGGACGAAGATCCTCCTCGCCCTTGTTCCCTGCCGTCGTGTGGGCAGATCCCGCCCGCCCGCCTAAACGACATCTCGCCCACCTGAGGTATAACTTCTTGTACTGGTCCAGCTCCCCAGGTCGCTGCGTGCGGGTTTTCTCCTATGCGACTACTCCCCAGCTCCCCATGCATAGTAGCTAGGGTTCGTCGGCTGGTCCAACATCACCTACTTGTACTATTATGGAGGAAATGCCACTCGAAAAGTTGTCCTGATTTATGCCTCGGTGGAGGTATACATGTTGTTTCGACAAAAAGTACATGGTGGTTGTGCGGTCATTGTCCATATGGTGGTAGTACTATCACTGGTTAAATGAAAAAAATGATTTTTTTTCTTGGGTATCCTTGTTTAATTCCCATCAAGATATAATTATGATGCTTCTGTTTGTTGGTGTACTTTTCATTAACCCTTTTTTATATTTTTGGAAACAGCGATGCGTGTCTCCATACCCGGGCATGTCTTCCTCAATTTTAGTGGAACTGCACAAAATTGGATGGCCATTGTTGTTCCGCCTCACTGTCCTCTACCACGTGGTTCTTCCTTCCTCGAGCTTGATTACTGAGAAGAAACAGACCACATTCAGGATTTGTCGAACTTCATAGGTGCCTCACCCAAACTTGATGCCAAATGGATGATGCATCACCACGATGACCTATCAATGCTCATGGTCGCGCCGCATGGTTGCGTCGGCTGGTGAAGCTGATCGATTTTTGAATGAAAAACAAGCTGTCTTCCATCAGTGCTCTTTGCTTGTTACGCACAAAGATGATATCCTTCGTCATTTCACCTTGGTTGCGTTGGAGACGCAGTCGTCTTTCACGTTGGTGCAATTTTATCACACAATTGGCTATGAACCAAATGTTTCCTCGAAGAAGGATCGACGTTGGTACTAAGAGCATAAGTTTTGTATCGATTTCTAAGCCTTCTCACAACTTTGTCTCCAGCTCCCCTGTAATTTTATTTGTCCAGCTATTAACTTTGATTTAAAAAATGGTGTGGACTAAAAACCCGGATGGACGTAGTAGCCCTCCATTTTTATTTACTCCGCATATTAGATTTGACTGAAGTCAAACTTTGTAATACTCTCAAACCTTTCCGATAATTGAAATTAAAATTATTTATTTGTACACACTCTCACACGTTTCCGATAATTTGGCGCATGTGTGGTTGTTCACTTAAGGGAGGGTAGTGTACCACACGTGAAGGATAGGAAGTGCGACCAGGACGCGTGGGCATGGATCGTTAGTTCATCGGAAGTAGTACTCCCTCTGTACAATAAATAAAGAGTTTCGTTTCGTACTTACACAATTTAAAACGATTGTTATGGAGAGAATAAGAAAACCACTCCACTATATATTAGTCGTATACACACGAGAGTACTATATGGACGCAGCTTCATTGACTTAGTGCACCTGCCTTTGGGTTTATGACAGGTGGGCCCAAAATGTGGCTGGCTCACCTGTCATACAGCCAAAAGCAGATGGAGTGAAGGCACCGGAGCTCAGTCCGTACTACATTGGTACTAAGAGTATATATATAAGTGGGAGCCTCGATGCTTGTTCGCTAGGGTTTGCACTCTCCACACGCTCGCCGCAATACATATATGTTACACGCTGGAGGCTCAGCGTTCATTTGCTAGGGTTTGCTATATTCACAGTCTCTCACCCTCTCTTCGCCAGATCTAAACAAGAATGCGTTGGCCTCTTGTCTCTCTCCCCCCTCACAGCTGGTAAAGGAGGCGTCTGTATCCCGTCGCACCGGGAAGGGGAGGAGGTGCAGCGTTAACTCTATCGCCTTCGGCATGGGAGGCAATCCACTGCCGGCTGCACTGTTCTCTTTCACCCAGCGCCTGTGCGGGAGGGCCACCGACCCCTTCTTCCTCGCTGCCGTACGTAGTGTGGGCAGATCCGGCCTCCCGCCGCACGCCTTCCCACATCCCGACGACCCTAAGGTATAAGTTTCTTTGAAACTGTCGTTGCTCTAGCTGCATGTGGATCTTTTTCGATCTGTAGTTGAATCTAGGTCTTGGTTCAAAGAGGAAAGAAAGGTGCGGTGGGGTGGAGCATGAATCTAGGACGTGGTTCAATGAGGAAAGGAGGGAGGAAAAGTAGTATAGACTGGCTATCCAGCCGCTTTGTTGGTCGAAAAGGGAAAAAGGGGGTAACCCAGTACACACATCTGTAAGGAACAAATCTCTTTGTTGAAAAGGGAAAGAAACTGGGGGGGGTTAGTTTGTGCAGGACTAGATTTGCTGCCCTCACATAGGAAAAAAAAGTTCAAAGAGAACAAATATGGGACCAACACAGATATGCTGCTTGGCTACATATTCTGCATCACCCATTTATACGTGTGGACGCACATGGTGCTAGCATGTCCCATACAACTATTTTGCTGTTGTTAATCTAAGAATGCCGCCGGAAAATTGAAGCAATTTCACTGTTAAAAGTAAATTACATTTTTTAACGAATGTTGTTTCAAGAGAGTGTCTTTGTTAATATGAATCAATGATACCGTTTTAGAAATGCTACTATCCTACTTTGTTTTCCATCCAAGATAAGTTAGATGCTTCTTTCTGTCACCGTTTGTTTCATCCTCCTTTATCGGCAAGTAATTGTTTCCTTTTTTGCCTCTGTTAAAACAGGGGTATCGATTCAACTTGTTGCTATTGCGACATTTTACTTCGCTACTCGAAACACTTATGTTTTAAGAGTGTTTTGTGCAGTTCAACTTGAATATCACACCGGTGACTTTGCTTAATTTTGGTGGAACTGCACAAAAGGAGATCGAGATTTGTTTCAAGTGTTCCTGTCGAGTTGTTTCAAATCTTGGTCTCTACCACATGATATCTATTCAACTTGTTGCTATTGCGACATTTTGCTTCGCTACGCGAAACAATTTGCTTGATTTCAGTGCAACTGCACAAAATGAGATTGGATTTCCTATTCATGTTAGCATATTCGTATTTTATCCTGGTGTTCTCATGAAAGGTCAGTATAGGCCTTCATCCACATGATTGTGCAGTGTGCTTTGAGATGTTGTGCTACTTGTATTGGTACTTTTTTAAATAAATGTTGAATTGAAGCTATTGTATTGCTGTCTTTTCCCATTAAGTAATGAACAAAAATGGGACCAACCCAGACATGATGCTTGTTGCTTTGTTACAACAAACTCTGCATCACCCCCTTTATAGGTAGATGGAAGCACATATTGTTGTTGCGCCCACTCTCCCCTGGAACTGTTTACGCTTTTCATTAATCTAATGCCGCTGGTAAAATTAAGCAATGCCACTCTCAGAATTAATTAACTACTGAATCTTAGTTCAAAACTGCAACACTTGTTAGGAATGGTACTATCCTGCTTTGTAGTTCTTTCTACATGTTTAACCAAGGTATTGTTAAGATAATGTCTCTTTAAAAATGAATCAGTTCAATTGTTTTAGGAATGGTACTTTTCTGCTTTGTCGTTCCTTATACATGTTGAACCAAGGCATTGTGAAGATAATGTCTCAGTCAATATGAATGAATCACACTGATGGAGAATTGCTCCTCTACTGCTTTGTTTCCCATTAAGACAAATCATCAACCGTTATTTCTCAGTAATTGTTTCCCTTATACCTATTGTTGCTTACAGGGATATCAAAATTAAAGCTCAGTTTTATTCCGACTTCGATTTTAGTTGAACTGCACAAAAGGAGCCAATGTGTCCAAGGCAAACTGCCGCGTTCTTTGGGTCCGATTGGTCGTTCCACTTTGCGTAAAGAAGCGATCCATTGGATGCGGTACATTACAGGAATGACCGAGAAGCTTTACAGAGTATTATTAGACACCGGTCACATGACTAGTCTGCAGAGACCATTGGCAATTTAAGAACACGTGGAGTGCCCTGGGCAAAAAGTGCCCAAACAAGTACAAGAAGGTAAGACAGGACACGATCATAGGCATTAGATATTTTTGAATGGGAAAAGCTTGTCAAAGTTTAATCACTGATGTTAGCAAGAAGACGTTAGTTTAATATATTGGAATTGAAAAACCTTGTCAAAATTTGCTCATTGATGTTAGCAAGAAGACGTTAGTTTAATATATTGGAATTGGAAAACCTTGTTAAAATTTGCTCATTGATGTTAGCCAGAAGACATGCATTTGATATTTTTGAGTGGGACGCCCTTACTGTGAGCAGCGTCGAGTGTTTTTTCCTATTCCTGTGTTCAGTTTAGAAGTAAATAGTTACTCTGCTGAGATATTCCTGTGTTAAGAGTTTGTTATGAATATTGTCTATGTAATGCCAGGCCTTGTGTTTGATTGCAAAGTTGAGCTTGGAATGTTGTGGCATGCGGCATCACGAGTTGTTCCCCGTGCCTCCTGAGAAAAATGCTTCGTATTGTTTTGCATGTCGATCTAATACCAGTGATTTGCTTGTTAAGAAGATCATCCTCTTCTGTTGTTTCCGTGCGTAAGAAGTTCATCGTCTGATGTTTCATTCATAGCCTATACGACATGTCGGGTAGGTTAGACGTGAAACCATATGATCTTCCGACCAACTCATGATATTAGGCCGTGATCGGATCGTCGTTTTCCAACCAAAATCGCTTGTAAAACTGACGCTTGTAAATTAAAGCAGATGGTCTCGGGCGAAGGCGCTTGGTTGTTCGATTTCGACTAGTAAAATATCGGAAGTACTTCACATACGATAAAAACGCTGAACGACACTCGAACGATTGCTAATCCAGCCGTTAGCTGCTGTTTCAGCCTTGCCCATGGATGGTATGATACGCACGTCATGCATGTATCGTCTGGTAATGTCGTCCATATAGCAATGCTCATAAAATATACACTGGTCTCTCAAATTACACGCGTAACCCGCCGGTTTTACTTACAAACCCCGGGCTTTCCGATGACGAGTAAATTACACTTGTATGTTAATACAGGTTTGAAATAAACCAGAGCTCCCAAGCGCGGCCTTACCGTTTCATGTCGTCTCGGTTTCTCGAAGGTGCTCATAGGTGTCCGATGATCACGGCTTCTGAATGAGCGATGGGCTGTATCGAACTCCGTAGGGCCCGCGAGGCCCTCTCCGTTGTCCTTCTAGTTGTTGCGCTCGCCGTGGCGCCGAGCATTTTAACATGGTCAACGAACATGAGGACTCGAGGAGATGACTTTATTTTGTTGGATGACACTAGGGACCCACTAGGGCCATAGCCGTACATACGCAAGTGCCTCCTTATTATGTACAACTATATTTTTTGCTTTCTCCTGGTTTCGACATCACGGTCCCACACCATTGTCAACCTATGTAGTCAATATAAGCGAGAGAATTGCACAACGTGCGGCCGCCACTGGGACCAAGCAGTTCGAGCGATATTTGTGTTTTTGAGGCGTGAGCACTATAGAGTTTTTCTTGGCGATGATTTCGTTGTTGTTCGAGAGGAGAGTAGGGTATTAGCTGGGCGGGCTGTGGCCCGTCTACCCTGAGCAGATATCCAGCCGGATACTACTTTTTTCAAGATGAAAATGGCTAGCCCAGCTATCGTCTTTTGAGGAATATCCGAGGCAAGGTCAACTTGTTATTCTCCGCCCGCTGTCTGCAAATCTTTCCTAGGAGGGATGCATTAGGCTTAATAGGAAAATGGGCTTTAAAAATAATAAATGGGATGTAATTATAAAAACTGGGCAGTAACTATAAAAAAATGCACCAAACACGAAATTAGTTTATAAATATTATTTATGGATTTTGAAAATCTTAAATTTTCATTGTTGCGCGCACAATGTTTCGTTGGATTTTTACGTAATACAAATTTATATTTAATCTGAACAGAAATTTTGGGATAAAAATATTTCGGATCCCATCAAAATGTGGGAAATTTTAATGAATTTTGTCTTCAACAGTTGGTTGAAATTATTAATCGTTCTCCTAGCTAGAAAATGGGATGTACTTTTAGCAAACTGTAAATGGGCTGTTGTAAATTCCATTAAAATTCAAAAATGGGTTGTACATTCTTACAAAACGCAAATGGGCTATAAGTTCTCCGCCACACACTTGTGGGCCTACTAAGTGACGCGTCCCCTAAAAAAATAAGTTGATGCGTATGTAAGGCTTTGTCAACTTATTATAGTCAACACACGGTTCTAGCAGCAGTGGCCGTTGGATGTCTATCCAACGGATGTCATGCTTCTTCTTCAATCTCGGATATTCTTAGCTTCACCTGCCCAAAAAATGATTCCTCCCCCTGACATCTGGGGCGCACCGTTTCGGAGGCTGACCTGTGGGCCTACAAAGTTGGAGCGTACCAAGGGCTTTGTCAACTTAGTCAATATAAACGATTCTAGCTTCAGTGACCGTACGATGTCCATCCAACGGCCGTAGTGCTTCTTCAACCTCTGGTCTTCTTGGTCCAGCCGTCCAAAGCAGCGCCGGTCGTGCCGCCTGCTCCTGCCTCCCGTGGCCGGCTGTGCTGCCGCGGAGGCCTCACCGCCCCCATACTACTCCCACCGCTGGCCAGGCCATCCCTCCACTCACCCACACCCCCTGTTATTCTGCGGCGACGACAGCCTCACACCGCAGCCGAACCAGTGAACCCTCGTACTCCTCTCCGCGCGGGCTTCCACTGCTGCGTCTTCCCCGGCTCCGCGTCGTCCCCTTCCTAGGCGTCGCCGTCGTCCACCGCCCTGGTGCTCTCGGCGCGGCGTGGTCAACGTGGTCAACGACCGACTTCCATCGGAGGAGTACTGTACGTGGAAAGGCTGACAGCTGGGTCCATGGCGGCCGCAAGGAAGTGCCTCCTTATTACGCGCAAAATAATTATTCCTCCACCTGACAGCAGGGACCCGCCGGACGGGCCACCTTATTTTGTGAAAAAAACGTTTCCCCCCTGACTGCTGGTACCCACCGGACGGGCCACCGTATTTCGCGAAAAAATGTTCCCCCCGTTGTCAGCTCGGACTCACCGGAAGTGCCTCTTTACTACGCACAAAAAAATGAATACTCCCCCTGCTAGCTGGGACTCACCTTGGTGGGAAGCTGGCTTGTGGGCCTACTAAGTTGACGGGGACGGAGGGCTTTGTCAACTTAGTCAATATGAACAATTCTAGCTCTAGTGACCGTACGATGTCCATCCAACGGCCGTGGTGCTTCTTCAACCTCTGGTCTTCTTGCTCCAGCCGCCCAAAGTAGCGCCGGTCGTGCCGCCTGCTCCTGCCTCCCGTGGCCGGCTGTGCTGCCGCGGAGGCCTCACCGCTTCCATACTACTCCCACTGCTGGCCAGGCCATCCCTCCACTGCACTCAACCACACCCCCTCTTATTTTGCGGCGACGGCAGCGCAGCCGAACCAGTGAACCCTCGTACTCCTCTCCTCGTGGGCATCCACTGCCGCGTCTTCCCCGGCTCCGCGTCGTCCCCTTCCTAGGCCTCGCCGTCGTCCACCGCCGTGGTGCTCTCGGCGCGGCGTGGTCAATGTGGTCAAAGACCGAATTCCATCGGAAGAATACTATACGTGAAGAGGCTGACAGCTGGGTCCACGGCAGCCGCAAGGAACTGCCTCCTTATTATGTGGAAAATAATTATTCCTCCACCTGACAGCAGGGACCCACCAGACGGGCCACCAGTATTTCGCGAAAAAAATGTTTGCCCCTGACTGCTGGGACCCACCCGATGGGCCACCGTATTTCGCGAAAAAAATGTTCCCCCTGCTGTCAGCTCGGACCCACCGGAAGTGTCTCCTTATTACGCACAAAAAATAGAATACCCCCCTGCTAGCTGGGACCCACCTTGGTGGGAGGCTGACTTGTGGGCCTACTCAGTTCACGGGGACGAAGGGCTTTGTCAACTTAGTCAATATAAACGATTCTAGCTCCAGTGACCGTACGATGTCCATCCAACGGCCGTAGTGCTTCTTCAACCTCTGACCTTCTTGCTCCAGCCGCCCAAAGCAGCACCGGTCATGCCGCATGCTCCTGCTTCCCGTGGCCGGATGTGCTGCCGCGGAGGCCTCACCGCCCACTACTATTCCCACCACTGGCCAGGCCCTGCGGCGACGGCAGCCTCACACCGCAGGCGAACCAGTGAACCCTCGTACTCCTCTCCGCGGGCTTCCTTTGCCGCGTCTTCCCTGCTCCCGTCGTCCCCTTCCTAGGCCTCGCCGTCGTCCACCGCCCTGGTGCTCTCGGGCGGCGTGGTCAACGTGGTCAAGGAACGACTTCCATCGGACGTGGACTGTATGTGGAGAGGCTGACAGCTGGGTCCACGGCCGCAGCAAGGAAGTGCCTCCTTATTACACGGAAAATAATTATTCCTCCACCTGACAGCGGGGACCCACCGGACGGGCCACAGTATTTCACGAAAAAAATATTTCCCCCCTGACTGCTGGGACCCTCCAGCTGCACCTTCGCACGCAAGGAAGTGCGTCCGGGCAAAAAAAAACGATTCACCCCCTGACTGCTGGGACCCACCAGCTACATCTTCGCACGCAAGGAAGTGTGTCGAGCAAAAAACGATTAAGCCCCACATTGCTGGGACCCACCAGCTACATCTTCGCACACAAGGAAGTGCGTCCGGGCATAAAAACAAAGCGATTCGCCCCACGCTGCTGGGACCCACCAGCTACATCTTCGCGAGCAAGGAAGTGCACGGCAGTTGGGACCCACCTGGTGAGCGTCGTACCGTTGTCATTCTGGTCGCGAACGTGTACGTACATATATACTGGTGGATGTAGAGGCGCGCACGTGTCGTAGTAGAGGCGCGCACGTAGCATGTACACGTACGTACAACGGCGAGGGTGCAAGAAAGAAAATACGGCCACGTACATACATACGGGCAGTGTCTCTAATGCCTATCGCGCATACGTACATGGCTGGGTCGGAACGGAGAAACAACGTCGTCGTCGTGTTCATGTGGAGCCAACCGGCTGGGTCGGAACGGAATGTGTGGTCGTGTTCATTGGGAGGGCTTGGACGGAACAGACGATGGAAACGAGGCCTGCCGTACCGCACAACAGAGGAAGCGGCCTTGTGTTCGACCGGCCACGTTCGAAACGGGGTCCTGTTGATCGAGAGGGGCCTGGCGTACCGCAAAACGGAGGAAACGGACCTCCTACGGTCGACACGGGGGTCCTGTTGATCAGGAGGGGTGTGGCGTACCACAAAATGGACGAAGCGGACTTGTGTTGGGCGCCACGGTCGAAGCAGGGGGGTGTGGCGAACCACAAAACGGGACTCCACGGGATACTGTTCATCTCCACCGTCGACCTCCTCCAGCCTCCACGGGATACTGTTCATCTCCACCGTCGACCTCCTCCAGCCTCCACGGGCTCCTGTTCGTCCAGCCTCCACCGCGCCCTACACCACCGGCTACTGCTCAACCACCCCTCCACGGGCACCCCTCCACCGTCTACTGTTCATCCAGCCCTCCACACCACGGGGTCCTGTTCAACCACCCCTCCACAGCCACGCCTCCATCGTCTACTGTTCATCCAGCCCTCCACACCACGGGTTCCTATTCATCCAGAGGCAACGCCACCTCTCACTTATTCATCCAACCCCCCATAGCGCTCCTTTGTTCATCCCAGAGGCAGCATCGATGGGCTTGATTAGCAGCGATAGCGAAGAATCGTTCCATCGGGTTCGATTAACAGCCATCGATCGATCGCTCGGGTTGATGTCGTGCTTTGTAGTGCAATCGCTTCGGGTTCATTTAGAGCCCAACGCCTCGCTTCGGCTTGATTAGACGCCGCGCCTCGCGCAGCAGCGTCGTCTGAAAGCAGCGCATCGCTCGGCCCCCGACCTCCCACCGTAACCGGCAACTCCTCGAAATTTTCCTCCCCCTCGCTTCTACCACGGTTTTTTCCGTCATGGACGGCCCAAAGAATGTCATGCAGCTGCGTCTCTTGCCCGCCCAGGACGAAAAGCCCATTTTCTGTTATGATTTTTTGTCATAGAAGTAGGAGCCCACCACATCTATGATGATACCGGGTTTTGTCACAATTATCATCATAGAAGTGTCATATGTATGACAGAAAAAAATTTCGTTCGGCCCAAGATGTCACGGATGTGTCTTTTTTTTGTAGTGGGTTGAGCACTTGAGCGTGACCGTGTGTGTTCCGGTGTGTGCTCGGACATGCATGCATTAGGGCATCACACACGTTTTTGCGTCCATGTATGCGTAGGATTGTTGCATACACGTGGGGGAATGCGTGTAGGGGCCACTAAAGGAGCATCAAATCACACGATAAGTTAGTCGGAAGAAGCAACCATCATTTCACTCTTCAATGACACGTACGCAATATAAAATGGTTGATATGGGGAGAAAAAGAACACCACTATATATACACTAGCAGGAGCTTAAGCTACAAGCCTGCTTGCTTCGGTTGCTCTCTTCACAAGCATAGAACGACGGTGGCCACACCGCTGGTCACATATCCGGCCTGATCCGCTTGGTGGGGAAGGAACAATGTTCTGCGTAGACACGGTCGACATCGGCGAGGGAGAAAATCCACATTCGGTGCGTCCCAATCGGGGGTCATCGCGGTATGGGCCGATGTCGCGTCCCAACCGCCCTTCTAGCTACAGCCGACGTCCGTTTCGAAAATATTGTGCATGTCAACAAGAAATATACTAGTATCGTTGTTCCATTTTGAAAAAAAAACATATAAGCTGTTACTTCTAACCCAAAGGATCTTTATATCCAACAGACACAAAATATATATTCGACTGTTCGAAATTACTTTCACTGCTGATCTAATGTTGAGGTAATTGCTGCATCGCCACCAAAACCCACCATCTCTTAAGCTAAAGTAGACCGAGCTAACCCCTATATTAGCATATTACTAAGATAAACAGAAGGCACTGTAGAATCATTTAGGACGTGAGCTTGTCAATCTAAATGTTGAGGGACACCAGCTTAGCCCCGGCCGGCAGCTTGGGCAGAACTGTGAAGAAGGTCAGCTCCTGCACGGCGACGTCGCCGGGATCCCTGCTGCTTGTCACCTCCATTTCCACCTTGACGGCGTGGGTCCTGCCTTTGGGCACCCGCGGCAGGCCGTTCACCCATAGCTTGGCCACGTAGTGCGGCAGTGGGGACGCCCCCGCTCTGATGCAGACGACCGACATGGCGATAGGCGCGCCGATGTCGAGCACGCCACCGACCAAGAAAAACGTGCGGCCGTCCTCCTCCGTGAACAACAAGAGACGTGGCTCCGACAGTAGCACTTGCAGCTGGAGCGCCTTGCCGTATTGGATCCTGTGCACGGGCATGGGATGCACGCTGCTGATGTGGTGGGAGAGGACCGGCGGCGGGCCTTCGTAGCCGCAGACGGGCACTGGGCATTTCCAGGGCGCGAGCGGACACACGCTCTCGTGATCGGTGAGCTTGTGGTAAGTGACGTAGAGCCCACAGCCTTCGTGCGGGCACTCCACCCTCACCAAGGAGAGGACAACGTCCACCGCCGTGTTCCGGACGTCGAAGCCACCGCCGCGCTCGCACTTCTGGCACTGCCGCTGGTTCTCGGGGCGCTCGACGCGGCAGTCCGCGCAAGCCAGGTGCCCTCCCTTGCACTGGACAAATCAGGCGAACAACACATCAATCAAGAAACCTGCACCTTGCTCGATCAGCCAAACGGACGAGGTGTATTCGATCCTCAAACACTGGAGGCTTCAAGGGTCGGAGGCACAAGGGGCAGTGGAGCAAGGTGAGGTCCATCGAGACCATAGAGAGCTCCATCGTCGGGTCCTATTCCGTCTGCATGGTCTCGCCCTCCTCGTGCACAACCATCTCTCGCTTTATTAGGGCCGGGGCATTACAAAGCTTTACCGTCACATATTCATACTACTTCAAGGTGCATTAAATCAACACATGCAAGTATTAAAAGGAGAGTCACGGCATGCATGCATGCGTTGTAATTAATGCATTGGTAAATGCAAATTATTGAAATATATCGAGTGCAGTGCTTTTATGTGTCGCGTCAACTCATACAAGACCGAGAAGTTTGATTACTACAATGCCCTCTCACCTTAACCGCACCTGCCTTTGGCTGCATGACAGGTGGGCCACCGACTTGTTGGGCCCACCTGTCATGGATGCAAAGGCAAGAGCAGTAAGTCAATGAAGCTGCGTCCCTCCCTCGCCCATGAGCATGGTGGCTGGCAGGACTAGGAGAAGCTTTCATTCGCTACACGCTCTCCCTCCCGTACGCGGGGGACATGCAGCAGTTCAATCGGTGTCAGATGGCCAGAAGCATACTGTAGTACTCCTCCCCTGCAGTAGTACTCCCGAAGAGGCGAAGAGCCAAGCGCAGCCCGGACGCTCGTGTGGCAGTTTCATGTATAGAGTAGTCTAGGATAGCGTGTACCATGCCTGTAAGCTTAAAATCGTTGGGGTCAGCTCCATGCTATATATTTTTGATTAAAATAATCTTCTGGCCCTACCTGTCATCCTGGTGATTCTAGTTTGCATGCTCATCTGATCAAGACAGGAATATATATTTTAATTTGTGGTGGGGTAAATGTTAGAGGTTGCAGCAAATGGAGTATTGTACACTGCAGGTCTTTCAGCCAAGTTTAGAGGCAACCATGTGGGGCCAGTGCTATGATATGTCGCATCAACTCGTACAATGAGGAGAATCTTGATTTTACTACTACGCGTCTTCTCCCTCGCCCATGCGCGCGGTGGCTCGCAGACGAGGATAGGCTTTTTCTTATAGTACTACAACAAGCTATCCCTCCCGCTCGCGGTGGATGGACATGCAGCAGTGGATTCGATACTGTAGAAGCAGCAGTAGTAACATCATTGTTCGTCTTCTCGAAGAGGCGAAGAGCCAAGTGCAACCCGAACGTGGCAGTTGCGAACCTTCGAGCATGCATATAGCCAGGCTCTTGCATGAGACAAAATTGCTATGTGAGCCCACTATTTAGTACTCCCTCCGGCCGGAAATACTTGTCATCAAAATGAATAAAAGGGGATGTATCTAGATGTATATTATTTCTAGATATTTTTATCCATTTTGATGAAAAGTATTTTCGAACGGAGGGAGTACTGCTAGTATAGCCCTGTAAACCGAAAGGACTATTTGCCTTTCTAGAGATTTCAACAAGTGACTAGACTACACCGAGACGGAGTACACATGGAGCAAAATGAGTGAATCTACACTATAAATAAATACGTTGTCGGTGTACAAAAAGAGAGGTACACTTTTTGCACCCCTATAACTGTGCACGGGCAGTCTGAGCCGCGGGCACCACCGCACTGAGCAAGGCAAGGGAGGTGAGCCAAGGTAAGGCCGAAGTTCGAAAGGAACAGAACGGCGCCAAGACCAAGACCACAAAGAGCAAAGGGGATGAAGCAGACTCCCCCGGCAAGATCCTTGCCGGGAAGAGGTTTTGGCAAACCAGGCAAGACCCTTGCCGGGGCGGCTCGCCCCCCACCTACGGAGCGAATCACCCTTGAGTCCACTGCCCCCATGGGGCAAGGATTCGGGAGACATCCCTGTGGTGGCATGCAGATCTTCGTGAAGACATTCAAGATCAGATACACACTATAGAAGATGACGACCCTTGGTGGGATCCCAGCCAAGGAGGACCACAAGGCCCCCGGCGAGAGCCTTGCCGGGGATGACAGCAGGCGCCACGGCAAGACCCTTGCCGGGGCTACGGCGAGGCCCTTGCCAAGGACACTCATAGGGCCACCATCAGGCCCACGCCAATCAAACCTTCACCGTAGTTCGCATGTAGCTGCCGACCCAACCAGTTGGGCAGGCACGTGCGTGGCGGCAAGCGGATCTTCGTGGAGACCCACCGCTCGCCACCTCAGCTGCTGCACCCTACATGGCACCACGGGCACCGCTGGCGTAGCGCGTGTCAACACGAGAGGGAGCGGCGACGGACGATACAGGGCTCTCCCCCGTCCCCGATAAAGCAAGGACACCTAAGCAAGACGCATTTAAGGCACCTTGTCATGTAATGCGAGGGATAGAATCGCATCACTGTACCCTTTCCACCTCCTGTGTGCCACTGTGGCAACCCTTTCCCTATAAAAGGAGGCCCAGCGACCAGGAGGAGGATTCGCTTTGGAGCTCCTCCGCCCCATTGCTAGTTCAAGTACACGATAAACAAACCACCAAAGCAGGAGTAGGGTTTTATGCATCCTCGCGGCCCGAACCTGGATAAAGAGACCGTGTGCTATCTGTTTGATCGGCTCTTCTCACGACCCCGCGCCCCACAACCGTAGTAGGGATTCTTGTGATCCCATAGGTGTCGTTCCTACACCGACATTGAGGCCGAACGTTGTGAAATTGAAGTGTATCCCTCGAGAGGAAGGACTGGAGCTGTTGGCGGAGATACACGGAGGCATATGTGGATACCACATTGGGTCAAGGGCCCTCGCCGACAAGGCATTTCGGCAAGGCTTCTTCTGGCCCACCGCCCTCCAGGATGCGACGACACTAGTCACCAGGTGTGAAGCGTGTCAGTTCCATTCAAAGAAGCTTCATTAGCCCGCTCAAGCCCTTCAAACCATTCCTCTCTCCTGGCCCTTCTCGATGCAGGGGCTCGACAGTAGGCCCTTTCCCCAGCGCGCGCCGGGGGCTTTGAGTACTTATGCGTTGCAATCGAAGTTCACAAAGTGGCGGAGGTGGAGGCAGTGAGGAAGGTCACAGCTCAGTCAGCCGTCAAGCTCTTCAAGGGACTAGTGTGCCGTTTTGGCGTACCAACAGGTTATCACCGACAACGGCACACAGTTCACAAGCCGCACCTTCATGCAATATACCCAAGACCTCGGCGGCAAAGTCATTTCGCCTTCCGTTGCTCACCCGCGAAGCAATGGTCAAGATGAGAGGGCAAATGCTGAAATCTGCGAGGATTAAGGACCAAGACCTTTGACGGGCTGCACAAGAGTGGAAGGCCTTTGGATTGATGAGTTGCGGCGGTTCTTTGGTCGTCGGGGACGACGCCAAATCAAGCCACCGGCCGGACACCTTTTGCCCTGGTATACGGGCGAAGCGATTCTCCCCGAACTCATATACGGGTCACCTCGAGTGCTCGCTTATGCGAGCTTGAGCAAGAGCAACTACGGCAAGATGGCGCAGTGCTCCTTGAGGAAGATCGTCTTGGCGGCTGTGAGAGCAGCATGCTACCAGCAAGCCTTGCGCCGCTACCATAGCCGCAAGGTTCATGCGAAGCCTTGAGGAAGGCGACCTTGTCCTTCGACGCCGTTCAATCGGCCAAGAATTCCAACAAGTTGACGCCAAAGTGGGAAGGCCCTTATCGGGTAATCTGAGTTACCGGGCCGGCGCGAGTCCGCCTGGAGACCGGAGATGCCATTACGGTGAGTAACTCCTGGAACATTGAGCATCTTCGCAAGTTTTACCCATGGTAGCGGCTTGCCGGGCCCCGACAAGCCACCTTTTGTACAAGCATTGCCGATGATGCATGTAACCCTTTGGACAAAGCCAGGCGCAGACCCTAAGCATAAATAAATGAAGCGCTGGCGCCCTAAGTTACAGCATGCATGCTAGGTCGAGTCTCGTCCTTGGTTAGGGTTGATAGTGCTTAGCGGCGACTAACCCCTAGCTTAGAGGTCGAGTGTGCGTCCCTTTGCCGTTCTTTTGTCTTCTTTGGTTCGCAGGACTCATAGATATCCTTGCGGATCACTTGAGGACGAAAAAAGAAAAGAGGCGCAGACCGACATCTAGACCCGACAAGCCGAAGATCACGGGCTGTGACTGCAAAGATTCACCCACGGCAAACCAGAGTTGCCGGGGGCTATAGCTTCAGATAAGTTCTTCATCCCTTATCATGCATTCCCTTATGGACTGAGGTATGTGAAACCTCGTTTTTTTCCAAAGCTACCGTGCTCCCCTAAAACTCTAGGCCCTAGGGCTCGTTCCTGGGGCCAGGTTTGGTCGTAGTCGCGGCAGCAAAAGGATGAAATGAGGGGCCTGAACCCACCTCATCCCTGCCTCCGCCAAAAGCGTGAGAAAGGTTGAGCGAAGTGGGAAGACGGCAGGGCCTGTTGCCGGGCAAAGAAATGTTTATCTTAAGGATATCAAGGATTTACTCCTTGTCGTGGGTTCTACGCGCAAACAAATGACCCGGCAAGCATCCCTTTTTCATTAATAACATTCCACTCAGGTACAGCCCATGGGGAATGAAAAACATGAATGATGGGATTGCAAGTTTTAAATTCAGCTAAGACCCAAAGGCCTACAAACTAAAGAAAGATAAGGTGCCAGTAAACCCTTTCTTGTCCCTCTCCTCAGGAGGCAGGTCAAGGAGGCAAAAAGGGCAAAAGGGGCGCCTAGGCAAGCTACGGGTGGCAGGAGGCACCAAGAGAACATCTCGGTGGCCGTCTGAAGGCTGGATGGTGATGGTGGCGCCGGAAGCAGAGCTCGAAGACGAGGCGGCAGGACGTCAGCACGCGTCGAAGGCGTCGGTGCCCGCATACTCCGATTTGACGGCCTTGCCGCCCGCCCTCTTCCTCTTTTGCAGCCTCCCAATGCCAGCCGCCCAAGGAGACGACCCCGAGAAGTTCAGGAAGCCGGCGACACGGATGATGGGATCGCCGGTGCCGCACGGAGCGGCGCCCGACACCTAGTCGGACCCGTCATCCTGCCGCCTGCTACCCTCGTCGTCGCTGCCGCTGTCCTCCTCGCCACTCCCGCTCGAGGAGGAGTCTTCGCTATTAGAAGAGCTCTGCACACAGCACCTTGCCCGAGACCCGAAGCACCCGAAGACCTTGACGGAGAGGAGGTCGCCCTCCATCAGCTTGAAATGGAGAGTAAGCCCCGCCGTCAAGCGGTGGATATGAGCGAACGTCTTCCATCCTCGACAAAGATACATCACGTGAGGGGCTGGGAAGTCGATGCGAACTCGCGTACCGCTGATCCAATAGCCCCTCATGTGCAGCCGCAATGACTCCGGCGGATCCAGCTCCATCTCGCTCGCGAATGGAGTCGGGAGACGAAGGCGACGGTGAGGCGGCCAGCACAACTTGACGAAGAACTCGCAAGGATCATCCCCAACAAGGCCCTCCATGGGGGGAGGAACTACGGGCGGAGGCGAGACCGGCGCGCCGCCCCGACCTCCTCTTCCCCGAGCGCCTCGGCCTCGCCCCCTCCCCCTTCCCCTCGCGGCTGGCTCTGCCGCCGCAGGTGCAGGAGAAGGAAGGACGCGTTGTCGAGCGGCGACCCTCACCGCCACCGTTGAAGGGCCAGGATTCCCTCTCCCCATGGCAAATGGAGGGGGGGGTGGCAGGAGCTGAGGGAAGAAAAAGATGGAAGAATGTGGGACGCCATTCCCCCCGCTCTTTATAAAGGAACGGGATGGGGGCTCGGCCGCCCCGCTCAGCCAATCAAGACGTGGAAGGCGCAGGGAACTGGGACCAACCCGCTGCCCCAGCCCGCGACGGCCCGGTTTCCCGCCTCCGCCATTCGCCACCCCAAGCGCATGAGAACCATGTGGCAGGCATGCGGGACCAAGGCGACGGGTGAGGCGACCTCTCCCCACCCCGCCACCCTGTGATCGTGAGGAGTGGAAGCCTTGAAGACCGCGCCTCGGCCCCATTTAGTAAATGGGCCGCGCCTCCACGCCTCCCTCCGTTTATGGGGAAGGCGCGAACCGCCCCCTTTACTATGACGTGACGCATGCGCGCAGAGCTCAGCCCCACGCATGCCGCCCGTCCGCCTGCCTCCCCACGCCGAGCCGCAGCGGGAGGCATGGGAAGCGCAGGTAGCGAAGAGAGTTACGTGGTAAAAACCACCCCCTGCCTGCGCACGTTTTTGGGCCTAGCCCAGCACGCGATTGCTACGTGTGGCCCAGGCCGGGGCTCTGTTGGTGTACAAAAGAGGATACACTTTTGCACCCTATAACGTGCGGGCAGTCCTGAGCGCGGGCACCACCGACCGAGCAAGGCAAGGGAGATGAGCCAAGAGTAAGGCGAAGCTCGAAGGAACGAACAGCGCCAAGACCAAGACCACAAAGAGCAAAGGGACGAAGCAGACTCCCTGGCAAGATCCTTGCCGGAAGCGGTTTTGGCAAACCGGCAAGACCCTTGCGGTGGGCTCGCCCCCACCCACGGGCGAATCACCCTTGAGTCCACTGCCCCCATGGGGCAAGGATTCGAGACATCCCGTGGTGGCATGCAGATCTTTGTGAAGACATTCAAGATCAGATACACACTATAGAAGATGACGACCCTTGGCGGGATCCCAGCCAAGGAGGACCACAAGGCCCCCGGCGAGATCCTTGCCGGGGATGACAGCAGGCGCCACGGCAAGACCCTAGCCGGGGCCCCGACAAGACCCTTATCGGGGCTACGGCGAGGCCCTTGCCAAGGACACCCATAGGGCCACCATCAGGCCCACGCCAATCAAACCTTCACCACCGTTCGCATGTAGCTGCCGACCCAACCAGTTGGGCAGGAACCTGCGCGGCGGCAAGCGGATCTTCGTGGAGACCCACCGCTACGCCACCTCAGCTACCTGCCTACCTACATGGCACCACGGGCACCGCTGGCCAGGGCGCGTGTCAACATGAGAGGGAGCGGCGACGGACAAGACAGGGCTCTCCCCCGTCCCCGATAAAGCAAGACCACCTAAGTAAGACGCATTTAAGGCGCCTTGTCATGTAATGCGAGGGATAGACTCGCATCACTGTACCCTTTCCACCTCCTGTGTGCCACTATGGCAACCCCTTTCCCTATAAAAGGAGGCCCAAGGCGACCAGGAGGAGGATTCCGCATTTTGGAGCTCCTCACGCCCCATTGCTAGTTCAAGAACACCGATAAACAAACCACCAAAGCAGGAGTAGGGTTTTACGCATCCTCGCGGCCCGAACCTGGATAAAGAGACCGTGTGCTATCTGTTTGATCCGCTCTTCTCACGACCCCGGGCCCCGCAACCGTAGTAGGGATTCTTGTGATCCCATAGGTGTCGTTCCTACACCGACATACGTAGTTGTCTCGTTTTCCTCTCGGCCTTGGTCGCGGTGCACAATATTAAGTATACTAGTACTATCATCTTGAAATTTACGAAGTCACCATAGGCACCTCGTCGTCGATGGGAACGTCTCCTGACACGTGATAGATGCGAGCGGCAGTCGCCTCCATAGGTGCTTGAATGCCAAGGAGGGAGAGGGTAGCGGTTCCCGAGATGTTGAACGGTCAATGATGCATCCTCAAATTACTCTACATGCAGAGGGAATTAATTGGAGAAGCAGAATTGAGCCAAAGACGATGTGAATGCTGTGAGTTTGGATTCTCATATAGAGCGCCCACCACCCAATCCATCTACTCCTTAGTCTTTGTGCAACCTTGCTCACTCCAATCCAAGACCAAGTGACGGAAGCGAAGCACCTATGGAGGCGGTGGTCGCGGCGGCGATCGGTGTGCCAAATCATCAAAGCGTCGGCTGCTGCCCCGCACCGCATAGCGTTCCAGACAGTCTTGGCGACCGCCCGGCGTCGTAGCCCTCGCCGACGCCGGCTTCTCCTCTCGCATGGACGACATGATGGTCAACTCCATCCGCAAGTTTGCCACCGTCAAGAAGAGTGTAGCGAAAGCTCCTACTAGTCCTGCCAACCACCACGCTCATGCGCGAGGGAGGGACGCAGCTTCATTGACTTACTGCACCTGCCTTTGCATCTATGATAGGTGGGCCCAATAGGTGGTTGGCCCACCTGTCATGTAGCCAAAGGCAGGTGTAGTTAAGGCACCAGAGCTCAGTCCGCGAGGGAGAGGGAGTTGTAGTAATCAAACTTCTTGGTCTTGTACGAGGTGACGCGACACATCAAAGCACTGCACTCGATATAAGTCTTTTTACACATTTCAAATGGACTACTACATACTGATGTATGTAGACATATTTTGCTTCGTATGTAGTCACTTGTTGCAATCTCTAAAAAGACTTATATTTGGAAGCAGAGGGAGTACAGCGCATGCATGCATGCCCTGACTTCCCTTTTGATACTTGCATGTGTTGATTTGATCCTTGCCAAATTTTGACTATAAATTTAACTAACCAAATTTTCATGCATGTCACAAAAAATTACGGGGTTGTTGGATTGTGACTATGTTTATCTTATGTTGCCACATTATTTTTTCCACACTTACCTAACTTGAGTTCCTCAAATTGTTACACACACTTTGGCTTGCCTAAGCGAATCTTGCCACACTTTTTGTGTCTATGACATGTGGGGTTCACTGCTAATAAAAAAATTCTTGTCTTAGGTGTGGCTAATAAAAAAGACTTGAACGGAGGGAGTAGAAAATATCTTATATTTACAAATTGGAGGCACGAAACGAGACACCACGTTAATCCTTGAAATTAAGAATTTTTAACCATCCGATTAATAGATGATGTGTGTTCAGCCATTGGATGAAATACGGGGCATGATCTTCTATCCTACGTACGTGAGTTGTCTTCCCCAAGGACTCTCTCTGTTTCCCATGAACAGAAAAAATAAATCTTAGCGTAGTCTCAACACATCAAAAACTTACGAGCGCAGGACTCCTCTCCTTCCTCTCTCTAAGAACGGGAGTCCTCTCCAAATTTACCTCAAAAGGAAAAAAAACTGATGATAGTCTCCTGATTTGTTTTGCAGGGTGTCTTGGCTCCATAGCATGGCTGATTGTGTCGATCAGCTCCAGATCACGGCAGTTTTGCCACCTCCCAAACCATCCTCATGTTCTCACGTGTCGGACCCGTCGCCTCAACAACCGCCAGCAGTTTCCCCTGTAGCAACGCAAGGGCCGGAAGGGCTTCATTGATAGCACCGGTGTCGCTGCCTACAAGTCCTCAATCTATCTTCGCAATATATCAATGCTGGTGTCTCTCTTCTCCATGCCTCGAATAGTTCATGGAAGTAACTGCATAACCTGATTGATTAAGACTACCTACGTCGTGTAATTTAATCAACTGAATTTAATTGACTTGATTTCCTCTATTATGTTGTTGTTCCCTCGATTGAGGTTGGCTGACCATGCCTCTGCCCTATCCCCTAGGATTTTTTAGAGCACTGAAGATGTATTTGTAATAGATAGGAAACTACATGCAGACTAAATTTGAAGATTCTGCAACTGATATTGAAGACCACGTACTCCTAACTCTCTAGCCGTTGAACCTTCTCAACTACTTATTACGCCCCAATTCAGCATTTATTTTTCAGGCTAACAAAGGTGGCGATGATTCACCTTCTTTGGACGAGGAAGCATCTGAGATGAGAGTCAAGTTGCGTCCATCCTCTATAAGGTGACGATGATTCACACGTGGATGATAATGTCAACAGGTAAGTAATCCCATCCCCAACATTTTATATTCTATTCTCTAACCCATCAAACAATGATAATCTCTACAATTATATCAAATTGTATGTTGTTAATCTTTGAAGTTACTCATTCTTTTCTTGGAATAGTCTTCCCTGAAAGTATTTCATCTCTTATTTAATTAAATTCATGTTATTGTACAAATGATTATTCCAATTAAAAATAGATTAGACATGTTTGACCTCAACAATTAGTACCGCTCCCTTATATTTGTACTTCGCGACCATACTTGTGCTCTTGGAATTATCAAAACAATATATATCTAGATCTCATGGTATATTGTACTGCTCAATGTCCTTACTTTGGTTGTATCCAACCATGGCCTGTAGTCTGGATACCCACGACTAATTGTATGTTCCTCACCTACGCCTACACACTCACATGGTTACACTTTTCATGCTGAACCGACTTCAGATCATTGATCATTGGATTTGAAGTATATATAGCTACACTCTGCAATTCTTAATCGCTACACTACATATCGACTCCTACCCACTTGAATGTTCTATTATGCTTAATCAGATTTCTTTTCTGTTAGCAAGCAGCATGTTGTGTTTTCTTTTGTAAGCAAGACCAAGTAAAGAAGCCCTTAAATAATAGTTCTTGGGAATATACGGTTCAGATCGATACTTTTTTGTTGACAAAAGCGCAACAGCATGACAAAGTATTCCTACACGTGCAAAATATAGATGGGTCGTCATCAGCAATATGTTTACGATCCTTATCATTTTAATATGTTGTTCATACAGCGGGCTTCTAATTGGTCCCAAACAAGTTTGTGGGCCTCATGTTCTAATGATCAACATTTTATCAGTCCGTACCAAATGTTATTTTTTGGGCGCGTGAACATAAATGTATTAGTGATGAAGGTGATTTCTTATTTCTTAGATATTTCAGTAAAGGATTTCTTTCAGCAGATTTACTGGGAAACATAATACACATTCCTAAATCAATTTTCTATATGTGACTTACAACTTTTTATGATTTTTTATAGACCTTGGAGTTCAGTTTGTCGTGGGAATTTGAATATTAAAGAGCGAGGTTGAATATTAGTCTGATTCTTCTATACATAAATTGAAATAACTACGAAGAATTTTAACGACCACTTATGTATTTCTGGCAAAAACTATACAAACTACGAACTACGGTTGTAAAATATTTATTTAGGAACAAATGGAAGAATACATAGATTTAGAGTGTGTGAAGTCAACCTGTTATTTTAACTTTGACTACCATCGTACAACATTGTTTTGATTGAGATAGCAAAATGGTATTATAACTTTTTTTCATGAAAACAAACAGTAATATAAAATTTGATAATGTGTACATATATGACGTGCGGTTTGGTTCCTTCACAAGTGAAATTTTTTAAAAAAGACAACTTTGGTGTAACAAGCCTAAACTTTTCGATAAGTCAAAGATGTTACTAATTTGTGGGTGTTAATTTTAGTTTTAATTATTGTGATTTAAAATTGTATATTACTCTGAATAGTGTGCATAATGTACTACATTATTTCCTTTCTAAGTAAGGGCAACATATTATTTCAAGGATTGTACTCTTCATTTTTATAATACCGCTTGCCCGTGCAGGTGCACGGGTTGATGACTAGTAAATAATAATGCATGTTGGGGCAACCCACGTTTCGGATAATTTTAGCCGTGGGCTTGTTCACAATTTATACGAGGGGGTGGTTGTTCATTTAATGAAGGGACTTGTACCATACTTGAACGATACAAAGTGCGACCTGGCACACCGTAACACCACTTGGAACAAGCGGGTAGCTATCTCAAAAAACAATCAACAACTAAAAAAACGGCGACCTGGCATGTAGTACACAATTTTAAATGATTGTTTTGATGGAGTGAAAAAGGAAAACTAGCCCACTACGTATATATAGACCGGAGCCTCCGCGCTTGCTTGCTAGGGTTGCTCTATTCACACACTCTCATCCTCTCCAGATCTAAACAAGATAGGGGTGGTAACACTGTATTTCTCCCTTCAAAAAACACTGTCTTTCTATCCTCACCACTGGTTATAGATCCGGACGTATCCCCCTCCGCCGGTGAAGGGGAGGAGGGGCAGTGTTTAGGCCGTCGTCAACAGTGATGGAGGAGACCCACTGCCGGCCGCACCGTTATCTCTGGCCGAGCGCCGGTGCGGGAGGTCCTCCGATCCCTTCGTCGTTGCCCTAGTGTGGGCGGATCCGGCCTCCCGCCGCCCACCTATCCATATCCCGACGACCTTCAGGTATATCTGCCTTCGAAACCGCCTTAGCTCTACTTCCGCAGCTCGCTACATCGTTGCATGTGCATCATTTTCTACCTCTCAACCCCTCTCGATCGGATGGTCCAACGTCGCCTATTTTTCTTCTTCTATTGTTAGAGGTAAAGCTACTTCATGGAGTCGAATCTTGTACTTGGTTCAAACAAGAAATAAAGTGTGGGTGGGGGAATTTAGTATGTAGTACATCGGACTTGGTACAAACACGAAGGAAAGGGGGTGAAAGTAGTACAAACTGGTCATCCAACCGGTCTCTTAGTAGAGAAGGTAAATATAGGGGTAACGATGAACACAGTGGTATGACCAGGACTAGATTTGCTATCCACACATAGGAGTAGGTGGCTAGGGTGAACAAAAATGGGACCAACCCAGATATGTTTCTTGGATGTTTGTTTCTCGGGGCAACAAACTATGAATCACCACTTTATACCCATATTTAGGTACATAGTGCTGGCCTGCTGGTGCACCCACTGTCCCATGGCCTTATACCAAATATTTAGTTGTTCTTAATCTAATGCCCTAGTAAAAATGAAGCCATGCCACTGTTATAAGCCATGACAAGTTTAGCCAAATGTTTTTGCCTGTAATTGTTTGAGACTCTGACTGTTTCCTCTGTAGATTTTTGTGTAAACAGGGATATCCATTTCACCTGGTCGCTGTTGTGACCTTTTGGTGTACTGCACAAAACTCTTCTTAAAAGAAGTGACTTTTGTGTTGTTTAACTGGAATGTCAGAATGGAACAGTTGGTTCATTTCGGTGGAACTGCACAAAGGGAGATCTGTGTTCCAATCCTCATCATCCATATTGGCACCATAACCTTCCTTTAGGTAAGAATGATATTTAATGCATGTGTTCATCTCTATTTTGCGACTGCCATGAGAAAATAATGCTATTTTTTACTAGTACACTTGTACTCCCTCACTGACAAAATCAATTCTGAAATATAAGGCCAATCATGTACTTGGTTTCACCAACTGGTGAGGAGAATTAGAAAGAGAGCATGAAGAGGAAGAAGAAGAAGAATAAACAGTGCCAAGGCGATCTTGTTGAAGCTAGAGGCCTCAGGCGAGGCCATTCAAGGGCTTCGGAAACGACTACCTTACATGTGAGACGATCCTCAAGGGAGCCCTTCCACTTCTGTTGTCTCACTTAATTAATTAGGAGTACTTAAGTACCACTAATTTACTGCTGCCTAATTTTCCTGTCGGAGTTAAAGAAATCTTTAGAAGCACCCTATGTTGAATCATGTACGTGTGTATGTTTGTCTATGGAGGTGAATCATGTGGTGGAGCAAGGAAGGAATATTATTAGTGTCATGAAATAATAGTGCTATTGTTTTGCATGTCAATTTATTGCCATTGGTTCAATGAGGCAATGTTTTGCGTATTGTCCATCATGAATTTGATGCTACTGTTAGAGTAATATGCTAATGTCTTTCTATCCTTTCTCACTAAGCTAATGAAGGTTTCACCTTGTTCCTACTTGTGCAAACAGGGATCATGTTGTGCCAATCATACATTTTAGTGGAACTACACAAGACAATACAATGAACTGTATCCCAACCCGTGCTTTAATTATGCTAGAAGTTCTTGATAATCTTTCGATATAATCTCAGCACTGGTAAACAAGAGTGATTTCAACCATACATTTGAAGTGCACAAAAATATATACTATTGAGTGATTCCAGTTAGTGCTTTATCATCTCTTATGGGACTACATGAATAAGCTTTTTTCCTCAGGTTGGTACGGGCCTAAGGCCTTCATCCATATTAGTTTGCTGTCATCTCTATTTGTATCGTGCTACTGTCATGAGAAACTCCTTTATCTTTGCACTTTAAAGTTTTGCAACCTATGATACATGGCAATGCTTTGAGTGTTGAGCTAATTGGCACTGATTAAATAAAATAATACCTCTCTTTAAGCAAGACTACTATGTTGCTAACTTTACCCATTAAGATAATGAGGGTGCTTCTATTTGTTAGTGTATGTTTCATCAACTAGTCCCACTATTACAGTAATCTCACTCTCTCAATATATGTGCCAACAGGGATGCTTGATTTTGGTGGAACTGCACAAAAACTTTGGGTGCTTCATTGCCTCGACAGCTTCCGTCCTTTCCTGTCAGTCGCTAATTTGGGCCTGCTTTCTTCCTTTGCTGTCAGTCGCTTCGCTAATCTGGGTCTTTATCCTGATTATTGTGCTTGTCATGTATTGGTAATTTGGTATTGTACTACTGTTTCCTGATTTTATAAAGGAGTAACTTGGAGCCTGAACTTGCAGGCAAATCATTGCGTTGGGTGATTTCAGTAGAACAGCACAAAAAGATCAGATGGACAGATACTTATGCTGCTGCTATTTACTCCAAAGTTCACTCAGACAAGCATCGATGTTGACAAGAAGTGCCTATATTCAGTCGAGTATCAACCGGCGTCAACCAGTTGTCAAACTCCAAGTATTAGGAGAGTGAACGCTAAAAATATTGCTTGGCGATAGCCCGAAAAACACTGATCCAGTCTTTGGTCCCAGCTTGTGCATTTTGGTTATCGGCAGATATGGTAGCGAACTGTATGGCATGGAGTCTAAAGATTCCAGACAAGTTGGTTCACGCGTATATTCATCTGGTACTTAATCAGTCTGCACGCCAGGGATGCTCCATTTTAGTTGAACTGCACAAAAAATTTGGGTGGTTCATTTTCTCAACCACCTCCTTTCTCGTCTGCAATGTACAATTTCGGCGAGCTACAGGACCAGGATGAGCCAGTGAACTAGTTGGATGAAAGTAGTGGCCAAGTTGCTCAAACCTCCCTTGGCACTAGGCCACTATTTGAGGATAAACCTACAAGCAAAGTTCAGATTGTCTGTGCTGCCTCTTATGTACTCGAAAGTTTACTTGTACAAGCATTAATTTTAGCAAGAACTACCTTCGACTGAACACCATTTACCAGTCTGCAATGTAAAATTTTGGCGAGCTACAGGACCAAGATGAGCCAGTAAACTAGTTGGATGAAAGTAGTGGCCATGTTGCTCAAACCTCCCTCAGCACGAGGCCACTATTTGAGGATAAACCTACAAGCAAAGTTCAGATTGTCTGTGCTGCCTCTTATGTTCTCGAAAAGTTACTCGTACAAGCATTAATTTTAGCAAGAAGTACCTCCGACTGAACACCATTTACTAGTTTGTACCCTAGGTAATTAAAGTTCGTCCATGAATCATATTGGCTGTGATCTCAATCATTTGGATGCATAAACATACTGAACATGTGTATATCTGAATCTTTTTGTGAATTATCTATGAATATTGTTGTGTGATCTATCAATCATTTGGATCCATAGACATGCTGAACTTGTGTATATATGAATCTTTTGAGTTGTTGATAGTGAATGTTGGCTATGAATATGAACGTGTCCTGTGAACCTGAGTTTGATGCGAATGTTTACCTTCTCTATTGTGCTTGTGTGTGAACTTTTTAGTATGCCTACTGTGGGGTATGTGATGTGTGGGTGTCAATGGCACACCTTCTTCCCGAGAAGAATTGCACCTGCTTTGTTAGGGTAGCAATGGAGCATAAGCTCTTTTTAATCTTTTTGCTCTGTCTTGCCCCCTCCCCCGCTCAACCCCTGTCGTAATGGTTTCGGCCTCAAAACAAACATAGTACTGCATTGGGGCTTGATGAAAAATCGAGTGCCGGTTTCTGTAGATTGGCCTGCCCAGCAAATGGGTTGCTGGTCCACCACGGACTGGGAGGCTAAAAATACAAGTTGTATGGTGCAGAGGCAAGTAAATAAACGCCATCGAGAGCCATCCACTGAAGAAAAAAAATCTCTCCAGATGTGCTTCTTCAGTCGTGCCGTCGGCTCCCTCTATAATCCAGTTCGCTCGAGGATCTGGTATCACTTTCTTCTAGAGGGCGAACAAGTATCAGCTAGGCCTAGGTTTTGTATTTTAACATGCGTAGCCCACGACATACGGTGACAGTGGTTTCAACTTATTTTTTGAGGTCCATACCAGCCTATGGGCTTTTTCTTAAAGATCGGCAGACCAATGTATTTTTTTAACCACATTATATATATTTATATTATTACTATTATCGTATATTTTATAGAGACTTATATATACATTATAAAAACATCCCACGTGTTATTAACTTATAAAAGTAAATGTTTAACAGAAGTTGGCAAGGAAAATCCTAGTTGTTTTTGACTCACAGACAAGGAAAATCCTGGTGATTGCGTACAAAAGCTTGCGAAGATTTTAAGGACCAATGTAATAATAACGCGCTCATTTTTATTTTGAGCAATAACTCGCTAATTTGTTAATTATGTATATAAAAAATGTGCCTCTCCGGTTTATTTTTTATATTAATTGCTCCTTCTAACACAACATTATATATAACGAGCCCAGCTAATTCGTGTATTTGAAGGAAGTGCAAATGGGCTGGGATTTCTTAGATAATATAAATGGGCCGCATTGACGTGAAATTATTTGTTCACCCAGCCAAGCAAATGGACTGTACATTATAGAAAACATGGGTTAAATATATGCCACATTTTTACAGGCTGACATGTGGGCCAATAGGTCGAAGCCTACGCAGGGCATTGTCAACTTGGTTGGCATGCACCTTCAATCTCTCGTCTTCTTCCTCCAGCGTCACCGGGACTGCCTGGTCCGGCCGCCAGCGGCTAGCGGCTCTGCTTACCACGCATCGCTGCGAAGCGCTACCCCACCGCCGGCTAGGCTACCCCTCCACACATCCTGTTATTCTCTACCGACTGCAGCCCCACGCCGCGCCAGAACCAATTATAACCCTTCTCCTCCACTCAATCTGCGACTCCACTACCGCGTCTTCCCATCTCTGAGTCGTTCCCGTCCGGGGCCTCGCCGTCATCCACCGCCTCGCGGCGCTCGGTGCGGCGTGGTCAACAAACGAGAGTCATCGGAAGAGGAGTGCACGTGGAGAGCCTGACGGCTGGGACCCATGAGGTCCATGGTCGCATGCAAGGAAAGTTCCTCCTTATTAAGCTGAAAAAAATGTTTCCTCCACCTGACAGCTGGGACCCACCGGCTGTATCTTCGCACGGAAGGAAGTGCCTCCTTGTTATGCGAAAAAATTATTCCTCCTGTTGATAGCTGGGACCCGTTAGATTTGGTGGCTGACTTGTGGGCCTACTAAGAGGAGTTCTACGTAGGTCTTTGTCAACTTAATCAACAAATGATTCTAGCAGCTGGACCGTTGGATGTTAATCCAACTATCGTGCTCCTTCTTCAACCTCTGTTCTTGCTCCTGTCTCCCGTGGGCGGCACCGCGGTTGTGCTGCCGCGCACCCGAACCAGTCAAATTTCCCTCTCCTCTCCATCTGCGACTCCAATGCCCTGTCTTCCCCATCTCCGGGTCGTTCCAGTATGGGGCCTCGCCCTCATCCACCGGCCTTTGGTGCGCTCGGCACGGTGTGGTCAACGTGGTCAACAACCGAGAGTCATCGAAAGATGACTGTACGTGAGATGCTGACAGTGGGGACGCACCACGCCCATGGATGCATGCATGCAACGGAATGCGGCGTGGTCAACGTGGTCAAGGAACGACTTCCATCGGAAGTGTACTGTACGTGGAGAGGCTGATAGCTGGGTCCACAGCCGCAGCAAGGAAGTGCCTCCTTATTACGCGGAAAATAATGATTCCTCCACCTACCAGCAAGGACCCACCGGACGGGCCACCGTATTTTGCGAAAAAAATATTTCCCCCCGACTGATGGGACCCACCGGACGGGTCACCGTATTTCGCGAAAAAAGCGTTCCCCCCGTTGTCAGCTCGGACCCACCGGAAGTGCCTCCTTATTATGCACAAAAAAATGAATACTCGCCCTGCTAGCTGGGACCCAGAGTAGTGGCAGGCTGACTTGTGGGCCTACTAAGTTGACGGGGACGGAGGGCTTTGTCAACTTAGTCAATATGCATGATTCTAGCTCCAGTGACCGTACGATGTCCATCCAACGGCCGTAGTGCTTCTTCAACCTCTGGTCTTCTTGCTCCAGCCGCCCAAACCAACACCGGTCGTGCCGCATGCTCCTGCCTACCGTGGCCGGCTGTGATGCCGCGGAGGCCTCACCGCCCCCTACTACTCCCACCACTGGCCAGGCCATCCCTCTACTCACCCACACCCCCTGTTATTCTGCGACGACGGCAGCCACACACCGCAGCCGAACCAGTGAACCCTCGTACTCCTCTCCGCGCGGGCTTCCACTGCCGCGTCTTCCCCGGCTCTGCGTCGTCCCCTTCCTAGGCCTCGCCGTCGTCCACCGCCCTGCTGCTCTCGGCACGGCGTGGTCAACGTGGTCAAGGAACGACTTCCATCGGAAGAGTAATGTACGTGGAGAGGCTGACAGCTGGGTCCACGGCCGCAGCAACGAAGTGCCTCCTTATTACGCGCAAAATAATTATTCCTCCACCTGACAGCGGGGACCCACCGGACGGGCCACCGTATTTCGCGAAAAAAAACATTTCCCCCTGACTGCTGGGACCCACACTACTAGGAAAAGGCCTACTAATGGCGCACCGGTTTTGCCTACTAATGGCGCACTACCGGTGCGCCATTAGTAGCACGCCATTAGAATTTTTTACTAATGGCGCACCACTGGTGCGCCATTAGTATCTGGTATACTAATGTCGCACCTGGCAGTGCGCCATTAGTATGTAACTCCATGCGCCATTAGTATGCCTCCTGGGGGCCATATGTAACCATGTGCTTTGTGACACTAATGGCGCACTCTGCCTTGATGCGCCATTAGTATGAATATTTGGTTTTTTTTGCTTTTCTGATTTTTGCACAAGTTACAAAATATATTATTGGACAGAATATAGACAGCAGCACACAGCAACATCAGATTCATCGAATACAATAGAAGATTAGTCTCCGAATACAGTTCATCATATTAGTCTCCGAATTCAAAAGATCGAAGAAAGACAAGTCTCAAGACCGCGAGTATCGGGTTTGTCTTCACATTACAAGTCGATATCGATCATCTAAACTACCATCACATAAAAGAGAGTTGTGGTCATCACGATGAGCATCATCGCGATCAAACTGGTCCTCATCCGGTTCCTCCAACGCTCCCTCCTCTCTCCCGCTAGATAGCGGGCATATCTAGATTCGGCCTCCGCCCTAGTGGTGTACCCTTTGTAACTGTTATCGCTGAACGGTGAACCTGTCTCCGACACTCCTCCTAGTCGTCAGAGACTCGGGAACCTTACCCTTGTACACGACATACGACGGCATCTCTATGCACAAGCCAAACAACAGACAATACATAAGCAATATGTAAGTATGCAACAAAAGGATCGAAAGAGAAAAAGCAAGACATTAATAGCACGATTCATGGTCCTACTAATAAATAGCACGATTCAGAACTACACATCACTACTTTCGACTCGACTCATCGGACAGGAGCGTGGATGAAGCCGTCGTTTGTCGTGATGGTCATGAAATCGCGGTCGTTGTCACCCTGCATTTGTAGCGTTTCATCTATCTCACTGTTGGACGGTTGATATCTGACGAAGAACTGCCCCGAGGTATGAAGGACATCTTGATGGATGATGTCCGCAAACTCCGACTGGATGCGAAAGAATTCTTGTCTGAGGTCCGCGTCCTGGACTGCCGACAAGCTCGCGGCCCAATCTTTGAGATTATCTGGCAGCGAAGTTGATGATGGTCCCTTACGACGCCTCGCATGTGATGGAGGGCGAGTAGGCATCCTTCGACCGCCAGCGGTGCTGCTTGACACAGCAGAACTTCAGATTGTGTGAGAACATGTGCTTGCCATACTTACGAACTGCCCTGGTGAAGGTGCCTCCAGATTTGGCGTAGCCGGGGAGAACATCATCAAGAACTTTCTTGACATTTGTGTAGTCTATCTTGGAGTTACGGTTCGGGTCGAAATACGTGGCCATGGAATATTTCGGGCTTAAGAGGATGAGTGTGCAATGTGTGTCACTGCATAGAACACAGAATGTTAGAAAAAAAAAGAATGATCAAAATCTAAGAAATCATATGTTACGGGGCGGTTAAGGGATGACTTACTCGGGAAAGTAAGCCACAAGGAAGTTATCCTTATCTGGGTTTGCCAGAATGACGCCTTCGAGGTGTGAACTCGCAACTTGGTGGTCCCTAGCGCTGTTCAAGTGCTTGGCACGCATGTAGAAGGGGTCGACTATCACGATGTCCGGGGTCCTGTCTCTGATGATCCGCATCTCCATACTCAGCGAAAACAGCCGAACGAAGGTGTATTGCAGCGGATGAAGGTTAAACATAGCAAAGATGTCATCAAACCGCAGGATGATCGTACCCCCGATGTCGCCATCCGCAAAGCCCTTGCCCTCTTGCACCTTGGCCACAAAAATCGGGTATGCCACATCATTCTCTCTCACACGCCGCTTCTCCAAAGAAAGAACACTGTCGTGCAGACTCCGCATAGCACCGGTTGCAGCATTCAGCATATTTGGCGGTAGGGACCTTGTTAGTCTTTCGTTTCCGTCCCTTCTTCTTGATCTCCTGTAATGGGACCGAGTTCTGCTCACAGACCGCTTTCTTGAGCGTGTTGGGGCTGATAATTTTTCGCACCTCAACTATCTGAGGCTCGGTGAAGGTGGGAGCTGGAGGCGTCTCCTGAGAACTGAACACCAGACGACGCCTATTGCAATTGGATTTCTCCGACGTACCAGCTAGATTGCGGTCGTCTTGGTTGGGTTCTTGAGAAAGAGGCCCGCAGAACTCGTCAGCGTACCCATGTTCGGCAAAGTACTTATCGACTTTGGTAAATGTACCGTCGTCGTTGTCGTCGCCGTCCGGATCTCGTGCCATAGGGCTGTCCGGATCTGTGCCATAGGGATGTCCGACATAGGGATGTCCGCAGGTCCAGTAGCGTGCGGCGTTCTTGCCATGGCTTGGCGCCGCACGATCTGGTTGTCTTATCGTGGGGTGGTGTCCCCCGGCCCCAAACAAATCTGGCTCTTCGGCCAAAGCAGCGGCCAGTTTACGCAGCGCCGAGGGTCATCTCATCTTCTTCGTCGGCCCCAGCGGGTCGAACCGGAGGTAACAGCTCGTCGCAGCCTCGCAGCACCCGAACCACTTCAACCCTATACACTATGGGTGGCATCGGATTACCGTGGAACATGCAGTTGCCCGGTTGAACGATTCTGCCCTTGGCGACATCGACCAACTCGCCGCCCACGAAGTGCATAAGAGTGCAAGGAACGTCGGCGGTGACCTGCGAAAACATGTACAGGGCGTCAAGGATGCCCAGTCAAAAGCAAGGAGATGAAGTCATCGGCCGAGAGGCTTAGTTACCGTGATGCCGTCGAGCTCGGCTAATGTCGAGGCACCGCCAACGGCGGGCATGCAACTAATGGAGGGGGAGCTTGCTGGCGAGGTGCCGGCCGGCGTACACCCGGGTGCATTAAGCTCCAATGCCCGTGTCGGCGCCGGAGACACGAATACCGCCTCCGCCGGAGACACCAATGGCGCCGCCACCGGAGACAGCAATGGCGCCGCCGGAGACACCAATGGCGCCGCCTGCGTGCTGTGCGACTTGCTGGCCGTGAAGCTGGGAACCGGGGGAGGCCCCTGTTGGCCGCCCGCAATCCACGTCGTCAGCCCATGAATCAACGTAGGCACCATGGCGTTGAGCTTCGCTCCCGCTTGTTGTTCCACTTGCTCTTGGACAAGCTCCGAATCCGTGCCACTTGTGCCTTGAGTGCTTCAACCTCGCGTCGGCTTTCCGAGCTGGCCTTTTTCTCCTTCCGCACACCAGCGTATAGTATGACCCCATTTTGTGGACAAGCCTTTGCCGGCCACACGACCAGCTGACGTCGGCTTAGTGAGCTTATCCTTGCTTTTCATTATGTTCAACACCCTATTTAAAGGGCTGTCGAAAGGGGAGCTCTGAGACGACCCCGCGCTACTGCTTATAGTTTCCTGCGAAAGGAACGTGAACCATTTAGAAATATTGGGGATTAGTTAGAGTGCAACCATATGGAGCTAATTACGCGGGGGTGTATTCCTTACCAGAACAAGCTCAAGCGCCCTGGTCATCGGATCCGTGGTAAGCTCCTTTGTTATCGGTTCCTCGTTGTACCGGGCCCTGACATAGTTCCTGGTCTGCTTGTTACCGCTGTATTTCTCGAAGCGGGCGGTAGGCCTTGCTCGGCACGCCCGCGCCCTCCTTGTCCCATATAGGCTCCGCCACTCTGTAACCGCCGGACCGAGTTTGTGTTCCCCTAAGTTCAACTCCGCATTTCTTTCCCCAATCGACTTGATTCGAGGTTGCACTGGTCGAGCACTTGATCTTGAACTCCTTGTACTCATCTTCGCCATCAAAGGATATTTCGCCTTGATCTTCTCATAACTATCACCTTTATCAATCATTTTCTTCACGCGCTTCTCCAAGTAGACAGGTCGTGCTCATCTTCGTGAGGGCGGCACTGTTCACTTTATTCCCCGAGAGGCGGTGTTTTCAAATTCGCGGGAACTTGTATCGCTCGTGCAGCTTCGTGAAGAGGAGGTTGCGCAAATTCCCTCGGTCCTTATGCCTAAGGTTCTCGGTGTTGATCAAGACTGTGCTCCGGAGAATGCACCCGAGCTGAACCGAGTACCCCTTGACAATATGTTTGGGCTCCGTTGGATTCCTGTCGGAGTCCACTTGAGTGAATTCCTCCTTGACGGTGCGGAGCACATTCGGACGCCGGTCCTTCCTTTGCTTCTTCGATTGGCTGCCATCTGTGTGTGCGCCGCCATCATCAGTGGTGGCATCCTCGGCGGCACCATCAATGGTGTCATCCCCGACGCCACTAGGGGTTGTGTAATCAGGATCGGTGTCTTCCGCGGCATCCTCATAGCGGTGAGGTTTTTCCTCCATCTCCTGGGACAGCTCCCAGAATTGCTTGCCGCCCGAACCACCGGCCTCATCGTTGTGGGCCATGTTTCGCTCTAAATAGGAAAAAAGTTTGGTCAAAAAGTTGGTTATTGTCAAGGAACAAGATCATGGTCTCATCATTTAGGGTTTATCGATGCCGAGGCACCCTAGGTTGGGCCTAATCACTTGGCACTAATCACTTGGCTCTATTGCCACCTATGTTGGGTTTAGCATCTAGGGTTTATCGATGCTAAGGAGAATTCTAAGTTGGGCCTAATCACTTGGCTCTATTGCCACCTATGGTTTAATGCAGCAAGAATGGCAGGGCAGTTGATCCTACTTAACTAAGTACTAAGATACCCCTGCCCATGCATTACTCATAAGTATTTTTATATGTCCTATTTTAGCAAAGTCATGCTAAAATTCACGGAAAATTTTAGCATGACCTTTGCTGAAAATAGGACATATGGAGTACCCGAATTTGCCGGAACGGAAGTTAATCGACATTCCGGCAAACTCAAGGGCCTATCTTTGCTCAAGTTTTTGACAAGAGCCTCTGAAGAAAACAGCATTGCAACATTCAAGTTCATAGGATAAAAAATCATCCACATTCACCAACCCACATGATGTAAAACCCACATGAGCTGTAAATGACTTAAAAACCCACATGATGTTATAATCAGATACTTGAACATGATGATACCAAATGGTAAGGAAAATTGTATCACTCTAGATTAATGTAGCCACTATCTAACAAAACCAGAATGTTAACAAAATTACACCATGATGATACCAAATTCTTGTAGTAGTACAATGAGTTCACAGGATAAAAAAATCATACACATTCACCAACCCAAACTGGTGGAGATCAAACAAACCAGAACCTCCTGTGTTGCATAACAGCAGCAGCAACAGGTTTATTCTTCTTCTTCATAAACATTAATTGGTGTGGGTCACTCTATCTGCCCTCTAATGACTCACTCAACTTAATAGGACAGCCCACAAGCATTGTTTTGATTCCAACAGCTGTTGTAAAATACATCCAACAAAGGTGCTCTAAAATCAGAAATACTACCGCCCAAATCTTTAGCTCAATTCTGAAAATACATGGTCTTCTAGTTACAATACTACGCCCCAACAGTCAAAATTTCAAACCACACACTTACTTTCAACTATAAACAAAACTGACTTGCTATTAATATGGCAGTCCACTATATATTTTTATGACAAAATACATCATTATCAGGGCACATTATGGCCATTTTCTTACATGATGCTAACTGTACCTAACTGAACATATTTCTCACCTTGGAGGTGTTGCTCCTGCTGCACTGTCTGAACTTCAATTCCTTTACCTCCTTGGAAACCTGAAATATGCAGATGTATATGATGATTCTAAGAAAAGGGAAAAGGTGTATCAGGAACAGATTCACATGTGTGGCTGTTAGCCATTTTATAACATTGCATAGCATTAGTCAGACAGAGCTGAGCCTTTCACTACTATATAATATTTCCATATAAAATTAAATTTGCTAACCCTAGAACACGGGGGAAGAGGGCTGTGGTACTTGCCAGAGGTAGCCTAGGGGGGAGGAGGGGAAGGGGGGAGAGGTGAGGAATCACCTGTGGGATAACGGCAGGCTGCCGTAGGAGGGCGCCGACGTCGAGGAGGCGGCGGGCGGCGGCGCGTCGAGGAGGAGGCGGCATGTCGAGGAGGAGGCGGCCCGTCGAGGAGGAGGTGCGTCGAGGAGGAGGCGGCGTGTCGAGCTTGCCACCCACCTTGGAGCCGGAACCCTAGGGCGTGCAGGCGCGGCGGACGGAGGGGACGGAGGGGACAGAGGGGCGGCGCCATGGGGAGGTGGGGCTCGGGGAGGCGGTGCTCGAGGGGAGGAAGGGAGAGGGAGGCGGCGGGCGCATGGGCGGCTGCGGCGGACGGAGGCTGCGGCGGCGGCGTACGGTTGGGGTCGATCGAGGGGAATCTGGCGAGGGAGGGAGGGAGGACACAGTCAGGCGAGGCAGAGGTGGAGTGGGGAGGGTTCTAATGGCGCACCACCCCTCGTGGCGCCATAAGTACGATTATTCTAATGGCGCATCTCCCCTCGGTGCGCCATTAGAATTTTGTTTTAATCTAGCCCGACTTGTCAGGTTATATACCACCTAACCCTATCTACATCAGAACCCGCCCACTAGCCCGACTGGTCAGCACGCAACACACACACCAGGAGGTCCTGGGTTCGATTCCCAGGCTCCCCAATATTTTTTTATGCATTTTAAATGTTGTTTGATATTTATTTGTGTTTAAATATGTTCAAACTTGTTTAAATCATAACAGTAATATTTTTTTATAAAAACAGTAATAATTTTTTAAAAATATGTTCAAATTTGTTACTTGAAAATATCATCGGCGGCGGTGGAGCGGGAGGGTGCGGGGCCGGGTGCTCGTCGGCGGTGGAGCGGGAGGTTGCGGTGGGTCGTCGGCGGTGGAGCTAGCGGGGAGGGTGCGGTGGGATCGAGATGGAGGGGATCGAGATCGAGATGGAGGGGAATCGAGATCGAGATAGAGGGGATCGAGATCAAGTGTCCTCATGAATTCAAAAAGTGCCCATGAAATTTAAAAATATTCAGGATATCAAAAAGTGCCTATGAAATACAATCGAGAAATGAAGACTACGATTTAAATACAATCGATCTTAGCTAGCTATCTGTTCACAATCTTCTTGCCCTTCTTTTTGGCAAATGGAGTTCTTCCGTGGAACGGACGCCTTTAGGTAGGGTGGTCCTGCTTCTTCTTGTGGTGTGTGCTGCTACTTCATCGTCGTCGCCATGTTCGATCTTGGTCATTGACTTGTCAAGTCTTGCTCATTGGCTACTCCATCCATTCCGATGATCTTCCTTTGCCTCTCCTCACGACAACACGACCGGGCTTTAACGGGTCGGTAATGAAGAAGCATTGGTCCACTTGGGAAGCCGAACCCATGGCTCATTTCTCGCGGTGACGCTTATGCCGCGATCTTGGATTTGGCGGGTATAACCATGGTGGTGAAATACCGGTCTTCTTTTAGGACGCCTTGGCCCATCGACACGGAACATCGGGCCTTCTCTAGCGTAGCTCAGCTCCCAGATCTCCTCGATCCTTCCGTAGTATCTGTCCTTGTCATTGCGGTGTAGGATTCCATCGTTACCCGGAGTTCGATAACCATCACTCTTCATGTCCTTGTCCTCGTGTAGAATGTGTAGTCGTTGATATCGACGCCTCATAGGTCATCGTTGTGCTCGGCGCCTGTGACAAGGCGAATATGAGTTGTTCTTCCGCGGAAGAATCCTCATGTAAAGGGTATGATGAAGCTTCGCTTGAACCAACGCGTGAAACATGAGTTGTGCTCTTTGAGTATATCTCCGTCCGTCCTCTGTTGGCCTCGGTCATTGTACGTCTTCTCAATAAAGGTTTTGTGCTCTACCACCCAAGGATCGACCACGTCTATGTGTTGTAGCGCGACTAGGTTTGCTCTTTCAAAGTCGGCGAGTCGACCCTCGTAGTCGACATGCATTTCGCGGTGACCCTCACGGTGACCCCATCCAGCGAGCCTGCCGAGGTGCCTGTTGACGGGTAGACCAACGGGGTTCTCGATGCCTAGATAATTCGTGCAGTAGGAGATGCACTCTTCGATCAGAAAGCCCCTGGCTATACTTCCCTCTAGACGTGACATGTTCCGAACGTATCCTTTGATGACACCATTCATCCTTTTGAACGGCATCATGCTGTGCAGGAACGTCGGCCCGAGTTGGATGATATCCTCCACGATATGGACTAGCAGATGCACCATAACATCAAGAATGCGGGCGGAAGTACATCTCAAGCTCGCATAGTATCACCACGATCTCTTCCTCGTAGCCTTCGAGTTGCCTCACGCCAATCGACTTCGAGAGATGACGTCGAAAAAGTTGCATAGGCCAAATAGCGTTTCACGGAAGTGCGCGCCCATGATCCCATGGATTGCAAGCTCGAAGTATCTGCATCATCAAGACGTGACGGTCGTGAGACTTCATCCCGCTGAACTTCGCTTCACTGGGTCTAGGTATCGCTTATCTTCCCCACAGAATCAGAAGGAAGTTTTACTCCTAGGAGGCAGGTGAAAACTGCTCGATCTCCTCCGACTTAGAGTGAAGCGCGGGAGGGTAGTCATTTCCGGTCTTCTTGGCCTTTTGCCTTTGCGACGACTTTTCGTGTCCTGCTTCGCCTCATCATCATCATCATCATCATCATCATTAGCGTGAAGCTCCTGCCGATGCCCATTGATTTCAAGTCCGCCCTTGCTTTCGCCCATCTTTGGTCCTCTCTCGCATGTTGAGCAGGGTACCAAGCAGACTCGCACACGTTCTTCGTGATATGCATGACATCAAGGCTGTGAGGCACGGTGGATCTTCCAAGACGGCAAGTCCCGTAAAACAGACCTCGTTTTCCATACCTTCAGCAGCTGCTCGCGCCTTTCGCTTTTTTTCCGGCTCTGGCGCCTTTTTTTCCGGCGGTGGGCACTCTTTCCAATTTTTCAACAGCTCAGATATTTACTCGCCGCTCCTCGACACGGGCGTTTTGGGTTCGGTTTCACCATCGAACAGATCCTTGCGCTTCTCCACGGGTCATCGTCATGAAGCCACCTTCGATGTCCCATGAACACGGTTTTCAAGACCCGGATCTCTATCTAGCTGGTGATACGCCAGTCATCCATGCACCTTACGATCCGAAAATCCGTGGACTGCCTGCCCGCGAGATATCCGTGAATCGAGATAGTCGTGCACCGTCGTGAGCGGTGCGGCTCTCATAGGGAAATATTCTTTCTGCGGCGCCCCACGATTGGCTGGCGTTTTCCACAGCGTGTCTAGCTCCTCCTTCAGCAGCCCCAGATATGATTGATGTCGCTCCCTAGTTGTTTCGCCCTTCAATTAGCATACTCATGTGAATGTACTTCCTCTTCATGCACAACCAGGGGGAAGGTTGTACATCCACACAAACACAGGCCAGGTGCTATGTGTGCTTCTCGGCTGCCAAACGGATTGACTCCATCGGTGCTCACGCCCAGACGATGTTCCTTGGATCCTTCCCAAATTCTGGGTATTCAAGTTCAACGCTGCCACCGCTCGCATCCTTAGGGTGACTCAGCATCTTGTCTTTTTTATTTATCTCCGGATCATTTCCGTCATCTTCCCACTTCTTCTCCTCCCTATCCGCATGCCAACGCAGGAGCTTTGCTACCTTAGGGTCCGCGAAATACCGCTGCAGACGAGGAGTGATCGGAAAGTACCACACCGATTTTCGAGGAGCTTTCTTCCTCTTCTTGTATCGAGTGACACCGCACACCGGACATATGGTAGACTCCACGTGCTCGTCCCGATAAATGATGCAATTGTTCATGCACACATGGTATTTCACATGCGGTAAATCCAAAGGACACACGATTTTCTTCGCCTCCTCGAAACTGGTCGGGCACTTGTTCCCCTTGGGAAGACGTTCGTGCCAGAATGACATGTTCTCGCCGAAGCACGCGCCGGTCATTTTGTGTTTTACCTTCATCTCGAGCCATGAGCGTTACTTTCAGCAGGTATCCTCGGCCTGCATCCTTCATACAATGGAGTAACCGCGTCTATCTCCAGTTGATCCAGCTTGGCTTTCTCTCGGCGGCAGCTCTTGCGTTATCCGTCGCTTATGAAGCAGCTCTTGAATATGAGGGTCCTGCACCCAGCCTCCATCGTCGCCTGCTCCGGCATCTTCCTCATCATCATGTACGACATCTTCTACATGATGATTGTGTACATCATCACCGCCGTGATCATGTCACGGAGATTCTTCGCCTTCTCGCCCCGCCTCGCGCGGTGGTTGTCTTGTTGCCCTTCCTCATTTCTTGCCCGCCCCCATGGACGACTTCATAGTCATCTTCATCACCTTGCCACCGATAGCCATCCATGAAACCACGCAAGAGCAGGTGGTCCGCACCTGCCCGAATCCGGTCCGCAATAAGGCTCTTCACTTGCATCTTCGACACGGACATCTTATCTCCGTCTCGTTCTTTTGAAGCATCTCGCCTTGGCGGAGCTCGAAAACCTATTCACGATGCGTTCGGTCATCGTGCGGACTATGGTCGCTCATGGGTAGAGCAAAACGATATTTTAGAACTAAGAAAAATTTGACATGACCTTCCTAAAAATAGGACAAAAAGAATGCATAGTGCCAAAATTCTCGCCAAACGGAAATGAATCAACATTCCGCAAAATATTGGCAACTATCGCATTTCAAATACCGTACCTGCAAACACAAACATATATGCAACACCACAAACACAAGCAACACCACAAACATACATAGATCTAGCTAGGCCACAAAAGTGCATGTGCACATTGTTGGAGCGAGCTAGGGAGAAAAAAGTAGATCTACAACACGAAGATAGCTTTCCCCTTAGTTACCTATCAAAAAAAGGTAATTTCACCACTTAATTTTGATGAATCTCTGGTGCAAATGAGGTGAGGAGGAGGAGGCACCCGACAAGCTTAGAGAAGGAGGTGGGGGAATGAAGTGGGAAAGTGAGTGTGTAGGTGTGGCTGTCCAAAATATCTAGTTGGTCCCAGGTTACTAATGGCGCACCACCACGCCATGCGCCATTAGTAACCCAACATACTAATGGCGCACACGGAGACATGCGCCATTAGTAGTTTTGCAAAAAGTAAAAAATTATGATAATGGCGCATCGTGGCACAAAGGCGCCATTAGTAGTTTAAACTACTAATGGCGCACTTTGGCACAGTGCGCCATTAGTAGGTTTGCAAAAAGTAAAAAATTATATACTAATGGCGCACTGCCTTGGTCGTGCACCATTACTATTTCTAACTAGTAATGGCGCACTTTGCCATCCATGCGCCATTAGTTTGTATGGAAAAATGGGAAAAAAATCAATAGTAGTGGCGCACCGTGAGCACGGTGCGTCATTAGTGTCTTCCACACTAATGACGCACGAGCAACCGGTGCGCCATTAGTATATAGTAGTGGCGCACTACTTACCTGGTGCGCCATTAGAATCAGTCCTATCTATAGCCCTTATCCTAGTAGTGCCACCAGCTACATCTTCGCATGCAAGGAAGTGCGGCCGGGCAAAAACAAGAAAACGATTAAGCCCCCGACTGCTGGGACCCACTAACTACATCTTCGCACGCAAGGAAGTGCGTGGCGGTCGGGACCCACCTGGTGAAGCGCACGAAGCGTTGTCATTCGGCGCGAACGTGTATGTACATCTTGGTCGATGTAGAGGCGCCGCACGCGTCGTAGTAGAGGCGCGCGACGTAGCATGTACACGCACGTACAGCGGCCAGTGTGCAAGAAAGAAAATACGGCCATGTACGTACATACGGGCAGGGTCTCGAACACCTACTCGCGCATACGTATGGCCAGGGCTCGTGTACATGGCTAGGTCGGAACGGAGAAATTGCGTCGTCGTCGTGTTCATGGGGAGCCAACCGGCTGGGTCGGAACGAAATGCGACATCGTGTTCATCGGGAGGGCTTGGACGGAACAGCCAATGGAAACGAGGCCTGGCGTACCGCAGAACAGTGGAAACGGCCTTGTGTTCGACCGGCCACGTTCGAAACGGGATCCTTTTCATCAGGAGGGGTCTGGCGTACCGCCAAACGAAGGAAACGGACCTCCTACGATCCAAACAGGGGTCCTGTTGATCGGGAGGGGTGTGGCGTACCGCAAAACGGAGGAAACAGACTTGTGTTGGAGCGCTACGGTCGAAACGGGGGTCCTGTTCATCGGGAGGGGTATGGCGTACAGCAAAACGGGACTCCATAGGATACTGTTCATCTCCACCGTTGACCCCCTCCAGCCTCCATGGGCCACTGTTCATCCACCATCGACCTCCTCCAGCCTCCACCTGCGACTGTTCATCCACGGGCTCCTGTTCTTCCAGCCTCCACCGGGCCCTACTCCATCGGCTACTGTTCGAGCAGCCCTCTCCATGGACTACTGTTCAACCACCCTCCACGGGCTACTGTTCATCCAGCCCTCCACGGGGTGGTCCTGTTCATCCAGCCCTCCACGGGGTCCTGTTCATCCAGCCCCAACCGGCTCGATCGATCGGGGTCCTGTTCATCCAGAGGCAACACCACGGGGTCTTGTTCATCCACCCCCATCAGGAACTATTCATCCAAACCCCCCAGCAACGCTCACAGTTCATCCAGAGGCTGCATCGATCGGCTTCAGTTAGCAGCAGTATTGAAGGAATCGCTCGATCGGGTTCAATTAACAGCCATCGATCGATCGCTCGGGTTCAAGAACGCGAGCTCGCAGCGGCAATCGCCGGGTTCAATTAGAGCCCAACGCCTCGCTCGGGTTCGCCATAGCCCAACGCGCCTCGCTCGGGTTCGCTTAGATCCCAACGCCGCACTCCACGCTGCGTGCATGTATGAGAAAACGCGATCGCCGCCCCGACCACCCACCGTAACCGAGAACACCCCGATATTTTCCTCGCCCTCGCTTCTACCATGGTTTTTTCCATCATGGATGGCCCAAAGAATGTCATGCAGCTGCGTCTCCGGCCCGCCCAGGACGAAAAGCCCATTTTCTGTCATGATTTTTTGTCATAGAAGTAGGACCCCACCACATCTACGATGATACCGGTTTTGTCACAATTATCGTCATAGAAGTGTCATAAGTATGACAGGAAAAAATTCGCTCAGCCCAAAATGTCACGGATGTGTCTTTTTTGTAGTGATTCACGTTAAATAGGGCACCATTGAAATCCGTTGAGATGACACCTTATGAACTATGGTTTGGCAAGAAACCAAAGTTGTCGTTTCTTAAAGTTTGGGGCTGCGATGCTTATGTGAAAAAGCTTCAACCTGATAAGCTCGAACCCAAATCGGAGAAATGTGTCTTCATAGGATACCCGAAGGAAACTGTTGGGTACACCTTCTATCATAGATCCGAAGGCAATACGTTTTTTGCTAAAACTGGATCCTTTCTAGAGAAGGAGTTTCTCTCGAAAGAAGTGAGTGGGAGGAAAGTAGAACTTGATGAGGTAACTGTACATGTTCCCTTATTGGAAAGTAGTTCATCACATAAACCGGTTTCTGTGACACCTACACCAATTAGTGAGGAAGCTAGTGATAGTGATCATGAAACTTCAGATCAAGTTACTACCGAACCTTGTAGGTCAACCAGAGTAAGATCCGCACCAGAGTGGTACAGTAATCCTATTCTGGAGGTCATGTTACTTGACCAAGGCGAACCTACGAACTATGAAGAAGCGATGGTGAGCCCAGATTCCGAAAAATGGCTTGAGGCCATGAAATCTGAGATGGGATCCATGTATGAAAACAAAGTATGGACTTTGGTTGACTTGCCCGATGATCGGCAAGCCATAGAGAATAAATGGATCTTCAAGAAAAAGACTGACGCTGACGGCAATGTTACTGTCTACAAAACTCGACTTGTTGCAAAATGTTTTCGACAAGTTCAGGCGGTTGACTACGATGAGACTTTCTCACCCGTAGCGATGCTTAAGTCTTTCCGAATCATGTTAGCAATTGCCGCATTTTATTATTATGAAAATTGGCAAATGGATGTCAAAACTGCATTCCTAAATTGATTTCTGGAAGAAGATTATATATGATGCAACCGGAAGGTTTTGTCGATCCAAAGGGAGCTAACAAAGTGTGCAAGCTCCAGCGATCCATTTATGGACTGGTGAAAGCCTCTCGGAGTTGGAATAAACGTTTTGATAGTTTGATCAAAGCATCGTGGATTTATACAGACTTTTGAGAAGCCTGTATTTACAAGAAAGTGAGTGGGAGCTCAGAGCATTTCTAATACTATATGTGGATGACATATTGCTGATTGGAAATGATATAGAATTTCTAGATAGCATAAAAGGATACTAGAATAAGAGTTTTTCAATGAAAGACCTCGATGAAGCTGCTTACATATTGGGCATCAAGATCTATAGAGATAGATCAAGATGCTTGATTGGACTTTCACAAAGCACATACCTTAACAAAGTTTTGAAAAAGTTCAAAATGGATCAAGCAAAGAAAGGGTTCTTGCCTGTGTTACAAGGTGTGAAGTTGAGTCAGACTCAATGCCCGACCACTACAGAAGATAGAGAGAAAATGAATAGTGTTGCCTATGCTTCAGCCATAGGCTCTATCATGTATGAAATGTTGTGTACCAGACCTAATGTGTGCCTTGCTATTAGCTTAGCAGGGAGGTACCAAAGTAATCTAGGAGTGGATCACTGGATAGCTGTCAAGAACATCCTGAAATACCTGAAAAGGACTAAGGATATGTTTCTCGTTTATGGAGGTGACAAAGAGCTCGTCGTAAATGGTTATGTCTATGCAAGCTTTGACACTAATCCAGACGATTCTAAATCGCAAACCGGATACGTGTTTACATTGAACGCTGGAGCTGTCAGTTGGTGCAGTTCTAATCAAAGCGTCGTGGCGGGATCTACGTGTGAAGCGGAGTACATATCTGCTTTGGAAGCAGCAAATGAAGGAGTCTGGATGAAGGAGTTCATATCCGATCTAGGTGTCATACCTAGTGCATCGGGACCAATGAAAATCTTTTGTGACAATACTGGTGCAATTGCCTTGGCAAAGGAATCCAGATTTCACAAGAGAACCAAGCACATCAAGAGACGCTTCAATTCCATCCGGATCAAGTCCGGTGGGAGACATAGAGATTTGCAAGATACATACGGATCTGAATGTTGCGGACCGCTAACTAAGCCTCTTCCACGAGCAAAACATGATCAGCACCAAAACTCCATGGGTGTTAGAATCATTATGTGTAATCTAGATTATTGACTCTAGTGCAAGTGGGAGATCAAGGAAATATGCCCTAGAGGCAATAATAAAGTTATTATTATTTCCTCATCTCATGATAAATGTTTATTATTCATGCTAGAATTGTATTAACCGGAAACATAATACATGTGTGTGAATACATAGACAAACATAGTGTCACTAGTATGCCTCGACTTGACTAGCTCGTTAATCCAAGATGGTTGAGTTTCCTAACCATAGACATGAGTTGTCATTTGATTAATGGGATCACATCATTAGGAGAATGATGTGATTGACTTGACCCATTCCGTTAGCTTAGAACTTGATCGTTTAGTTTACTGCTATTGCTTTCTTCATGACTTATACATGTTCCTATGACTATGAGATTATGCAACTCCCGATTACCCGAGGAACACTTTGTGTGCTACCAAATGTCACACCGTAACTGGGTGATTATAAAGGTGCTCTACAGGTGTCTCCGATGGTACTTGTTGAGTTGCCATAGTTCGAGATTAGGATTTGTCACTCCGATAGTCGGAGAGGTATCTCTGGGCCCTCTCGGTAATGCACATTACAATAAGCCTTGCAAGCAATGTGACAAATGAGTTAGTTGCGAGATGATGCATTACAGAATGAGTAAAGAGACTTGCCGGTAACGAGATTGAGCTAGGTATTGACATACCGACGATCGAATCTCGGGCAAGTAACATACCGATGACAAAGGGAACAACGCATGTTGTTATGCGGTTTTGACCGATAAAGATCTTCCTAGAATATGTAGGAGCCAAGATGAGCATCCAGGTTACGCTATTGGTTATTTACCGGAGACGTGTCTCGGTCATGTCTACATAGTTCTCGAACCCGTAGGGTCTGCATGCTTAAAGTTCTGTGACGATCGGTATTATGAGTTTTTGTGTTTTGATGTACCGAAGGTAGTTCGGAATCCCGGATGTGATCACGGACATGACGAGGAGTCTTGAAATGGTCGACACGTAAAGATCAATATATTGGACGATTATGTTCGGACACCTGAAGGGTTCCGGGAGGTTTCGGACATATACTGGAGTACCGGGGGTTACCGGAACCCTCCCCCCCCCCCCGGGGGAAGCTATTGGGCCTTATGGGCCTTAGTGGAGAAGAGAGAGGGCAGCCAAGAGGTGGCGCGCAGCCCCCCTTGCCCCAATCCGAATTGGACAAGGGGAAGGGGCGGCGGTGCTACCTCTTGAGCACTGCTTTGGTTTTCCCTTGAAGAGGAAAGGGTGATGCAGCAAAGTAGCGTAAGTATTTCCCTCAGTTTTTGAGAATCAAGGTATCAATCCAGTAGGGGGCCACGCTCAAGTCCCTCGCGCCTACACAAACAAATAAAAACCTCGCAACCAACGCAATAAAGGGGTTGTCAATCCCTTCACGGTCAATTACGAAAGTGAGATCTGACAGATATGATAAGATAATATTTTTGGTATTTTTATAATAAAGATGCAAAGTAAAATAAAAGGAAATAGAAATAGCTAAGTGTTGGAAGATTAATATGATGCAGAATAGACCCAGGGGCCATAGGTTCCACTAGTGGCTTATCTCAAGAGCATAAGTATTACGGTGGGTGAACAAACTACTGTTGAGCAATTGATAGAATTGAGCATAGTTATGAGAATATCTAGGTATGATCATGTATATAGGCATCACGTCTGAGACAAGTAGACCGACTCGTGCCTGCATCTACTACTATTACTCCACACATCGACCGCTATCCAGCATGCATCTAGAGTATTAAGTTCAAAAGAACAGAGTAACGCTTTAAGTAAGATGACATGATGTAGAGGGATAAACTCACGCAATATGAAATAAACCCTATCTTGTTATCCTCAATGGCAACAATACAATACGTGCCTTGCTGCCCCTACTGTCACTTGGAAAGGACACCACAAGATTGAACCCAAAGCTAAGCACTTCTCCCATTGCAAGAAAGATCAATCTAGTAGGCCAAACCAAACTGATAATTCGAAGAGACTTGCAAAGATAACCAATCATATATAAATGAATTCAGAGAAGATTCAAATATTGTTCATAGATAAACTTGATCATAAACCTACAATTCATCGGTCTCAACAAACACACCGCAAAAGAAGATTACATCGAATAGATCTCCACAAGAGAGGGGGAGAACATTGTATTGAGATCCAAAAAGAGAGAAGAAGCCATCTAGCTAATAACAATGGACCCGAAGGTCTGAGGTAAACTACTCACACATCATCGGAGAGGCTATGGTGTTGATGTAGAAGCGCTCCGTGATCAATGCCCCCTCCGGCGGGACGCCGGAAAAGGCCCCAAGTTGGGATCTCACGGGTACATAAGGTTGCGGCAGTGAATTAGGTTTTCGTGGATGCCTCTGTTGGTTTGAGGGTACGTAGATATATATAGGAGGAAGAAGTACGTCGGTGGAGCAACGTGGGCTCCACGAGCGTGGAGGGCGCGCCCAGGGGGGTAGGCGCGCCCCTACCTCGTGCCTTCCTGGTTGCTTTCTTGACGTAGGGTCCAAGTCCTCTGGATCACGTTTATTCCGAAAATCATGTTCCCGAAGGTTTCATTCTGTTTGGACTCCGTTTCATATTCCTTTTCCGCGAAACACTGAAATAGGAAAAAAACTGAAATTCTGGGCTGGGCCTCCGGTTAATAGGTTAGTCCCAAAAATAATATAAAAGTGTATAACAAAGCCCATTAATCATCCAAAACAGAATATAATATAGCATGAAGCAATCAAAAATTATAGATACGTTGGAGACGTATCAGCCCCTCTCCTTCCTTCTCTCCACCTCCTCCTTCCCCCTTCTCCTTCTTGGAATAGGAAAGGTGGGGGACGAACCTACTTGGAGTAGGATTGCCCCCCCTTGGGCGCGCCTCTCCCTTGGCCGGCCCTCTCCTCCTCCCCTCCTTTATATACGGGGGCAGGGGGCACCCCATAGACACAACAATTGATCTATTGATTTCTTAGCCATGTGCGGTGCCCCTCTCCACCATAATCCACCTCGGTCATATCGTAGCGGTGCTTAGGAGAAGCCCTGCGTCGGTAGCATCATCATCACCGTCACCACACCGTCGTGCTGACGAAGCTCTTCTCGGAAGCTCTACTGGATCGTGAGATCGCGGGACGTCACCGAGTTGAACATGTGTTGAACGTGTGCTGAACGCGGAGGTGTCGTACGTTCGGTGCTGAGGATCGATCGATCATGAAGACGTACGACTACATCAACCGCGTTGTTATAACGCTTCCGCTTAACGGTCTATGAGGGTACGTGGACGACACTCTCCCCTCTCGTTGCTATGCATCACCATGATCTTGCGTGTGCGTAGGAATTTTTTTGAAATTACTACGTTCCCCAAATATAGGGGGCGCGCCCAGGGGGGTAGGGCGCGCCCCCCACCCTGGTGGTGGCCTCGGGACTCTTTTGGTCCATCTCCGATGCTCCGTGGGCTTCTTCTAGTCCAAAAATGATCTCCGCCAATTTTTAGGTCAATTGGACTCCGTTTGATATTCCTTTTCTGCGATACATAAAAATAAGGAAAAAAACTGCCACTGGGCTCTAGGTTAATAGGTTAGTCCCAAAAATCATATAAAAGAGTATATTAAAGCCCATTAATCATCCAAAACAGATAATCCAATAGCATGGAACAATCAAAAATTATAGATACGTTGGAGACGTATCACATCCCGTAACTAACTCATTAGTCACATTGCTTGCAAGGCTTATTATGATGTGCATTAGCGAGAGGGCCAAGAGATACCTCTCCGATACTCGGAGTGACAAATCCTAATCTTGATCTATGCCAACCCAAAAAAACACCTTCAAAGATACCTGTAGAGCATCTTAATAATCACCCATTTACGTTGTGACGTCTGATAGCACACAAGGTATTCCTCCGGTATTCGGGAGTTGCATAATCTCATAGTCAAAGGGACATGTATAAGTCATGATGAAAGCAATAGCAATAAAACTTGACGATCATTATGCTAAGCTAACGGATGGGTCTTGTCCATCACATCATTCTCCTAATGATGTGATCCCGTACATCAAATGACAACACATGTCTATGGTTAGGAAACTTAACCATCTTTGATTAACGAGCTGGTCTAATAGAGGTTTTACTAGGGACACTGTATAGTCTATGTATCCACACATGTATCAAGTTTCCGGTTAATACAATTCTAGCATGAATAATAGATATTTATCATGATATAAGGAAATATAAATAACAACTTTATTATTGCCTCTAGGGCATATTTCCTTCAGTCTCCGAGTTGCACTAGAGTCAATAATCTAGATTACATTGTAATGATTCTAACATCCATGGAGTCTTGGGAAGAGGCTTTAGTCAACGGGTCTGCCACATTCAGATCCGTATGTATTTTGCAAATCTCTATGTCTCCCTCCTTGACTTGATCACGGATGGAGTTGGAGTGTCTCTTGATGTGTTTAGTTCTTTTGTGAAATCTGGATTCCTTCGCCAAGGCTATTGCTCCAATATTGTCACAAAAGATTTTCATTGGACCCGATGCACTAGGTATTACACCTAGATCGGATATGAACTCCTTCATCCAGACTCCTTCATTCGCTGCTTCTGAAGCAGCTATGTACTCCGCTTCACACGTAGATCCCGCCACGATGCTTTGCTTGGAACTGCACCAACTGACAGCTCCACCATTCAATATAAATATGTATGTGGTTTGTGACTTAGAGTCATCCGGATCAGTGTCAAAGCTAGCATCGACATAACCATTTACGACGAGCTCTTTGTCACCTCTATAAACGAGAAACATATCCTTAGTCGTTTTCAGGTACTTCAGGATGTTCTTGACCGCTGTCCAGTGATCCACTCCTGAATTACTTTGGTACCTCCCGGTTATACTTATAGCAAGGCACACATCAGGTCTGGGATAAAACCTATGGCTGAAGGATAGGGAATGACTTTCATTTTCTCTCTATCTTCTGTAGTGGTCGGGCATTGAGTCTGACTCAACTTCACACCTTGCGTAACACAGGAAAGAACTCTTTCTATGACTGATCCATTTTGAAATTCTTCAAAATCTTATCATGGTATGTGCTTTGTGAAAGTCTTGTTAAGCGTTTTGATCTATCTCTACAGATCTTAATGCTCAATATATAAGTAGCTTCACCGAGGTCTTTCATTGAAAAACTCTTATTCAAGTATACTTTTATGCTATCCAGAAATTCTATATCATTTCCAATCAAAAATATGTCATCCACATATAATATTAGGAATGCTACAGAGCTCCCACTCACTTTCTTGTAAATACAAGCTTCTCCAAAAGTCTGTATAAAACCATATGCTTTGACCACTTCATCAAAGTGTATATTCCAACTCCTAGAGGCTTGCACCAGTCCATAAATGGATCGCTGGAGCTTGCACACTTTGTCAGCACCCTTAGGATCGGCAAAACCTTCCGGTTGAATCATATACAACTCTTCTTTAAGAAATCCATTAAGGAATGAAGTTTTGACATCCCTTTGCCAGATTTCATAATCGTAAAATGCGGCAATTGCTAACATGATTCGGACATACTTAACCATCGCTACGGGTGAGAAGGTCTCATCATAGTCAACTCCTTGAACTTGTCAAAAACCTTTGACGAAAACTCGAGCTTTGTAGACAGTAACATTACCATCAGCGTCAGTTTTCTTCTTAAAGATCCATTTATTCTCTATGGCATTCCGATCATCGCGCAAGTCCACCAAGGTCCACACTTTGTTCTCATACATGGATCCCATCTCAGATTTCATGGCCTCAAGCCAGTTTGAGTAATCTAGGCTCATCATCGCTTCCTCATAGTTCGTAGGTTCATCATGGTCTAGTAACATGACTTCCAGAACAGGATTACCGTACCACTCTGGTGTGGAACATGCTCTGGTTGACCTAAGTTCAACTCCCGCATTTCTTTCCCCCACTGACTTGATTCCGAGGTTGCATTGGTCGAGCACTTGATCTTAAACTCCTTGTACTCATCTTCGCCCATCAAAGGATATTTCGCCTTGATCTTCTCATAACTATCACCTTTATCAATCATTTTCTTCACCGCGCTTCTCCAAGTAGACAGGGCCGAGCTCATCTTCGTGAGGGCGGCACTGTTCACTTTATTCCCCGAGAGGCGGTGTTTTCAAATTCAAGGGAACTTGTATCGCTCGTGCAGCCGTGAAGAGGAGGTTGCGCAAATTCCTCGGTCATTATGCCTAAGGTTCTCGGTGTTGATCGAGACGGTGCTCGGAGAATGCACCCGAGCTGAACCGAGTACCCCTTGACTATATGTTTGGGCTCCGTTGGATTCCGTCGGAGTCCACTTGAGTGAATTCTCCTTGGCGGTGCGGAGCACATTCGGACCAGTCCTTCCTTTGCTTCTTCGATTGGCTGCCATCGTGTGTGCGCCGCCATCATCGATGGTGGCATCCTCGGCGGCACCATCGGTGGTGTCATCCCGACGCCACTAGGGGTTGTGTAATCAGGATCGGTGTCTTCCGGCGCCCTCATAGCGGTGGTTTTTCCTCCATCTCTGGGACAGCTCCTAGAATTGCTTGTCGCTCAACCACCGGCCTCATCGTTGTGGGCCATGTTTAGCTCTAAATAGGAAAAAGTTTGGTCAAAAGTTGGTTATTGTCAAGGAACAAGATCATGGTCTCATCATTTAGGGTTTATCGATGCCGAGGCACCCTAGGTTGGGCCTAATCACTTGGCACTAATCACTTGGCTCTATTGCCACCTATGTTGGGTTTATCATCTAGGGTTTATCGATGCTAAGGAGAATTCTAAGTTGGGCCTAATCACTTGGCTCTATTGCCACCTATGGTTTAATGTAGCAAGAATGGCAGGGCAGTTGATCCTACTTAACTAAGTACTAAGATACCCTGCCCATGCATTAGTCATAAGTATTTTATATGTCCTATTTTTAGCAAAGTCATGCTAAAATTCACGGAAAATTTTAGCATGACCTTTGCTGAAAATAGGACATATGGAGTACCCGAATTTGCCGGAACGAAAGTTAATCGACATTCCGGCAAACTCAAGGGCCTATCTTTGCTCAAGTTTTTGACAGTAGCCTCTGAAGAAAACAGCATTGCAACATTCAAGTTCACAGGATAAAAAAATCATCCACATTCACCAACCCACATGATGTTAAAACCCACATGAGCTGTAAACAGACTTAAAAAACCCACATGATGTTATAACTGTATACACTGAACATGATGATACCAAATGGGAAGGAAAATTGTATCACTCTAGATTAATGTAGCCACTATCTAACAAAACCAGAATGTTAACAAAATTACACCATGATGATACCAAATTCTTGTAGTAGTACAATGAGCTCACAGGATAAAAAAATCATCCACATTCACCAACCCAAACTGGTGGAGATACACAAACCGAACCTCCTGGGTTGCATAACACAGCAGCACAACAGGTTTATTCTTCTTCTTCATAAACATTAATTGGTGTGGGTCACTCTATCTGCCCTCTAATGACTCAGTCAACTTAATAGGACAGCCCACAAGCATTGTTTTGATTCCAACAGCTGCTGTAAAATACATCCAACAAAGGTGCTCTAAAATCAGAAATACTACCGCCCAAATCTTTAGCTCAATTCTGAAAATACATGGTCTTCTAGTTACAATACTACGCCCCAACAGTCAAAATTTCAAACCACACACTTACTTTCAACTATAAACAAAACTGACTTGCTATTAATATGGCAGTCCACTATATATTTTTATGACAAAATACATCATTATCAGGGCACATTATGGCCATTTTCTTACATGATGCTAACTGTACCTAACTGAACATATTTCTCACCTCGGAGGTGTTGCTGCTGCTGCACTGTCTGAACTTCAATTCCTTTACCTCCTTGGAAACCTGAAATATGCAGATGTATATGATGATTCTAAGAAAAGGGAAAAGGTGTATCAAGAACAGATTCACATGTGTGGCTGTTAGCCATTTTATAACATTGCATAGCATTAGTCAGACAGAGCTGAGCCTTTCACTACTATATAATATTGCCATATAAAATTACAAATTTTCTAACCCTAGAATACGGGGGAAGAGGGCTGTGGTACTTATGGAGGTAGCCTAGGGGAGGAGGGAAGGGGAGAGGTGAGGAATCACCTATGGGATAACGGCAGGCTGCCGTAGGAGGGCGCCGGCGTCGAGGAGGCGGCGGGCGGCGGCGCGTCGAGGAGGAGGAGGCACGTCCAGGAGGAGGCGGCGCGTCGAGGAGGAGGTGCGTCGAGGAGGAGGCGGCGCGTCGAGGAGGAGGCGGTGTGTCGAGCTTGCCACCCACCTTGGAGCCGGAACCCTAGGGCGTGTAGGCGCGATGGACGGAGGGGACGGAGGGGACAGAGGGGGCGGCGCTCGCGGGGGAGGCGGGGCTCGGGTGGAGGCGGTGCTCGAGGGGGAGGAAGGGGAGAGGGAGGCGGCGGGGGCGCGTGGGCGGCTACTGCGGACGGAGGCTGCGGCGGAGGCATACGGTTGGGGTCGATCGAGGGGAATCTGGCGAGGGAGGGAGGGAGGACACAGTGCGAGGGCAGTAGGTGGAGTGGGGGAGGGTTCTAATGCACACCACCCCCTCGTGCGCCATAAGTACGACTATTCTAATGGCGCACCTCCCCTCGGCGCGCCATTAGAATTTTGTTTTAATCTAGCCCGACTTGTCAGGTTATATACCACCTAACCCTATCTACATCGAACCCGCCCACTAGCTTTGGTGGTCAAGACGCAAAGACACACACAGGAGGTCTGGGTTCGATTCCTGTGCTCCCCAATATTTTTTTATGCATTTTAAATGCTGTTTGATATTTATTTGTGTTTAAATATGTTCAAACTTGTTTAAATCATAACAGTAATATTTTTTTATAAAAACAGTAATAATTTTTTAAAAAATATTTTCAAATTTGTTACTTGAAAATATCATCGGCGGCGGCAGTGGAGCGGGGGAGTGTAACGCCCCGGATTCGATGCGCCAAGTGTCTGCCAGTTATTCGTCGTTGCCATGTCTTTTGCTTGTGTGTTGCACTTTGCCATGTCATCATCTGCATTTTATATCATGTCATCATGTGCATCACATTGGCATACATGTTCGTCTCATGCATCCGAGCATTTTCCCCGTTGTCCGTTTTCCAATCCGGCACTCCTATGTCTCCCGGCGCCCTCTTTTACCTATTTTCGTGTGCGGGTGTTAAACGGTCTCGGAATGGACCGAGGTTTGTCAAGCGGCCTTGGTATAGCACCGGTAGACCGCCTGTCAAGTTTCGGATCATTTGGAGGTCGTTTGATACTCCAACGGTTAACCGGGTAACTGCAAAAGCCTCTTTTCTTTGCAGCCCAACACCCCTTCCAAACTAGCCCAAAACCCACCAAACTCCCCCTCCATGCTCTCGGTCATTCGATCACGATCGCGTGGCCGAAAACCGCACCTCATTTGGAGTCTCCTAGCTCCCTCTACCTATATATATGCCCTCCTCCCAAAATTCGCGGATGAACCCTAGCCTTTCCTCTTCCTCCCGCGGCCGGACGCGTGTTCCCGCCGCGGACACGTCCGCCGACCACGTCGCCTCGGCCAATGAGGCGCCGCCACGCCTCTCTCTCCGCGCCACGTGTCCCCGGGCCGTCCCACTCCACGTGCACCGCTGGCGGGCCCGCTGGGCCCGAGGTCGCCCCGCCGCCATTGATCGGCCCCGGCCGCCTCCCGCGCCCAGCCTCCACCGCCCGCCTCGCCGGGGCGCCAGCCGCCGCCGCCTGCGCCTCCTCGCCCGGCGAGATCTCGCCGAACAGCGCCGCCCGGCGCCAGACGCCACCGGCGCCGCCCCAACCGCCTCATGCGCCCGAGCCGCCGCCTTGCAGCGCCTCGGCGCCGGAGTGCCCAAGGCTGCCCTCCTCGCCGTCCCGCCTCGCCGGAGCTCGCGGAGCCGAGCTCCGCTGCCCGGCCCCTCGCTGCCTCGCGCCGCCGTGCCGGCCTCCTCCCTGGCCGGCCCCCCCTCCTCTCCATCTCCGGCATCGTCCCCGCCGTCTCCGGCGAGCTACTCCGGCGAGGTCCGTGGATCGGGATCAGATCCACCACCTCGCCCATCCAAACGCCTTCCCCACGCCCGGATCCCTCCGTCCCGGGTCGAACCCGTCCCGCGTTGACTTTCCCCGGAGGTGAAAATCCAGTAAGTCCCCGAAATTGTTGCATATTATATTGCAGTTTCATTGCATAATAACTCTCTGCATTTAGCTCCGTTTCGTGCGTGTAATATGTCAAAATGTTCGTCTCAAAGAGTAGATCATTTCATCTCATTGCATCATTTTCATTTGAGCTCATCTTGATGCCCGAAATGCTATTAGAAGAGGGCTATGTGATGTTAGTTTCTGTTTCTTAACAGAAGATGCACTTTTGTTATTTTTGCTATGATTGATGTGTGCACCCTATGAATTTGAGTCCTACATGTGTTTTGTAATATGCCATGCCATCTTTCCAGGGGTGTATGCCATGTATTTTTGTGATCTATGTGGTGACTAGCACAAGAATGCAAAGTAGGCTTCCTGATGTTGCTGATTTCAGCCCTGTTTTGCTGACATTTTTATGCCATGTTAACTTGATGCTACAGAGAGATCCATGCATATTTTGAGATACTTCAGTAAGGATGTTTTGTTAAACATGTCTTGCTCTATCCATCCATTCCCTTGTTTGTAATTATGGAGTGCAATAGCTTGAGTCAATCGAGCTCTACTTTTGCTATAAAATGTTCCTGGCAGATTGTTTACATGTTATTCAATTTTGCCAAGGTTGTTGTTAGTGATCCATGCACCCTATGATGTTGTTCTTGCCATGTATAGCTTCATAATCATGTCTTCTTACTGTGAGTTGCCTTGCCATGCCATTTATTGCTCTATGGTGAGTGGTTCAAGTTCACCAACATGCCTACTTATCGTTGTTCCTACCATGTATGAATCTGTAATATAACTTGCCATGTTTACATGGGTGCCATCATATTTTCTGATCCTTTTTAGCTTATGGTCAGTAAGGGACTTTTGTTCTATGCTTTGGTTAGATTCATGCCATGCCTTTGTTTGCCATGTTAAGTTCCTGTAACATGTTGTTTGATAGCTCTAAACATTGCAACCTGATGTTATTTCTGCCAATGCCTGAAACTGTTATTATTTGCAATCTTGCCATGTCATTTTGAGCATGTTCTAGTTGTTTCTGGAGATAGCTCAGTGTTCATGTTTTGTAATGCTTTACCTGTACATCATGCCCATGCCTTTTGTTTTCTTGTTGAGGTCCTGTAGCATGTTGTTTTGATGCTTGCAATATGCCTAGTTGCTGTTTTGGACAGATTGTTGTCATGACTTGTATAGAGTGTATGTGTTGAACCGCTGTTCGCGTTTGAGTGTGCTCTATATGAAACTTGCTTGATTTTGCATGTAGCTTCATATTATCATGTTGCATCCTTGTTTTGAGGTGTTTGCTTGATGTTTGGGTGCATTTTGCATCAATGCCATGTTTAACTTGTTTTGCTCATATCTTCTAGGCGTAGTCTCAATTAAATGAACTTTATATGTAACTTGACTAGAATTTCGTGTAGATCATCATGGTGCATCTTAACTTGCTGTTTAACAACTTAAACATAAGGTTTATTCAGATCTGGACCAATTTCGAAATTTGCATATGAGGACTTACCGAAATTGTTATATGTTGTTCCCGGCCTCATTTAAACTTGCTTTGATGTGTTGCTCTTGTTTGCATCATCTCTTGCCATGAGTAGCTCCATGTAGCCATGTCATGCATCATGATTGTTGTGTGTCATGTCTTGTTCATGTGTGGTGTGTTTACTATGTTGTGTGCTTCTTCTTGTTAGTTCCTGTTTCGTTGCGATCGTGAGGATTCGCTCGCTCACGCTTGGTTCTCGCTTCATCCGCTCGTCTTCTTCATGGACTCGTTCTTCTTTCTTGCGGGATTTCAGGCAAGATGACCGCTACCCTGGATCTCACTACTATCATTGCTATGCTAGTTGCTTCGTTCTATCGCTATGCTGTGCTACCTATTACCTGTTTATCAAGCCATCCCAAATTGCCATGAACCGCTAACCATTGTCACCCTTCCTAGCAAACCGTTGTTTGGCTAAGTTACCGCTTTGCTCAGCCCCTCTTATAGCGTTGTTAGTTGCAGGTGAAGATGAAGTTTGTTCCTTGTTGGAACATGGAGATGTTGTTCCTTGTTGGAACATGTTTACTTGTTGGGATATCACAATATATCTTATATTATTAATGCATCTATATACTTGGTAAAGGGTGGAAGGCTCGGCCTTATGCCTGGTGTTTTGTTCCACTCTTGCCGCCCTAGTTTCCGTCATATCGGTATTATGTTCCCGGATTTTGCGTCCCTAACGCGGTCGGGTGATTTATGGGACCCCTTGGCAGTTCGCTTTGAATAAGACTTTTCCAAAGAAGGCCCAACATTGGTTTTTCCATTTGCCTCACCACCACCTATATTTCCCTTGGGAGTAATTAACCCAAGGGTCATCTTTATTCAGCCCCCCGGGCCAATGATTGTCTAAGTGTTGGTCCAAACTAGAGCACCGTGCGGGACCATCCCTTGGCAACATGGGTTACGTCGGTTCCTGTACGCTTCGCTTATCCGGTGTTGCCCTGAGAACGAGATATGTGCAGCTCCTATCGGGATTGTCGGCGCATCGGGCGGCTTTGCTGGACTTGTTTTATTGCTGCCGAAATGTCTTGTAGCCGGGACTCCGAGACTGATCGGGTCTTCCCGGGGAGAAGGAATATCCTTCGTTGATCGCGAGAGCTTATCATGGGCTAAGTTGGGACACCCCTGCAGGGTATAAACTTTCGAGAGCCGTGCCCGCGGTTATGTGGCAGATGGGAATTTGTTAATATCCGGTTGTAGTAAACTTAAAGCAAACTCTTCTAAAATACACCAACCGTGTGTGTAACCGTGAGTGTCTCTTTTCGGGGTTGATCGGGAGGAGAACACGGTTTCTGGGTTATGCTTGACGTAAGTAGGAGTTCAGGATCACTTCTTGATCAGTACTAGTTGACGACCGTTCCTTTGTTTCTCTTCTCGCTCTCATTTGCGTATGTTAGCCACCATATCCTGCTTAGTCGCTGCTGCAACCTCACCACTTTATCCCTTCCTTTCCCATTAAGCTTTGCTAGTCTTGATACCCATGGTAATGGGATTGCTGAGTCCTCGTGGCTCACAGATTACTACACCACCAGTTGCAGGTACAGGTTTGCGATGATCATGACGCGAGAGCGATGTTTGCTTGTGTTGGAGTTCTTCTTCTGCTTCTTCTTCGATCAGGGGATAGTTCCAGGTCGGCAGCCTGGGCTAGCAGGGTGGATGTCGTTTGAGTTTCTATTTATGTTTCATCCGTAGTCGGATGTTGATCTCTTGTATATGTTGTTGATGTGTTCTTGTGACATTTGTGCCTTATGTATGTATCCCTATGTATCATGTAATGTTGATGTAATGATATCCACCTTGCAAAAGCGTCTTCAAGATGCGCTTCTATCCTTGGTGGGACCATCGAGTTCCTTTTGGATAGGGTCGCATCTTGGGCGTGACAAGTTGGTATCAGAGCCTCGACCGACCCTAGGAGCCCCCTTGATTGATCGTGTAGTTTGGCTGATGTTGAGTCTAGAAGAAAACTGATTTCTGAGTCTAGTTATATCGGAGAGTAGGAATTCTTTTTACTCCTCAGCCCCTTCGTTGCTCTGGTCAGGAATCCTGACGTAGGTGTTTTGAATTACTCCTCTTCCCCTTCAAATTTTTCTTTAGGATCACGCAGTGGGTTTTTCGATCGTTGTTCCTCAGCTCTTTTCATCCGGTGCATTTTCTCATCAAGTTGACTCGAGCCTCTTCATCTTTGCCAAGTTCAATCCTCAGTTCTTCCTCCGACGTCATTGTTTTTCCTTGTCCGAAGTTGTCCTTGTTTTTTCCACCCGCCCACCCTTTTCATCTCGGAACCGGAGTTCGTAATCGAGTATCGATCCTACTCGTGTGAAGTTTTTGCTTTCTCTCCTCAATGATTTCAACCGGTGTTTTCTCTTCAAGATATTCGTCGGTTTCCCCTTCCAAGTTGCCTTTGTTTTTCCCGCCCTCCCACCCTTTTCTTCCCGGAGGCTGAGTTTGTTTCGACCATCGATTTCATTCGTACGGAGCCTCTTCAGTCTTCCCTCAATTATTTCAACCAGTGAATTCTCGTCTTGTTCGTCATTCTTCATCTCTTTTCTTTTCCGGTGCACTCAATTCAAGTTTTTCGGGTTAATCATATTCTTTTTCTTCGAGGTGTTCTCTTTGCTCGTTCGCCTCTCGCCAGTTTATCCTTCCGGAGTGCTCAAGTCATCTCAGGAGATTTGTCTGTGTTCGAATTAATTCGAGGTTGTCACCTCAGTCAAATATTTCAATTGTTCTGGTGCTTCATCTATCTGTTCAACAATCCTTTCCAACGGTGCTTTCCTTTAGTGGGCCCTAACACATGTGTCTTTTCGAGGATCTTACGACTCTTCTAATTATTCCGAGTTATTCTCAAGTTCTTTTTGAAGTTTGACGTAAGAATGAAATTCATCAGTCACTTGCTTTTTCCAAGATCGATTTCAAATCATTTTCATTCTTGACTCAACGTCTTTGCTTTTCATTCTCCCGGAGCGTCTCAACAATTCTGCATGGTGGTTCTCATCGTCATTCTCAACATTTGAAGACCATCGTAGATTTTTCTCTTAAATCTTGTCCGTTCCCCCAGAGATTCATGGTGCTAGCTCGATGTTATCCTATCTAATTGTTTCTAGTTGTGCAATTCTTTTCATCCATCCGGAGTATTGCAGTGTTGCTTTCCCTCTCGATTATCCGGAGGCCTCCATTTCAGAAGATTTCTTCGTTCCAAGTTTTCAGCTTCGTTCGTCTCAATATTATTCCGGTGCCTCGTTTAAGTGTGCTTTAATCACCTCATGATATCTGTGTTCTTTTGCATCTAAATCCCCTCTAGCTTATTGGTTCTTCTAATTCTTCCCGGTGATTCATTCTCTTTCGTCAGTCATATCCGAATTCTTATGGTGGTTCGTTCAAGATTCTTTTTTCCTTGATTATCATATTAATTCTTTCGTTCCTTCCAATCCTACCGGTGGTTCATGAAGACCTTCTCAAGTTTGCGATATGTCACTTCTCAATTCTTTTTCAAGAAGAATAAGTAGTATGCAAAATCCATTGTTTGCCATCAATTTAATTTGATGAAGGATAAGCATACAATAAATCTTATTCTTATTTCATTTTAGTGAGTAATCCCTTCCTTCGGAGTTTATTCTTGTGGAATAAATTCTACTTCCAAGTGTTTTCATCTTTTCTTCTCCGGAGTTCAGATTTCCTCAGCCATTTCGTCGGAACCTCCATCGGAATCATCGCAATGCTCATCTTATTCTTTCGTCCTTCATTATATCTCATCATCCTTTCGTTACCGGAGTTCTTCATGGTGGTTCTTCATGATTTAATTCTTTCTTCAAGAGTTTCATCAATATTTTGGCGGAATTCAAGTATCTTTTCTTCTCACATCTTGAAGTGTAATTAAGTCTCCGTATTATTTTGAAGTGGAGTTTTTGCATTTCTTCGTTCCTCTCAGCTATTCAATCTTTTCCGCTTGTGGTTGGTTATCACCTCATAATTTTGAGATGTTTTTCCATAAGTCCACATCAAGCTTATTCTTTCGTTGTTGATATTCTCAACAACTCCGTTCAACCTCTCCTTCCAAGTTCTTTTCATTCCATTCTTTCAATTCTTCCGGAGGCATTGCGTTGCTTATGTCGTCAAGTGTCATTCCATCTTGTGAAGTTCATGTTCTAATCCTTCCATTTTCAGCAGGAGTGCTGCCTAAATCCTTTCAGTCTTATTCGTTCCTTTCTCGTCCTATCCGGAATGCTTCATAGTCTATTTGATTCTGTGAGCTTCCGATCCTCGTCTTTCTCGTCGTTCCCCTATTCTTCTCGAGTGCTCTCGATTCCTTGCCTCTTCTCTCTTGAGTTCTTGTTTCACCTCTTCCTCTTTCCCTTCCGTCTCGGTCCTAAGATCTCGGGACGAGATCTCTTGTTAGTGGAGGAGTGTTGTAACGCCCCGGATTCGATGCGCCAGGTGTCTGCCAGTTATTCCTCGTTGCCATGTCTTTTGCTTGCGTGTTGCACTTTGCCATGTCATCATCTGCATTTTATATCATGTCATCATGTGCATCGCATTGGCATACATGTTCGTCTCATGCATCCGAGCATTTTCCCCGTTGTCCGTTTTCCAATCCGGCACTCCTATGTCTCCCGGCGCCCTCTTTTACCTCTTTTCGTGTGCGGGTGTTAAACGGTCTCGGAATGGACCGAGGTTTGTCAAGCGGCCTTGGTATAGCACCGGTTGACCGCCTGTCAAGTTTCGGATCATTTGGAGGTCGTTTGATACTCCAACGGTTAACCGGGTAACTGCAAAAGCCTCTTTTGTTTGCAGCCCAACACCCCTTCCAAACTGGCCCAAAACCCACCAAACTCCCCCACCATGCTCTCGGTCGTTCGATCACGATCGTGTGGCCGAAAACCGCACCTCATTTGGAGTCTCCTAGCTCCCTCTACCTATATATATGCCCTCCTCCCGAAAATTCGCGGATGAACCCTAGCCTTTCCTCCTCCTCCCGCAGCCGGACACGTCCGCCCGCGCCGGACACGTCCGCCGACCACGTCGCCTCGGTCAATGAGGCGCCGCCACGTCAGCTCCAGCCGCCCGCGCCCTCTCCCGCCGCCACGTGTCCCCGGGCGTCCCACTCCATCCGGCGCCAGCAGGGGCCCGCTGGCCCGAGGCAGCCCCGCCGCCGCTGGCCGGGCCCCGGCGCGCCCGCCCCAGCCTCCACGCTGCCTCACCGGACGCCAGCCGCCGCCGCCCTGCGCCTCTGCGCCCGGCGGCGAGCTCCCGCCGAGCAGCGCCGCCCTGCGCCTCTGCCGCCGCCGGCGAGCTCTCGCCGAGCAAGCGCCCAGGCGCCGCAAGGCCACCGGCGCCGCCTCAATCGCCTCATGCGCCCGAGCCGCCGCCCTTGCCGCGCCTCGGCCGCCGGAGTGCCCCGCCCGGCCCTCCTTGCCGTCCCGCCTCGTCCGGAGCTCGCTCGAGCCCGAGCTCCGCCCGGCCCGGCCCCTCGCTGCCTCGCGCCGCCGTGCCCCGGCCTCCTCCCTGGCCGGCCCCCCCTCCTCTCCATCTCCGGCGTCGTCCCCGCCGTCTCCGGCGAACTACTCCGGCGAGGTCCGTGGATCGGGATCAGATCCACCACCTCGCCCATCCAAACGCCTTCCCCACGCCCGGATCCCTCCGTCCCGGGTCGAACCCGTCCCGCGTTGACTTTCCCCGGAGGTGAAAATCCACCAAGTCCCCAAAATTGTTGTATATTTTATTGCATTTTCATCGCATCATAACTCTCTGCATATAGCTCCGTTTCGTGCGTGTAATATGTCAAAATGTTCGCCTCGAAGAGTAGATCATTTAATCTCATTGCATCATTTTCATTTGAGCTCATCTTGATGCCCGAAATGCTGTTAGAAGAGGGCTATGTGATGTTAGTTTCTGTTTCTTAACAGAAGATGCACTTTTGTTATTTTTGCTATGATTGATGTGTGCACCCTATGAATTTGAGTCCTACATGTGTTTTGTAATATGCCATGCCATCTTTCCAGGGGTGTATGCCATGTATTTTTTTGATCTATGTGGTGACTAACACAAGCATGCAAAGTAGGCTTCCTGATGTTGCTGATTTCAGCCCTGTTTTGCTGACATTTTTATGCCATGTTAACTTTATGCTACAGAGAGATCCATGCATATTTTGAGATACTTCAGTAAGGATGTTTTGTTGAACATGTCTTGCTCTATCCATCCATGCCCTTGTTTGTAATTATGAGGTGCCATAACTTGAGTCAATCGAGCTCTACTTTTGCTATAAAATGTTCCTGGCAGATTGTTTACACGTTATTCAATTTTGCCAAGGTTGTTGTTAGTGATCCATGCACCCTATGATGTTGTTCTTGCCATGTATAGCTTCATAATCATGTCTTCTTACTGTGAGTTTCCTTGCCATGCCATGTATTGCTCTGTGGTGAGCGGTTCAAGTTCACCAACATGCCTACTTACCGTTGTTCCTGCCATGTATGAATCTGTAATATAACTTGCCATGTTTACATGGGTGCCATCATATTTTCTGATCCTTTTTGGCTTATGGTCAGTAAGGGACTTTTGTTCTATGCTTTGGGTAGATTCATGCCATGCCTTTGTTTGCCATGTTAAGTTCCTGTAACATGTTGTTTGATAGCTCTAAACATTGCAACTTTGATGTTATTTCGCCAATGCCCTAAGCTGTTATTATTTGCAATCTTGCCATGTCATTTTGAGCATGTTCTAGTTGTTTCTGGAGATAGCTCAGTGTTCATGTTTTGTAATGCTTTACCTGTACATCATGCCCATGCCTTTTGTTTTCTTGTTGAGGTCCTGTAGCACGTTGTTTTGATGCTTGCAATATGCCTAGTTGATGTTTTGGACAGATTGTTGTCATGACTTGTATAGAGTGTATGTGTTGAACCGTTGCTCCGTTTCGAGTGTGCTCTATATGAAACTTGCTTGATTTTGCATGTAGCTTCATATTATCATGTTGCATCCTTGTTTTGAGGTGTTTGCTTGATGTTTGGGTGCATTTTGCATCAATGCCATGTTTAACTTGTTTTGCTCATATCTTCTAGGCCGTAGCTCCGAATTAAATGAACTTTATATGTAACTTGACTAGAATTTCGTGTAGATCATCATGGTGCATCTTAACTTGCTGTTTAACAACTTAAACATAAGGTTTATTCAGATCTGGACCAATTTTGAAATTTGCATATGAGGACTTACCGGAATTGTTATATGTTGTTCCCGGCCTCATTTAAACTTGCTTTGATGTGTTGCTCTTGTTTGCATCATCTCTTGCCATGAGTAGCTCCATGTAGCCTTTTCATGCATCATGATTGTTGTGTGTCATGTCTTGTTCATGTGTGGTGTGTTTACTATGTTGTGTGCTTCTTCTTGTTAGTTCCTGTTTCGTTGCGATCGTGAGGATTCGTTCGTCTACGCTTGGTTCTGCTTCATCCGTTCGTCTTCTTCATGGACTCGTTCTTCTTTCTTGCGGGATTTCAGGCAAGATGACCGCTACCCTGGATCTCACTACTATCATTGCTATGCTAGTTGCTTCGTTCTATCGCTAAGCTGCGCTACCTATTACCTGTTTATCAAGCCATCCCAAATTTCCATGAACCGCTAACCATTGTCACCCTTCCTAGCAAACCGTTGTTTGGCTATGTTACCGCTTTGCTCAGCCCCTCTTATAGCGTTGTTAGTTGCAGGTGAAGATGAAGTTTGTTCCTTGTTGGAACATGGAGATGTTGTTCCTTGTTGGAACATGTTTACTTGTTGGGATATCACAATATATCTTATATTATTAATGCATCTATATACTTGGTAAAGGGTGGAAGGCTCGGCCTTATGCCTGGTGTTCTGTTCCACTCTTGCCGCCCTAGTTTCCGCCATATCGGTATTATGTTCCCGGATTTTGCGTCCCTAACGCGGTCGGGTGATTTATGGGACCCCTTGACAGTTCGCTTTGAATAAGACTTTTCAAAGAAGGCCCAACATTGGTTTTTCCATTTGCCTCACCACCACCTATATTTCCCTTGGGAGTAATTAACCCAAGGGTGATCTTTATTCAGCCCCGGGCCAATGCTTGTCTAAGTGTTGGTCCAAACTAGAGCACCGTATGGGACCATCCCTTGGCAACATGGGTTACGTCGGTTCTCAGACGCTTCGCTTATCCGGTGTTGCCTCGAGAACGAGATATGTGCAGCTCCTATCGGGATTGTCGGCGCATCGGGCGGCTTTGCTGGACTTGTTTTATTGCTGCCGAAATGTCTTGTAGCCGGGACTCCGAGACTGATCGGGTCTTCCCTGGGAGAAGGAATATCCTTCGTTGATCGCGAGAGCTTATCATGGGCTTGTTGGGACACCCTGCAGGTATAAACTTTCGAGAGCCGTGCCGCGGTTATGTGGCAGATGGGAATTTGTTAATATCCGGTTGTAGTAAACTTAAAGCAAACTCTTCTAAAATACACCAACTGTGTGTGTAACCGTGAGTGTCTCTTTTCGGGGTTGATCTAGAGGAGAACACGGTTTCTGGGTTATGCTTGACGTAAGTAGGAGTTCAGGATCACTTCTTGATCATTACTAGTTGACGACCGTTCCTTTGTTTCTCTTCTCGCTCTCATTTGCGTATGTTAGCCACCATATCCTGCTTAGTCGCTGCTGCAACCTCACCACTTTATCCCTTCCTTTCCCATTAAGCTTTGCTAGTCTTGATACCCATGGTAATGGGATTGCTGAGTCCTCGTGGCTCACAGATTACTACACCACCAGTTGCAGGTACAGGTTTGCGATGATCATGACACGAGAGCGATGTTTGCTTGTGTTGGAGTTCTTCTTCGCTTCTTCTTCGATCGGGGATAGGTTCCGTGTCGGCAGCCCTGGGCTAGCAGTGGTGGATGTCGCTTGAGTTTTGTTTATGTTTCATCCGTAGTCGGATGTTGATCTCTTGTATATGTTGTTGATGTGTTCTTGTGACATTTGTGCCTTATGTATGTATCCCTATGTATCATGTAATGTTGATGTAATGATATCCACCTTGCAAAAGCGTCTTCAAGATGCGCTTCTATCCTTGGTGGGACCATCGAGTTCCTTTTGGATAGGGTCGCATCTTGGGCGTGACAGGGAGGGTGCGGGGGCCGGGTGCTCGTCGGCGGCGGTGGAGCGGGGGAGGGTTGCGGTGGGTCGTCGGCGGCGGTGGAGCTAGCAGGGGAGGGTGCGGGTGGGATCGAGATGGAGGGGGATCGAGATGGAGATGGAGGGGGAATCGAGATCGAGATGGAGGGGGATCGAGATCAAGTGTCCTCATGAATTCAAAAAGTGCCCATGAAATTTAAAAATATTCATGATATCAAAAAGTGCCTATGAAGTACAATCGAGAAATGAAGACTATGATTTAAATACAATCGATCTTAGCTAGCTATCTGTTAACAATCTTCTTGCCCTTCTTTTTGGCAAATGGAGTTCTTCTGTGGAACGGACGTCCTTTAGGTAGGGTGGTCCTGCTTCTTCTTGTGGTGTGTGCTGCTACTTCATCGTCGTCGTCATGTTCGATCTTCGGTCGCCAGATTTGTCGAAGTCTTGCTCATTGGCTACTCCATTCATTCCGATGATCTTCCTTTTGCCTCTCCTCACGACAACACGACCGGGCTTTGACGGGTCAAGAATGAAGAAGCATTAGTCCACTTGGGAAGCCGTACCCATGGCTCATTTTTAGCGGTGACGCTTATGCCATGGTCTTGGATTTGGCTTCGGGTATAACCATGGTGGTGAAATATCGGTCTTCTTTTAGGATGCTCTTGGCCCATCTGACAGGGAACATCGGGACCTTCTCTCTAGCGTAGCTCAGCTCCCGGATCTCCTCGATCCTTCCGTAGTATCTGTCCTTGTCGTTGCCGGTGTAGGATTCCATCGTTACCCCGGAGTTCTGATAACCATCACTCTTCATGTCCTTGTCCTCGGTGTAGAATGTGTAGCCGTTGATATCGTACGCCTCATAGGTCATCAGGTTGTGATCGGCGCCCTGTGACAAGGCGAATATGAGTTGTTCTTCCGCGGAAGAATCCTCATGTAAAGGGTATGACTGAAGCTTCTGCTTGAACCAACGCGTGAAACATGAGTTGTGCTCTTTGAGTATATCTCCGTCCGTCCTCTGCTGGCCTCGGTCATTTGTCGCCTTCTCAATAAAGTTTTGTGCTCTACCACCCATGGATCGACCACGCCTATGTGTTGTAGCGCGACTAGGTTTGCTCTTTCAAAGTCGGCGAGTCGACCCTCGTAGTCGACATGCATTTTTGGCGACCCTCACGGTGACCCCATCCAATGAGCCTCGCCGAGGTGCTGCTGACGGCAGACCAACGGGTTCTCGATGCCTAGATAATTCGTGCAGAGGAGATGCACTCTTCAATCGAAAGCCCTCGCTATACTTCCTCTCGACGTGACATGTTCCGAACGTATCCTTTGATGACACCATTCATCCTTTCGAACGGCATCATGCTGTGCAGGAATGTCGGCCCGAGTTGGATGATATCCTCCATGATATGGACCAGCAGATGCACCATAACGTCAAAGAATGCGGGCGGGAAGTACATCTCAAGCTCGCATAGTATCACCACGATCTCTTCCTGTAGCCTTCTGAGTTGCCTCACGCCAATCGACTTCTGAGAGATGACATCGAAAAAGTTGCATAGGCCAAATAGCGTTTCACGGATGTGCGCGTCCATGATCCCAATGGATTGCAACTCGAAGTATCTGCGTCATCAAGACGTGATACCGTGTGAGACTTCATCCCGCTGAACTTCGCTTCACTGGGTCTAGGTATCCGCTTATCTTCCCAGCAGAATCAGAAGGAAGTTTTACTCCTAGGAGGCAGGTGAAAACTGCTCGATCTCCTCGACTTAGAGTGAAGCACGCGGAGGGTAGTCATTTCCGGTCTTCTTGGCCTTTTGCCTTTGGCGGCGACTTCTTCGTGTCTGCTTCGCCTCATCATCATCATTAGCGTGAAGCTCCTGCACGATGCCCATTGATTTCAAGTCTTCCCTTGCTTTCGCCCATCTTTGGTCCTCTCGGCATGTTGAGCAGGGTACCAAGCAGACTCTCGCACATGTTCTTCGTGATATGCATGACATCAAGGCTGTGAGGCACACGGTGGATCTTCCAAGACGGCAAGTCCCGTAAAAGACCTCGTTTTCCATACCTTCAGCAATGGCTCTGGCGCTTTCGCTTTTTCCGGCTCTCGCGCCTTTTTTCCCGGCGGTGGGCACTCTTTCCAATTTTTCAACAGCTCGTCTATTTCTCGCCGCTCCTCGTCGACATCGCGTTTTGGGTTCGGTTTCACCATCGAACAGATCCTTGCGTTTCCCCACGGGTCATCGCCATGAAGCCACCTTGATGTCCCATGAACACGGTTTTCAAGACCCGGATCTCTATCTAGCTGGCGATACGTTGTGTCATCCATGCACCTTACGCATCCAGAAAATCCGTGGACTACCTGCCCCGCGAGATATCCGTGAATCGAGATAGTCGTGCACCGTCGTGAGCAAAGGCGGCTCTCATAGGGAAATATTCTTTCTCTGCGGCCCCACGTATTGGCTGGCGTTTTCCACAGCGTGTCTAGCTCCTCCTTCAAAGAGCCCGACATCTGATTGATGTCGTTCCCTGGTTGTTTTGGCCCTTCAATTAGCATACTCATGTGAATGTACTTCCTCTTCATGCACAACCAGGGGGGAAGGTTGTACATCCACACAAACACAGGCCAGGTGCTATATGTGCTTCTCTGGCTGCCAAACGGATTGACTCCATCGGTGCTCACGCCCAGCACGATGTTCCTTGGATCCTTCCCAAATTCTGGGTATTCGAAGTTCAACGCTTGCCACTGGCTCGCATCCTTAGGGTGACTCAGCATCTTGTCTTTTTTATTTATCTCCGGATCATTTCCGTCATCTTCCCACTTCTTCTCCTCCCTATCCGCATGCCAAGGTAGGAGCTTTGCTACCTTAGGGTCCGCGAAATACCGCTGCAGACGAGGAGTGATCGGAAAGTACCACACCGATTTTCGAGGAGCTTTCTTCCTCTTCTTGTATCGAGTGACACCGCACACCGGACATATGGTAGACTCCACATGCTCGTCCCGATAAATGATGCAATTGTTCATGCACACATGGTATTTCACGTGCGGTAAATCCAAAGGACACACGATTTTCTTTGCCTCCTCGAAATTGCCGGGCACTTGTTCCCCTTGGGAAGACGTTCGTGCGTAATGACATGTTCTCGTCGAAGCATGCGCCGGTCATTTTGTGTTTTACCTTCATCTCCAGAGCCATGAGCGTTACTTTCGAGCAGGTATCCTCGGCCTGCATCCTTCATACAATGGAGTAACGCGTCTATCTCCATTTGATCCAGCTTGGCTTTCTCTCGGGCGGCAGCTCTTGCGTTATCCGTCGCTATGAAGCAGCTCTTGAATATGAGGGTCCTGCACCCAGCCTCCATCGTCGTCTGCTCCGGGCATCTTCCTCGCCATCATGTACGACATCTTCTACATGATGATTGTGTACATCATCACCGTCGTGATCATGTCCTGGAGATTCTTCGTCTTCTCGCCCGCCCTCGCCGCGGTGGTTGTCTTGTTGCCCTTCCTCATTCCTTGCCCGGCCCCCATGAACGACTTCATAGTCATCTTCATCACCTTGCCACCGATAGCCATCCATGAAACCACGCAAGAGCAGGTGGTCCCGCACCTGCCCGGAATCCGGGTCCACAATAAGGCTCTTCAGCTTGCATCTTCGACACGGACATCTTATCTCCGTCTCGTTCATTTGAAGCATCTCGGCCTTCGCGGAGCTCGAAAACCTATTCACGATGCGTTCGGTCATCATGCGGACCATGGTCGCCTGCGGGGTAGAGCAAAACGATATTTTAGAACCAAGAAAAAATTTGACATGACCTTCCCTAAAAATAGGACCAAAAAGAATGCATAGTGCCAAAATTCTGCTAAACGGAAATGAATCAACATTCCGCAAAATATTGGCAACTATCGATTTCAAATACCGTACCTGCAAACACAAACATATATGCAACACCACAAACACAAGCAACACCACAAACATACATAGATCTAGCTAGGCCACAAAAGTGCATGTGCACGTTGTTGGAGCGAGCTAGGGAGAAAAAAAGTAGATCTACAACACGAAGATAGCTTTCCCCTTACTTACCTATCAAAAAAAGGTAATTTCACCACTTAATTTTGATGAATCTATGGTGCAAATGAGGTGAGGAGGAGGAGGCAGCCGACAAGCTTAGGGAAGGAGGTGGGGGGAATGAAGTGGGGAAAGTGAGTGTGTAGGTGTGGCTGTCCAAAAATATCTAGCTGGTCCCAGGTTACTATTGGCGCACCACTACGTCATGCGCCATTAGTAACCCAACATACTAATGGCGCACCACGGAGACATGCGCCATTAGTAGTTTTGCAAAAAAGTAAAAAATAATAATTTTTATGATAATGGCGCACCGTGGCACAATGCGCCATTAGTAGTTTAAACTACTAATGGCGCACTTTGTCACGGTGCGCCATTAGTAGGTTTGCCAAAAAGTAAAAAAATTTATATACTAATGGCGCACTGCCTTGGTCGTGCGCCATTACTAGTTCTAACTAGTAATGGCGCACTTTGCCATCGATGCGCCATTAGTTTGTATGGAAAAATGGGAAAAAATCAATAGTAGTGGTGCACCGTGAGCACGGTGCGCCATTAGTGTCTTCCACACTAATGGCACACGAGCAACCGGTGCGCCATTAGTATATAGTAGTGGCGCACTACTTAGCTGGTGCGCCATTAGAATCAGTCCTATCTATAGCCCTTATCCTAGTAGTGCCACCAGCTACATCTTCGCATGCAAGGAAGTGCGGCCGGGCAAAAACAAGAAAAACGATTCGCCCCCTGACTGCTGGGACCCAACAGCTACATCTTCGCACGCAAGGAAGTGCGTGACAGTCGGGACCCACCTGGTCGAAGCGTACGTAGCGTTGTCATTCTGGTCGCGAACGTGTATGTACATACTGGTCGATGTAGAGGCGCGCACGTGTCGTAGTAGAGGCGCGCACGTAGCATGTACACGTACGTACAGCGGCCAGTGTGCAAGAAAGAAAATACGGCCATGTACGTACATACGGGCAGGGTCTCGAACACCTACTCGCGCATACGTATGGCCAGGGCTCGTGTACATGGCTAGGTCGGAACGGAGAAATTGCGTCGTCGTCAGTTTCATGGGGAGCCAACTGGCTGGGTCGGAACGAAATGCGACATCGTGTTCATCGGGAGGGCTTGGACGGAACAGCCGATGGAAACGAGGCTTGGCGTACCGCAGAACGGTGGAAACGGCCTTGTGTTCGACCAGCCACGTTCGAAACGGGATCCATTTCATCGGGAGGGGTCTGGCGTACCGCCAAACGAAGGAAACGGACCTCCTACGGTCCAAACAGGGGTCCTGTTGATCGGGAGGGGTGTGGCGTACCGCAAAACGGAGGAAACAGACTTGTGTTAGAGCTCTACGGTCGAAACGGGGGTCCTGTTCATCGGGAGTGGTATGGCGTACCGCAAAACGGGACTCCACAGGATATTGTTCATCTCCACCGTTGACCCCATCCAGCCTCCATGGGCCACTGTTCATCCACCATCGACCTCCTCCAGCCTCCACCTGCGACTGTTCATCCACGGGCTCCTGTTCTTCCAGCCTCCACCGTGCCCTACTCCATCGGCTACTATTCGACCAGCCCTCTTCACGGGCTACTGTTCAACCACCCTCCACGGGCTACTGTTCATCCAGCCCTCCACGGGGTGGTCCTGTTCATCCAGCCCTCCACGGGGTCCTGTTCATCCAGCCCCAACCGGCTCGATCGATCGGGGTCCTCTTCATCCAGAGGCAACACCACGGGGTCTTGTTCATCCACCCCCATCGGGAGCTATTCATCCAAACCCCCCAGCAACGCTCACTGTTCATCCAGAGGATGCATCGATCGGCTTCAGTTAGCAGCAGTATCGAAGGAATCGCTCGATCGGGTTCAGTTAACAGCCATCGATCGACTGCTCGGGTTCAGTAACGCGTAGCCTGCAGTGCAATCGCTCGGGTTCAATTAGATCCCAACGCCTCACTCGGGTTCAGTTACAGCCCAACGCCTCGCTCGGGTTCAGTTAGATCCCAACGCCTCGCACCCACGCGCGTGCATGTATGAGAGAAACGCGCATCGCTCGGCCCCGACCACCCACCGTAACCGAGAACACCCCGATATTTTCCTCGCCCTTGCTTCTACCATGGTTTTTTCCATCATGGATGGCCCAAAGAATGTCATGCAGCTGCGTCTCCGGCCCGCCCAGGACGAAAAGCCCATTTTCTGTCATGATTTTTTGTCATAGAAGTAGGACCCCACCACATCTACGATGATACCGGGTTTTGTCACAATTATCGTCATAGAAGTGTCATAAGTATGACAGGAAAAAAATTCGTTCAGCCCAAAATGTCACGGATGTGTCTTTTTTTTGTAGTGATTCACGTTAAATAGGGCACCATTGAAATCCGTTGAGATGACACCTTATGAACTATGGTTTGGCAAGAAACCAAAGTTGTCGTTTCTTAAAGTTTGGGGCTGCGATGCTTATGTGAAAAAGCTTCAACCTGATAAGCTCGAACCCAAATCGGAGAAATGTGTCTTCATAGGATACCCGAAGGAAACTGTTGGGTACACCTTCTATCATAGATCCGAAGGCAATACGTTTTTTGCTAAAACTGGATCCTTTCTAGAGAAGGAGTTTCTCTCGAAAGAAGTGAGTGGGAGGAAAGTAGAACTTGATGAGGTAATTGTACATGTTCCCTTATTGGAAAGTAGTTCATCACGAAACCGGTTTCGTGACACCTACACCAATTAGTGAGGAAGCTAGTGATAGTGATCATGAAACTTCAGATCAAGTTACTACCGAACCTTGTAGGTCAACGAGTAAGATCCGCACTGCAGTGGTACAAGAATCCTATTACGAGGTCATGTTACTTGACCAAGGCGAACCTACGAACTATGAAGAAGCGATGGTGAGTCCAGATTCCGAAAAATGGCTTGAGGCCATGAAATCTGAGATGGGATCCATGTATGAAAACAAAGTATGGACTTTGGTTGACTTGCCCGATGATCGGCAAGCCATAGAGAATAAATGGATCTTCAAGAAGAAGACTGATGCTGACGGTAATGTTACTGTCTACAAAGCTCGACTTGTTGCAAAATGTTTTCGACAAGTTCAGGCGGTTGACTACGATGAGACTTTCTCACCCGTAGCGATGCTTAAGTCTTTCCGAATCATGTTAGCAATTGCCGCATTTTATTATTATGAAAATTGGCAAATGGATGTCAAAACTGCATTCCTGAATTGATTTCTGGAAGAAGATTATATATGATGCAACCGGAAGGTTTTGTCGATCCAAAGGGAGCTAACAAAGTGTGCAAGCTCCAGCGATCCATTTATGGACTGGTGCAAGCCTCTCGGAGTTGGAATAAACGTTTTGATAGTTTGATCAAAGCACGTGGATTTATACAGACTTTTTGAGAAGCCTGTATTTACAAGAAAGTGAGTGGGAGCTCTGTAGCATTTCTAATACTATATGTGGATGACATATTGCTGATTGGAAATGATATAGAATTTCTAGATAGCATAAAAGGATACTAGAATAAGAGTTTTTCAATGAAAGACCTCGATGAAGCTGCTTACATATTGGGCATCAAGATCTATAGAGATAGATCAAGATGCTTGATTGGACTTTCACAAAGCACATACCTTAACAAAGTTTTGAAAAAGTTCAAAATGGATCAAGCAAAGAAAGGGTTCTTGCCTGTGTTACAAGGTGTGAAGTTGAGTCAGACTCAATGCCCGACCACTACAGAAGATAGAGAGAAAATGAATAGTGTTGCCTATGCTTCAGCCATAGGCTCTATCATGTATGAAATGTTGTGTACCAGACCTGATGTGTGCCTTGCTATTAGCTTAGCAGGGAGGTACCAAAGTAATCTACGAGTGGATCACTGGATAGCGGTCAAGAACATCCTGAAATACCTGAAAAGGACTAAGGATATGTTTCTCGTTTATGGAGGTGACAAAGAGCTCGTCGTAAATGGTTATGTCTATGCAAGCTTTGACACTGATCCAGACGATTCTAAATCGCAAACCGAATACGTGTTTACATTGAACGCTGGAGCTGTCAGTTGGTGCAGTTCTAATCAAAGCGTCGTGGCGGGATCTATGTGTGAAGCGGAGTACATATCTTCTTTGGAAGCAGCAAATGAAGGAGTCTGGATGAAGGAGTTCATATCCGATCTAGGTGTCATACCTAGTGCATCGGGACCAATGAAAATCTTTTGTGACAATACTGGTGCAATTGCCTTGGCAAAGGAATCCAGATTTCACAAGAGAACCAAGCACATCAAGAGACGCTTCAATTCCATCCGGGATCAAGTCCAGGTGGGAGACATAGAGATTTGCAAGATACATACGGATCTGAATGTTGCAGACCCATTAACTAAGCCTCTTCCACGAGCAAAACATGATCAGCACCAAAACTCCATGGGTGTTAGAATCATTACTGTGTAATCTAGATTATTGACTCTAGTGCAAGTGGGAGACTGAAGGAAATATGCCCTAGAGGCAATAACAAAGTTATTATTATTTCCTCATATCATGATAAATGTTTATTATTCATGCTAGAATTGTATTAACCGGAAACATAATACATGTGTGTGAATACATAGACAAATATAGTGTCACTAGTATGCCTCGACTTGACTAGCTCGTTAATCCAAGATGGTTGAGTTTCCTAACCATAGACATGAGTTGTCATTTGATTAACGGGATCACATCATTAGGAGAATGATGTGATTGACTTGACCCATTCCGTTAGCTTAGAACTTGATCGTTTAGTTTACTGCTATTGCTTTCTTCATGACTTATACATGTTCCTATGACTATGAGATTATGCAACTCCCGATTACACGAGGAACACTTTGTGTGCTACCAAACGTCACAACATAACTGGGTGATTATAAAGGTGCTCTACAGGTGTCTCCGATGGTACTTGTTGAGTTGCCATAGTTCGAGATTAGGATTTGTCACTCCGATAGTCGGAGAGGTATCTCTGCGCCCTCTCGGTAATGCACATTACAATAATCCTTGCAAGCAATGTGACAAATGAGTTAGTTGCGAGATGATGCATTACAGAATGAGTAAAGAGACTTGCCGGTAACGAGATTGAGCTAGGTATTGACATACCGATGATCGAATCTCGGGCAAGTAACATACCGATGACAAAGGGAACAACGTATGTTGTTATGCGGTTTTGACCGATAAAGATCTTCCTAGAATATGTAGGAGCCAAGATGAGCATCCAGGTTACGCTATTGGTTATTGACCGGAGACATGTCTCGGTCATGTCTACATAGTTCTCGAACCCGTAGGGTCTGCATGCTTAAAGTTCTGTGACGATCGGTATTATGAGTTTTTGTGTTTTGATGTACCGAAGGTAGTTCAGAGTCCCGGATGTGATCACGGACATGACGAGGAGTCTTGAAATGGTTGACACGTAAAGATCGATATATTGGACGATTATGTTCGGACACCGGAAGGGTTCCGGGAGGTTTCGGACATATCTTTGGAGTCTGGGGTTACGGAACCTCTCCCGGGAAGCTATTGGGCCTTATGGGCCTTAGTGGAGAAGAGAGAGGGCAGCCAAGAGGTGGCGCGCAGCCCCCCTTGCCCCAATCCGAATTGGACAAGGGGAAGGGGCGGTGGTGCTACCTCTTGAGCACTGCTTTGGTTTTCCCTTGAAGAGGAAAGGGTGATGCAGCAAAGTAGCGTAAGTATTTCCCACATTTTTTGAGAACCAAGGTATCAATCCAGTAGGGGGCCATGCTCAAGTCCCTCGCGCCTACACAAACAAATAAAAACCTCGCAACCAACGCAATAAAGGGGTTGTCAATCCCTTCACGGTCAATTACGAAAGTGAGATCTGACAGATATGATAAGATAATATTTTTGGTATTTTTATAATAAAGATGCAAAGTAAAATAAAAGGAAATAGAAATAGCTAAGTGTTGGAAGATTAATATGATGGAGAATAGACCCGGGGGCCATAGGTTCCACTAGTGGCTTCTCTCAAGAGCATAAGTATTACGGTGGGTGAACAAACTACTGTTGAGCAATTGATAGAATTGAGCATAGTTATGAGAATATCTAGGTATGATCATGTATATAGGCATCACGTCTGAGACAAGTAGACCGACTCCTGCCTGCATCTACTACTATTACTCCACACATCGACCGCTATCCAGCATGCATCTAGAGTATTAAGTTCAAAAGAACAGAGTAACGCTTTAAGTAAGATGACATGATGTAGAGGGATAAACTCACGCAATATGAAATAAACCCTATCTTGTTATCCTCAATGGCAACAATACAATACGTGCCTTGCTGCCCCTACTGTCACTGGGAAAGGACACCACAAGATTGAACCCAAAGCTAAGCACTTCTCCCATTGCAAGAAAGATCAATCTAGTAGGCCAAACCAAACTAATAATTCGAAGAGACTTGCAAAGATAACCAATCATATATAAATGAATTCAGAGAAGATTCAAATATTGTTCATAGATAAACTTGATCATAAACCTACAATTCATCGATCTCAACAAACACACCGCAAAAGAAGATTACATCGAATAGATCTCCACAAGAGAGGGGGAGAACATTGTATTGAGATCCAAAAAGAGAGAAGAAGCCATCTAGCTAATAACTATGGACCCGAAGGTCTGAGGTAAACTACTCACACATCATCGGAGAGGCTATGGTGTTGATGTAGAAGCTCTCCGTGATCAATGCCCCCTCCGGCGGATCACCGGAAAAGGCCCCAAGATGGGATCTCATGGGTACAGAAGGTTGTGGCGGTCACGGAGTAGCGTTTGGTCGGCCCAAAGCAAGTCTATCACCATCTCGAGTACATGCGTCAGCTCAGGTCTTAGGACATAGAACGTATGTTGTACTAGAGACTCACAGATGACATATCGCTGCGTCTCATAGTTGGGTCTGTCCGACTCGGACCTTATCTCGACTCGGATCCGACTATGTCGTGTCCGACCAGACCTTTCCAAGTCCATATTATCCGGTTAGCATCCAATGCTCCATGGCTAGTGAGACCGAGCCACTGACCGTGTCATATGCTAGTCTGGTCGGCTGCGCGTCCACACAGCCCTTTCGACTAGGGACCTTTTAGGACAGTCATCATACAATGCATAGTCCCACAAACAAGTCACGTGCATTTGCGATACACATCATTGATAATGTCCAAGGACTATCTTTATTCATAAACACATAGGAAATATCATCATACATGATTGCCTCTAGGGCATATCTCCAACATTATCAAGGTATGTGCTTTGCGAAAGTCCAGTTAAGCGTTTTGATCTATCTCTACATATCTTAATGCTCAATATATAAGCAGCTTCACCGAGGTCATTCATTGAAAAACTCTTATTCAAGTATACTTTTATGCTATCCAGAAATTCTATATCATTTCCAATCAAAAATATGTCATCCACATATAATATTAGAAATGCTACAGAGCTCCCACTCACTTTCTTGTAAATACATGCTTCTCCAAAATTCTGTATAAAACCATATGCTTTGACCACTTCATCAAAGTGTATATTCCAACTCCGAAAGGCTTGCACCAGTCCATAAATGGATCGCTGGAGCTTGCACACTTTGTCAGCACCCTTAGGATCGGCAAAACGTTCCGGTTGAATCATATACAACTCTTCTTTAAGAAATCCATTAAGGAATGAAGTTTTGACATCCCTTTGCCAGATTTCATAATCATAAAATGCGGCAATTGCTAACATGATTCGGACATACTTAACCATCGCTACGGGTGAGAAGGTCTCATCGTAGTCAACTCCTTGAACTTGTCAAAAACCTTTCACGAAAACTTGAGCTTTGTAGACAGTAACATTACCATCAGCGTCAGTTTTCTTCTTAAAGATCCATTTATTCTCTATGGCATTCTGATCATCGCGCAAGTCCACCAAGGTCCACACTTTGTTCTCATACATGGATCCCATCTCAGATTTCATGGCCTCAAGCCAGTTTGCGTAATCTGGGCTCATCATCGCTTCCTCATAGTTCGTAGGTTCATCATGGTCTAGTAACATGACTTCCAGAACAGGATTATCGTACCACTCTGGTGTGGAACATGCTCTGGTTGACCTACAAGGTTCGGTAGTAACTTGATCTGAAGTTTCATGATCATTATCATTAGCTTCCTCACTAATTGGTGTAGGCATCACTGGAACTGATTTTTGTGATGAACTACTTTCCAATTCAGGAGAAGGTACAATTACCTCATCAAGTTCTACTTTCCTCCCACTCACTTCTTTCGAGAGAAACTCCTTCTCTAGAAAGGATCCATTCTTAGCAACAAAGATCTTGTCTTCGGATCTGTGATAGAAGGTGTACCCAACAGTCTCTTGGGTATCCTATGAAGACGCACTTCTCCAATTTGGGTTCAAGCTTATCAGGTTGAAGCTTTTTCACATAAGCATCGCAACACCAAACTTTAAGAAATGACAACTGAGGTTTCTTGCCAAACCAGAGTTCATATGGTGTCGTCTCAATGGATTTAGACGGTGCCTTATTTGAAGTGAATCCAGCTGTCTCTAATGCATAACCCCAAAACGATAGTGGTAAATCGGTAAGAGACATCATAGATCGTACCATATCTAATAAAGTACGGTTACGATGTTCGGACACATCATTATGCTGTGGTGTTCCAGGTGGCGTGAGTTGTGAAACTATTCCACATTGTTTCAATGAAGGCCAAACTCATAACTCAAATATTCGCCTCCGCGATTAGATCGTAGAAACTTTATTTTCTTGTTACGATGATTCTCCACTTCACTCTGAAATTCTTTGAACTTTTCAAATGTTTCAGACTTGTGTTTCATTAAGTAGATATACCCATATCGGCTCAAAACATCTGTGAATGTCAGAAAATAACGATACCTGCCGCGTGCCTCAACACTCATCGGACCACATACATAGGTATGTATTATTTCCAATAAGTAAGTAGCTCGCTCCATTGTTTCAGAGAACGGAGTTTTAGTCATCTTGCCCATGAGGCATGGTTCGCAAGCATCGAATGATTCATAATCAAGTGATTCCAAAAGTCCATCTCCATGGAGTTTCTTCATGCGCTTTACACCAATATGACCTAAACGGCAGTGCCACAAAAATGTTGCACTATCATTATCAACTTTGCATCTTTTGGCATCAATATTATGAATATGTGTATCACCATGATCGACATTCAACAAAAATAGACCACTCTTTAAGGGTGCATGACCATAAAAGATATTACTCATATAAATAGGACAACCATTATTATCTGATTTAAATAAATAGCCGTCTCGCATTAAACAAGATCCAGATATAATCTTCATGCTCAACGCTGGCACCAAATAACAATTATTCAGGTCTAAAACTAATCCCGAAGGTAGATGTAGAGGTAGCGTGCCGACGGCGATCACATCGACCTTGGAACCATTCCCGACGCGCATCGTCACCTCATCCTTAGCCAATCTTCATTTAATCCGTAGCCCCTGTTTCGAGTTACAAATATGAGCAACCGAACCGGTATCAAATACCAGGCACTACTAGGAACATTAGTAAGGTACACATCAATAACATGTATATCAAATATACCTTTGTTCACTTTGCCATCCTTCTTATCCGCCAAATACTTGGGGCGGTTCCGCTTCTAGTGACCAATCCCTTTGTGGTAGAAGCATTCAGTTTCAGGCTTAGGTCCAGACTTGGGCTTCTTCCCGAAAGTGGCAACTTGCTTGCCATTCTTCTTGAAGTTCCCCTTCTTTCTTTGCCCTTTTTCTTGAAACTAGTGGTCTTGTTAACCATCAACACTTGATGCTCCTTCTCGATTTCCACTCCACAGCTTTGAGCATTGCGAAGAGCTCGGGAATAGTCTTCTCCATCCCTTGCATATTATAGTTCATCATGAAGCCTTTATAGCTTGGTAGTAGTGATTGAAGAACTCTGTCAATAACACTATCATATGAAAGATTAACTCCTAGCTGAGTCAAGTGGTTATGGTACCCAGCCATTCTGAGTATGTGTTCACTGACAGAACTGTTCTCCTCCATCTTGCAGCTATACAACTTGTTGGAGACTTCATATCTCTCAACTCGGGCATTTGCTTGAAATATTAACTTCAACTCCTGGAACATCTCATTTCGTTCAAAACGTCTTTGAAGTCCCGATTCTAAGGCGTAAAGCATGGCACACTGAACTATCGAGTAGTCAACAGATCGAGCTAGCCAGACATTCATAACATCAGCATCTGCTCCTGCAGCAGACCTTGCACCTAGCGGTGCATCAAGGACATAATTCTTCTGTGCGGCAATGAGGATAACTCCTCAAGTTACGGAGCCAGTCCGTGTAGTTGCTGCCATCATCTTTCAACTTAGCTTTCTCTATGAACATTGTATTGAGATTCAAAAAGAGAGAAGAAGTCATCTAGCTAATAACTATGGACCCGAAGGTCTGAGGTAAACTACTCACACATCATCGGAGAGGCTATGGTGTTGATGTAGAAGCTCTCCATGATCAATGCCCCCTCCGGCGGGACGCCGGAAAAGGCCCCAAGTTGGGATCTCACGGGTACAGAAGGTTGCGGCAGTGAATTAGGTTTTCGTGGATGCCTCTATTGGTTTGAGGGTACGTAGATATATATAGGAGGAAGAAGTACGTCGGTGGAGCAACGTGGGCTCCACGAGGGTGGAGGGCGCGCCCAGGGGGGTAGGCGCGCCCCTACCTCGTGCCTTCCTGGTTGCTTTCTTGACGTAGGGTCCAAGTCCTCTGGATCACGTTTGTTCCGAAAATCATGTTCCCGAAGGTTTCATTCTGTTTGGACTCCGTTTCATATTCCTTTTCCGCGAAACACTGAAATAGGAAAAAAACTGAAATTCTGGGCTGGGCCTCCGGTTAATAGGTTAGTCCCAAAAATAATATAAAAGTGTATAACAAAGCCCATTAATCATCCAAAACAGAATATAATATAGCATGAAGCAATCAAAAATTATAGATACGTTGGAGACGTATCAGGCGGCCCCCCTCTCCTTCCTTCTCTCCACCTCCTCCTTCCCCCTTCTCCTTCTTGGAATAGGAAAGGTGGGGGACGAACCTACTTGGAGTAGGATTGCCCCCCCTTGGGCGCGCCTCTCCCTTGGCCGGCCCTCTCCTCCTCCCCTCCTTTATATACGGGGGTAGGGGGCACCCCATAGACACAACAATTGATCTATTGATTTCTTAGCCATGTGCGGTGCCCCCCTCCACCATAATCCACCTCGGTCATATCGTAGCGGTGCTTAGGCGAAGCCCTGCGTCGGTAGCATCATCATCACCGTCACCACACCGTCGTGCTGAAGAAGCTCTTCTCGGAAGCTCTACTGGATCGTGAGATCACGGGACGTGACCGAGTTGAACATGTGTTGAACGTGTGCTGAACGCGGAGGTGTCGTACGTTCGGTGCTGAGGATCGGTCGATCGTGAAGACGTACGACTACATCAACCGTGTTGTTATAACGCTTCCGCTTAAAGGTCTATGTGGGTACGTGGACGACACTCTCCCCTCTCGTTGCTATGCATCACCATGATCTTGCGTGTGCGTAGGAATTTTTTTGAAATTACTACGTTCCCCAAATATAGGGGGTGCGCCCAGGGGGGTAGGGCACGCCCCCCACCCTCGTGGTGGCCTCGAGACTCTTCTGGTCCATCTTCGATGCTCCGTGGGCTTCTTCTAGTCCAAAAATGATCTCCGCCAATTTTTAGGTCAATTGGACTCCGTTTGATATTCCTTTTCTGCGATACATAAAAATAAGGAAAAAACAAAAACTGCCACTGGGCTCTAGGTTAATAGGTTAGTCCCAAAAATCATATAAAAGAGTATATTAAAGCCCATTAATCATCCAAAACAGATAATCTAATAGCATGGAACAATCAAAAATTATAGATACGTTGGAGACATATCACATCCCGTAGCTAACTCATTAGTCACATTGCTTGCAAGGCTTATTATGATGTGCATTAGCGAGAGGGCCAAGAGATACCTCTCCGATACTCGGCGTGACAAATCCTAATCTTGATCTATGCCAACCCAAAAAAACACCTTCAAAGATACCTGTAGAGCATCTTTATAATCACCCATTTACGTTGTGACGTCTGATAGCACACAAGGTATTCCTCCGGTATTCGGGAGTTGCATAATCTCATAGTCAAAGGGACATGTATAAGTCATGATGAAAGCAATAGCAATAAAACTTGACGATCATTATGCTAAGCTAACGGATGGGTCTTGTCCATCACATCATTCTCCTAATGATGTGATCCCGTACATCAAATGACAACACATGTCTATGGTTAGGAAACTTAACCATCTTTGATTAACGAGCTAGTCTAATAGAGCCTTTACTAGGGACACTGTATAGTCTATGTATCCACACATGTATCAAGTTTCCGGTTAATACAATTCTAGCATGAATAATATATATTTATCATGATATAAGGAAATATAATAACAACTTTATTATTGCCTCTAGGGCATATTTCCTTCAGTCTCCGAGTTGCACTAGAGTCAATAATCTAGATTACATTGTAATGATTCTAACATCCATGGAGTCTTGGGAAGAGGCTTTAGTCAACGGGTCTGCCACATTCAGATCCGTATGTATTTTGCAAATCTCTATGTCTCCCTCCTTGACTTGATCACGGATGGAGTTGAAGTGTCTCTTGATGTGTTTAGTTCTTTTGTGAAATCTGGATTCCTTCGCCAAGGCTATTGCTCCAGTATTGTTACAAAAGATTTTCATTGGACCCGATGCACTAGGTATTACACCTAGATCGGATATGAACTCCTTCATCCAGACTCCTTCATTCGCTGCTTCCGAAGCAGCTATGTACTCCGCTTCACACGTAGATCCCGCCACGATGCTTTGCTTGGAACTGCACCAACTGACAGCTCCACCATTCAATATAAATATGTATCCGGTTTGTGACTTAGAGTCATCCGGATCAGTGTCAAAGCTAGCATCGACGTAACCATTTACGACGAGCTCTTTGTCACCTCCATAAACGAGAAACATATCCTTAGTCGTTTTCAGGTACTTCAGGATGTTCTTGACCGCTGTCCAGTGATCCACTCCTGAATTACTTTGGTACCTCCCGGTTATACTTATAGCAAGGCACACATCAGATCTGGGATAGAACCTATGGCTGAAGGACAGGGAATGACTTTCATTTTCTCTCTATCTTCTGTAGTGGTCGGGCATTGAGTCTGACTCAACTTCACACCTTGCGTAACACAGGCAAGAACTCTTTCTATGACTGATCCATTTTGAAATTCTTCCAAATCTTATCTGTTGGGTTCTACGGTAGGGTGCGTCGACTGCAAATTAAATTAATCCTACGCGCAGAACATCCAGGAACATGCTACGGGAGATGGATCATAGTTCGTTACCACTAGACGCGCAGTGCCGTGCAGCGGAAGAAGAGTTGGGGCAGCGGCGTCGCGTGGATCGTCTCCTCCTCGTTCGATCTCCCTCGAGCGGCCGGTCGTCCGATCCCACGTACGAGTTCGCCGGAGCGGCGCAAGTGCACCGCCTCTAACGGTATCCGCGCGTGCGGGAGGAACACCGAGCGGCGGACTGCTAGGTCCGATCACACAGTCGGGGCGAGTGGAGGTGGCTCCTGAGGCCGAAGCGATCAACCTCCTGAGGCCGAAGTGATCTGCCTCCTGAGGCCAAAACGATCTCGCACCCCTCAGGCGAAAAGCCCTCGCGAGTGTGCCGCACCTCCACTTTATATAGGCGTCCGTCGCGGGCTCAACACTTGGGCCTCACACGGACCCTAAAGCCCAAAGTCTACTCGGTCACGTTCGTAGTCCAGTTCGGATCACATCCGACCAGAGTCCTATGAACTGACCTCGTAGGTTCCTTCCCTTAAGCGCGCTACCCCTTAGGTTCAAGTCGGCTTGGTCACAGTTCGGATCACCTCCGACCTGTACGGTTGGTAGCGGCCTCTAGCAAGGCGTGCCGACCACCAAGCAGACGATGAAGCTGGTTAGGCGAACCTGTACATCATACTTCCATTCCTTTTGCCACACGATATATGTTGTCGGGCTCAAGGCGAGACTGTCATCCTTGTGCTAGCCCGACCTCTTTCTCGTTCCAGTGATACCGACCACAATCCGGATTATCTCATAATCCTTGTCGCATGGCCATGTTGTTCCTGGTCAGATCACACGAGGGGCCCAGAGTATATCTCTCCTGATCGGAGGGGCAAACCCATCTTGCTCGACCATGTCTCGCAGCATGGGATTGGACAAACCCGAAACCTACCTTTGTAACTACCCAGTCACGGAGTAGCGTTTGGTCGGCCCAAAGCAAGTCTATCACCATCTCGAGTACGTGTCAGCTCAGGTCTTAGGACATAGAACGTATGTTGTACTAGAGACTCACAGATGACATATCGCTGCGTCTCATAGTTGGGTCTGTCCGACTCGAACCTTATCTCGACTCGGATCCGACTATGTCGAATCCGACCAGACCTTTCCAAGTCCATATTATCCGGTTAGCATCCAATGCTCCATGGCTAGTGAGACCGAGCCATCGACCGTGTCATATGCTAGTCTAGTCGACTCTGGCGTCCACACAGCCCTTTCGACTAGGGACCTTTTAGGACAGTCATCATAGAATGTATAGTCCCACAAACAAGTCACGTACTTGCGATACACATCATTGATAATGTCCAAGGACTATCTTTATTCATAAACACATAGGAAATATCATCATACATGATTGCCTCTAGGGCATATCTCCAACAGTCTCCCACTTGCACTAGAGTCAATCAAATAGACATCGAATGCCCATAGCTCTAACGTGCCCCTCATGCTTGGGTTGTGGAAGCGGCTTAGTCAGCGGATCTGCAACATTTGCATCCGTGTGAATCTTGCATAACTCTACATCACCATTCTTTACGATCTTTCGTATCGGTGATATTTCCGGTCTATGTGTCCGACCTTGTGGTGATTCCTCGGCTCCTTGGCTTGTGCGATGGCACCGAATTATCACAATAAAGGTCCAACGGTTTCACCGAGGCTGGGAAAATACCAAGATCATCCAGAAAATGCGGATCCAAACACCTTCCTTTGCAGCTTCACAAGCCGCAATGTATTAAACTTCGTGGTAGAATCGCCACCGTATCCTGCTTGGAAATCATCCGATTGCACTGCTCCTCCGTTCAGACGCATACGAATCCGACTGTGATCGACAATCATCTCATCGGTTTGGAAACTAGCATCGGCGTAACCCCTCACGACGAGCTCTTCCTCACCTCCATAAACTAGGAACATCTCTTTAGTCCTTTTCAGGTACTTCAAAATAGTCTTTACCGCTGCCCAGTGACTCTCACCTGGGTTGGCCTGGTATCTACTTGTTAGGCTTATTGCAAAAGCAACATCAGGCCTTGTACATATCATGGCATACATGATGGATCTGATTGCTGAGGCATACGGAATCCTACTCATCCTGCTTCGCTCATCAGATGTCGAAGGACTCTGAGTCTCGCTTAGCCTTATACCATGTGAGAGCGGCAAGAACCCTTTCTTCGCCTCACTCATGTTGAACCGCTTCAACACTTTATCTATGTACGTGCTCTGGCTTAAGCCGAGCAGCCTCCTCGATCTATCTCTATAGATCTTAATGCCTAAAATATAGACTGCCTCACCAAGGTCCTTCATCGAAAACTTGCCATTCAATGATTCCTTGACCGAGTTTAGCATCGAAACATTATTTCCGATCAGTAGTATGTCATCCACATACAAGATCAAAAACACTATCGAGCTCCTACTTAACTTCTTGTATAAACAAGAGTCCTCTTCGCTTTTGATGAAACCGAGACCAGTGACGACCTCATCAAAACGAATGTTCCAACTCCGAGATGCTTGCTTCAACCCATAAATGGATCTCTTGAGCTTGCATACCTTACTAGTGCTAGTCGGATCGACAAAACCCTCGGGCTGTATCATATACACGTCCTCGGTTAAATTTCCGTGAAGGAAAGCCGTCTTGACATCCATCTGCCATATCTCGTAATCGAAATATGCAGCTATAGCTAGTATGATCCTTACCGATTTCAGCATCGCTACCGGCGAGTAAGTCTCGTCGTAGTCAACTCCTTGAACTTGTCCATAACCTTTAGCGACAAGCCGAGCTTTGTGGATATGAACATTTCCATCCACATCGGTTTTCTTCTTAAAGACCCATTTGCAACCAATGGCAGTTACGCCAGGTGGCGGATCAACCAAGTCCCAGACTTGATTCTCATCCATGGACTTTAACTCGGATCTCATGGCCTCTAGCCATGCCTCGGAATCTGTGCTCACCATTGCTTCCGCATACGTGGCCGGCTCGTCGCTTTCTAGCAACAATACATCACGCACTCTGCGCAATCTTTCCGACCTCCGTGGTTCCGGTGCCGCTTCCACTACGGGTTCCCTGACTGACTCCGGTATGATTTCATCACCAGCCGAGCCGTCCCCGAGTGGTCCTCGAATTTCTTCGAGTCGAAGCGTCCTCCCACTGGCCTCCCGACTGAGAAACTCTTTCTCAAGGAAAACCCGTTCGAGCAACAAACACTTTGTTCTCTTCCGGTTGTAGAAGCTATATCCCAAGCTTTCCTCGGATATCCACGAATATGCATTTATCCGACTTGGGTGTAAGCTTGTCCGACATAAGTCGCTTGACAAATGCTTCACAACCCCAAATCTTTAGAAAAGACAAACTGGGACTCTTCCGGTCCACATCTCATGCGGTGTCTTGTCTACGGATTTTGATGGTACCCTATTAATGTGAAAGCTGCAGTTTCTAGAGCGTATCCCCAAAATGACAAGGGTAAATCCGTTTTGCTCATCATAGACCGAACCATGTCCAACAAGGTCCTATTCCTCCGTTCGACACGCCATTTCTCGTGGCGTGCTGGAGGTGTGAGCTGAGGTACTATACCTCAACTTTTCAGATGATCATCGAACTCTGGCTCATGTACTCACCTCCACGGTCGATCGCGAAGCTTTATAGTCTTGCCGAGCTGATTCTCAACCTCGTTTTGAAACTCTTTGAACTTTTCAAAAGTCTCCGACTTGTGCCTCATCAAATAGATATATCCATATCTACTCAAGTCGTCGGTAAAAGTCACAATCGATAGCCACCTCTGGCGGTTGTGCTCATTGGACCACACACATCACTATGTATAAGTTCCAATAGCTCGGATGCCCTCTCGCAACTCTTTGCGAAAGGAGACTTAGTCATCTTGCCGAGCAAGCATGATTCACATGTCTCGAACGACCCGAAGTCGGACGAAGTTAGGAGCCCATCATCATGGAGCTTCTTCATGCATTTCGAGCTAATGTGTCCAAGCGGCAATGCCAGAAGTATGTCGGATTTATCTCATTTGGCTTATGCCTCTTGACATTCACGTTATAGACCGGTTCCTGTTCTAGATTCAATATAAATAGCCCATCAACAATGGGTGCATAGCCGTGGAACATACCATTCAAAAATATCGAACAACCATTGTCCTTTAAATTGAATTCATAACCCCGACTCATCAAACATGAGGCGAAATAATGTTCGACTAAGTGCAGGAATGTAATAACAATTATTCAATTCCATAATGAATCCGGAAGGAAGTGGAGCTGCATCGTGCCGACCTCCAACGCAGCAACTCTTGCTTTGTTGCCGACCCGATGTCAATCTCCCTTGTGCCACACGCCTAGTTCTTACCAGCCCTCGCATCGAGTTGCAAATATGAACAACCGATCCGGTATCAAATACCCAAGAGCTACTAGGTATGTCAGCAAGGTAAATGTCTATAACATATGCAACAAGTGTACCTTTGCTCGAAGAAGCATTTCCGGCCTTCTTGCCATGCTCGCAAGCCACTTGCTACAGTTCCTCTTCCAAAGTGACCGGTCTCCTTGCGGTGATAGCAAGCGGTCTTGAGTCCGTCCAGACTTGGCGCAGCGGCAGAGGTTACCATCTCCGTGCCCTTTGCCTTAGCCTTTTCTTGGACCAACTCTTCTTGAACTTAGCGATTTCTGCACCATCAACACTTGATGCGTGCCTTTCTTAATATCCTGCTCGCCACTTTGAGCATCCCATGCAATTCAGTGAGCTTCTTATCCATGCCATGCATATGATAGTTCGAGATGAGCGTCCCATAGCTGGGCGGAAGAGAACCCAGAACAGCATCAGTAGCTAGCTCATCCAAGAGCGGGAAGCCCAAACGATCCAAAGCTTGCACATATCCGATCATCTTGATCACATGTGGGCTCAATGGATCACCTTCCTTCAGCTTGCAATCCATCAAGGATCGCCAGACGTTGAACCTTTCGGTCCTAGCCCTGTGTTGGAAACTTGCTCTTGAGACTCTCGATCATATCGTAAGCCTCAACATTTTCAAATGCTGTTGCAAATCGGGCTCCATACAAGCCAGCATCAGACGGCTGATCTCCGTTGATTCATCAACGAGTTTACGTAGGCATTCTTAGCTGTGGCACTAGCATTATCGGCAGGTTCCTCCGAAGTGGATCCTCTAGAACATGTTCCTTTTTATCGTGCTTGAGAACAATTCTCAAATTTCTATACCAGGTGGTAAAGTTTGTTCCATTCAGTTTATCCTTTTCCAGAATTGATTTCAATGCAAAGTTGGGTTGAGCAGGTGGTGCCATTGATCTACAACAGAAAATATGCAATCACTAAGCAATGTGTTTATGTAGAGTAATTCTAGCCTTAACAGAAATATTCCCACTGAAGTTGGCATCCCTCCGCAAACTCTCAGTGATTCAGGATCCGACTAGCGCATGGGACTAGTGAGCTTTAGCATCACTGCTAGCCAACATACCTATCCGGTAAGCAACTCCTTGCTAATCGTATCTCCATACGACTCCTGTCGGTCGGGAAGGTATCTCATACCCCGGCTCCCAACCTTCTTTGCCACAAGGCCCAAAACCGTTTTGATAGCCTTGTCAAGTTAACCTGATGCAGTGCATGTCCGTGTCCGACACGAACCCTTCAGTTCAAGGACACCCAGCAGCACCCCAATTTTATGAGCCCACTACTAGACGTACTTGACGTGCGAAGGTGCAACATCGGGGATGGCAATTCGCTTGATATTCATGAGGGATCATTCTATCATTTTAACATGCATAGAAACAAAGAAGCATAACAATCACAAATATAACACATATTGTGAAATAGTATGGCTCCTTCATGGACGTTCTTCCAGGTCGGCTCCGACTCCGGTGACCATCTATGAACTCCATCTTGTTTGTCACGCCGGGACGCCAAGCCACCAACCTGATCTCTATTATCCAACTACTACAACTAGTAATGAATTTACATAGAGTCACAAGTCGACACGCAGGTCGTTATACATTATAATGACAGCACTTTGGCTCCTGCCGGCTGACAAACATGACACGCAGGCCACATATAAATTACACACATGCATCACATACACATGAGCCATACTATTCACATCAAACCTACAAAACAAAGTTATGCATAGAATCGCATTCTATCAGTTTGTGTGTCGGGTACGAAATACACGGCGCTACGCACACGGCGGTCCCACGGGTACAAAAGGTTGCGGCAGTGAATTAGGTTTTCGTGGATGCCTCTATTGGTTTGAGGGTAGTAGATATATATAGGAGAAAGAAGTACGTCGGTGGAGCAACGTGGGCTCCACGAGGGTGGAGGGCGCGCCCAGGGGGGTAGGCGCGCCCCTACCTCGTGCCTTCCTGGTTGCTTTCTTGACGTAGGGTCCAAGTCCTCTGGATCACGTTTGTTCCGAAAATCATGTTCCCGAAGGTTTCATTCTGTTTGGACTCCGTTTCATATTCCTTTTCCGCGAAACACTGAAATAGGAAAAAAACTGAAATTCTGGGCTGGGCCTCCGGTTAATAGGTTAGTCCCTAAAATAATATAAAAGTGTATAACAAAGCCCATTAATCATCCAAAACAGAATATAATATAGCATGAAGCAATCAAAAATTATAGATACGTTGGAGACGTATCAGGCGGCCCCCCTCTCCTTCCTTCTCTCCACCTCCTCCTTCCCCCTTCTCCTTCTTGGAATAGGAAAGGTGGGGGACGAACCTACTTGGAGTAGGATTGCCCCCCCTTGGGCGCGCCTCTCCCTTGGCCGGCCCTCTCCTCCTCCCCTCCTTTATATACGGGGGTAGGGGGCACACCATAGACACAACAATTGATCTATTGATTTCCTAGCCATGTGCGGTGCCCCCCTCCACCATAATCCACCTCGGTCATATCGTAGCGGTGCTTAGGCGAAGCCCTGCGTCGGTAGCATCATCATCACCGTCACCACACCGTCGTGCTGAAGAAGCTCTTCTCGGAAGCTCTACTGGATCGTGAGATCACGGGACGTCACCGAGTTGAACATGTGTTGAGCGTGTCTTTGAACGCGGAGGTGTCGTACGTTCGGTGCTGAGGATCGGTCGATCGTGAAGACGTACGACTACATCAACCGCGTTGTTATAACGCTTCCGCTTAAAGGTCTATGTGGGTACGTGGACGACACTCTCCCCTCTCGTTGCTATGCATCACCATGATCTTGCGTGTGCGTAGGAATTTTTTTGAAATTACTACGTTCCCCAAATATAGGGGCGCGCCCAGGGGGGAGGGCGCGCCCCCCACCCTCGTGGTGGCCTCGAGACTCTTTTGGTCCATCTTCGATGCTCCGTGGGCTTCTTCTAGTCCAAAAATGATCTCCGCCAACTTTTAGGTCAATTGGACTCCGTTTGATATTCCTTTTCTGCGATACATAAAAATAAGGAAAAAACAAAAACTGCAACTGGGCTCTAGGTTAATAGGTTAGTCCCAAAAATCATATAAAAGAGTATATTAAAGCCCATTAATCATCCAAAACAGATAATCTAATAATATGGAACAATCAAAAATTATAGATACGTTGGAGACGTATCACATCCCGTAACTAACTCATTAGTCACATTGCTTGCAAGGCTTATTATGATGTGCATTAGCGAGAGGGCCAAGAGATACCTCTCCGATACTCGGCGTGACAAATCCTAATCTTGATCTATGCCAACCCAAAAAACACCTTCAAAGATACCTGTAGAGCATCTTTATAATCACCCATTTACGTTGTGACATCTGATAGCACACAAGGTATTCCTCCGGTATTCGGGAGTTGCATAATCTCATAGTCAAAGGGACATGTATAAGTCATGATGAAAGCAATAGCAATAAAACTTGACGATCATTATGCTAAGCTAACGGATGGGTCTTGTCCATCACATTATTCTCCTAATGATGTGATCCCGTACATCAAATGACAACACATGTCTATGGTTAGGAAACTTAACCATCTTTGATTAACGAGCTAGTCTAATAGAGGCTTTACTAGGGACACTGTATAGTCTATGTATCCACACATGTATCAAGTTTCCGGTTAATACAATTCTAGCATGAATAATATATATTTATCATGATATAAGGAAATATAAATAACAACTTTATTATTGCCTCTAGGGCATATTTCCTTCAGTCTCCGAGTTGCACTAGAGTCAATAATCTAGATTACATTGTAATGATTCTAACATCCATGGAGTCTTGGGAAGAGGCTTTAGTCAATGGGTCTGCCACATTCAGATCCGTATGTATTTTGCAAATCTCTATGTCTCCCTCCTTGACTTGATCACGGATGGAGTTGAAGTGTCTCTTGATGTGTTTAGTTCTTTTGTGAAATCTGGATTCCTTCGCCAAGGCTATTGCTCCAGTATTGTCACAAAAGATTTTCATTGGATTCGATGCACTAGGTATTACACCTAGATCGTATATGAACTCCTTCATCCAGACTCCTTCATTCGCTGCTTCCGAAGCAGCTATGTACTCCGCTTCACACGTAGATCCCGCCACGATGCTTTGCTTGGAACTGCACCAACTGACAGCTCCACCATTCAATATAAATATGTATCCGGTTTGTGACTTAGAGTCATCCGGATCAGTGTCAAAGCTAGCATCGACGTAACCATTTACGATGAGCTCTTTGTCACCTCCATAAACGAGAAACATATCCTTAGTCGTTTTCAGGTACTTCAGGATGTTCCTGACCGCTGTCCAGTGATCCACTCCTGAATTACTTTGGTACCTCCCGGTTATACTTATAGCAAGGCACACATCAGGTCTGGGATAGAACCTATGGCTGAACGATAGGGAATGACTTTCATTTTCTCTCTATCTTCTGTAGTGGTCGGGCATTGAGTCTGACTCAACTTCACACCTTGCGTAACACAGGCAAGAACTCTTTCTATGACTGATCCATTTTGAAATTCTTCAAAATCTTATCTGTTGGGTTCTATGGTAGGGTGCGTCGACTGCAAATTAAATTAATCCTACGCGCAGAACATCCAGGAACATGCTACGGAGATGGATCACGATTCGTTACCACTAGACGCCAGCGATGCCGTGCAGTGAAGAAGAGTTGGGGCAGCGCGTCCGCGTGGATCGTCTCCTCCTCGTTCGATCTCCCTCGAGCGGCCGGTCGTCCGATCCCACGTACGAGTTCGCAGGAGCGGCGCAAGTGCACCGCCTCTAACGGTATCCGCGCGTGCGGGAGGAACACCGAGCGGCGGACTGCTAGGTCCGATCACTGATCGGGCGAGTGGAGGTGGCTCTCGAGGCGGCGATCAACCTCCCGAGGCGAAGTGATCTGCCTCCCCGAGGCCAAACGATCTCGCACCCTCGGCGAAAAGCCCTCGCGAGTGTGCCGCACCTCCACTTTATATAGGCGTCCGTCGCGGGCTCAACACTTGGGCCTCGCACGGACCCTAAAGCCCAAAGTCTACTCGGTCACGTTCGTAGTCCAGTTCGGATCACATCCGACCAGAGTCCTATGAACTGACCTCGTAGGTTCCTTCCTTAAGCACGCGACCCCTTAGGATCAAGTCGGCTTGGTCACAGTTCGGATCACCTCCGACCTGTACGGTTGGTAGCGGTCTCTAGCAAGGCGTGCCGACCACCAAGCAGACGATGAAGCTGGTTAGGCGAACCTGTACATCATACTTCCATTCCTTTTGCCACACGATATATTTTGTCAGGCTCAAGGCGAGACTGTCATCCTTGTGCTAGCCCGACCTCTTTCTCGTTCCAGTGATACCGACCACAATCCGGATTATCTCATAATCCTTGTCGCATGGCCATGCTGTTCTGCTCGAGATCACACGAGGGGCCCAGAGTATATCTCTCCGATCGGAGGGCAAATCCCATCTTGCTCGACCATGTCTCGCAGCATGGGATTGGACAAACCGAAACCTACCTTTGTAACTACCCGATCACGGAGTAGCGTTTGGTCGGCCCAAAGCAAGTCTATCACCATCTCGAGTACATCGTCGGCTCAGGTCTTAGGACATAGAACGTATGTTGTACTAGAGACTCACAGATGACATATCGCTGCGTCTCATAGTTGGGTCTGTCCGACTCAGACCTTATCTCGACTCGGATCCGACTATGTCGAGTCCGACCAGACCTTTCAAGTCCATATTATCCGGTTAGCATCCAATGCTCCATGGCTAGTGAGACCGAGCCATCGATCAGTGTCATATGCTAGTCTGGTCGGCTCTGGCGTCCACACAGCCCTTTCGACTAGGGACCTTTTAGGACAGTCATCATACAATGCATAGTCCCACAAACAAGTCACGTACTTGCTGATACACATCATTGATAATGTCCAAGGACTATCTTTATTCATAAACACATAGGAAATATCATCATACATGATTGCCTCTAGGGCATATCTCCAACATTATCAAGGTATGTGCTTTGTGAAAGTCCAGTTAAGCGTTTTGATCTATCTCTACAGATCTTAATGCTCAATATATAAGCAGCTTCACCGAGGTCATTCATTGAAAAATTCTTATTCAAGTATACTTTTATGCTATCTAGAAATTCTATATCATTTCCAATCAAAAATATGTCATCCACATATAATATTAGAAATGCTACAGAGCTCCCACTCACTTTCTTGTAAATACAGGATTCTCCAAAAGTCTGTATAAAACCATATGCTTTGATCACTTCATCAAAGTGTATATTCCAACTCCGAGAGGCTTGCACCAGTCCATAAATGGATCGCTGGAGCTTGCACACTTTGTCAGCACCCTTAGGATCGGCAAAACCTTCCGGTTGAATCATATACAACTCTTCTTTAAGAAATCCATTGAGGAATGAAGTTTTGACATCCCTTTGCCAGATTTCATAATCGTAAAATGCGGCAATTACTAACATGATTCGGACATACTTAACCATCGCTACGGGTGAGAAGGTCTCATCGTAGTCAACTCCTTGAACTTGTCAAAAACCTTTCACGAAAACTCGAGCTTTGTAGACAGTAACATTACCATCAGCGTCAGTTTTCTTCTTAAAGATCCATTTATTCTCTATGGCATTCCGATCATCGCGCAAGTCCACCAAGGTCCACACTTTGTTCTCATACATGGATCCCATCTCAGATTTCATGGCCTCAAGCCAGTTTGCGTAATCTGGGCTCATCATCGCTTCCTCATAGTTCGTAGGTTCATCATGGTCTAGTAACATGACTTCTAGAACAGGATTACCGTACCACTCTGGTGTGGAACATGCTCTGGTTGACCTACAAGGTTCGGTAGTAACTTGATCTGAAGTTTCATGATCATTATCATTAGCTTCCTCACTAATTGGTGTAGGCATCACTGGAACTGATTTTTGTGATGAACTACTTTCCAATTCAGGAGAAGGTACAATTACCTCATCAAGTTCTACTTTCCTCCCACTCACTTCTTTCGAGAGAAACTCCTTCTCTAGAAAGGATCCATTCTTAGCAACAAAGATCTTGCCTTCGGATCTGTGATAGAAGGTGTACCCAACAGTCTCTTGGGTATCCTATGAAGACGCACTTCTCCAATTTGGGTTCAAGCTTATCAGGCTGAAGCTTTTTCACATAAGCATCGCAACACCAAACTTTAAGAAATGACAACTGAGGTTTCTTGCCAAACCAGAGTTCATATGGTGTCGTCTCAACGGATTTAGACGGTGCCTTATTTAAAGTGAATCCAGCTGTCTCTAATGCATAACCCCAAAACGATAGTGGTAAATCGGTAAGAGACATCATAGATCGTACCATATCTAATAAAGTACGGTTACGATGTTCGGACACATCATTACGCTGTGGTGTTCCAGGTGGCGTGAGTTGTGAAACTATTCCACATTGTTTAAATGAAGGCCAAACTCATAACTCAAATATTCGCCACCGCGATCAGATCATAGAAACTTTATTTTCTTGTTACGATGATTCTCCACTTCACTCTGAAATTCTTTGAACTTTTCAAATGTTTCAGACTTGTGTTTCATTAAGTAGATATACCCATATCGGCTCAAAACATCTGTGAATGTCATAAAATAACGATACCTGCCGCGTGCCTCAACACTCATCGGACCACATACATAGGTATGTATTATTTCCAATAAGTAAGTAGCTCGCTCCATTGTTTCAGAGAACGGAGTTTTAGTCATCTTGCCCATGAGGCATGGTTCGCAAGCATCGAATGATTCATAATCAAGTGATTCCAAAAGTCCATCTCCATGGAGTTTCTTCATGCGCTTTACACCAATATGACCTAAACGGCAGTGCCACAAAAATGTTGCACTATCATTATATGACATGATATGGCCATCATCATCTTGTGCCTTTGATCTCCATCTCCAAAGCACCGTCATGATCTCCATCGTCACCGGCTTGACATCTTGATCTCCATCATAGCGTCATGGTCGTCTCGCCAAGTATTGCTTCTACAACTATCGCTAACGCATAGTGATAAAGTAAAGCAATTACATGGCGTGTGCATCTCATACAGTAAAGCGACAACCATAAGGCTCCTGCCAGTTGCCGATAACTTTTACAAAACATGATCATCTCATACAACAACATATATCACATCATGTCTTGACCATATCACATCACAACATGCCCTGCAAAAACAAGTTAGACATCCTCTACTTTGTTGTTGCAAGTTTTATGTGGCTGCTATGGGCTTCTAGTAAGAACCGTTCTTACATACGCATCAAAACCACAACGATGTTTCGTCAAGTTTGCTGTTTTAACCTTCAACAAGGAGAAACAGACACCCGCCAGTCACCTTTATGCAAAACAAGTTGCATGTCTGTCGGTGGAACCGGTCTCATGAACGCGGTCATATAAGGTTGGTACGGGCCGCTTCATCCAACAATACTTCCGAATCAAAATAAGACGTTGTGTTCTACTCGTGCATATGATCTACCATAGACCTGGCTCGGATGCTGCTACCTCTTGAGCATGCGTTGGTTTTCCCTTGAAGAGGAAAGGGTGATGCAGCAAAGTAGCGTAAGTATTTCCCTCGGTTTTTGAGAACCAAGGTATCAATCTAGTAGGAGGCCACACGCAAGTCCCTCGTACCTACACAAACAAATAAGAACCTTGCAACCAACGCGATAAAGGGGTTGTCAATCCCTTCACGGCCACTTGCAAAAGTGAGATCTGATAGAGATGATAAGATAATATTTTTGGTATTTTTATGATAAAGATTAAAACTAAAGATTGCAAAGTAAAAATAGATTGGAAACTTATATGATGGAAAATAGACCCGGGGGCCATAGGTTCCACTAGTGGCTTCTCTCAAGATAGCATAAGTATTACGGTGGGTGAACAAATTACTGTCGAGCAATTGATAGAAAAGTGCATAGTTATGAGAATATCTAGGCATGATCATGTATATAGGCATCACGGCCGTAACAAGTAGACCGACTTCTGCCTGCATCTACTACTATTACTCCACACATCGACCGCTATCCAGCATGCATCTAGAGTATTAAGTTCATAAGAACAGAGTAACGCATTAGGCAAGATGACATGATGTAGAGGGATAAACTCAAGCAATATGATATAAACCCCATCTTTTTACCCTCGATGGCAACAATGCAATACGTGTCGTTTCCCCTTCTGTCACTAGGTTCGAGCAACGCAATATTGAACCCAAAGCTAAGCACTTCTCCCATTGCAAGAAAGATCAATCTAGTAGGCCAAACCAAACTGATAATTCGAAGAGACTTGCAAAGATAACCAATCATACATAAAAGAATTCAGAGAAGATTCAAATATTGTTCATAGATAATCTTGATCATAAACCCACAATTCATCGGATCTCGACAAACACACCGCAAAAAGAGTTACATCGAATAGATCTCCAAGAAGATCGAGGAGAACTTTGTATTGAGATCCAAAGAGAGAGAAGAAGCCATCTTGCTAATAAATATGGACCTGAAGGTCTGAGGTAAACTACTCACACATCATCGGAGAGGCTATGGTGTTGATGCAGAAGCCCTCCATGATCGATTCCCCCTCCGGTGGAGCACCGGAAAAGGCCCCAAGATGGGATCTCATGGGTACAGAAGGTTGCGGCGGTGGAAATAGGGTTTCGTGGTGCTCCTGGATGTTTTCGGGGTACGTAGGTATATATAAGAAGAAGAAGTAGGTCGGTGGAGCCACGAAGGGCCCACGAGGGTGGGGGCGCGCCCGGGAGGCAGGTGCACTTCCCTGCCTCGTGGCCTCCTCGCATCTTTCTTGACGTCCACTCCAAGTCCTCTGGATAACGTTTGTTCCAAAAATAACTCTCCCGAAGGTTTCATTCCGTTTGGACTCCGTTTGATATTCCTTTTCTGCGAAACACTGAAATTGACAAAAAAAACAGCAATTTGCACTGGGCCTTGGGTTAATAGGTTAGTCCCAAAAATAATATAAAAGTGTAAAATAAAGCCCATTAAACATCCAAAACAGAATATATAATAGCATGAAACAATCAAAAATTATAGATACATTGGAGACGTATCAGATGCCACTGTTGGGGAACGTAGCATGCTATTTCAAAAAAATTCCTACAATCACGCAAGATTTATCTAGGAGATGCATAGCAATGAGAGGGGGAGAGTGTGTCCACGTACCCTCGTAGACCGAAAGCGGAAGCGTTAGCTTAACGTGGTTGATGTAGTCGAACATCTTCGTGATCCAACCGATCAAGCACCGAACGACGTACCTCCGAGTTCAGCACACGTTCAGCTCGATGACGTCCCTCGAACTCTTGATCTAGCAAAGTGTCAAGGGAGAGTTTCGTCAGCACGACGGCGAGGTGAGGGTGATGGTGATGTGATCCGCGCAGGGGCTTTGCCTGCACTACGATAATATGACTGGAGGAGAAAACTATGGAGGGGGGCACCACACACGGCTAAGAGAACAATTGATGTGCTTTGGGGTGCCCCCTTGCCCCCGTATATAAAGGAGGAGGGGAGGAGGCCGCCGGCCCTAGGGGCGCGCCATGGGGGGAAACCGGCTAGGACTTCTAATCCAAGTCGGCCCCCTCTTGCTTTCTTTCGGAGAGGCGGAAGGAGAGGGAGAGGGGGAAGGAAAGGGGGGCCGCACCCCCTCCCCTTGTCCAATTCGGACAGCCCATGGGGGGGCGCCACCCCTTGCGGGCTCCCCCCTCTCTCTCCCCTATGGCCCATCACTACAACAGGAGACAAAGTTTGGTAACACAGTGTTGTGTTAGTCTAGACCCAAAACAGTGTTACTAGGCTACATAGTAACACGTTTTTAAATGTGTTCCATTAAACTGTGTTACTAAGTGGTGTCCACTGTCACATATAGTAATTGTTACCATATATCAAAAAATTTGTTATAATTAAGTTATAGTAACATGCATATTTTGTGTTACCAAACGCGTTGGTAACACATTTTTGTAACTATAGTAACACCCATAGTAACATATTTTTGTAAACATAGAACATTGTGGTAACATGTTTTTGTAGCTATAGTAACATAACTTGTAACATAATATACAAATATCATAAGACAACATTGGTAACACATTTTGTAACTATAGTAACACCATCAGTAACACTACTATATTAGAATGGTAGCATAATTAATGTATTTTTAAACTTATTAACCACAGTTGAAAATATCAAGGTATTTATTATGAATATACAAGAGTGTTGGATACATATGCATTACAATAAATACATACCAATGTTATTGGCTAGATAGCATATCATTCATATATATTTTACTATAGAGAACACATCTATGGAGAATATTACACCATAGCATTTGCATCAATTCGACCAAAGAAAAAGATCTTCTAAATGGTGTTACATTTTTTTCAATCTATCAACGCAAACTACAATTATTGCTAAGTAAAATCATCTAATTACATTTGCTTCTTCATCCAACCGAAGAACGGTTCAGCTGCAACTCCATTATGCTTCTTTTGAATCTGTAAAAGGAAAATGGACCTTACAGTTATGTGATTAAATGCACACAAATATAATAGTCTTTGAATTTTAAAATTATTTGCAATTTTCAAAAAAGACCACAAATATGAATTTTTTAATGAAATTTAAATTGAAAAAAGGAAAAGAAATAGAAAAACTAAATAGAAAACCGGAAGAAAAAACAAACAAAAAACAGATGTGAAAAACACAACAGAAAAAGAAGGAAAACTAGGTGGAAACTTCCAGATGCAAAATCAGGCCGAAGTCACGGAATCGCAGCCCAAGTAAACTCCTCGCCGGCCAGCCGACCTGTATCTTTTAAATGGGCCTTGGCCCAACCGTTTACTGCTATTAATAATAAGGCCGAGTATTTAAATTAAGCAAAGTAGAGTTTCTAGCCTGTTGGTAATCACTTGTTTCTCCAAGTAGGTGGTAGCAGGTTCGGTTCTTAGTATGCACCAATTAGTTTTTTCATGCATGTCAAGTGGCGCCCATTCGTGGTCATTCTATTTTGTTCACACATGTCAAATGGCCCCAATTGTTTGTCATTTTATTTTGTTCGCCTATGTCAAATAGCGCTGGGTTCCATTTGGTTCTTTAGCCGGTCTCACTTGTTAACACGCCCGCAACATGTCCTGAATTTTTGTATAGGAAGAATATGTATATATAATATGCTCCCATGCTAATTTTTGTAATTATAAGAACAATTTTTGAAATGTATTCACTATTTTGTTAGATTAAATGAATGAAGTTATGCATACATATTAGAAGTATTTCCAATTTGAGTCATATATGTATCTCAATTAAGGTTCAAGTAGTATAGAAAAAATGTTGAAGACCTAAGTACAAGCTTATGTCATAGAAAAAGATTATTGAGAAAATCAATTGCGTGAAAATTAGAACTTATGTTTGTAAGCATTGTGGCACTTTTATTAAAATATACTTTACACAATATAATTTTTCCCTTTACAGTTATATAGTTGGTAACACAATTCCGCAACACATGGTTATGTGTTACTGTACCAAATCTGTAACACAAATGGAGCAACACGAACGTATATGTTACTATGGTAATGTGTCTGTAACACATTTAGAAATCTTATCAACTATGTGTTACTGTCTGTGCTGTAATGGACATAATGTGTTACTGTTATTTTGCTCTGTAACACATTTTTTATATGTTACATGGTTGTGTTACTTAATCTTTGTTTTTTTGTAGTGCATGTAGGCCCATTACTTTCCCGGGGAGTTCTGCTAACCTCCCGGTACTCCGAGAAATACCCGAAACATTCCGGAACTATTCGGATATCCGAATATCATCGTCCAATATATCAATCTTTATCTCTCGACTATTTCGAGACTCCTCGTCATGTCTGTGATCTCATCCGGGACTCCGAACAATATTCAGACACCAAAACTCATAACTCATAATACAAATCGTCATCGAATGTTAAGCGTGTGGACCCTACGAGTTCGAGAACTATGTAGATATGACCGAGACACCTCTCCGGTCAATAACCAATAGCGGAACCTGGATGCTCATATTGGCTCCCACGTATTCTACGAAGATCTTTATCGGTCGAACCGTTATGACAACATACGTTATTCCCTTTGTCATCGGTATGTTACTTGCCCGAGATACGATCGTCGGTATCCTCATACCTAGTTCAATCTCGTTACCGGCAAGTCTCTTTACTCGTTCCGTAATGCATCATCCCGTAACTAACTCATTAGTTACATGGCTTGCAAGGCTTATTATGATGTGCATTACCGAGAGGGCCCAGAGATACCTCTCCGATACTCGGAGTGACAAATCCTAATCTCGGTCTATGCCAACCCAACAAAACACCTTCGAAGATACCTGTAGAGCATCTTTATAATCACCCATTTACGTTGTGACGTTTGATAGCACACAAGGTATTCTTCCAGTATTCAGGAGTTGCATAATCTCATAGTCAAAGGAACATGTATAATCATGAAGAAAGCAATAGCAATAAAACCTAACGATCATTATGCTAAATTAACGGATGGGTCTTGTCCATCACATCATTCTCCTAATGATGTGACCCCATTCATCAAATGGCAACACATGTCTATGGTTAGGAAACTTAACCATCTTTGATTAACGAGCTAGTCTAATAGAGACTTTACTAGGGACACTGTATAGTCTATGTATCCACACATGTATCAAGTTTCCGGTTAATACAATTCTAGCATGAACAATAGATATTTATCATGATATAAGGAAATATAAATAACAACTTTCTTATTGCCTCTAGGGCATATTTCCTTCAAAAAGATGATTTTATATCTCCAAGAACAACTCTCATCGACACTCTCTCATGTATATATGGTGGACACTTTCTCACGGATATTTTTACTTCCGGTGATGGTCAAGCTGGGCGAGTCCATCGTGCGTGACAAACGTATATCACAAGAAGAACTCGCCCAGATTGACCGCCATCGTCAAAATTCGATTTTCTTCCTCCAAAAACAACTCTCATCGACTGTCGGTGATGGTCGCTCTTCCTCTGCTCCTCCTACTACGAAAATATCACAGAGGAGGAACAGAGGAAGCACGGCCCCCAACGACAACAATCGACACATTCCTCCGAAAACATCTCGCATTTGTCAAATATTATCGGAACTCGCTCCATAGCATCCATACAAAGAACAAGAACTAATAGATGCAAACAACAAAAAACTACAAAAAAATCAACAATTATCTATGCATTATCAACAATTATCTATACAACATTATCGATAATTATCTACATTATCCACAAATTATCTACATTCATCCATCCTTCTTTGCATTCATCTTTGCATTCATACACCCATATATCAATAAGCTGCAGAAAAATGACCATGAACAGATTCATGAAAATTAAAACAGCTTCCTATATATATCACCACGAGATGAATGAAACAAAAGGGATTACAAGAAGTTATGGGATTGAATTCCACATCCTACTACAGCCTTGGTGATATGCAATTTCTGGCGATGAAACCCTAGCAGAGCAATAAATTTCTCGAATATTGCACGCATGCCCGAAAAATGCGAGGGTGTGGCACGTGTCATGTGATTGCCTCCTTTGAGAGCACGAGAAGTTTCGAGGGCAACAGAGTAACATGACCCGCACTTTCTGCACAAACCAAACACGTTCCCTCTCGATACCCAGAGACTAGCTCGGAGACGGTGCGGTTTACAAGCGGCCTCTGGGGAGGCTTATTCGAAACGCGCCCAAACTTTGACCACACCCTAAAAGGGCCATGTGATGACACCGTGCCAGCTCTCGAGGAACTCCGGCATCATACGATTTTCCGAGGATTTAAACGGTTGCATCAGGCGAGCCACCGAGGTACTTTCGGTAACCCGGTGGCAGGGCATGCCCCTCCCTCATCTGTCAGGGCTTAGGCATGCTGCAAGGACATCACAAAAGATTTCCCATGCCGCCACCAAGCATGATTTCATGTGCTGCCTTGCTGATCTGCAATTTCCGACGATGAAACCCTAGAAGAGCAATAAATTTCTCGAATATTCCCAGGATTTAAACGGCTGCACCAGGCATGCCACCGAGGTACTTTCGCCTATTTAAATAGGTCATGTTGCTGCATCTGGACTATCCAACTATTTAAACAGGTCATGTTAATGCATCTGGACAATTCGACTATTTAAACAAGTCATGTTGCATGTCTCCGAGCGAGGTGGGACTAAAGTTTGTTGAGAGCCTGATCTTTACCGAGAGGACCTCTCGGTAACTATTGCTCTACCTAGAGCTGCGCTCATTAATGGTGTGGTTGGATCATAAATTTATAAAAAAAAATGCCATCATCCATTCTTTAGAATACAGACTATCAATATGAACTTTCTCTGTCCGGAACATGAAGATTCATAGTGACAATACGTATTCTTAATAATGAGGACCGAAGCTTAATGCGATTGGACTATTAAACTATTTAAACAGGTCTTTCTGCTTGTCGGTAGGCGAGGTGGGACTAAATCTTTGCCGAGAGCCTCTTTTGGCAAAGAGTTGCAACCATGACCATGCCCTTATTCGCCGCCGGATGTGCCACGGGGCAAACTTTGCCGTGTGGTAGCCACTTGGCTCTCGGCAAATAGTGTGTTTGCCGAGTGTTGCCTTTTTGCCAAGGTTTACTCTAGGCAATATCCCGTGTTTGCCGAGATTCGCTTGTTGCCGAGAGTCCCTCTTGGCGTCTGTGACTTTGCCGAGTGCCCGTGGTTTGGCTCTCGGTGAAGAACCTTGACACCCGGCGTATACGAAATTTCCAGTAACGCTATCTGCTACTCTACCCTTCTTTGTTGCCACTGTCCTGCATTGGCAAAAGTTAGCTTAATTAGCAACAACATCCGTCTCCAGCTGTAGTCGAAAATTGATAACGGCAGTCGATTCACCTACAAACAAGCTCAACTTCATATTTATCGTGGGGAAATGGGTGTGTTATATCTTCCCTGAGTTCATTTCTGCGAGAACTGTTTCTGCATCTCGCTTTTCGGTGGTGGTATAACTGAATTAATCGGTAACTGCATCTGTAATGAACTAATAATGCAGGAATAAGCACCGCCTTGCTTACTATTGTTCTGATTGCATCAACAACACATCAAGTAGAGGAGTTCAGGCGAAACCTAGCTACTCTTCTGCTATCCATGCAAACTGTAGTGAGCAGTGCACTTCAAGTTCAACGCAACAGTACATTAAAAGTTGATGCAAATAAGCTGCAGAAAAATGACCATGAACAGATTCATGAAAATTAAAACAGCTTCCTATATATATCACCACGAGATGAATGAAACAAAAGGGATTACAAGAAGTTATGGGATTGAATTCCACATCCTACTACAGCACTACTCTTCATCACGAAGGAAAGGAACTAGATCGCCGTAATGGACTTAATGACTTGTACAGAGCGCACGCGAACGTGCCAGCAGAAAGAAGGGCGGCATGGGGAGCATGCTCGGATCCGGCGAGGCGTGAAAGTTGGGCCCGGCAAACATGGCCTTCTGCGGTGTCGTGGCTAACACCGGCGTCTTCGTAGTCCGAGGCAGCTTCTCCGTCTGCTCCGGGCGAGGCTTCTTGTGCAAGTCCCAGCGCTCTGCCGAGGACGCGCGGCTAGGGCTAGGCAGGCGCTTGTTGTTGCCGTCGTCATGGCGGCCGCGATCTGTGGGCAGGGACGCGCTGCACGAGGTCGAGAGTTTCTTCTTGCTGTCCCAGCGTTCGACGGAGTCGGCGCGTCCGGGGTTGCCGGCGCTGTATGACGACGACGACGACATGGTGGTGCGGGGCTTCTTGTTGTATTTCTTGTCCGAGTCCCACCTTTCGACGGAGTCGGCACGACCGGTGTTCCCGCTGCTCTCCGACGAAGAGGACGACGAGGAGGAGCAGATGGAGCTGCATGGCTTCTTGCACATCTTGTTCCAGTCCCACCTCTCGGTGGAGTCTGCACGACCGGTGGTCTCACTGCCCTCCGACAACGACGACGACGAGGAGCAGATGGAGCTGCATGGCTTCTTGCCCTTCTTGTTCCAGTCCCACCTCTGGACGAAGTCGGCGCGGCCTGCCATGGCAGACACCAGCATGGTGAGGACGAGACCGTGCGGCGTCGGCAACAGCGGCAGCATCTTGCTCCTGGGCGGCGTCGGGAGGATGGGCAGCATCTTACTCCTGGGTGGCGTCGGGAGAAGCGGCGGGAGAAGAACTTGTGCTGCCATTGATTTTGGTGGATCAGCCGCCACGCCCACGCGCGAGAGGGAGATGTCGATCGATAGGTTGTTTGATGGAGACGATGCTCTTGCTGGTAGGCGTGGAAGGAAATCAAGTTATATTTATAGTTGTCGCTACTAGCATGTGTGTTCGTCCCCCACTCGGATCGAGTCTGAAAGCTACTGTCGAACTCGGATTGGATGAGTAGGGGACACGGAAATGAGGGGCCACGCGCCAGGCCGGAACAAAACTGTTTTTTTTTTTGTCCTATCCGCTTGCGATTAGTGATACATATATTTGATTTCTTTTTTTTTAATTCAATACAGATGTTATATATACTTTTGTATTCAAAGTTTTTTTTCTTTTTTGCGGACTACTTTTGTACTCAAAGTGAAAAATGAATACAGACAGCAGGTGCTTGAAGAATAAATGAGTACACAGATGATACGTACACCGCCGATTGTATAAAACCTAAAACTATTTATCCTTTCTTCACGTGACTCACTCTTGCGCGCCAGGGTAGAAAACCACATGATTCTTTCTAAAGAGGTTGGAGTGAAGGTAATGTTTCCTTTAAAATATAGTTCAAAGCAATTCTTAGAAATTATTTCTAAAGATTTCAATCCCTACAAACCAAATAAAAATGTTACACACTAAAAATAACAAATAATTAAATCCTCATAAAAATTGCAGTGCTTGAAAAAGGTTTCCGAACTCACCCCTTGGTGTGGGCTCTGGCCGAGGTACCGAGCCCTGACGATTGTCCCGAAGTAAGTGTGATGCGCTAAAAGGATGCCGTTAGTGCCGCCGGCCGGGCGCTGCCTTGATTGACTTATGTTGTCTTGGAGCTACAATGAGTTATGGAGAACGACAGAGTGTGGGTACAACTATTGCGTAACAAGTACCTACTCCCTTCGTTACAAAGTTGAGTCATCTATTTTGGAACGGAGGGAGTACATTCCAAAACACTTGCACAAGTAACGGCATAGCCGAATGATTCACCGTTTTGGAATGGGCTGATGCGCATGAAGTTAGCCTTTTTAAAATAGGACCAAATTTATTGTTGGGAACCATAACACTAATAGATTTTGGGATGATACATGGTTAGAGGACATATATGGCACTAGCCATTCCGTATCCTACTCTTTACAATATTGTACAACAGAAAGAAGTTTTGTTAGTACAATTCTAGGATCGGTTCCCTTAAACATTCAATCCAGAATATCACTTGCGGGCGAGCAATGGGATAGATGGCTACACCATGTGGTAGGTTGATGGAGATCAACCTATGAGCCGGATACACTACACTGGAGATTGTCGGTGTCAGGGGTATTCTCAGTAAAGTCAGTATATTTGGAATTGATAAACACTGGTCATATCCCAAAATCGCTACACGTCTGGAAAATTAAGGTGCCTCTAAAGATAAAAGTTTTTATGTGGTTTGTTCACAAAAAAAAAGATTTTGACTAAAGACAACCTAACAAAACGTCGTTGGGAGGGTAGCAAAAGGTGTTGTTTCTGTGATCATGATGAACGGATTCAACACCTCTTCATAGATTGCCCACTAGATAGACTTCTATGGCGCACAGTGCATGTCCACCTAATAACATAGACACTCTATTTGGGACTTGGCTAAATAGGATAGAGCCTAAACTAGAGGCACATATTTGAGTCGGAGTGTGCACATTACTTTGGCCAATATGGAACTGCCGAAATGACGTTATTTTTAACAGATAAAATATTACAAAAATTTTGTAGGTCCTATATAGAGCAACTTCATTGATTTGTACATGGTTGCTACTCAGTCGAGCGGATGTCAAAGAGTATATAGCCTTTGGGTGCAACCGTTAGGAAATGGTAGCACGGGATACCTATAACCTGTTTGGATGGCGATCCAACAATAAGATAGGTGTATAGGCATCTAGTCTTATTTGTGCCGGTTGTGGCCTTGTCCATCTTTTTTTAACTATGTTTGAGATTTTGTACCGTACCTCATACTTGTTGGAGACTTTGTTTAATAATATGGTTGCATGCATCATTGTGGTGCAGAGGCCGGGGGCTTTCCTCCTTTTAAAAAAAGACATTTGTGATGATGTCCGGGTCTCCTGGTGTTTAGTGGAGTATGTTGGCCAGTGTCGTGGTGGCCAGGCTGGCGTTTGAAATAGAGTGGCATCCGCGGGCTCTTTACAGCCCAAGCCAGACTCATGACTTACGGCCGCGATGGCGGTAGTGGTTTATGCTCGTGGCTGGCGTCGAGGTTGGTGTCGTCTTTCATTGCTCATCATTCCTTGCCACCACTGATGAGGAACGAAGCATGAAAATCAAATAAGATTTCTACGAACACCCAAGATCTAATCTAGGATATACATAACAACGAGAGGGAGTGTGTCTACATAACCATGTAGACCGAAAGCGAAAGCGTATGTAGCATGGTTGATGTAGTCGTACTCTTCGCGATCCGATCACGATCTAGCGTTGAACGAACGGCACCTCTGTGTTCAGCACACGTGCGGCTCGGTGACATCTCCTCCTTCTTGATCCAGCAAGCAAGAGAGGAGAAGTACATGGGATCTCAACCAACACGACGGCGTTGCGGAGATGGTGCCGGTGGCAATGCCGGCGATATCTCATCCTTCTTGCAGAGACTTTTGATCGGGACTGGTGGCAGTTTTACACAAAAAACTCATGTGATTTAATCAAAGAACCATGACACCATAGCATTTGCATCAATTCGACCAAAGAAAAAGATCTTCTAAATGGTGTTACATTTTTTTCAATCTATCAATGCAAACTACAATTATCACTAAGTAAAATCATCTAACTACATTTGCTTCTTCATCCAACCGAAGAACGGTTCAGCTGCAACTCCATTATGCTTCTTTTGAATCTGTAAAAGGAAAATGGACCTTACAGTTATGTGATTAAATGCACACAAATATAATAGACTGTGAATTTTAAGATTATTTGCAATTTTCAAAAAAGACCACAAATATGATTTTTTTTAATGAAATTTAAACTGAAAAAAGGAAAAGAAATAGAAAAACTAAATAGAAAACCGGAAGAAAAACAAACAAAAAATGGATGTGAAAAACACAACAGAAAAAGAAGGAAAACTAGGTGGAAACTTCCAGATGCAAAATCAGGCCGAAGTCACGGAATCGCAGCCCAAGTAAACTCCTCGCCAGCCAGCCGACCTGTATCTTTTAAATGGGCCTTGGCCCAACCGTTTACTGCTATTAATAATAAGGCTGAGTATTTAAATTAAGCAAAGTAGAGTTTCTAGCCTGTTGGTAATCACTTGTTTCTCCAAGTAGGTGGTAGCAGGTTCGGTTCTTAGTATGCACCAATTAGTTTTTTCATGCATGTCAAGTGGCGCCCATTCGTGGTCATTCTATTTTGTTCACACATGTCAAATGCCCCCAATTGTTTGTCATTTTATTTTGTTCGCCTATGTCAAATAGCCCTGGGTTCCATTTGGTTCTTTAGCCGGTCTCACTTGTTAACACGCCCGCAACATGTCCTGAATTTTTGTATAGGAAGAATATGTATATATAATATGCTCCCATGCTAATTTTTGTAATTATAAGAACAATTTTTGAAATGTATTCACTATTTTGTTAGATTAAATTAATGAAGTTATGCATACATATTAGAAGTAATTCCAATTTGAGTCACATATGTATCTCAATTAAGGTTCAAGTAGTATAGAAAAATGTTGAAGACCTAAGTACAAGCTTATGTCATAGAAAAAGATTATTGAGAAAATCAATTGCGTGAAAATTAGAACTTATGTTTGTAAGCATTGTGGCACTTTTATTAAAATATACTTTACACAATATAATTTTTCCCTTTACAGTTATATAGTTGGTAACACAATTCCGCAACACATGATTACGTGTTACTGTACCAAATCTGTAACACAAATGGAGCAACATGAACTTATATGTTACTATGGTAATGTGTCTGTAACACATTTACAAATCTTATCAAACTATGTGTTATTGTCTGTGCTGTAACAGACAATATGTGTTACTGTTATTTTGCTCTGTAATACATTTTTTATATGTTACATAGTTGTGTTACTTAATCTTTGTTTTTTTTGTAGTGCATGTAGGCCCATTACTTTCCCGGGGAGTTCCGCTAACCTCCCGGTACTCCGAGAAATAGCCGAAACATTCCGGAACTATTCCGATGTCCGAATATCATCGTCCAATATATCAATCTTTATCCCTCGACTATTTCGAGACTCCTCGTCATGTCCGTGATCTCATCCAGGACTCCAAACAATATTCAGACACCAAAACACATAACTCATAATATAAATCGTCATCGAATGTTAAGCGTGTGGACCCTACGAGTTCGAGAACTATGTAGATATGACTGAGACACCTCTCCGGTCAATAACCAATAGCGGAACCTGGATTCTCATATTGGCTCCCACGTATTCTACGAAGATCTTTATCGGTCGAACCGTTATGACAACATACGTTATTCCCTTTGTCATCGGTATGTTACTTGCCCGAGATTCGATCGTCGGTATCCTCATACCTAGTTCAATCTCGTTACCGGCAAGTCTCTTTACTCGTTCCGTAATGCATCATCCCGTAACTAACTCATTAGTTACATGGCTTGCAAGGCTTATTATGATGTGCATTACCGAGAGGGCCCAGAGATACCTCTCCGATACTCGGAGTGACAAATCCTAATCTCGATCTATGCCAACCCAACAAAACACCTTCGGAGATTAACCATCTTTGATTAACGAGCTAGTCTAATAGAGGCTTTACTAGGGACACTGTATAGTCTATGTATCCACACATGTATCAAGTTTCCGGTTAATATAATTCTAGCATGAATAATAGATATTTATCATGATATAAGGAAATATAAATAACAACTTTCTTATTGCCTCTAGGGCATATTTCCTTCAAAAAGACGATTTTATATCTCCAAGAACAACTCTCATCGACACTCTCTCATGTATATATGGTGGACACTTTCTCACGGATATTATTACTTCCGGTGATGGTCAACCTGGGCGAGTCCATCGTGCGTGACAAACGTATATCACAAGAAGAACTCGCCCAGATTGACCGCTATCGTCAAAATTCGATTTTCTTCCTCCAAAAACAACTCTCATCGACTGTTGGTGATGGTCGCTCTTCCTCTGTTCCTCCTACTACGAAAATATCACAGAGGAGGAACAGAGGAAGCACGGCCCCCTACGACAACAATCGACACATTCCTCCGAAAACATCTCGCATTTGTCAAATATTATCGGAACTCGCTCCATAGCATCCATACAAAGAACAAGAACTAATAGATGCAAACTACAAAAAAATCAACAATTATCTATGCATTATCAACAATTATCTATACAACATTATCGATAATTATCCACAAATTATCTACATTCATCCATCCTTCTTTGCATCCATCTTTGCATTCATACACCCATATATTGATACATATAAAAAACTACAAAAAAAATCCATGTATCAATTCATGCATCAATCCATGCATTAATAAATACATATATACATCCATGCACCCATACATCCCTGCATCCATACAAAAATCCATGCATCCATACATCCATGCATACATACAAGATCGGGGGAGGGGGCAGAGGAAGCTCACCGAGGGGAGGGGGAGTAGCTCGGGGGAGGGGCACCGACGGGGTGGGGGTGCGTTGGCTGGGTGGAGAGGTGCCGGATAGGTGGGGGCGCCGGGAGCCTGCGAGGCGCCGATCGAGGCGGGGTTGGGGGTGCCGGTGGGGTGGGGTGGGGTGGTTGGGGCACGGGAAGAGAGTGAGAAGTGACAGAAGAAGAGACCGCGGGGAGAGTTTAAGTGTTCCACGACCTTTACCGAGTGTCTGTTGGTGCGGCTCTCGAAAAAGGTATGAACCCTAGATCTACGGTTTATACCTTTTCTAAGAGTTACACTCGGTAAAGGATAATACCTTAGATCTAGGTTACTTTTTCCTGAGAGCAGCTCTCGGAAAAATCACAAATACTGAGAGCAGATCTCGGAAATGACAATCCTCGTCTGTGCAAGGCCTAGGCATGCCACAAGGACATCACAAAGGATTTCCCATGCCGGTACCGGGCATGATTTCATGTGCCGCCTTGGTGATATGCAATTTCCGGCGATGAAACCCTAGTAGAGCAATAAATTTCTCGAATATTGCACGCATGCCCGAAAAATGCGAGGGTGTGGCACGTGTCACGTGATTGCCTCCTTTGAGAGCACGAGAAGTTTCGAGGGCAACAGAGTAACATGACCCGCACTTTCTGCACAAACCAAACACGTTCCCTCTCGATACCCAGAGACTAGCTCGGAGACGGTGCGGTTTACAAGCGGCCTCTGGGGAGGCTTATTCGAAACGCGCCCAAACTTTGACCACACCCTAAAAGGGCCATGTGATGACACCGTGCCAGCTCTCGAGGAACTCCGGCATCATACGATTTTCCGAGGATTTAAACGGTTGCATCAGGCGAGCCACCGAGGTACTTTCGGTAACCCGGTGGCAGGGCATGCCCCTCCCTCATCTGTCAGGGCTTAGGCATGCTGCAAGGACATCACAAAAGATTTCCCATGCCGCCACCAAGCATGATTTCATGTGCTGCCTTGCTGATCTGCAACTTCCGACGATGAAACCCTAGAAGAGCAATAAATTTCTCGAATATTGCACGCGTGCCCGAAAAATGTGGGGGCGTGGCACGTGTCATATGATTGCCTCCTTTGAGAGCACAAGGAGTTTCAAGGCCAACTGAGCAACATGACCCACACTTCCTGCACAAACCGGACATGTTCCCTCTCGATACCCAGAGACTAGCTCGAAGACGGTGCGGTTTACAAGCAGCCTCAGGGGAGACTATTCGAAACGCACCCAAACTTTTACCACACCCTACAGGGGCCATGTGATGACACCGTGCCAGCTCTCGAGGAATTCCGGCATCGTAGAATATTCCCAGGATTTAAACGGCTGCACCAGGCATGCCACCGAGGTACTTTCGCCTATTTAAATAGGTCATGTTGCTGCATCTGGACTATCCAACTATTTAAACAGGTCATGTTAATGCATCTAGACTATTCGACTATTTAAACAAGTCATGTTGCATGTCTCTGAGCGAGGTGGGACTAAAGTTTGCTGAGAGCCTGATCTTTACCGAGAGGACCTCTCGGTAACTATTGCTCTACCTAGAGCTGCGCTCATTAATGGTGTGGTTGGATCATAAATTTATAAAAAAAAATGCCATCATCCATTCTTTAGAATACAGACTATCAATATGAACTTTCTCTGTCCGGAACATAAAGATTCATGGTGACAATACGTATTCTTAATAATGAGGACCGAAGCATAATGCGATTGGACTATTGAACTATTTAAACAGGTCTTTCTGCTTGTCGGTAGGCGAGGTGGGACTAAATCTTTGCCGAGAGCCTCTTTCAGCAAAGAGTTGCAACCATGACCATGCCGTTATTCGCCGCCGGATGTGCCACAGGGCAAACTTTGCCGTGTGGTAGCCACTTGGCTCTCGGCAAATAGTGTGTTTGCCGAGTGTTGCCTTTTTGCCAAGGTTTACTCTAGGCAATATCCCGTGTTTGCCGAGATTCGCTTGTTGCCGAGAGTCCCTCTTGGCGTCTGTGACTTTGCCGAGTGCCCGTGGTTTGGCTCTCGCGAAGAACCTGACACCGGCGTATCTGAAATTTCCGAACGCTATCTGCTACTCTACCCTTCTTTGTTGCCACTGTCCTGCATTGGCAAAAGTTAGCTTAATTAGCAACAACATCCGTCTCCAGCTATAGCCGAAAATTGATAACGGCAGTCGATTCACCTACAAACAAGCTCAACTTCATATTTATCGTGGGGAAATGGGTGTGTTTATATCTTGAGTGTGGTTTTTCAAAGGCCGAGCTCCACGGCACCTTCTATCAATACCGTCCAACCATTTTAGGGATATGTGCACAGCCCAAACAGTTTACAGAGTGTGGCAGCGGAAATGACACCATTTGCAGGGCGCTATCTCCTCGCTCTTTCTCACATGCATGCATAGCACAGTTCTTTGACATGACTGCCCACAGGCTCACGCTCTCTCTCTGTGTCCACATGCTCTCTTTCTCTCTTTACAAACAGCCTCACATGCATGCACTGACATGCAAACGTCAAATCTCAAATATCTAAGGGTGCTGTGACTTTTCTTTTCTCTCTCTGCTCTCTCCCAGCCTCTATCTTGCGAAAAAATCTTTCCTCGGTCCTGCTGCCATTTCTCCTTTCTCTCACATGTGATTAAAACAGGAACGCTTGTGCTGAAAAAAATTAGAAAAGAAAGTGCTCTCTCTTCCTTCAGATGTGTACCGGACTGAAAAGGGGTAAAAATAATTCGGTGTGAGGAGCTGGTGGCCATGTGACGAGGTTCACATCAATTCTTGGTCTACGAGGTCTGCAAAAGCTGTACTGTCTCAATCAAAGAACAGTGCATATGGGTCCAAGAAAGTTCAGACGCAGCTGTTATCCCATCAGGGTTGAAAGACCTTAATCACTCTAGCGTACAGTGATACTAGCCTGCAAAATTGTGCGAATCTCCAGGAACAGAGCGGGCAATGAAAGGCAGAGATAGTGGGTACCGGAGAGCTCGTCCTACACTACAACTTTCCGTTATATCTTCCCTGAGTTCATTTCTGCGAGAACTGTTTCTGCATCTCGCTTTTCGGTGGTGGTATAACTGAATTAATCGGTAACTGCATCTGTAATGAACTAATAATGCAGGAATAAGCACCGCCTTGCTTACTATTGTTCTGATTGCATCAACAACACATCAAGTAGAGGAGTTCAGGCGAAACCTAGCTACTCTTCTGCTATCCATGCAAACTGTAGTGAGCAGTGCACTTCAAGTTCAACGCAACAGTACATTAAAAGTTGATGCAAATAAGCTGCAGAAAAATGACCATGAACAGATTCATGAAAATTAAAACAGCTTCCTATATATATCACCACGAGATGAATGAAACAAAAGGGATTACAAGAAGTTATGGGATTGAATTCCACATCCTACTACAGCACTACTCTTCATCACGAAGGAAAGGAACTAGATCGCCGTAATGGACTTAATGACTTGTACAGAGCGCACGCGAACGTGCCAGCAGAAAGAAGGGCGGCATGGGAAGCATGCTCGGATCCGGCGAGGCGTGAAAGTTGGGCCCGGCAAACATGGCCTTCTGCGGTGTCGTGGCTAACACCGGCGTCTTCGTAGTCCGAGGCAGCTTCTCCGTCTTCTCCGGGCGAGGCTTCTTGTGCAAGTCCCAGCGCTCTGCCGAGGACGCGCGGCTAGGGCTAGGCAGGCGCTTGTTGTTGCCGTCGTCATGGCGGCCGCGATCTGTGGGCAGGGACGCGCTGCACGAGGTCGAGAGTTTCTTCTTGCTGTCCCAGCGTTCGACGGAGTCGGCGCGTCCGGGGTTGCCGGCGCTGTATGACGACGACGACGACATGGTGGTGCGGGGCTTCTTGTTGTATTTCTTGTCCGAGTCCCACCTTTCGACGGAGTCGGCACGACCGGTGTTCCCGCTGCTCTCCGACGAAGAGGACGACGAGGAGGAGCAGATGGAGCTGCATGGCTTCTTGCACATCTTGTTCCAGTCCCACCTCTCGATGGAGTCTGCACGACCGGTGGTCTCACTGCCCTCCGACGACGACGACGACGAGGAGCAGATGGAGCTGCATGGCTTCTTGCCCTTCTTGTTCCAGTCCCACCTCTGGACGAAGTCGGCGCGGCCTGCCATGGCAGACACCAGCATGGTGAGGACGAGACCGTGCGGCGTCGGCAACAGCGGCAGCATCTTGCTCCTGGGCGGCGTCGGGAGGATGGGCAGCATCTTACTCCTGGGTGGCGTCGGGAGAAGCGGCGGGAGAAGAACTTGTGCTGCCATTGATTTTGGTGGATCAGCCGCCACGCCCACGCGCGAGAGGAGATGTCGATCGATAGGTTGTTTGATGGAGACGATGCTCTTGCTGGTAGGCGTGGAAGGAAATCAAGTTATATTTATAGTTGTCGCTACTAGCATGTGTGTTCGTCCCCCACTCGGATCGAGTCTGTAAGCTACTGTCGAACTCGGATTGGATGAGTAGGGGACACGGAAATGAGGGGCCACGCGCCAGGCCGGAACAAAACTGTTTTTTTTTTTTGTCCTATCCGCTTGCGATTAGTGATACATATATTTGATTTCTTTTTTTTCAATTCAATACAGATGTTATATATACTTTTGTATTCAAAGTTTTTTTTCTTTTTTGCGGACTACTTTTGTACTCAAAGTGAAAAATGAATACAGACAGCAGGTGCTTGAAGAATAAATGAGTACACAGATGATACGTACACCGCCGATTGTATAAAACCTAAAACTATTTATCCTTTCTTCACGTGACTCACTCTTGCGCGCCAGGGTAGAAAACCACATGATTCTTTCTAAAGAGGTTGGAGTGAAGGTAATGTTTCCTTTAAAATATAGTTCAAAGCAATTCTTAGAAATTATTTCTAAAGATTTCAATCCCTACAAACCAAATAAAAATGTTACACACTAAAAATAACAAATAATTAAATCCTCATAAAAATTGCAGTGCTTGAAAAAGGTTTCCGAACTCACCCCTTGGTGTGGGCTCTGGCTGAGGTACCGAGCCCTGACGATTGTCCCGAAGTAAGTGTGATGCGCTAAAAGGATGCCGTTAGTGCCGCCGGCCGGGCGCTGCCTTGATTGACTTATGTTGTCTTGGAGCTACAATGAGTTATGGAGAACGACAGAGTGTGGGTACAACTATTGCGTAACAAGTACCTACTCCCTTCGTCTACAAAGTTGAGTCATCTATTTTGGAGCGGAGGAGTACATTCAAAACACTTGCACAAATAGCGGCATAGCCGAATGATTCACCGTTTTGGAATGGGCTGATGCGCATGAAGTTAGCCTTTTTAAAATAGGACCAAATTTATTGTTGGGAACCATAACACTAATAGATTTTGGGATGATACATGGTTAGAGGACATATATGGCACTAGCCATTCCGTATCCTACTCTTTACAATATTGTACAACAGAAAGAAGTTTTGTTAGTACAATTCTAGGATCGGTTCCTTAAACATTCAATTCAGAATATCACTTGGGCGAGCAATGGGATAGATGGCTACACCATGTTGTAGGTTGATGGAGATCAACCTATGAGCCGGATACACTACACTGGAGATTGTCGGTGTCGGGGTATTCTCAGTAAAGTCAGTATATTTGGAATTGATAAACACTGGTCATATCCCAAAATCGCTACACGTCTGGAAAATTAAGGTGCCTCTAAAGATAAATGTTTTTATGTGGTTTGTTCACAAAAAAAAGATTTTGACTAAAGACAACCTAACAAAACGTCGTTGGGAGGGTAGCAAAAGGTGTTGTTTCTGTGATCATGATGAACGGATTCAACACCTCTTCATAGATTGCCCACTAGATAGACTTCTATGGCGCACAGTGCATGTCCACCTAATAACATAGACACTCTATTTGGGACTTGGCTAAATAGGATAGAGCCTAAACTAGAGGCGCATATTTGAGTCGGATGTGCACATTACTTTGGCCAATATGGAACTGCGAAATGCGTTATTTTTAACAGATAAAATATTACAAAAATTTTGTAGGTCCTATATAGAGCAACTTCATTGATTTGTACATGGTTGCTACTCAGCCGAGCGGATGTCAAAGAGTATATAGCCTTTGGGTGCAACCGTTAGGAAATGGTAGCACGGGATACCTATAACCTGTTTGGATGGCGATCCAATAATAAGATAGGTGTATAGCCATCTAGTCTTAATTTGTGCCGGTTGTGGCCTTGTCCATCTTTTTTTAACTATGTTTGAGATTTTGTACGGTACCTCATACTTGTTGAAGACTTTGTTTAATAATATGGTTGCATGCATCATTGTAGTGCAGAGGCCGGGGGCTTTCCTCCTTTTAAAAAAAGACATTTGTGATGATGTTCGGGTCTCCTGGTGTTTAGTGGAGTATGTTGGCTAGTGTCGTGGTGGCCAGGCTGGCGTTTGAAATAGAGCGGCATCCGCGGGCTCGTTACAGCCCAAGCCAGACTCATGACTTACGGCCACGATGGCGGTAGTGGTTTATGCTCATGGCTGGCGTCGAGGTTGGTGTCGTCTTTCATTGCTCATCATTCCTTGCCACCACTGATGAGGAACGAAGCATGAAAATCAAATAAGATTTCTACGAACACCCAAGATCTAATATAGGATATACATAACAACGAGAGGGGGTGTGTCTACATACCCATGTAGACCAAAAGCGAAAGCGTATGTAGCATGGTTGATGTAGTCGTACTCTTCGCGATCCGATCATGATCTAGCGTTGAACGAACGGCACCTCTGTGTTCAGCACACGTGCGGCTCGGTGACATCTCCTCCTTCTTGATCCAGCAAGCAAGAGAGGAGAAGTACATGGGATCTCAACCAGCACGACGGCGTTGCGGAGATGGTGCCGGTGGCAATGCCGGTCATGTCTCGTCCTTCTTGCAGAGACTTTTGATCGGGACTGGTGGCAGTTTTACACAAAAAACTCATGTGATTAATCAAAGAACCATGAGCAAATTGTCACCTCCACTACAGAAACTGCCAACCGCGTCGTTCACAAATGCTATCCTAGTTGGCAAATGGTCGCTAGCTATTGGCATCCTTTTTTATCTTATGGAGGGAGAGGTTAGGGTGCTTTCGGGCTAAGATCTGCTGGAGAAAAAAACCATTGACTTTGTCATAAGATTCCTCGAAGTCAATCTTACAAATGACCCACTCATGCATGTTCTCATACATGATCACCACCTCTTTTAGGCCTTGTTCAGTTAAACTCTCTTGGAGAGGATTGAAGAGGTTTGGACGGGATTGAGGGGGAATTTGACTTGTAGGGGGGTGGGGGGGTTAATTCTTCCCATTCTCCTTCAAACCCCATGCAATCGAACAAGCCCTCAGGATGTTCTTGCCCTTGCATAAAGGCCATTTGAGTGTCAAAAAAAGGTTGTTTGAGTCGCCCGCACAAGTGACGACATGGTCGGCCACCACATTGAGCTGGTATGTAGCAATTCTAGCGAAAATTTTGAAGTTGGCATTTGGAAGCAAATTGTTTTGTGTTGTTGTAGCAGTTATGCATCCTTCGTGTTAGGCAATAAAATACACACAACAACTGAAGATCACATGGAGTGGATTACCTCTATCATTGGCTACATGGGTGCGGTCTAGCGATACATTTGCAACAACAACAACGTGATCATGAACAGTCGAGGGCGAGTTGTTCCTTAAGAGGAGGGTTATGCAATGGCCTGGCCCTGGCCCATGCGTTTAGTCCTGGCTATCTCAGCCCAGCCACTGTGGCTTGCAACGGTTAGCTACTTAGGCATGCGTCACGCGTGTGAGAGGGTATGAATGATCATCGTAAATTATTATTCCTCTCTCTGCCTACTTCTTCCCCACACCAACTCTGTGATTTCAGTCTCCACATCCCAGCGTGACGCGGGGAGGTGCTACTATCCCATAGCACTCGTCCTCCAGGTTGACGGGCGCAGACCTGCAGGACCCGCAACAAGAGAAGGAGGAACCAGACTCTGCCACCCATCGCTCGTCCTGTTGCTTCGCACGGGGTGTGGCCCACACCTCCGACTCGGGCACCCTCCTTCACATGCTCAATGGTGTGCGGGCACGAGCACCCAATGTCAGTCGGGGATAGGAGCTGGAGGGGAAGGGGAAGGCGCAGAGGGCGATAGGCCGGTGCAGACCATGATGAGCCGGCGCGTCAGGCACAGATCTGCCTCGCGGGGCAACCGGGGATGGTGCGGACCTCGAGCTCCCCCCTCTGTTCACCCGTGACCGGCGGAGGGCGAGCTCCTCGTCGTCCAGGGCGTCGCTCGATTCCTTTGCTAGCAAAGTGTACAAGTCGATGGGGTCCACCTCACTATCAGATCGGCAACGGTGGTGCGGATAGGGGAAAAGGGACGGGGAGAGGAGCAGATGGGAGTTGAGTGTGAATGGAAGCGGAGAGGACGAGAGTGAGCTACGGTTTGGATCCGGTTGGGAATGGGATGAGATTTTATGGAGACGGAGTGGGCCAGGCGTCTCCAATCCGATGTGGCGATTGTGTCCGGTCCACCCCATATCCACCCCACATATGGGCTGGCTTTGGAGGGTGCCAAATAGCCCAGACATTTTGACTGGGTATGGGGGCTGTAGATGCTCTTACCCTGCTGTTTTTTGTTAAAAAAAGAAAAAATTCTCAATGCAATTTCTGCGTTCATTTCGTTCAAATTTGTTGGATTTTCAAGTGCAGTTTGGATGGTAGAGTAGAGGAGGCCAGAGGGGAGCTGCTGTACGGGCGAGACTCTTCAGTGCTTCGTAGTGACTGCAGAGTACCTATGATCCTGCATTGGCTTATTTGTTGCTCTCTGCTACTCTACCCTTCTTTGTTGCTGTTGTCCCGCATTGCCTTCAGTTAGCTTAATTAGCAACAGCATCCATCTCCAGCTGCAGCCGAAAGCATATTATAATTACTGCATTCGGTTCACTTACAAACAAGCTCAACTTTAACATTATCATGGGGAAATGGGCATGTTTATTCTTAGAGTATAAGTCTATTCGTATTGTAATCTATCTCTATTAGTCTAGTCTTGGAGCCCAAGCTTTGTAATCTATATAAACAGCCCTTGAGGCCCCGATCAATACAACAATTACTTCTCCAATATATCAATCTATCATGGTATCCGACGCCTAGGTTTTCCGCACCTGGTATGGCTCCGCCACCTGCGCCGCCGCCCCAGCCGATTCAGCCCCTCTTCTCCATGGCCGAGTCCCGCGCCGCCGGTGCCCCACCCCCTACCTCCTCCTCTACAACTACTCAAACACCTTGTAAGTGCATCTAGTGCCCCTTAGTGATTTTGGTGTATTGAAGACTTATAGGTTAAGTAACTAATGCGTTTGTGAGTGTACACAGGTCTATAAGTCTATGAGGAGTTTGATATTTACTGATGAAAGTCGACCCTAAAATGAATTTCTTCAATGAAGAATTTGATATTCGAAGACTTTTCGAAGACTTTGAAAGTGAAGAAATTGGTGTGATCACGAAGACTTGGTATTCGCTTGAGGAACATGAAGCGTGAAGACTTTTGTTTTCGTAGTTTCATTTTCTCTTTCTTGAGTCATAGGAAACACCGTCTTGTTAAAGGGGTCGAGGAAATACTAAGGAAAAATTTCCATTTGATGCTCAACTCAAAATCCTACACCTACCAATCCCTTGAGTGAAGCCTTTGGAAATCTCATACAGTTCAGTCAATTTCTTGATGTGAGACGAAGCTCTTCAGTCACCGAGAATTTGTTCGATCGAGGAGTTAGGAATTCGCCGGTCTGAATTGCCTACGATGAGGAACATGATAGCCCCGAGGAATTTGATATTCCAATTTCCGACCGTTCTGTGTGTCTTGCGCCAGCTGTCCCCAAAATATCTCCACCTAACGGTCATTGAAGGGCATTTATGTCTTATCATGTCGGGCTGCTCGAGGCTATAAATAGCCGCCCCCACAACCACTAGTTGGTCGGCTGCTCGAGAGAACTTGACACTTGTCATTTGAGAGCAACCCATCCTCCGAGGACTTTGGCGAAAATCATCAAGTGAGGAAAACCCAAAGTGAGGAAAATCCCAAAACCAAACCCCAACAAACCCAAAGTGATTGAGCATCATCAAGAAATTGATCCAGCGTGGATCCGGCGCTTTTACCTTTGAAGACTGTGCTTCTTCCAGACGGTTAGGCGTCACGGTCTAGAGCATCCAAGAGGAATTGTGGATCGCCGAGTGACCAAGTATGTGAAGGTTTGGAAGTCGCTGAAGACTTACCACGAGTGATTGGGACGAGGTCTGCGTGACCTTAGTTCAAGGAGAATACGGTGAGGACTTGGTGTCTGAGCTGCGTGCTCAATGATCGGGTGTCCGGGACTGCGTGTCCTCGAGTTTAAATACTCAGCCGCTCCAACCAGACGCATACAACCGAGACAGCAGTTGGAACTGGTCTACCAAATCATTGTCTTCACCAACCTAACTGGTTCTATTTCCTCAACCCTTTCATTTCCTCATTACTGTGTTGAGTGTTTGTCATATCTGTGTTTGAAGACTTTGACTGAAGACTTTCTCAATTTCCTCAGTTCAATTTCTTCAGTCTGTTTGTCTTCATCTTGTGTTATCCTGTGATTACGCTTCTTGTACTCTGTGATTGTCTTCATTTCATCATGATGACTATGCTTGTTATCTGCTATGTTTACTTCTGAGTACTTATTCCGCTGCATGTATTTCTTCGCTAAGGAATTTCCTCACCGGCAAATTCCTCAGTGAAGAATTTGTAAAATTCATAAAAATCGCCTATTCACCCCCCCCCCCTCTAGTCGATATAACGCACTTTCACACCTCCCCCTCCAAACCCTATGTTCTACCTAACCGACACCATTGCCGACGTCTCTCCCTTCATACAAATCTCATTAGACCTCAGCATCCACAACTACTACCATTGGCGCCACCTCTTCATCATCCATCTCGGGCGCTGCGGCCTACGCCACCACATTGATCCCTCCTACCCGCCACAGCCCGCTGATCCTCGCTGGGTGAAAGATGATCTCGCCATCATCTAGTGGATTTACACGCATCTCCACGGAGCTTTTCAATCTGGTGTCCGACGATGACTCCACGCCGCCGATCTCGGGCTTCCTTCAACAGCTGTTTTAGGACAACTCCGATCGCGAATCAACGCTCAACACCGAAGCCACGCACAACCATGCAGGGAGATGTCCCAGTCTCCATCTTCTGCCGGCGAATCAAGGCTATTGGCGATGAACTCCGTGAACTTGGTGATCACGTCGAGGATCGCACTCTCATCAACGCCCTCCTCCAAGGTCTCGGCGATCAATTCGAGAAGCAGCAATCCTTCATCCCCACGCTCAAGCCGTACCCCACCTTCAAGGAAGTCCGCTCGATCCTCCAGCAAGAAGAGAAGAACCAGGCTCGCAAGGCGCAACGGGCGCCGCAGGTGTTTCATGCTGCCGCACCCTCTTCGCAGCTCCCACGCTGGCTGCCGCGCAACCGACCGCCCTCCAACTCCTGCTGTGGCTGCCGCGGCCTCAACACCACCACTAGGCTGGCGCCCGAGTCCCAACTACAAGGGCAAGAATCCCGTCTACCGGCCTCCTGCATCTCGTCCTGCCGGACCTGCACCAGCCTCGTCATCCACCGCTCCCGCGCCACCAGCTCCGTCGCCATGGCCTCCTCAGCATGATCCTTGGACTGACCTCGTCCAGGCTTGGTCGATGCCATGGTCGGCCCCCTCGCCGTATGGTGCTCCTCCTGCGTACACGGGCACGTGGAGCCCCGATCTTCGTCCAGCCACAGGCTCTCCGGGACTCCTTGGACCCAGGCCGCCGGCGCACGTCTACACCGCCACTCCTACTCCGCCTACCAGCATGCCAGGACCACCGTCGCCCTACAACACCATGTCGGCCTTCTACGGCAACATGTAGGCCCCAATCGCATACTACCCATCCGCTATCCCCTACGTCAACATGCAAGTTCCTGGCCCCTCTGCTCCTCCCCAACAGCCGGCTTGGGACCAAGCCGCCTTCATCAACGCCATGAACAATTTTGTCCTCAACGACAAAGGTACGGATTGGATTTTTGATTCTGGTGCGTCAATGCATATGTCTTCAAATATGAATTTATTGTCAGCTTGTTTTCCTTCTGCTTTTTCCACTATCACCATTGGCGATGGCTCCACCATCCCTGTTTCATGCACTGGTCACTCTTACATCCCTTCCTCTCATGCCAATTTTCTTCTACGCAATATTCTTGTGGTTCCTTCCATCATAAAAAATCTTATCTCTGTTAGACAATTTTGCATTGACAACAAAGTTATCCTGGCGTTTGACCCTTTTGTTTTGTCTGCGTGAAGGATCGACAACGGGGCGGTCCTCGCTTCGGTACAATAGCAGGCGATCTTTATCCTCTTCATGGCGCCCACATCCACCTCTCGTTCCATGCTCGCCTCTGTTGATCTATGGCATCGTCGTCTCGGTCACCCCAGCAAAAACACTTTGACGTCTTTACTCCAAGAATTTTGTATCCCTAGTTCTAGCAGTCCTCATAATCCTCTCTCTGTAATGCATGTCAATGTGGCAAACATGTTAGATTACCTTTTGGAACCTCTACTACCATTAGTACTTTTCCTTTTGAGTTACTTCACTGTGATTTATGGACCTCTCCGGTCCCTAGTGTTTCGGTTATAAATATTATCTTGTGATCTTGGATGATTATTCTCACTATACTTGGACCTTTCCTCTTGGCGCTAAATCTGAAGTACCTGCAATCTTTCTCAACTTTCGACAATATGTAATCACACACTTTGGCTTGCCAATTGATTTATTCAATGTGATAACGGTCGTGAATTTGATAACACCCAAAACCGCACCTTCTTTCTCTCTCAAGGCATCCTTCTTCGTTTTCATGCCCTTATACATCTTCTCAAAATGGTAAAGCTGAACGTTGTCTTCGCTCTATTAATGATGTTCTTCGCACATTGCTTTTACAAGCTTCTCTTCCTTGCCGTTTTTGGGTTGAAGCCCTTCGCACCGCCACACTACTTCTTAATATTCGACCAACTAAAACTTGCCCTCTTTATTCGCCTTTCCAATCTCTTTTTCTCTCCCACCCTGACTATTCTTTTTTGCGTGTTTTTGACTGTCTATGCTTTCCCAACATCGCCTCTACCGCCTCCAACAAACTAGAATCATGCTCACTACCTTGCATTCACCTTGGTCTTTCTGATGATCACAAAGGATATCGTTGTTTCGATCCATCTTCTGGTCGTATCATTCTCTCTCGTCATGTCACATTTGATGAAAATACTTTTCCTTTTTCTGTCACTACAACCACAAAACCAATTCCACCACAATCCGCCACCACCAAAACCCCTTCCCTAGTTCGTCCTTCGGTCATCTCTGCTGCCATGGAATCTTGTTCCGTCTCTCCGCGGAATCGCCCACCGTCACCACCCTCCTGCCCGTCCCCCACCTCTCCCAGAGCTGCATCCTCTACCCCAGCCGTCTTTTCCTCACCACATCCTACCACGGCAACCACCTCGACACCCACCACCTCTGATTCTTCTTCCTCACCGTCTTCTTCAACCGAAAACCCACTGCCACCCAATGCCGTTCTTATACCACTGCTCACCAATGATCATGTCATGTGCACCCGTGGAAAACGAGGATTTCTTCTCCCCACCAAACGTCTCAATATTACCGCCACCCCAACCATCTCTCCTATTCCAACCAGTTATAAGCGAGCTCTTCTTGACCCTCTCTGGCTTTCCGCTATGCGTGATGAATTTGAAGCTCTTCAGCAAAATAATACATGGACTCTTGTTACCAAACCTTCTGGTGTTAACATTATTTCTGGCAAATGGGTTTTTCGTCATAAGTTTCATTCCGATGGCACTCTCGCTCGTTACAAAGCTTGTCGGGTGTGTCGTGGTTTCTCCCAGCAGCATGGTATTGACTTTGATGAGGCTTTTTCTCCTGTTGTTAAACCAAGCACTATTCGTGTTGTTCTTAGTCTTGCTGTTTCCTCTTCTTGGCCTATTCATCAACTTGATGTTAAAAATGCTTTTCTTCATGGCACTCTCAATGAAACTGTTTATTGTCACCAACCCTCTGGTTTTGAGAATCCCTCCTCTCCAAATTTTGTTTGTCTCCTCCACAAATCTCTTTATGGCCTTAAACAAGCTCCTCGTGCATGGTTTCAATGCTTTGCTACTTTTATTCAAACCATAGGCTTTATTCCCTCCAAATCCGATTCTTCTCTCTTTGTTTATCAGTCTCCTACTCACACTGCCTATCTCTTGCTTTATGTTGATGATATCATTCTCACGGCTAGTTCTGATTCTTTTCTTCAACATACCATCTCTTCTCTCAATCGGGAGTTTTCCATGACAGATATTGGTCCTCTTCATCATTTTCTAGGTATTCATGTTTCTCGCTTTAACATCTTCCCTCTTTCTTTCTCAACGATCATACATTTTGGACTTGCTTTCTCGTTCGGTATGTCGATTGTCAACCCTCTCGTACTCCAGCCGACGTTGGTGCTAAACTGTCGGTGATGGTGATCCTCTTTCGATCCTACTTTATATCGTAGCATCATGGCGCTCTTCAATATGCCACTCTTACTCGTCCTGAAATCTCCTATTCTGTTCAGCAAGCCTGTCTCTTTATGCATGATCCTCGTGCTCCTCATCAGCTCATGTCGGCGCATTCTCCGCTATTTGAAAGGCACTCTTGATCACGGTTTCCTTATTAATTCTTCTTCACCTACAAGCTTGACAGTTTATTCGATGCAGACTGGGCAGGTTGTCCAGATACTCGACGATCTACATCTGGATTTTGCGTTTATTTGGGTGATAATCTTGTTTCTTGGTGTTCTAAAAGGCAGGTAACAGTTTCAGGTCTTCTGCTGAGGCTGAGTATAGGCGGTTGCTCACGCTATGGCCGGCGGTGTGGCTACGGCAGCTTCTCGTTGAACTTCATCGTCCGCTCCCCCGTGCTACCATTGTTTACTGTGATAACATCTCTGCAGTCTACATGGCTTCCAATCCAGTTCAACATCGTCGCACAAAGCACATTGAGATTGACATTCACTTTGTTCGTGAAAAGGTGGCTCTTGGTGAGGTTCGTGTTCTTCATGTTCCTACAAGTGCCCAATTTGCTGACATTTTTACCAAAGGACTCCCGACTGCATCGTTCACTGACATACGCTCCAGTCTCAACATTGTTTCACCTGACGTTGAGACTGCGGGGGGATCTTAGAGTATAAGTCTATTCGTATTGTAATCTATCTCTATTAGTCTAGTCTTGGAGCCCAAGCTTTGTAATCTATATAAACAGCCCTTGAGGCCCCGATCAATACAACAATTACTTCTCCAATATCTCAATCTATCATTTATATCTTCCCTGAGGCCATTTCTGCAAGAACTGTTTCTGCATCTCACTTCTCGGTCGTCACACATAACTGAATTAATGGGCAACTGCATGTGTAATGAACTAATAATGCATGAATAAGCAGTCAAGCACTGCCTTGCTTACTAATAAATCTGATTGCATGAACACATGATAGTAAGATAATGTGGTTCTACTACAGAAGTTTGTGACACAGCAAAGTTTACGGACAAAATAATGGATCTAATGTTTCAAGCCTTTCAGGTCATGTAAACTTTGCTGGTATGGTATCAAGGTTTTGGTTACCGAATGGGGCATTTTTACCGAAGGGGACCGGTAAACCTGGTTACCACGGTTACCAAGAAATTTTAAGAAAATTTTGAACGAATTTTGAATGAAATTTATAATTTAATTTTGAATTCAAATTCTTTCAATATAGATATTGATAGCACTTGAACTTATATTTATCATAAAAGAGCTACTAGCTCAGTGGAAGGTTGTCTATGCGAGTGCTGTGAGGTGCTGCCATACTTTACTATACATTGAGCATTTGAATTCAACAAATTCAAAAAATTCAAATTATTTTCCTCGAAATGACCATTTACCGAGGGGGACCGAAATATGTGGTAACCATGGTAAATGTTGAAATTTGGAGCAGTAACTAAAACCTTTGCTGGTATACATTATAAAAGTTGATGAAATTAAGATGCAGAAAAACAACCATGAACAGATTCATGAAAATTAAAACATCCTTCCTATATACTTCACCACGAGATGAATGAAACAAAAGGGATCACAAGAAGTTATGGGATTGAATTCCACATCCTACTACAGCACTACTCCTCGTCACAAAGGAAAGGAACTAGATCGCTGTAATGGACTTAATGACTTGTACAGAGCGCACGCGAACGTGCCGGCAGAAAGAAGGGCGGCATGGGAAGCATGCTCGGATCCGGCGAGACGTGAAAGTTGGGCCCAGCGAACATGGCATTCTGCGGGGTCGTGGCAAGCCCCGGCGTCATTGCTGCCGCGTTAGTCCGGGGCAGCTTCTCCATCTGCTCCGGGCGAGCCTTCTTGTGCAAGTCCCAGCGCTCCGCCGAGGATGCGCGGCTAGGGCTAGGCACGCGCTTGTTGTTGCCGTCATAGCGGCCGCGATGACCTGTGGGCAGGGACGCGCTGCACGTGGTCGCGAGTTTCTTCTTGCTGTCCCAGCGTTCGACGGAGTCGGCGCGTCTGGGCCTCCAGGCGCTGTATGACGACGACGACGAGATGGCGGTGCGGGGCTTCTTGTAGTATTTCTTGTCCGAGTCCCACCTATCGACGGAGTCGGCACGGCCGGCGCTCCCGGTGCCCTCCGACGACGACGATAAGGAGCAGATGGAGCTGCATGGCTTCTTGCACTTCTTGTTCCAGTCCCACCTCTCGACGAAGTCAGCACGATCGGTGCTCTCGCTGCCCGACGACGATGAGGAGGAGTTCTTGCACTTCTTGTTCCAGTCCCACCTCTGGACGAAGTCGGCGCGGCCTGCCATGGCGGACACGAGCATGGTGAGGATGACACCGTGCGGCGTCGGCAACAGCGGCAGCATCTCGCTCCTGGGCGGCGTCGGGAGGATGGGCAGCATCTCGCTCCTGGGTGGCGTCGGGAGCAGCGGTGGGAGAAGAGCTTCTGCTACCATTGATTTTGGTGGATCAGCCGCCACGCTCACGTACGCGCGAGAGGGAGATGTCGATCGAGAGCTTGTTTGATGGAGATGAAGAATCGATGAGTCCACGAGATACCTCGGGGCACATATTTATAGTAGCTCGATCGCTATGTGCATGTGTGTCCGTTCTCGTCTCTCGGTTCGAGTACGTAAAGTTGCTGTTGGAATCCGACGAGTAGGGGACACGGAAATGAGGCCACGCGCCAGACCGGAACGAACGCTGTTTTTTTTTTTTTTGGGTCGTGTCCGCTTGCGATTAGTGATGCATATTTGATTTCTTTCAATTCAATACATAGATGTTATATTTTTGTATTCAAAGTGAAAAATGAATACAGACAGCAGTGCTAGGTCGAAGAATAAACTTGTACGCACTTGATACGTACACCCCACATTCTATAACACCTGAAACTATTTATCCTTCCTTCACGTGACTCACTCTCGCATGCCGGCGTTAGAAATCCACATGATTTTTTTAAAAGGTTGGAGTGGATGTAATTTTTTTTAAAAATATAGTGCAAAGCAAGCCTTAGAAAAATTTCCTAAAGATTTCAATCCCTATAGGTCAAATAAGAATGTTATGCACAAAAGTTGCAAAGAATCAAATCCTCAATAAAATCTGAAATTGCTTGACAAAGGTCTCCGAACTCACCCCTTGGTGCGGGCTCTGGACGAGGCACCAAGCCCTGACGATCGTCCTGAGGTGGGTATGTTGCGGCTAAAAGGATGCTGTCAGTGCCCGGCAGACGCCGCCTTGATTGGCTGATGTTGTCTTGGAGCTCCCCTGTGTTATGGAGTACCCTTGTGAGACTTGCGATGATGTTCAGGTCTCCTGGTATTTCGTGGAGCATGTCGGCCAGTGTTGTGGCGACTTGGAGGCCGCGGGATAACATTTGGGGTACGGCGGTGTCCACGGACTCGTGTACCGATGCCGGCCTCACAACCTAAGGCTGTGAGAGCAGCAGTGCTAGCGTCGAGGTTGGTGTCGTCTTTCATTGTCTATCATTCCTTGCCATCGCGCCTCATATGTGGCGGCCTTTGCCGTCCCCTGCTTGAGTTGTAGGCTAGTGGCTAACGTGGCCCACCGGAAAGCCTCAATTTCCTGCATGGTGGGGTCGGTCCACTGTATAGGGGTGCCAAGGAAGCGTAGCGCATCTGCGTTGATGATGGACTGCGTCAATGTTACTTTGGCGAGGCCGGAAGTTCCGGCCAAGGGAATCGTGAAGCTCGGGGTCCGGCGCCAAAGGTGTTGAAGGTGACCAGATGATGTTCGGGCGGAGATGACGCAAGAGGTGTTGAAAGCAAACTACTCGTGGATCTAATCTGGGACGTCAGATGACGATCTAATGGACGTGAGAGGGATGACGGCTTACAGCGGGGTTCGACGGCGAGGGCGGAACGGACGTGGGCGCCGGTGCTGCTCCGACGATCGTTGGCGATGGTGGCGGGGTCCGTCGGATGCGGCAGAGCAAGGCGGGTCTAGAGGCGGTGGAGGTAGAGGTCGGCGACGCCGCTTCGGTGCTCCGACGAGAGCGCGCGAGGTCGGGGCAGCTCCTGTAGACGATGAAGACGAGCAAAACGTTGTCAAATTGCAACGTGGAGTTGGGCTAGGCCAACGGCCGGAATTGGGGAGGTCGGGGTGGCTCACCGGTGTCGGGACCGACGGCTGCGAGATCCGGTTGGCTAGGGCGAGCTCCGTGAAGGGCTTTGGCGAGAGGTTTTAGGGGGGGTCGAGGAGGTCGACGAGGGTTATATAAAGGGCAATGACTTGGAGGACGAGGCGGGATCGGACCGCGGTCCCGAGAAGATCGGACACGACGGCGCGCTCCGGTGCGTGCGGGGTACGGGCGGCCGTTGCGGGTGGAGGGAGATGGCGTGGGGCCCTCGCGTCAGTGAGTGTGAGGAGAGGGGCACGGGCCGGGCCACCGGACTGTAGTGGCTGCGGGCGTTGAGCAAGCCGGGGCTGTGGCTCGGCTGATGGGCGGACTGGCTAGCGTCGGCCTGACAGTAGCTAAGTTATTTTTTTTAATTTGACAGAAAATAAAACAAAGAAATAAGGAAAAAAATAAAATAATTTTATATTGACAATATATGTATGAAAATGATGAGAAAAATAAATCCTAAATGGTGAAATATTTTTCAGAGAATTTTTTTATTAAATCATTTTTAAAAAATTCTAAATAAAATCAAATTTGAATTCAAATACTTTTGGCATTATTTTCTTATGACTTTTTGAGGTGTCATGTTACCTCCTCTCATACTTTTGGTTAAAGTATTTGTCAAGGATTTTTGAAATGAATTTCAAATGCCAGTTTGAATCGAATTCAAATTCAAATTCCTCTAAAATTTTAAATTTTCACCACAATGCAAACACAATGCAATAGATGCTTAGCTATACTTGTAAAACATTCCAAATTAAAAATTTAGGATGTTACAAACAATCAAGGGCGAGTTGTTCCTTAAGAGGAGGGGTATGCAACGGCCTAGCCCTGGCCCATGTGTTTAGTATTGGCTCTCTCAGCCCAGCCATTGTGGCTTGTAACGGTTAGCTACGTAAACATGTGTCGACTGTCGCGCATGTGAGAGGGTACGAATGATCATCATAAAACATTATTCCTCTCTAAGCTTTTCTCTCTCTACCTACTTCTTCTTCCCCACACCAACTCTGTGCGTTCAAGTGATCTCCACATCCCAGCGTGACACGGAGAGGTGGTGCTACTATCCCGGAGCCCTCATCCTCTGCGGCTAAAAGGACGTTTCCAGTGCCCGCCTATCTGCCTTGACTGACTGATGTTGGCTTGGAGCTCCACTGTGTTATGAAGTACCCTTTTGAGATTCGTGATGACGTTCGGGTCTCCTGGTGTTTCGTGGAGCATATCGGTCAGTGTTGTGGCGACTTGGAGGCCGCGGGCTGGCGTTTGGAGTACGGCGGCATCCATGGACTCGTTCGCCCATGCCGGCGTCACGACCTAAGGTAGCGAGGGCAGTTGTGGTTGCTCGTGGCTGGCGTGGAGTTTAGCACTGTCTTTCACTGTTCATCATTCCTTGCTACCGCGCCTCATATGCGGTGGCCTCTGCTGTCCCCTTCTTGAGTTGTAGGCTAGCGGCTAACATGGCTCGCCGAAGGTCTCCATTTCCTGCATGGTGGGGTCGGTCTATGGTATAGGGGTGCCGAGGAAGCGCAGTGCGTCTGCGTTAATGATGGACAACGTCACTGTTACTTCGGCGAGGCCAGAAATTCCGGCCCCGGGAGTCATGAAGCCCTGGGTCCGGCGCCAAAGGTGTTGAAGGGGACCAGATGTCGCGACCACAATCCCAATAGCTTGTTCTTCCCAGATCCTAGAAACCGAGTTGGTTTGGGATTGTGGTCGCGACACAATACCGCCTCTGGTCCTAATATATATACAGCTACCGGCTGCGGTCAAAGACACACCGAAAAACACCTAGGGTTTTGCCTCATCTCACAACTTGCGCCGCCATCGTAGTCTACTCCATCCCAAACGCCGGCGTGCATCGGCGCGTGGGAGAGCAGGTCTCCGGAACCGTTCGTCTTTGCGATCCTGCACCGGGAGAGGACGAATTAGGTTTTTGGGAAGCGTTGTGCGCGACTGCTCAAATTCGTTACCACGGGTCGTCTTCCGTCCAAGTCGGGCGGTGCTACTCATCGTCATATTCATCGCCGTCAGCAGCAGATCGTCGCCAACATCGTCATCAACACTGTCGCACCCATAATAGCTAACGATCAGTACGTCCAACATCCTCTGTTCATGTCTGTTTCTACAGCTATTGTTACGTGTTTGCTGCTGTTATGCATGTCTTGCTGTTCTTCTAGTTTGCTAGATTATTGCATGCTAGTATCTCTTCTAGTCATGAATTATTTACTGGAATTAATCATGAACTTGCCTAATATTTCAACAATCCAAAAACCTAATTTTAGGCAATTTCCTGAGTTAACTATGGCTGGATTCGCTGATGCACTGAGGCCGGATAAGTTTACCGGTGTGCACTTTAAGAGGTGGCAGGTGAAGACCACGCTCTGGCTTACTGCTCGAAAGTTTTCCACGCTAGTGTTGGTGCTCAGAGGAATGACCGGCGAAGATCGGAGAAAATTCAGGAAGCCAATACTATGTTTGTGGGATGCATTCGAGTGTTCTTGCTGACCGTCTGTGTGATGTGTACATGCACATAAGCGACGGAAAAATTCTGTGGGATGCACTGAATGCAAAATTGATTGCAACAGATGCAGAGCAGTGAACTGTACATCATGCAGAGTTTTCATGACTACAAGATGGTGAATAACCGTTACGTGGTTGAACAAGCTCATGAGATACGATTGCATTGTGAAGGAACTTGAACTCCTTAAATGTGTTCTACCCGACAAATTCGTGGCTGGGTGCATGATTGCAAAGTTGCCTCCTTCATGGAGGAATTTCGCCACAACTCTGAAGCATAAGAGACAGGAGATATCAGTTGAAAATCTAATTGCATCTCTTGATGTTGAAGAAAAAGCTCGGGCTAAAGATACCACTGAAAAAGGAGGTGAGGTTCAGCCTGCTGCTAACATGGTGCAGAGGTACCCACGAACAAGAACAAAGGGAAGAACAAACCTGTTTTCAACAAGCCTACCAAGACTACTACCTTCAAGAAGAAGAAGTTCAACAAGGCTGAGCTAGAGTGCTACGCTGTGGGAAGCCTGGACACTTTTCCAAGGAATGCCACGAGCGTGTAGACCGCAGAGGGAAAATAAGCTCCAAGACTGTCAACATGGTGACCGCTAGCAATACTGATGGGTATGGTAATTTACCTATTGTGCTTTCAGTATTTCAATCATCTTCGTGGTGGATTGATTCGGGTGCTAACGTTCATGTGTGTGCTGACATCTCCCTGTTTACTTCTTATCAGGTCGCAAGGGATTTTTCCGTCCTAATGGGGAATGGGTCACATGCTTCTGTTCGTGGCATTGGCACGGTGGATCTGAAGTTTACTTCGGGAAAGATCGTGCAACTAAAGAACGTGCAGCATGTCCCTACTACGAACAAGAATCTAGTTAGCGGCTCCCTTCTATGTCGAGATGGATTTAAGGTAGTTTTAGAGTTCAATAAAGTAATCGTGTCAAGATTTGGACAATTTATTGGAAAAGGCTATGAGTGCGGAGGCTTGTTCCGTTTTTCTCTTTCAGATTTTTGCAATAAGTCAATAAACTAAATTTGTGCTAGTGTTAATGATGATGCAAGTATTTGGCACTCTCGTTTATGTCATATTAATTTTGGTTTAATGTCTCGGCTATCCAGCATGAGTTTAATTCCGAACTTCACAGTTGCCAAAGGTTCTAAGTGCCATAGTTGTGTGCAATCTAAGCAACCTCGAAACCCTCATAAGGCTGCCGAGGAGAGAAACTTGGCACCTCTAGAACTCATACATTCTGATCTTTGTGAGATGAATGGTGTGTTGACAAAAGGTGGAAAGAGATATTTCATGACTTTGATTGATGATGCGACTAGATTTTGCTATGTTTATTTGTTGCAAACTAAAGATGAAGCATTAGACTACTTTAAAATCTATAAAGCTGAAGTTGAAAATCAACTAGAGAGAAAGATCAAGTGTCTTAGGTCCGATCGTGGTGGAGAGTATTTTCCAAAAGTTTTTGATGAATTTTGTGAGGAACATGGTATTATTCATGAGAGGACGCCTCCCTATTCACCTCAATCAAATGGAGTGGCGAGAGGAAAAACCGCACATTGGTGACTTGGTGAATGCCATGTTAGACACCGCTGGTTTATCTAAGGCATGGTGGGGAGGCTCTATTGACTTCATGTCATGTCCTGAATAGAGTTCCCAACAATAATAAAGAGAAAACCTCTTATGAGGAGTGGGTTGGAAGAAAACCATCACTTTCTTATTTGCACACTTGGGGATGTTTGGCAAAGGTCAATATTCCTATTCCTAAGAAACATAAATTTGGACCAAAGACAGTGGATTGTGTCTTTCTAGGGTATGCTCAACGGAGCATTGCTTATAGGTTTTTAGTGGTAAAATCTGAAGTACCTGATATGCATGTTGATACTATAATGGAATCTCGTGATGCAACATTTTTTTAGAACATATTTCCTATGAAAGATATGCATAGCATTGCTAGATTTTCTTCTAAGATAATTCCTGAATCTAGTACAACTGATGAATATTTCGAACAATCACATGAGGAAGTCCTTGAGAAGGATAACAATGAAGTTCCTAGAAGGAACAAGAGACAAAGGATTGCAAAATCCTTTGGTGATGATTTCATTGTATACCTTGTGGACGACACACCCAAGACGATTGCAGAAGCATATGCATCTCCGGATGTAGATGATTGGAAAGAAGCTGTTCATAATGAGATGGACTCAATTCTTTCTAATGGAACTTGGGAACTAAGCGATAGACCATATGGTTGTAAACCTGTGGGCTGTAAGTGGGTGTTCAAAAGAAGCTAAAGCCTGATGGTACTATTGATAAGTACAAGGCGGCTAGTGGCCAAGGGCTACACTCGTAAAGAAGGCGAAGATTACTTTGACACCTATTCACCCGTTGCTAGAATGACCACCATTCGAGTGTTACTTTCCTTGGCTGCCTCTTATGGTCTTATCATTCATGAAATGGATGTAAAGACAGCTTTTCTCAATGGAGAGTTGGAAGAGGAGATCTATATGGATCAGCCTCGACGGGTTTGTGGTAAAGGGTGAAGAGAGAAAGGTGTGCAAGTTGTTAAAATCTTTGTATGGTGCAAACAGGCACCTAAGCAATGGCATGAGAAGTTTGAAAGAACTTTGACTTCTGCAGGATTTGTCATTAACGAGGCTGATAGGTGTGTTTACTATCGCCATGGTGGGGGCAATAGTGTCATATTATGTTTATATGTGGACGACATACTGATCTTTGGTACAAACATTAATGCAATTAATGAGGTCAAGTCTTTTCTATCAAAAAGTTTTGACATGAAAGATCTGGGAGAAGCCGATGTAATTCTAAACATCAAACTTATTAAGAATGAGAGTGGGATTACATTAACGCAATCTCACTATGTTGAGAAGGTCTTGAACCGATTCGGTTTTATGGATAGCAAGCCTTCTCCAACACCTTATGATCCCAGCGTGACACTCGTAAAGAATAAGAAAGAAACGAGAGATCAATTAAGATACTCTCAAATTGTCGGTTCACTCATGTACTTAGCTAGCGCTACAAGACCAGATATCTCTTTGCTGTGAGCAAACTGAGTAGGTTCATGTCCAACCCGGTGATGATCATTGGCATGCACTAGAAAGGGTCTTGCGCTATCCGAGAGGTACTATGAGTTACGGAATTACTTATTCAGGGCATCCTGCTGTGCTAGAAGGATATAGTGATTCAAATTGGATCTCCGATGTTGATGTACTTTACGCAACAAGTGGGTATGTATTTACTCATGGTGGTGGCGCACTGTCATGGAGGTCTTGCAAGCAAACCATATTGACGAGGTCAACTATGGAAGCAGAATTAACTGCTTTGGACACAGCCATTGTTGAGGCAGAATGGCTGCGTGAGCTCTTGATGGACTTGCGGTTGTTGAAAAACCTGTACGGCTATTCTTATGAATTGTGATAACCAAGCGGTTATCGCTAAAGTGAACAATTCTAAAGATAATGCGAAGTCATCAAGACACGTGAAAAGACGTTTGAAGTCTGTCGAAGTTGAGAAACTCCGAGTAATAACTGTTACGTATATACAAGCAGACAAAACCTGGCAGATCCCTTTACAAAGGGACTATCACGAAATGTGATAGATATTGCATCGAGGGAGATGGGTATGAGACCCATAGATGTTGCACCATAATAGTAACCCAACCTTTGTGATCGGAGATCCCGTGAATTAGGACTTGGGAAGAACAAGCTATTGGTTAACTGAGGAGAGTAATAACTTATGATCGTCTCCAAGTGAAGATGCAAAACTCTCAGAGCTGTAAGGCTCAGATCTGTAAGGCAGGTCGGCAACATGCCTTAATGTGGTTCTATTGGCTATAATTAGCAAAGATGTTGTCCTATAGAGCAGTCTTGAAAGAACACACCTATATGAGTTACATGATGTAAACGCCGCAGATCTATGAGATTTGGGTGATCTCTAGTAAACTCACGAAGAGACCAGGAGTATGACGTATAAGCTCCAAACCGCTGGGTAGCCTCTTTGGCGGTCAGCACTGGTTAAGACTTTGAGTGAAACCTGTTCACACAAAACTAGCAATTCAAGGCATAGTCCATTGTCAAGTTGTGAATGGATGTAGCTTAAAGTTCTAGGCGAAGTTCAACTTAAGGTCTCTGTTGAAACACTGGTATATTAAACAAGTGGTGAGAGAAGGCAAATCTCTAAATGGGTATTTGAGATCTGGTGGGGGATTGTTAGAATTAATGGGCTAGGCCCATAGCAATTTCTGAAATCTCAAAGCCCATGTGTAAAATGGCAAGTGGTGGTGCTAAGTTTAGTCCCACCTTGGAAGTTGAAGAAGAGTTGGACCTCTTTATATAGTGGGTTCTCTCCACCACTCTAAGTGGCGTGTGAGAAGAGAAAGGGAAAACCACACGCGCGCGCTCGCTCGCCTCGCCTCGCCTCGCCTGGCCGGGCCGTGGCGAGGCGGCGCGTACATGCGCGTGAATGGTCCGCCGAAATCCGGTCCGTCTCCTTGCAGGAGCGCAGCTTCCTTTTGCCGTTTTATTTTTATGTCTTGGCAGAAAAGTTTATGATTTCTTGTCCGGTAAGTATACGAATTAGAAACCGAGTCGGTTTGGGATTGCGGTCGCGACACAATACCGCCTCTGGTCCTAATATATATACAGCTACCGGCTGCGGCCAGAGACACACCGAAAAACACCTAGGGTTTTGCCTCATCTCACAACTTGCGCCGCCATCGTAGTCTACTCCATCCCAAACGCCGGCGTGCATCGGCGCGTGGGAGAGCAGGTCTCCGGAACCGTTCGTCTTTGCGATCCTGCACCGGAAGAGGACGAATTAGGTTTTTGGGAAGCGTTGTGCGCGACTGCTCAAATTCGTTACCACGGGTCGTCTTCCGTCCAAGTCGGGCGGTGCTACTCATCGTCGTATTCATCGCCGTCAGCAGTAGATCGTCGCCAACATCGTCATCAACACTGTCGCACCCATAATAGCTAACGATCAGTACGTCCAACATCCTCTGTTCATGTCTGTTTCTACAGCTATTGTTACGTGTTTGCTGCTGTTATGCATGTCTTGCTGTTCTTCTAGTTTGCTAGATTATTGCATGCTAATATCTCTTCTAGTCATGAATTATTTACTGGAATTAATCATGAACTTGCCTAATATTCCAACACTATTTATCCTTCCTTCACTCTCTCATGCGCCTGGGTTAGAAAACCACATGAATTTTATTTTAAAGCGGTTGGTGTGGATGTAAATTTCACTTTAAAATATAGTGTATAGTGGTCCTTAGAAAAATCGTCAAAAAATCTAATCCTCAAAAAGAAAAACCAGTGAAATTGCTTGACGAAGGTTTCCGAACTCACCCCTTGGTGCAGGCTCTGGCCGGGGTGCCAAGCAATGACAATCATCTTGAGGTGGGTGTGCCGCGGCTAAAAGGATGTTCTCGGTGCCGACCAAGCACAGCCTTGACTGACTCATGTTGTCTAGGGGCTCCAGTGGGTTATCGAGTACCATTATGAGATTCGTGATGATGTTCAGGTCACCTGGTGTTTCGTGGAGAATGTCGGCCAGTATCATGGCGGCTTGGAGGCCGTGGGCTGGCGTTTGGAGTAGGGCGGCATCCGTGGGCTCGTTACAGCCCATGCCAGCCTCATGAACTAAGGTCGTGAAGGCAACAGTGGTGTTTATGCTTGTGGCTGGCATCGAGGTTTGCTCATCTTTCACTGCTCATCATTCCTTGCCACCGCATCTCATACGCGGTGGCCTTTGTCATCCCCTGCTTGAGTTGTAGGCTGGCGGCTAATGTGACCTGCTGGAAGGCCTCCATTGCCTACATGGTGGGGTCGGTCCTCAAAGAATAAATGAGTACACACATGATACGTACACTACCCTATAAAACCTGAAACTATTTATCCTTCCTTCACGTGACTCACTCTCGCACATTGGGGTTAGAAAACCACATGCTTTTTTTAAAAGAGGAGGTTGGAGTGGATATAACTTTTCCTTTAAAATATAGTGCAAAGCAATCCTTAGAAATTTTTCCTAAAGATTTCAGTCCCTACAAATCAAATAAAAATGTTACGCACGGAAAATTACAAAGACTAAAATCCTCAAAGAAATCCAATGAATTTGCTTGACGAAGGTTTCCGAACTCACCCCTTGGTGTGGGCTCTGGCTGGGGTAAGTGTGTTGCGGCTAAAAGGACAATGTCAGTGCCGGCCAGGCGCTGCCTTGACTGACTGATGTTCTCTTGGAGCTCCATTGTCTTATGGAGTACCCTTATGAGATTCGTGGTGATGTTCAGGACTAGTGTATTGTGGAGCCTGTCGGCCAGTGCCATGGCGGCTTGGAGGCCACGGGCTGGCATTTGGAGTAGGGAGGCATCCGCGGGCTCGTTACGGCCCATGCCACCCTCATGACCTAAGGCCGCGAGGGCAGTAGTGGTTTATGCTCGTCGTTGGTGTCGAGGTTGGCGTCGTCTTTCATTGCTCATCATTCCTTGCCACCACGACTCATACGATGCAACCTGTGCCGTCCCCTGCTTGAGTTGTAGGTTGGTGGCTAATGTGCCCGTCGGAAGGCCTCCATTGCCTGCATGGTGGGGTCGGTCCCCAGTATAAGGGTGCTGAGGAAGCGCAACACGTTTGCGTTGATGATGGGTTGCATCATTGTTACTTTGGCGAGGCCGTAAATTTCGGCCTCGGGAGTCGTGAAGCCCGAAGGTCGGTGATGAAGGCGTTATAAAGTTTGGCGAGGCCACTAATGCGATCTTCTGGGCGGCGGGAGGCAAATGCGGAAACCGCCAAGGTGGTTGGTGTCGAACGCTAGTGCACTGAAGAAGACGATGCGGACATGGGAGGTTAGTGGTTCGATGTCGACCAGACATGTCCCGTCGATAATGAAGAGGGAGCCGAAAGTTAGTCTTTCTCTCGGCGGGAGGCCATCCAAAGCTGGAGGAGATCCGATTTGGGATCGATCTTGGTCTAACGCTGCCCGTGCCTAGCGTTCAAACAGACAGTGCATAAAATCGCCAGAACTCTTGGTAGGACAGAGAACATGGCCGGAACTACCAAACCGGAGGTTGCACAGAGAATTACCCAGGTTCGGGCCTCCGGGAAGGTGTAGTACCATACGTCCTGCTTTGTGTTTGTATTCATGGTGGGATACCTTGTGCGAGAGATTATAATGAGAGATGGGGTTGAAGTCTACCGAGAGTATGGTTCTACGGATTTTAGATGGGAATGAGAGCCCCCTAGCCCCCACTGTATATAGGCGATGGTGGCTAGGGTTTTACATGGTTAGATCCAATCTAACCGCCATCATGTGGACTTGGGGACCAAGATGGTCTCTAGATGCTTACTAACCTCTGGGCTCCTTCCTGCCGGATCATGGCCTCACCACTATGTCCCCGATGGCCAGCGGGGGATTTGATATAGCAACTCACATTCATTAGCGCTTCGCGTTCCCGCTGGACTGGACACGTGTCAGCTGTAGGAAGTATGGTTACGAAAGTGACTTCGGTTCGCCAGTTCAGACTCAACTCCTCGATTTACGTTAGCGGACTTACAGGTCAGGCCGGGGCTCCACGCCAACTCCTTGGTGGGCCCTCTGGGCCCCTAGGCGGGCCTGCTGTCGGGCTCCTCTTCAAGAGGCCACCCCTAGTGTATTACACTGTAACAGAGGATAATCAAGTGACACACAATTTAGAAAAGTTTACTTATGATTCAAATTCTACTATGTGTGGAGAAGACGATCCCCTAGCTTTATTCTAACAAATATAGTGAACGGTATAACTATTAGTTGGATTGATGAAGTGCATCGAATGGCTTTCGCTCAGAAAAATACTGATTGAAATATAACATTAGGACAAAACTTCCGACCGGATTATATGCATGCATCCTGTTAAGTTTAACTTATGATAGGTGATTATATTTGTAACTAACTAGGAAAAGGCTCGTGCATTGCAACAAATTTTTTTATAATCTTTGCTGCATCACCGAGATACACTATCACTCTCAATTTTGTGAATCATGAATATTTCTTTCAAATCATGAATATTTTCTTAAACTTGTGAACATATTTGAAATCATGAATATTTTTCAAATTAATGAACACTTCTACAAATTTTTGAAAATTTTACAAAATCAAGAACATTTTTTGAATTCATAAAAACTTTATACCATTTGCAAACATTTTTTAAAATTGTGAACATTTTTTTAACAATTTTCTTGAATCGGTGAATATTTCTAGAATCGACGAACATTTTTTCGAAAATTGCTGGAACAATTTTTGAAACTCACGAGCATTTTTTATTTAACGAACATTTTTTGAAATGCATGATATTTTTTGAATCAGCAAACATCTTATGAATGAATAAACAATTTTGTAAGTCATGAACAGTTTTTGACATTTTAGGATATTTTTCCATTCACGAGCATTTCTTAAATTGGTGAAATTTTGTTCAATTTCATTAACATTTCTTAATACACGAACTTTAAAAAAAATCATGAACATTTTTTGATTACCCAAACATTTGTTTTCAAGATTTCAAAAAAAAATTCAATAAGCAATTTTTTTCAAAATCACGACCATTTTTTGAGTCCACAAACATTTTATGATTCATTAAATAATTTATTTCAAGAATGTCATTTGTTTAATTTCCAGAACTTTTTGAAGTCCCAAATTATTTAAAGTAAAAAATGGAAAAGGAAAATAAAAATAAATAATAAAATTTCAAAAAATAAGCTGGTTGGACATGTGCGCACTGCGTCTTCACAGTGTGCAGAGCGCAGTATAGGAGGTCCCTACTGCATGCTGCATGGGCCAGCCCAGGCGAGGGATTCCCCTGTGTAAATGTTTTTTATCACTTTACGTGGCATTGGTGGATAATACTTTGCAACTTTGGCGGCAATTTCCATGACGTACCGATAAAAGCAATAGCCCATTTATTATTAGAAGATAGGTATAGATATAAATATAGATATAGATAATGGGTAACTGCATTATTAGCAGGTAACTGCATTTATAACTAATAATGGGTAACTGCATTTGTAACTAATAAGCATGCTTGCTTAATACTTCCTCCATTCTTAAATATAAGTCTTTTTAGAGATTGTAATATGGATTTCATTTGGAGCGAAATGAGTGAATCTACACTATGTTGTTCGCATTGAAATCTCTAAAAAGGCTTATATTTAGGAACGGAGGGAGTAGTCCTGATTGCATATTCGATAGTAAAAGAATGCTGGTCTATTGCAGAAGGCTGTCACACTAACACAGTACAGTAAAGTTTCTGGACAAAATAACAGATCTAACCTATCGACCCTTCAGATTATATATGTATCATCCACTTACCAAGGAAGAACAACCGGGAGGACAACGGACGCACTGGTCGGTTCAGTTACACCAGCCCCATAACCCACAGCCACAATGGTGGTCTTGTGTCCAAAGGTTCCTTATCCTTCCCCAACAGGCATCACCTCCTCTTCTTCACAAAGTCTATCGTCTCTTCCTACCACCAAATCAACCCCAGCAACTGACCAATGCACTTGGGATCGGACCACCCACCATGACAATCCTCAGCCTCTCCGCAAAGCCGCTGTCTCGCCTCCCTGCAAAACAAGGTGATTAATCAAGTCAACACTTTGTACGCAGCAATTTATTCAGTTTCTAAACAGTATCTAGGGGAAAACTTAATTCAATGTATGTTTTTCCTGCCAATGTCGAGGTTAGGCAGGGTGCGGAACTTTGCATCTACGTCGAGGATAAGGATCACGATGCTCAAGCAACAAGATCATCCGGGGAATGAAACCGGCAGCAGGCCTCTGTACCTCGGGATAGACTTCGGAACTTCAGGCGCCAGATACGCTCTTATTGACAAGCAAGGGGCCATCCACGCCGAAGGCAAAAGAACTTACCCAGCTGCTGTAAGGGACTGGTCACTTCTCTATCCATTATTATTTAGATTTTTCCCACTCCTTATGAGCTTGTTCGTACATCATTTTGGTTGGAGACTTGCTAGGCAGGTTGGACAAACGACCAACTGGGGAAGCTCCTGGAGAGAAGCACTCTTCCAGCTTCTCGGCGACATCCCGTCTGTTCACCGGCCATCAATCTCATCCATCTCCATTGATGGAACTTCATCAACCACTCTCATCATTGATAGGTTTGCAGACTTTCCCCGAATCAGGAATACAGGAGCTAGTTACAATAACTTTTTTAGATGATGAAGCCGATCAAATGACCAATCCAATGTAGTCCCACTTTGTGCAAGCTGCAGAAACAATGGAGAGCTTCTCGCCGGCCCTTTCCTCTACAACGAGAGCTTCCCCGACGCGCTGCCCATGGTCAGCTCGATTGCTCCTGCGAATCACACGGTGTGCTCTGGTTCGTCCACCCTCTGCAAGCTCGTCTCATGGTGGAACAAGCATTGTTCGAATGGCGGCGATGATTCGGCGATACTGATGCACCAATCGGACTGGCTGCTGTGGCTTTTGCATGGAGAATACGGAGTCTGTGATTACAACAATACTCTCAAGGTAGCTGGAATACATTATTGCAAATAGTTCATATAGATTCTATGTAGGGAAGGCAACGGGTTTATAAATTTTCCTGCAATGGATCCTACTGCAGGTAGGGTATGATCCAGAGATTGGGTCATACCCAAGCTGGCTCATGTCACAGCCATACTCACACATGTTGCCTTCTTCTGTCAGAGCACCCGGAGTTCCCATTGGCCCAATCAAAGAAGACGTGCGCTCACAATATGGTAAATTAAGGAACATATTTTTGTTTCAGTACTACGGTATGCAGTTGAATAATCTGATATCATTACTAGTTCATCTTAGATGACTAAATATGCATTATCAGGCTTTTCCAATGACTGTGTGGTCTGCACTGGGACAACCGACAGCATCGCTGCCTTTCTTGCAGCACGAACCACTGATGCAGGAAAAGCGGTGAGTTCCAGTTCGGCCGTACAAATCTAATAAGCACAGCATCTTCTTTAAAGAAATCAATGGTTGTACGAACATGTAGTACTAACTGAGCCATCTAATTGATCGATCAGGTGACGTCGCTGGGTTCAACTCTCGCGATCAAGCTCGTCAGCAGAGTCCGCGTGGAAGATGCAAGGTTCGGTGTCTACAGCCACCGCCTGGACGACCAGTGGCTCGTCGGCGGGGCGTCCAACAGCGGCGGTGTGGTGCTCCGGCAACTCTTCAGCGACGACCAGCTTGTGACGCTGAGCAGGGACATCGACCCGTCGTCTCCTTCCCCTCTTGACTACTACCCTCTGCCCAAGAGCGGTGAGAGGTTCCCTGTCTCTGACCCCGACATGGAGCCGAGGCTGGAGCCTCGACCCGACAGCGACGCGGAGTACTTGCATGGCATATTGGAGTCCATGGCGCGGATTGAGGTGATTAACTAACTCATGCGCGCTAGATAACCAGGAGTAGCATGTACGAACTTAACTGGGCACTGAAATGTTGCTGAATATGTATATGGGTGCAGGCCAGTGGGTACAAACTGCTGAAGGAGCTCGGCGCGACGCCGGTGGAGGAGGTCTTTACGGCAGGGGGAGGCGCGCAGAATGAGAAGTGGACGGCGATCCGGGAGAGAGTGCTTGGGGTGCCTGTTCGAAAGGCAGAGCAGACGGAGGCGGCGTACGGAGCTGCGTTGCTAGCACTCAGGGGTGCTACCACGGGCTCATGAAAACACACTCAGGGGTGCCATTTTCTTTTGAATCCCAGTAGAATCATTGAGTTCAATATAGCCCCTTTTAAATGAGTAAAAGACCCACAAGCATAGCTCGACCGAGCATTGCAACCCTTGTAAATTTGGAGTGCAGTAAATAGGGTGTTTTCTGGTCTTCCAAGCTTATTTGTCGACTTACTGACATTATGCAAGTATATCAGGGACAGTGTGTTATGAACTATGTAGCCAAGATAACATTTTGTTCTTCTCAATCAATGGTTTATTATTTCCTGGATGGATTTCATCGTCATAGCAAAAACGGACGCGGAGGAATTGATCCCGGGCACCAGTGATCCCGGATGAACAGTAAAATCCGAAAAAATAGTAAAAAATTTCAAAAAAAATCTGAACTTTTTTGTCAAGAAACTTTGATGTTTTTTCTACATGCGTGCCAATTTCCATGATGAAATGACATTTGTGGAGGTGTCAGCAAAAAAAACAAAATCATGCTCCAAAAAAACTGTTTTTGGAAGCATTTTGGAGCATCGATTTTGTTTTTTTTTGCTGAGACCTGCATGAATGTCATTTTGTCATGAAAATTTGTACGCATGTGAAAAATATATCAATGTTTGTTACCAAAAAAATTCAGATTTTTTTGAATTTTTTAAATATTTTTTCGTTTGTACTGTAGCAAAGGGTGCCTGTGAGCTCGAGCTCACAATAGCACTTTCGGATAAAAATGTACTCCCTCCATCCGAAAATACTTGTCATCAAAATGGACAAAAAGGCATGTATCTAGAACTAAAATACATCTAGATGCATCCCCTTTTATTCATTTTGATGACAAGTATTTTCGGACGGAGGAAGTACCAAGCATCTGCACGCAAGGGAAGAAAGAAACTATGCTAGGTGTTCAGCCGCATAATGCTAGCTAGCAACTAAACGAACAGTACTACCCAACCAGGAACATGATCAGAACATGTTAGTCAGTGGTCACAAATGGAGTTTCATAAAGCAAGTCTATGAAGAAGATGTTGAACTAAACTATGATGCATAACTGGATTGAGATACCTGACCAAACGAATTGTTACAAGATCAAAATAACCTTTGTTATCTTCTTATATATACGGTAAACTCAGGAACACCACTGGAAGGAACAAGCGTCAATCTTTGTGCACTAGTAAATACAACTTCAAAAGCTAATCTAAAAACAGTATAGGGGAATGTGTAACCTTGACGACGAAGAAGAAGAATCAGAGATGTGAAACTGCCCCATCGATCTATCCTCTGCTCAGCCCCACGAAATTCTGAACCAACCACGCAGAACAAGTATCAAACACTTGGTGTGCACTAGCAAACACACTCAATGGAGAAATGGTTAGAAAGCGTAGTAGTGAGAAATTCGAAGCAAGTAGAGGGGAAGACGAAATCGTCAAGTCGTGCCAGTCTTTTACCCTGTGTTACCCCGAGGATTTGAATGCGGGCGGCGACCGATCAAATTTCCGCCCCAAGTTATACTCCACTAAACAGGGCACACCTCCTGCGCCCTCAATGGCGGAACCAGAGGGGCCGACTACGGGGGGTCAACGGATCAGGAGGGAGCACAGGCAGGAGGATACTGGTTCGACATGGATGGATTTGCTAATGGTGAAGGTTGAAATAGATGGGTGTCTAGCAGCGAGCGAGAGAACAGAGATGAAGGTGACCGATGTTGGGAAAATTTCATTTCGCGCAATTTTCCCTTTGCCGGTGGACATGGCCTTCCTTCCTGTCGTGCAAGTAAATTCAGTCAAATTTTGACTCTGACTTTGTTGAAGATGGTCCACCGCTCTCTCTGTCAAGAAATATAAGATCGTTTAGATCACTGAGAAAATTTTGAGCTTTCTTTTTTTAGCCGCCTCGAGCGCCCCTCCTCTCCCTGATCCCTGGCCGCCGCCGGCAGCGTCGGCGTCGGTGGTGGCGGCGCCCGGCCGTCAAAGATGGCGGGCGAGGGCGCGCCCCGACGGGATTTCTTCGCTCGGGGGAGTCTCGTCAATCGGGCGGCGCGCTGGTCGTCTCCAGGCGGCGCCCGGCCGAGAGCGCGAGGATAGGCGGAGCACGGTCGAGAGGAAAGGGGAGGCATCTTCTCGACGCGTCGGCGTGGGAGTCGGAAGTTGCCGCGGCGAGAACCTAGTGGCGGCGGATCTCAACCAAGAGTTGTGGTGGTAGGGAGCGGCGGTCGGGAGTCGTTGCAGAGGCCAGGGAGCGCGGTGTGCCTCCTATGGTCGCCGGTGTGGTCGCTGAAGGCGGCGCCTTTGAGAAGTTCGCAGCGCTCGGACCAGATCTCGGGGCTTGGGCTAGTGACTCGAGGCAGAGAGTGCCGTGGTGGAGGTGCGCTGGAGTCCCGTGTGAGTCCCTGGGACGGAGTCGCGACATGGCTGGCTGCCAGGAGCGGCAAGTCCAGCCCTTGCCTGCGGTACCTGTGGATCTTGGTGGGGCTGGTTTGGAGCTGTCTCCTTCGACCGTGTAGGAGTTGGATTGTGGTCTGCGTGCTCTCGGCCGTGCGAGTGGTCAGTGTTCCACGGTTGATCATGACAGCGAGGTGCTGCAGCGGTGGCGGTGCACCCCTGCATCGACTATGTGGCGAAATCCGGTGGTAGGGGCGGGAGATGTGCGACGGTTTGGATGAAAATCATGCTCGTCTTCGGTCGGAGCTGCCGACGGCGGTGCCCGTGGGTGTTGTTTCCCTCCTTGGAGGCGTCGTCAAGGTGTGTCGGCATCTTCCCTTCTTGACCGGGTTGGGGTCTCCAGGCGAAAGTCTTGGTCCGTTGCAAGACAGACGATGGCGGCGTTTGGCGTCGTTAGTCTGTTAAGAGCATCGAGGGTGGAGACTTGGCTTAATGGTCATGTGAGGCGGTTCTCCGGTGCTTGCCGCTGGTTTGAGTTGATCTTCATGGGTGCTAAGTACACAACTGACGGTGCTCCAAGAGGATGCCTTTTTCCGGTCCGACCGAGTCCCGCTATCCACTCGCTGTCTCCTCTTAGGTTTTCAAGGGTGGACAGTACATTGGCAAAGTCAGCTGTGTACTTAGCACCCATGACGATGCCATGGACCTAGGGTAGGGTCATAGGCCTGACCTATACGCCCTACCCAAGGTCACTACCCTAGAATCAAGGACATTCAAAGTATAGCAAGAAATACCGACTAAAGTATCCATGGAGTGCAATCCACTCGACCAATCACCTCACTCGGATACCCCCAATTTCACTCGACCAAGATGAAGTCATCCGACCATACATAAAACCACTCGGAGTATAGAAGACCTAGAGTCACTCAGGATGGCAACAGTCAGGCGTTCACTCCGTAGTCTTAAAGATCATTAGTAGCACTTTATAGCTGGCGTTACCAGTAACGCCCTGTCTTAATGTACATTGAACCATGTAATGGAGAACGACTGGGGTCTTGGCGCACTCTATATAAGCCACCCCCCTCCTCTGGGACAGGGGTTCACACCCCTTGTAACACACACCCATATTCCAGTTGACCGCCTCAGGGCTTCGAGACATAGGGATTTTACCTCCTCCTAGAGGGGCCTGAACTCGTAAACTCATGCGTACAACCTCGCCGTAGCTAGGGCCTTGCCTTCTCATACGTACCCCCTACTCTTACTGTCAGACTTAGTACCACGACAGTAGGAGCCCACCGTGGGGCAAAGCGTCTTGGCAACTTCCGGCGAGGTTGCATTTTTCCCGATCTCCATCAACATGGTTTCCGGCGGCGGTTTGTTCATGGGCCGCGAGTTTCGACTCGGTGTGCTCACTTTCGTAGCCGACGACTCTGCTTGGCTCCAAGAAGCCCCCCTCGATGTCAAGGTTCTTCCGATCCGCGGGGCATCGCACTTCCGAGCGAGTGCCTGCGGCGTCCTCCTACGACAGCCGTTGACTTCGTGTCGGTCGGTCTTTGCATCATCTGCTCACTCCGCTGGATGCCGCCGCAAGTGATCTGGTCGGTCGTGGCTCCAGCGGTGGATGAAGCACGCAGTGGCTCGCCAGATGGCCACCCCTCAAGTCGTAGCGATCGAGCCCGACAAATTTCTCTGCGGACCAGTCGGCTGGCTCTGCGGACACTCTTTCCGAGCGCGGGAGCAGCGACTCCACAACATAAGTTCTCATGGTCGACTCCCGTCACAGCCCACCCGGGTTTCGCCGCAACGGCGGCAACGGCGACAATGATGGCCCGTCATACGACCACGATGAGTATGAGCCCCAAACTCTCAATTCACAGCAGAGGAAAGAGTTGCACCGCCGCAACGTGGAGGCTCTCCAGACCCCCATCATAGGGGAAAACACCGAGGCTCGGGCCTTGGAGGCCGCGCGCCTGGCCACGCTAGTTGTGCGTGCGCGTCTGGAGAACCTCCAACATTCTCTCGACGAACGCGCCCGTCGACTGATCCCCGAATCCAGTCAACGACAGTTGTTTCCGCCTGAACCCCAGGTATACCGCACTCCGATCCAGAATCTTACAACTGCTGCACGTATAGCAGAGTCTATTCAGCCATCCTGTTCAGAAGGTGGAAGAGGCTTGGAACAGATCCGAGCGCTGCTCCGGGCAGCAGGAGAGCAAAACTCCGTCATTTCGATTCGCGAGCAGGATCCACACCCAGTCGATCAAGAAGCGCGATACATTTCATCAAGACACAATCACAGGTCTCCTTTGGGACGTGAAGATCATGATCGCCGTCGAGATCGGCACCTGGGAAGAGCTCATGGAGAGTTTGATCGTGAGTATGCCCGTGGCAACCACCGTCGAGTTCCTTCGCCCCCTCCGAGGGATGGGTCATACGCGCCCCGACGGTATGATGATAGGCGCCTGTATGGTAGTGATCACAGAGTTCCAGTCGACCCAAGAGAGCCTAGGTTCGACGCAAGGTCAGCCCTTGTACAAGGTTTGGTCGACTAGAGCAGAGCATACAAAGAAGGGTTGAATAGAGATAGACCCAGTGGAAGTAGGGTGCACGTTTCCGGCCCCAAGTGCTTCGGAAGAGCCATCCGAGCCACTGAGATCCCTCACAACTTCAGGTTGGCGACTGGCATCAGTACGTTCACTGGAGAGTCGAAGCCTGACACTTGGTTGGAGGATTACCGAGTGGCTGTGCACATTGGTGGCGGCAACGATGAGGTGTCCATGAAGCACCTCCCTTTGATGCTTGAAGGTTCTGCCAGAGCTTGGTTGAATCAGTTGGCTCCTGGGAGTATTTTCAATTGGGAAGAATTGGCCCGAGTGTTTACCAAAACATTTGAGGGCACCTGCAAGCGACCTGCTTGTTGACAGAATTGCAACATTGTGTGCAGAAACAGAATGAGACTTTGAGAGACTATATCCAGAGGGGGACTAACCTTCATCACACAGTGGAGAATGTGTCAGAACACCAGGAAGTTTGTGCCTTTAAAGAAGGTGTTCACTATAGAGAGCTCAATCTGAAGTTTGGTCGGACCGGAGACATGTCTCTGATTCGGATGATGGAGATTGCCACTCGGTACGCTAACGGCAAAGAAGAAGACGACTACAGAGCGGCAAAAACAAGTTAGTCGCCCAGGATACCGGAGGAGGAAACTCCAGTCGGAAGCAGAAACGCAAAGCTGAGGCTGCAGGTCCTGCTGAGGCAGCAGTTTTGAATCAAGGGAAGTTCAAGGAGAAGCCTAATGGGCCTTGGACTCCTAAAAAAGTGAAAGATCAAGCGGGGAACGATGTGCTTGATTTACCATGTCATATACACACCAAAAAGGATGAAGAGGGGAATCTGATTCTTCCCAAGCATACCACTCGATAGTGTCGACTCCTGATTCAGAGCTTTCGAGAGAGCCAGCCCAGTGAAAAGGACAAAGAGTCTGATAAGGAGGAAGACAAAGAGGAAGATGGTGGTTACCCCAATGTTAATGCCACTTTGGTGATTTTTGCTGACCTCGAGAGCAAAAGTCAATTGAAAGTTATTAACAAAGAGGTAAACATGGTTGCTCCGACAACGCCATGATATTTGAAGTGGTCAAAAACCCCTATTACATTCGACCAGTCCGACCACCCGCCACACGTTTCTACCCCTGGGCGGCAAGCGTGGTCGACCTAGTCGTTGGGGGCATTCGACTGACCAAGGTTTTGATGGACGGCGGCAGTGGATTGAATATATTGTATGCTGAGGCTCTCCGGGGGATGGGCATTCCGATGTCCAAGCTCAGTGAGAGAAACATGAGATTCCATGGTGTCATCCCAGGAAAGAAAGCCGACTCACTCGGTCAGATCACTCTTGATGTGGTTTTCGGTGATTCAAAGAATTACTGCAAGGAAAAGTTGACGTTTGATGTGGTGGATTTTGATAGTGCCTATCATGCCATTCTAGGCAGACCTGCCTATGCAAGTTTCATGGCTCGACCGTGTTACGTGTACCTCAAGTTTATGATGCCTGGCCCAGGAGGCGTGATCACAGTCACTGGAAACTGACAGAGAGCAGAAGATTGTCTCCAGAAAGGTTCAAAGATCGCCGATGAATAGATGGCAGCAGTAGAGTTTCAAGAATACCAGAACAATGCGGATCCGAGTGATTTGTTGCGTGCCAAGAGGCCTGCCTCAGAGTCCGCATTTCAATCGGCCGGCGAAACCAAGCCGGTTCACATTCACCCGACCGATTCCAATGCTGATCCGACTAATATCTCAACAACACTCGACGGCAAATAGGAAGAAGCGCTCATCCAGTTCGTCTGTGAGAACTGGGACATCTTCGCGACTCAGACTTAGTGGTTAATCAAGTAATGAAGGAATGGGACATCAGGATTCCAGCAATGACCGGTTATTGCAATGAAGTAAGAAAGCTAGAGAAGAAGTTTGAGGGGTTAGAGCTCCACCACATACCCCGAATCAAGAATCAAGCTGTTGATGATCTGGCGAAGATAGGTTCCACTCGGAAGCCTATCCCCAGTAATGTGTTCTTGGAGCATCTCCACACCCCGTCAGTACAAGAAGATCCCTTCAAGGAAGAGCCCCCGCAACCGATAAGTTCAACCGATCCGACTGAGATTGAAGTACCAGCGGTGGTCGACTTGGTCATGGAAGTATTAGTGATCATGCTCGACTGGACAGTACCATATATTACGTACCTTCTTAGGCAGGAACTCCTAGAAGATGAGGATGAGGCCCGCCAGATCATCCGTCGATCAAAGGCTTTCTCCGTGATACGAGGGCAGCTTTATAGAGAAAGTGTCACAGGAGTGGCTCAACGCTGCATCACCCCAGAAGAAGGTCGAATGATTTTAAACGAGATCCACTCGGGGACCTGTGGTCACCGTGCGTCCTCTCGGACCATCGTGGCCAAAGCATACCGAGCGGGATTCTATTGGCCGCGTGCAAATGAGATGGCAAAGGATATAGTCGACAAGTGCGCAGGTTGTCAGTTCTACTCCAACATGTCTCACAAGCCTGCATCTGCCTTGAAGACTATTCCACTCGTCTGGCTGTTTACAGTCTGGGGTATGGTTGGACCCTTCAAGACCGGAAGAAGTGGCTTCACTCATTTGCTCATAGCAGTCGACAAGTTCACCAAATGGATCGAAGCCAAGCCTATCAAAAAAACTTGACTCAAGCGCACTGCCGTCAGTTTCATCAGGGAGTTGATATTCAGATATGGAGTCCCTCACAACATTATCACAGATAACGGCTCCAACTTTGGTTCTGATGAGTTCAAGGTGTTCTGTGCTTTCCAAGGCACTCAGGTCGACTACGCATCTGTTGCGCACCCACAATCGAATGGGCAAGCAGAAAGGGCGAATGGTTTGATCCTTCAAGGGCTGAAACCCCGACTGATGCGCGACCTCAAGCATGTTGCTGGAGCTTGGGTGACTGAGTTGCCGTCCGTCTTATGGGGACTGAGAACAATGCTACATCTTGAGCTTGCGTCGGTTTTCCTTGAAGAAGAAAGGGTAATGCAGCAAAGTAGCGTAAGTATTTCCCTCAGTTTTTGAGAACCAAGGTATCAATCCAGTAGGAGGCTCCTCAAAAGTCCCACATACCTACACAAACAAACAAGAACCTCGCAACCAACACAATAAAGGGGTTGTCAATCCCTTCACGGCCACTTACGAAAGTGGATCTGATAGAGATAATATGACAAGATAAATATTTTTGGTATTTTTATGATATAGATTGGAAAATAAAAGATGCAAATAAAAGTAGATGGTATACTTATATGATAAAAGATAGACCCGGGGGCCATAGGTTTCACTAGTGGCTTCTCTCAAGATAGCATAAGTATTATGGTCGGTGAACAAATTACTGTCGAGCAATTGATAGAAAAGCGAATAATTATGAGATTATCTAGGCATGATCATGTATATAAGCATCACATCCGTGACAAGTAGATCGACTCCTGCCTGCATCTACTACTATTACTCCACACATCGACCGACTCCTTCCTGCATCTAGAGTATTAAGTTCATAAAAAACAGAGTAACGCATTAAGAAAGATGACATGATGTAGAGGGATAAACTCATGCAATATGATATAAACCCCATCTTTTTATCCTCGATGGCAACAATATAATACGTGCCTTGTTGCCCCCCTACATCCGGGAAAGGACACCGCAAGATTGAACCCAAAGCTAAGCACTTCTCCCATTGCACGAAAGATCAATCTAGTAGGCCAAACCAAACTGATAATTCGAAGAGACTTGCAAAGATAACTTAATCACACATAAAAAAATTCAGAGGAGATTCAAATATTTCTCATAGATAAACTTGATCATAAACCCATAATTCATCGGATCTCGACAAACACACCGCAAAAAGAGTTACGTCGAATAGATCTCCAAGAAGGTCGAGGAGAACTTTGTATTGAGGTTCAAAGAGAGAGAAGAAGCCATCTAGCTAATAACTATGGACTTGAAGGTCTGTGGTAAACTACTCACAACTCATCGGAGAGGCCTTGGAGATGATGTAGAGGCCCTCCGTGGTCAATTCCCCCTCCGGCGGAGCACCGGTGAAGGCTCCAAGATGGGATCTCGCGGATATAGAAGGTTGCGGCGGTGGAAATAGTTTTTCGTGGTGCTCCTGGATGTTTTCGGGGTACGTGGATATATATAGGAGGAAGAAGTAGGTCGGCTGACGCTCGAGGGGCCCACGAGGGTGGGGGGCGCGCCCACCCCCAGGGGGCGCGCCGGGCACCCTCGTGGCCGCCTCGTTTGTTGCTTGACGTCCACTCCAAGTCCTCTGGATTGTGTTTATTCCAAAAAGATCGCTCCCGAAGGTTTCATTCCGTTTGGACTCCTTTTGATATTCCTTTTCTTCGAAACACTGAAATAGGAAAAAAAACAACAATTCGAGTTGGGCCTCCGGTTAGTAGGTTAGTCCCAAAAATGATATAAAAGTGTAAAGTAAAGCCCATAAACATCCAAAACGGGTAATATAATAGCATGGAACAATAAAAAATTATAGATACGTTGGAGACGTATCAAGCATCCCCAAGCTTAATTCCTCCTTGTCCTCGAGTAGGTAAATGATAAAAACAGAATTTTTGATGTGGAATGCTACCTAGCATAATTCTCAATGTAATTTTCTTTATTGTGGCATGAATGTTCAGATCCAAATCATTCAAAATAAAAGTTCATATTGACATAAGAAATAGTAATACTCCAAGCATACTAATAAAGCAATCATGTCTTCTCAAAATAACATGGCTAAAGAAAGTTATCCCTACAAAATCATATAGTTTGGCTATGCTCTATCTTCATCATACAAAGTATTTAATCATGCACAACCCTGATGACAAGCCAGGCAATTGTTTCATACTTTAGTAATCTCAAACTTTTTCAACTTTCACGCAATACATGAGCATGAGCCATGGACATAGCACTATATGTGGAATAGAATGGTGGTTGTGGAGAAGACAAAAGAGGAGAAGACAGTCTCACATCAACTAGGCGTATCAACGTTCTATGGAGATGCCCGTTAATAGATATCAATGTGAGTGAGTAGGGATTGCCATGCAAAGGATGCAGTAGAGCTATAAATGTATGAAAGCTCAATAAAAGAAACTAAGTGGGTGTTGTCGGTGTCCAAACCGGCGGATGTCGGGTAGCGGGTCCCGGACTGCGCGTCTAAGGCTAATGGTAACAGGAGGCGGGGGACACGATGTTTACGCAAGTTCAGGCCCTCTCTATGGAGGTAATACCCTACTTCCTGCTTGATTGATCTTGATGATATGAGTATTACAAGAGTTGATCTACCACGAGATCGTAGAGGCTAAACACTAGAAGCTAGCATATGATTATGATTGTTCTTGTCCTACGGACTAAATCCTCCGGTTTATATAGACACCGGAGGGGTCTAGGAATTACAGAGTCGATTCTGAGAGGGAATCTACATATCCGAATTGCCAAGCTTGCCTTCCACGCAAAGGAGAGTCCCACCCGGACACGGGACGAAGTCTTCAATCTTGTATCTTCATAGTCCAACAGTCCGGCATAAGCATATAGTCCGGCTGTCCGAGGACCCCCCCTAATCCAGGACTCCCTCAGTAGCCCCTGAACCAGGCTTCAATGACGACGAGTCCGGCGCGCAGATTGTCTTCGGCATTGCAAGGCGGGTTCCTTCTCCGAATACCCCAAAGAAGATCTTGAACACAAGAATCGTGTCCGGCTCTGCAAAAAAAAATCCACATACCACAGTAGAGAGCACAATATTCCACATGTCTAATCTGCTGACAACTTTCCCATAGCGTGACATCACGCCGTGGCCCGTTGTCACGCCCAAGATGCGACCCTATCCTAAAGGAACTCGAAGGTCCCACCAAGGATAGAAGCGCATCTTGAAGACGCTTTTGCAAGGTGGATATCATTACATCAACATTACATAATAGTGGGGTACATCCAATACATACAATGTCACATGAATACAACAATACAACATACAAGATCAACCTCCGACTACGGATGAAACACAAACAGAAGCTCAAACAACATCCACCCTGCTAGCCCAGGCTGCCGACCTGGAACCTATCCCCTGATCGAAGAAGAAGCAGAAGAAGAACTCCGATACAAGCAAACATCGCTCTCACGTCATGATCATTGCACAACTGGTACCTGCAACTGTTGGTGTAGTAATCTGTGAGCCACGAGGACTCAACAATCCCATTACCATGGGTATCAAGACTAGCAAAGCTTAATGGGAAAGGAAAGGGTAAGGTGGTGAGGTTGCAGCAGCGACTAAGCATGTATGGTGGCTAACATACGCAAATGAGAGCGAGAAGAGAAACAAAGGAACGGTCGTCAACTAGTAATGATCAAGAAGTGATCCTGAACTCCTACTTACGTCAGACATAACCCAGAAACCGTGTTCTCCTCTCGATCAACCCGAAAAGAGACACTCACAGATTACGCATTACGGTTGGTGTATTTTAGAAGAGTTTACTTCAAGTTTACTACAACCGGATATTAACAAATTCCCATCTGCCACATAACCGCTGGCACGGCTCTCGAAAGTTTATACCCTGCAGGGGTGTCCCAACTTAGCCCATGATAAGCTCTCGCGATCAACGAAGGATATTCCTTCTCCCCGGGAAGACCCGATCAGTCTCGGAATCCCGGCTACAAGACATTTCGACAGTAATAAAACAAGACCAGCAAAGCCGCCCGATGCGCCGACAATCCCGATAGGAGCTGCACATATCTCGTTCTCAGGGCAACACCGGATAAGCGAAGCGTACAGGTACCGACGTAACCCAAGTTGCCAAGGGATGGTCCCGCACGGTGCTCTAGTTTGGACCAACACTTAGACAAGCATTGGCCCGGGGGGCTAAATAAAGATGACCCTTGGGTTAATTACTCCCAAGGGAAAGTAGGTGGTGGTGAGGCAAATGGTAAAACCAAGGTTGGGCCTTCTTTGGAGGAGTTTTATTCAAAGCGAACTGTCAAGGGGTCCCATAAATCACCCGACCGCGTAAGGAACGCAAAATCCGGGAACATAACACGGTATGACGGAAACTAGAGGCGACAAGAGTGGAACAAAACACAGGCATAAGGCCGAGCCTTCCACCCTTTACCAAATATATAGATGCATTAATAATATAAGAGATATTGTGATATCCCAACATAATCCTGTCCACCATGGAGCAATCTTCAACTTCACCTGCAACTCGCAACGCTATAAGAGGGGCTGAGCAAAGCGGTAACATAGCCAAGCAACGGTTTGCTAGGAAGGGTGACAAAGGTTAGAGGTTCATGGCAATTAGGGAGGCTTGAGCAGCAAGTGATAGGTAGCGCAGCATAGCGATAGAATGAAGCAACTAGTATATCAATGATAGTAATGAGATCCAAGGTGACGGTCATCTTGCCTGAAATCCCGCAAGGAAGAAGAACGAGCACATGAAGAAGATGAAGCCACGAAGACGAACCAAGCGTAGACGAACGAATCCTCACGATCATAACTAAGCGGAACTATCGAGAAGAAGCACACAACAAGGTAAACACACCACACATGAACATGACAAGATGCACAACAAACATGATGCATGACAAATCTAGATGAGGCTACTCATGGCAAGAGATGATGCAAACAAGAGCAACACATCAAGGCAAGTTTAAATGAGGCCGAGAACAACATATAACAATTCCGGTAAGTCCTCATATGCAAATTTTGAAATTGGTCCAGATCTTAATAACTTTATGTTCAAGTGGTTAAACAGCAATTTAAAATGCACCAAGATGATCTACACGAAATTCTAGTCAAGTTACATATAAAGTTCATTTAATTCGGAGCTACGGCCTAGAAGATATGAGCAAAGCAAGTTAAACATGGCATTGATGCAAAATGCATTCAAACATCAAGAAAACACATCAAAACAAGGATGCAACATGATAATATGAGACTACGTGCAAAATCAAGCAAGTTTCATATAGAGCACACTCAAAACGGAGCAACGGTTCAACACATACACTATACAAGTTTAAAGGACAAGCTGTCCAAAACAGCAACTAGGCATATTGCAAGCATCAAAACAACATGCTACAGCACCCCAACATGAGAACAAAAGGCATGGACATGATGTACAGGTAAAGCACGACAAAACATGAACACTGAGCTAACTCCATAAATCACTAGAACATTCTCAAAAGGACATGGAATGATTGCAAATAATAACAGTTTTAGACTTTAGCAGAAATAACATCAGGTTGCAATGTTTAGAGCTATCAAACAACATGTTACATGAACTTATCATGGCAAACAAAGGTATCGAATGAAACTACTGAATGCATAGAACAAAAGTCCCTCACTGACCATGAGCCAAAAAGGATAAGAAGATATGATGGCACCCATGTAAACATAGGAAGTTATATTACAGATTCATACATGGCAGGAACAACGATAAGTAGGCATGTTGGTGAGCTTGAACCACTCACCACAGAGCAATACATGGCATGTCAAGGCAACCAACAGTAAGAAGACATGTTTATGAAGCTAAGCATGGCAAGATGAAGTTCATAGAGTGCATGGATCACGAGGAAATCACATGGCAAAACTGAACTTCATGTTAACAGGCTGACATCAACATTATTTAGCAATTTTGAGAGCAAGATAACAACAAGCTACAGCAGGCTATAAATGCAACCAGGGGCATGGATTGATAGAGAATGACATGTAGAACAAAACACCCTTAGTGAACATCTCCAGATTATGCATAGAATGACTTGTAGCAGCAGGTTAACATAGCATCATAATATAACAAAATCAGCCTAGCAAAACAGTAACAGCAAGTACCCTACTTAACAAACTCGATGCACTCACTACAAGACTTAAAAAAATACATGGATTAAACCACTGTGAAGATGGCATGACATAGAACAAAACACATGTAGAGATCATACTCATAGGATGCACACATCAAATGCAAAAAAAATGACAAATCATCAAGTTATAACAGTTTGAGCAGGTTAACATCATATAGCACTCTTGCAACGAAGATTTAGGCATCAAGATGGACTCAAATGAACATGATGCCATGGAATGAAATGAAGTACTCGTCGAGGCGAACAATTTGATATATTACACGTACGAAACGGAGCAGTATGCACAGATTTATGATGCGATGAACATGGCATGATTATGCAAAATATTACGGGGACTTAGTGGAAAAATCGGGGTCAACCTTTGCAGATCCAGATCGGGCACGGGTCTCGAGGCTCGCCGGAGCAAACTCGCCGGAGTTGCGGGGAATGGCCGGAGAAGGCGGATCTGGCCGGAGGGAGGCCGAGGCGGCGGGGACGGGTCACCGGCTGGGCGAGGTCGCCGAGGCGGCCGGGCGGCGGGCAAAGCTCGCCGGGGCTCGGGACGGCGCTGGGAGGCCGGGGAGGCTTGGCCGGGCGGCGGGATGGCACCCGCGGCGGAGGAGCTGGCGGAGGAGGCGCGGCGGTCTTGGCGTGGAGGAGCCGCCGGGCGGCGAGGCGATGGCGAAGCTCCGCGGCGCGGGATCCGCGGGCGAGGTCGGCGGCGCGAGGCGGGCGCCTCGGCCGGCGGCGGGCGGCGAGCTGGCTGGCTGGCGGGCGCGCGCGCGGCGCGTGTCGGGCCGAAGCGGGTCGATCCAGACCCCGGCGGCCGTGGCGGTGCGAGGAGGAGAGGAGGCCGGCAGGCCATGTGGCGGCGGATGAGTGGGCGCGGCGCGGCGGGTGACGTGGCGACCTGATTCGCCGGGTGAGGTGGAGGCTGGACGTGTCCGCCGTCGGCGGACATGTCCGCAGCAGCTGGAGGAGGATTTAGGGTTTCATCTGCGATTTGGACGGGGGAGGCACATATTTATAGGTAGAGGGAGCTAGGAGTGTCCAAATGAGGCACGGTTTTCGGCCACGCGATCGTGATCGAACGACCGAGAGCATGGAGGGGAGTTTTCTGGGTTTTGGGCCACTTTGGAAGGGGTGTTGGGCTGCAAAGAGAAAGGGGCTTTTACGGTTACCCGGTTAACCGTTGGAGTATCAAACGACCTCCAAATGACCCGAAACTTGACAGGCGGTCTACCGGTGCTATACCAAGGCCGCTTGGAAAACCTCGGGCCATTCCGAGAAAGTTTAACACCCGCACACGAAAAGAGGCAAAAGGGGGCGCCGGGAGACATAGGAGTGCCGGATTACAAAACGGACAACGGGGAAAATGCTCGGATGCATGAGACGAACACGTATGCAAAATGAAATGCACATGATGACATGATAAAATGCAACACGCAAGCAAATAACAAGGAAACGACGACGAATAACTGGCAGACACCTGGCGCATCGAATCCGGGGCGTTACAACACTCCTCCACTAACAAGAGATCTCGTCCCGAGATCCTAGGACCGAGACGGAAGGGAAAAAGGGATGAGGTGAAACAAGAACTCAAGAGAAGAAGCAAAGAATCGAGAACACTTGAGAAGAAGGGAGGAACGACGAGAATGACGAGAATCAAAAGCTCACGGAAATTAGATAGACTATGAAACCACTCCGGTTAGAACGAGATAAGAAAACGAATAAGACTGGAAGGATTTAGGCAGCACTCCGGCTGAAACATGGAGGAATAGAACACGAGCTTAAGAAGATGGAATGAAACTTGATGAACTCTTGAAGAATGAATTAAATCATGAAGAACCACCGTGAAGAACTCCGGTAACAAAAAGGATGATGAGATAGAATGAAGGAAGAAAGAATAAGATGAGCCTTGCGGTGACTTAGATGGAGGTTCTGACGAGATGGCCGAGGAAAATTTGAACTCCGGAAAAGAAAGGATGAAAACACTTGGAACTAGAATTTATTCAACAAGAACAAACTCCGAAAGAAGGGATTACTCACTAGGATGAAATGAGAATAAGATTTATTGTATGCTTATCCTTCATCAAATTAAATTGATGACAAGCAATGGATTTTGCATACTACTTATTCTTCTTGAAAAGGATTAAGGGGGTTATAGCACAAAACTTGAGAAAGTCTTCATGAACCACCGGTAGGATTTGAAAGAACGAATGGATTAATATGATAATCAAAGAAAAAGAATCTTGAACGAACCACCGTTAGCATTCGGAAATGACTGACGAAAGAGAATGAATCATCGGAAAGAATTAGAAAAGCACAAAGATACTTGAGGGAATTTAGATACAAGAGAATGAAGAGATCATGAACTGATTAGAGGATATTTGAACGAAGCACCAGAATAATTGGATAACGGTAACTGAAATGTGAGGACGAAGAATTCTTCTGGAATGATGGCCTCCGGTGAAAAGAAACAGAAATCAACTCCTGAAATACTCCTGATGGATGAAAAGAATTTGCATGACTGGAAACAATTAGATAGGATAACATCGAGCTAGCACCATGAACCTCCGGGAGAACGGACAAGATTTACGAGAAAAAACTTTTCTTCGGTCTTCAAATGACGACAAGAAACACCACCAAAATTACTGAGATACTCCGGAAGAATGAAAAACAGAGAGGTTGAGCCAACGATGAAATGATTTGAAATTGATCTTGGAAAAGGCGTGTGACTGATGAAATTCATTCTTACGTCACACTTGAAAAGAATTGGGAATAGCTCTGGGGAAATTAAAAGAGTCAGGTAAGATCCTGGGAAAAGACCTGTGGGTTAGGGCCCACTAAAAGAAAACACCGTTGGAAAGGGTTGTTGAACAGATAGATGATGCACCGGAATAACTGAAATATTTGACTGAGGTGACAACCTCTAATTAATTGGAACACAGACGAATCTCCTGAGATGTCTTCAGCACTCCAGAAGGGTAAACTGGCGAGAGGCGAACGGGCAAAGGGAAATATTTGAGCTGAGGGAAAGAATACGATCGACAACGAAAAAAACTTGAATTAAATCCACCGGAGAAGAAAAAGAGATGATGAATGTCAAACGAGACGAGAATTCACCGGTTGAAACAATTGAGGGAAGACTCCACACGAATGAAATTGATGCCCGAAAACAGATTCAGGCTCCGGTAAGAAGAAAGGGTGGGAGGGCGGGAAAACAAAGGCAACTTGGAAGGGGAAAACGACGGATATCTTGAAGAGAAATCACCGGTTGAAATCGTTGAGGAGAGAAAGCAAAGACTTCGCACGAGTAGGATGGATACTCAATTACGGACTCCGACTCTGAGATGAAAAGGGTGGGCGGGTGGGAAAAGAAGACAACTGAGGATTGAACTTGGCAAAGATGAAGAGGCTCGAGTCGACTTGATGAGAAATGCACCGGATGCGAAGAGCTGAGGAACAACGATCGAAAAACCAACTGCGTGATCCTAAAGAAAAAATTTGAAGGGGAAGAGGAGTAATTCAAAACACCTACGTCAAGATTCCTCACCAGAGCGACGAAGGGGGCTGAGGAGTAAAAAGAATTCCTACTCTCCGATATAACTAGACTCTGAAAACAGTTTTCTTCTAGACTCAACAACGGCCAAACTACACGATCAATCAAGGGGGCTCCTAGGGTCGGTCGAGGCTCGATACCAACTTATCACGCCTAAGATGCGACCCTATCCTAAAGGAACTCAAGGTCCCACCAAGGATAGAAGCGCATCTTGAAGACGCTTTTGCAAGGTGGATATCATTACATCAACATTACATAATAGTGGGGATACATCCACTACATACAATTTCACATGAATACAACAATATAACATACAAGATCAACCTCCGACTACGGATGAAACACAAACAGAAGCTCAAACGACATCCACCACGCTAGCCGGGCTGCCGACACGAACCTATCCCCTGATCGAAGAAGAAGCAGAAGAAGAACTCCAATACAAGCAAACATCGCTCTCACGTCATGATCATCGCACAACTGGTACCTGCAACTGTTGGTGTAGTAATTTGTGAGCCACGAGGACTCAGCAATCCCATTACCATGGGTATCAAGACTAGCAAAGCTTAATGGGAAAGGAAAGGGTAAGGTGGTGAGGTTGCAGCAGCGACTAAGCATGTATGGTGGCTAACATACGCAAATGAGAGCGAGAAGAGAAACAAAGGAACGGTCATCAACTAGTAATGATCAAGAAGTGATCCTGAACTCCTACTTACGTCCGACATAACCCGAAACCGTGTTCTCCTCTCGATCAACCCCAAAAGAGACACTCACGGTTACGCTTTACGGTTGGTGTATTTTAGAAGAGTTTACTTCAAGTTTACTACAACCGGATATTAACAAATTCCCATCTGCCACATAACCACGGGCACGGCTCTCAAAAGTTTATACCCTGCAGGGGTGTCCCAACTTAGCCCATGATAAGCTCTCGCGATCAACGAAGGATATTCCTTCTCCCCGGGAAGACCCGATCAGTCTTGGAATCCCGGCTACAAGACATTTCGACAGTAATAAAACAAGACCAGCAAAGCCGCCCGATGCGCCGGCAATCCCGATAGGAGCTGCACATATCTCGTTCTCAGGGCAACACCGGATAAGCGAAGCGTACAAGTACCGACGTAACCCAAGTTGCCAAGGGATGGTCCCGCACGGTGCTCTAGTTTGGACCAACACTTAGACAAGCATTGGCCCGGGGGGGGGCTAAATAAATATGACCCTTGGGTTAATTACTCCCAAGGGAAAGTAGGTGGTGGTGAGGCAAATGGTAAAACCAAAGTTGGGCCTTGCTGGAGGAGTTTTATTCAAAGCGAACTGTCAAGGGGGTCCCATAAATCACCCGACCGCGTAAGGAACGCAAAATCCGGGAACATAACACCGGTATGACGGAAACTAGGGCGGCAAGAGTGGAACAAAACACCAGGCATAAGGCCGAGCCTTCCACCCTTCACCAAATATATAGATGCATTAATAATATAAGAGATATTGTGATATCCCAACATAATCCTGTCCACCATGGAGCAATGTTCAACTTCACCTGCAACTAGCAACGCTATAAGAGGGGCTGAGCAAAGCGGTAACATAGCCAAGCAACGGTTTGCTAGGAAGGGTGACAAAGGTTAGAGGTTCATGGCAATTAGGGAGGCTTGAGCAGCAAGTGATAGGTAGCGCAGCATAGCGATAGAACGAAGCAACTAGTATAGCAATGATAGTATTGAGATCCAAGGTGACGGTCATCTTGCCTGAAATCCCGCAAGGAAGAAGAACGAGCCCATGAAGAAGATGAAGCCATGAAGACGAACCAAGCGTAGACGAACGAATCCTCACGATCGCAACGAAACGGGAACTATCGAGAAGAAGCACACAACAAGGTAAACACACCACACATGAACATGACAAGATGCACAACAAACATTATGCATGACAAATCTAGATGAGGCTACTCATGGCAAGAGATGATGCAAACAAGAGCAACACATCAAGGCAAGTTTAAATGAGGTCGAGAACAACATATAACAATTCCGGTAAGTCCTCATTTGCAAATTTCGAAATCGGTCCAGATCTGAATAACTTTATGTTCAAGTGGTTAAACAGAAATTTAAAATGCACCAAGATGATCTACACGAAATTCTAGTCAAGTTACATATAAAGTTCATTTAATTCGGAGCTACGGCCTAGAAGATATGAGCAAAACAAGTTAAACAAGGCATTGATGCAAAATGCATTCAAACATCAAGCAAACACATCAAAACAAGGATGCAACATGATAATATGAGACTACGTGCAAAATCAAGCAAGTTTCATATAGAGCACACTCAAAACGGAGCAACGGTTCAACACACACTCTATACAAGTTTAAAGGACAAGCTGTCCAAAACAGCAACTAGGCATATTGCAAGCATCAAAACAATATGCTACAGCACCCCAACATGAGAAAAAAGGCATGGACATGATTTACAGGTAAAGCACGACAAAACATGAACACTGACCTAACTCCAGAAATCACTAGAACATGCTCAAAAGGACATGGCAAAATTGCAAATAATAACAGTTTCAGACTTTAGCAGAAATAACATCAGGTTGCAATGTTTAGAGCTATCAAACAACATGTTACAAGAACTTATCATGGCAAACAAAGGCATATAATGAAACTACTAAATGCATAGAACAAAAGTCCCTCACTGACCATGAGCCAAAAAGGATCAGAAGATATGATGGCACCCATGTAAACATAGCAAGTTATATTACAGATTCATACATGGCAGGAACAGCGATAAGTTGGCATGTTGGTGAGCTTGAACCACTCACCACAGAGCAATACATGGCATGTCAAGGCAGCCAACAGTAAGAAGACATGTTTATGAAGCTAAGAATGACAAGATCAAGTTCATAGAGTGCATGGATCACTAGGAAATCACATGGCAAAACTGAACTTCATGTTAACAGGCTGACAGCAACATTATTTAGCAATTTTGAGAGCAAGATAACAACAAGCTACAGCAGGCTATAAATGCAACCAGGGGCATGGATGGATAGAGCATGACATGTAGAACAAAACACCCTTAGTGAACATCTCCATATTATGCATAGAATGACTTGTAGCAGCAGGTTAACATAGCATCATAATATAACAGAATCAGCCTAGCAAAACAGTAACAACAAGTACCCTACTTAACAAACTCGATGCACTCACTACAAGACTTACAAAAATACATGGATCGCACCACTGTGAAGATGGCATGACATAGAATAAAACACATGTAGAGATCATACTCATAGGATGCACACATCAAATGCAACAAAAATGACAAATCATCAAGTTATAACAGTTTGAGCAGGTTAACATCATATAACACTCTTGCAACGAAGATTTAGGTATCAAGATGGACTCAAATGAACATGATGCAATTGAACTAAATGAAGTACTCGTCGAGGCGAACAATTTGACATATTACACGCACGAAACGGAGCAGTATGCACATAGTTATGATGCGATGAACATGGCATGATTATGCAAAATATTACGGGGACTATCAAAAATCGGGGTCAACCTTTGCAGATCCAGATTGGGCACGGGTCTCGAGGCTCGCCGGAGCAAACTCGCCGGAGTTGCGGGGAATGGCCGGAGAAGGCGGATCTGGCCGGAGGGAGGCCGAGGCGGCGGGGACGGGTCACGGGCGCGGGCGAGGTCGCCGAGGGGGCGCCGGGCGGCGGGCGAGGCGCGCGGCGGCGGCGGGCGGCTCGGGGCTCGGGGCGGCGCTGGGAGGCCGGGAGGGCGGCCGGGCGGCGGGATGGGACCCGCGGCGGAGGAGCTGGCGGAGGACGCAGCGCGTCTTCGACGTGGAGGCCGCCGGCGCGAGGCGATGGCGAAGCTCCGCGGCGCGGATCCGCGCGGGCGGAGGTCGGCGGCGGCAGGCGAGGCGGGCGCCTCGGCCGGCGGCGGCGGCGGAGCGGCTGGCGCGCGGCGGCACGCGGCTGGCCGAAGGGTTCGATCCGGCCCCGGTGGGCCGCGGCGGGTGCGGGGAGGAGAGAGGAGGCCGGCAGGCCACGTGGCGACGGATGAGTGGGCGGGGCGCGGCGGCGGGTGACGTGGCGACGCCTGATTCGCCGGGGTGAGGTGGAGGCTGGACGTGTCCGGCCGTCGGCGGACATGTCCGGCAGCGCGGAGGGAGGATTTAGGGTTTCCTCTGCGATTTGGACGGGGGAGGCACATATTTATAGGTAGAGGGAGCTAGGAGTGTCCAAATGAGGCACGGTTTTCGGCCACGCGATCGTGATCGAACGACCGAGAGCATGGAGGGGAGTTTTCTGGGTTTTGGGCCACTTTGGAAGGGGTGTTGGGCTGCAAAGAGAAAGGGGCTTTTACGGTTACCCGGTTAACCGTTGGAGTATCAAACGACCTCCAAATGACCCGAAACTTGACAGCGGTTCATCTGGTGCTATACCAAGGCCGCTTGGAAAACCTCGGGCCATTCTGAGAAAGTTTAACACCCGCACACGAAAAGAGGCAAAAGGGGGCGCCGGGAGACATAGGACTGCCGGATTACAAAACGGACAACGGGGAAAATGCTCGGATGCATGAGACGAACACGTATGCAAAATGAAATGCATATGATGACATGATAAAATGCAACACGCAAGCAAATAACAAGGCAACGACGACGAATAACTGGCAGACACCTGGCGCATCGAATCCGGGGCGTTACACCCGGTCATCATTCGAACCGTTTTCTCAACCTGCTACTGCACATCTTTCGAGGCGGTTTTATTGGCATGTCTTGTCGAAGCAGAGATTGTGTCCCCTGATTCACAGGATTCTTATCAATACGGGTGTGGGTAACCCAACCGCGCCATCTAACATGGAGCTTGGGTAATAAGCGAGTTTCCAGGGCAAGTGGGGAGGCGCATGATCCCTGCTGCCTTTATAAGGAGATATGGATTCCCCTTTTTCATCCACGCCTTCTTCTTCCTATGCTCATCCATTCTCTCTCGCCCGAACTCCAGCGCCCAAGCATTCGCCTTCTCCGCCCGCAAAGGCCCTCCGAAAATGTCTGGATCTGGAGCAGGAGGCAAGTGGATGGCCTCTACCGTCCAAGAGAAGGATATCAAGAAACTTCGGGAGGCCGGGTATCTGGCCAAGAAGATCGGCCACCGCCTTCCACTACAAAAAAAATACACTTCCGTGAGGATACGTGTTTGTCACAATAGGTCACGTTTTTTGTCATGCATGTACATCCATGACAAATTTATGACAGAATCAAGATAGTCATACCTGTGCTGTCGTAGAAATGTTCCATGACATTACCAAACTTATCATCACGGAAGTGTCCACTTCCATGTCGATAAATCGCGCGTCACAGAAGTGCTTTCTTCAAGGGTGACCGACACGTGGCATCCACCGTAACGGAACGCCGTTAAGCTATCGGGTCGGGTTTTGGATCCGATAAAATCATCATTGGCTGGAGGAAATACGTGTCGACTCACCGTTGGGACAGATGTCATCCGCTCATTGGACCGAAGTCGCCTATGATACGGCGACATGTGGCACGGCCCAACAGTGGCCCATTCCCGTGAAAAGGCCGGGCCGTTTGACTTGGTCAAAAGGTGGCGGCCCAGCCCACGGAAAGCCTGTTAACGACCTGTTCGCATGCAGTCCATTTACAACCCGCTAACCCAGGGCCCGTTACGCCCTATCCGAATTAGGCCCAGTAGCGTCAGCTGGGCCGTCCAATATGATCCAGCCCGTTTTAACTTCCGGCCCATGTGTGGCCCATGACTTCTTTCGGCCCATATGAGGACCTTTGTAACTCTTGGCCCATTAACTGCCCGTGGTGAAAGTGGCCCATAATGAACAGTGTATCACTTTATACCCATTAACGGCCCGTTATTCCATTGGGCCATTTCCAGGCCAAGTTATCTTTCGGCCTTCTCAGGGCCCATTGATTCTTGGGCTCATTTGCAGCATTCGGTTACATACGGCCCGTTACTGTCATTTTCTGCTTGTGGGCCAAATTTAGCCCGTCGTTACAGTCGGCCCGTTTGCGGACCGTTAATATGTTGAGCTGTTTTCATGTCAAAAAAACTCGTTGGGCTGTTTTCATAGAGTTATCAAATACGGCCTATTGACGGCCCGTTATGGTCCACGAATAGTACGGCCCATGATTGGAGAAATGATGATACGGCCCGTAGAAGGCCCATGGATCCTACGGCCCGTATGAGGCCCATGGATAGTATGGCCCGTAGAAGGCCCATGGATCGTATGGCCCATAGAAGGCCCATGGACCCTAAGGCCCGTATAGAAGGCCGATGGATCCTACGGCCCGTATAGAAGGCCAATGGATCCTACAGCCGAACGAAGGCCCATGGATCATACGGCCTGCAGGAGGCCCATGGTTACAACAATCCATGTGTTGCCATGATTATTTTGGCCTAGTTACCAAAAATAGGCTATTGTGGCCACTAGAAAAACACAGAAAAAGAACTGCAGTGACTACAAGCAAACAACTAAACAAGAAAATAAAGAAATAAATAAGCAGGCAATTAACGCTAGCCTATTACCGATATTACACATATTACATCCACTGGGCATCAAAGTTCGCCACCAGTGCAAATATAGGGAACAAAGCAGCATATTACATACCTTTGGCCGTCAAAATTGGCCACCAAATTGCAAATAAACGCGACGACAAAACAAGAGCATAACTGAAACAACTTCAGAAGAGCTCAAGAAACTTTATCCTGGGTATCCACCATGCTGGCAATAAGCTTAGCAAGCTGATTAGCTTTGTCCTGTTTGGCGCTAAAATCCTCCAACGCTTGCTGTTGCACCAGAAAGTGTGCATATGAATGCTCCAGGGACTTCCGCAGTCCTTCCGCTTCATGTCGCAGCACAGCTGATCGATGTCTTTCAGCTTGTAGTTGAGACTCAAGATACCGAACTGATTCAGATAGTGAGTTTGAATAGCTTGTGCAAGCGGTAGTGGCCAGTAACTCGAACACTAAACCAAGACAGGACTTTGGGTTGTCTCTGTTGGGGAACGTTGCAGAAAATTAAAATTTTTCCTACGGTTTCACCAAGATCCATCTATGAGTTCATCTAAGCAACGAGTCAAGGGAGTGAGTTTGCATCTACATACCACTTGTAGATCGAGTGCGGAAGCGTTCAAGGGGATGGTGATGATGGAGTCATACTCGCCGTGATTCGGATCACCGATGACCAAGTGCTGAACGGACAGCACCTCCGCGTTCAACACACGTACGATACGGACGACGTCTCCTCCGTCTTGATCTAGCAAGGAGGAAGGAGAGGTCGAAGAAGACAGCTCCAACGGCAGCACGACAGCGTGGTGTTGTTGGTGCAGTAGTACTCCGACAGGGCTTCGCCAAGCACGTACGGAGGAGGAGAGGTGTTGGGGTGGGGAGGGGCTGCGCCTTGGCTTAGGTGTTCAGCCCTCCCCTCACCCCTCTATTTATAGGGGAAGGGGCAAGGGGGGCCGGCCCCTCTAGATGGGATCTAGAGGGGGGGCGGCGGCCAGGGAGGGGGGACTTGCCCCCCAAGCAAGGGGGGCGCCCCCTCTAGGGTTCCCCCCCAACCCTAGGCGCAAGGGCCCAAGGGGGGGGTGCGCCCAGCCCACCAGGGGTTGGCTCCTGCCCCAGCCCATGTGGCCCCCCGGGAGGGTGGCCCCTCCCGGTGGCCCCGGTACAATACCGATATGCCCCCGAAACTTTCCGGTGTCCGTTTGACAACTTCCCATATATAAATCTTTACCTCCGGACTATTCGGGAACTCCTCGTGACGTCCGGGATCTCATCCGGGAGTCCGAACAACATTTGGTAATCACATACAAGTCTTCCTAATAACCCTAGCGTCACCGAACCTTAAGTGTGTAGACCCTACGGGTTCGGGAGACATGCAGACATGACCGAGACTGCTCTCCGGTCAATAACCAACAGCGGGATCTGGATACCCATGTTGGCTCCCACATGCTCCTCGATGATGTCATTGGATGAACCATGATGTCGAGGATTCGATCAAACCCCGTATACTATTCCCTTTGTCAGACGGTATGTTACTTGCCCGAGACTCGATCGTCGGTATCCCAATACCTCGTTCAGTCTCGTTACCGGCAAGTCACTTTACTCGTACCGTAATGCATGATCCCGTGACCAGACACTTGGTCACTTTGAGCTCATTATGATGATGCATTACCGAGTGGGCCCAGAGATACCTCTCCGTCACACGGAGTGACAAATACCGATCTCGATCCGTGTCAACCCAAGACACTTTCGGAGATACCTGTAGTGCACCTTTATAGTCACCCAGTTACGTTGTGACGTTTGGTACACCCAAAGCACTCCTACGGTATCCGAGAGTTACACGATCTCATGGTCTAAGGAAGAGATACTTGACATTGAAAAAGCTCTAGCAAAACGAACTACACGATCTTGTGCTATGCTTAGGATTGGGTCTTGTCCATCACGTCATTCTCCTAATGACGTGATCCCGTTATCAATGACATCGATGTCCATAGTCGAAACCATGACTATCTGTTGACCAACGAGCTAGTCAACTACAGGCTTACCAGGGACGTATTGTAGTCTATGTATTCACACGTGTATTACGATTTCCGGATAATATAATTATAGCATGAATAAAAGACAATTATCATGAACAAGGAAATATAATAATAATGCTTTTATTATTGCCTCTAGGGCATATTTCCAACAGTCTCCCACTTGCACTAGAGTCAATAATCTAGTTACATTGTGATGAATCGAACGCCCATAGAGTTCTGGTGTTGATCATGTTTTTCCCGTGGAAGAGGTTTAGTCAACGGATCTGCGACATTCAGATCCGTATGCAGTTTGCAAATTTCTATGTCTCCATCTTGAACATTTTCACGGATGGAGTTGAAACGACGCTTGATGTGCCTGGTCTTCTTGTGAAACCTGGGCTCCTTGGCAAGTGCAATAGCTCCAGTGTTGTCACATAAGAGTTTGATCGGCCCCCACGCATTGGGTATGACTCCTAGGTCGGTGATGAACTCCTTCACCCAAATTGCTTCATGCGCTGCCTCCGAGGCTGCCATGTACTCCACTTCACATGTAGATCCCGCCACGACGCTCGCTTGCAGCTGCACCAGCCATCGCTCCACCATTCAACATATACACGTATCCGGTTTGTGACTTAGAGTCATCAGATCGTGTCGAAGCTAGCGCCGACGTAACCCTTACGACGAGCTCTTCGTCACCTCCATAAACGAGAAACATGTCCTTTGTCCTTTCGGTACTTTAGGATATTCTTGACCGCTGTCCGGTGTTCCTTGCCGGGATTACTTTGGTACCTACCTACCAAACTTACGGCAAGGTTTACATCAGTCCAGTACACAGCATGGCATACATAATATATCCTATGGCTGAGGCATAGGGATGACGCTCATCTCTTCTTTATCTTTTGCCGTGGTCGGGCATTGAGCTGAGCTCAATCTCACACCTTGCAAGATACAGGCAAGAACCCTTCTTGGACTGATCCATTTTGAACTTCTTCAAAATCTTATCAAGGTATGTGCTTTGTGAAAGACCTATGAGGCGTCTCGATCTATCTCTATAGATCTTGATGCCTAATATATAAGCAGCTTCTCCAAGGTCCTTCATTGAAAAACACTTATTCAAGTAGGCCTTAATGTTGTCCAAGAATTCTATATCATTTCCCATCAAAAGTATGTCATCTACATATAATATGAGAAATGCTACAGAGCTCCCACTCACTTTCTTATAAACGCAGGCTTCTCCATAAGTCTGCATAAACCCAAACGCTTTGATCATCTCATCAAAGCGAATGTTCCAACTCCGAGATGCTTGCACCAGCCCATAAATGGATAGCTGGAGCTTGCATACTTTGTTGGCGTTCTTAGGATCGATAAAACCTTCCGGCTGCATCTTATACAGCTCTTCCTTAAGATAACCGTTAAGGAACGCTGTTTTGACGTCCATCTGCCATATCTCATAATCATAGTATGCGGCAATTGCTAACATGATTCGGACGGACTTAAGCTTCACTACGGGAGAGAAAGTCTCATCATAGTCAATCCCTTGAACTTGCCGATAACCCTTAGTGACAAGTCGAGCTTTATAGATGGTGACATTACCATCCGCTTCCGTCTTCTTCTTAAAGACCCATTTGTTTTCTATCGCTCGCCTATCATTGGGCAAGTCAGTCAAAGTCCATACTTTGTTTTCATACATGGATTCTATCTCGGATTTCATGGCTTCTAGCCATTTGTTGGAATCTGGGCCCGCCATCGCTTCTTCATAGTTCGAAGGTTCACCGTTGTCTAACAACATGATCTCCGGGACAGGGTTGCGTACCACTCAGTGCGGAACGTGTCCTTGTGGACCTACGGGTTCAAGAGCAACTTGATCCAAGTACCTTGATCATCATCATTATTTTCCTCTTCAAGAGGTGTAGGCATCACAGAACATTTTCTGAGCTGCACTACTATCCCGCTCAAGAGGTAGTACTTCATCGAGTTCTACTTTCCTCCCACTTACTTCTTTCGAGAGAAACTCTTTTCCGAAAGGATCCGTTCTTGGCAACAAAGATCTTGCCCTCGGATCTTAAGTAGAAGGTATACCCAATGGTTTCTTTAGGGTATCCTATGAAGACGCATTTTTTCGACTTGGGTTCGAGCTTTTCAGGTTGAAGTTTCTTGACATAAGCATCGCATCCCCAAACTTTTAGAAACGACAGCTTAGGTTTATTTCCAAACTATAATTCATACGGTGTCGTCTCAACGGATTTAGACGGTGCCCTATTTAAAGTGAATGTAGCTATCTCTAGAGCGTATCCCCAAAATGATAGCGGTAAATCGGTAAGAGACATCATGGATCACACCATATCCAATAGAGTGTGATTACGACGTTCGGACACACCGTTCTGTTGAGGTGTTCCAGCGGCGTGAGTTGTGAAACGATTCCACATTTTCTTAAGTGTGTACCAAATTCGTGACTTAAATATTCTCCTCAACGATCCGATCGTAAGAATTTTATCTTTCGGTCACGTTGATTCTCTACTTCATTCTGAAATTCCTTGAACTTTTCAAAGGTCTCAGACTTGTGTTTCATCAAGTAGACATACCCATATCTACTCAAGTCATCCGTGAGAGTGAGAACATAACGATATCCTCCGCGAGCCTCAACACTCATTGGACCGCACACATCGGTATGTATGATTTCCAACAAGTTGGTTGCTCGCTCCATTGTTCCGGAGAACGGAGTCTTGGTCATTTTGCCCATGAGGCATGGTTCGCATGTGTCAAATGATTCATAATCGAGAGACTCTAAAAGTCCATCAGCATGGAGCTTCTTCATGCGCTTGACACCAATGTGACCAAGGCGGCAGTGCCACAAGTATGTGGGACTATCGTTATCAACTTTACATCTTTTGGTATTCACGCTATGAATATGTGTAATATTACGCTCGAGATTCATTAAGAATGAACCATTGACCATCGGAGCATGACCATAAAACATATCTCTCATATAAATAGAACAACCATTATTCTCGGATTTAAATGAGTAGCCATCTCGTATCAAACGAGATCCAGATACAATGTTCATGCTCAAACTTGGCACCAAATAACAATTATTAAGGTTCAAAACTAATCCCATAGGTAAATGTAGAGGTAGCGTGCCGACGGCGATCACATCGACTCTGGAACCATTCCCGACGCCGCATCGTTACCTCGCCCTTCGCCGATCTCCGCTTATTCCGCAGCTCTGCTTGTGAGTTACAAATATGAGCAACGGCACGGTATCAAATACCAGGAGTTACTACGAGTCTGGTAAGGTACACATCAATTACATGTATATCAAATATACCTTTGGTGTTGCCGGCCTTCTTATCCGCTAAGTATTTGGGGCAGTTCCGCTTCCAGTGACCCTTCCCCTTGCAATAAAAGCACTCACTCTCAGGCTTGGGTCCATTCTTTGACTTCTTCCCGGCAACTAGCTTGCGGGGCGGCAACATCTTTGCCGTCCTTCTTGAAGTTCTTCTTACCCTTTCCCTTCTTGAACTTAGTGGTCTTATTGACCATCAACACTTGATGTTCTTTCTTGATTTCAACCTCTGCTGACTTTAGCATTGAAAATACTTCAGGAATGGTCTTCACCATCCCCTGCATATTGTAGTTCATCACAAAGCTCTTGTAACTTGGTGGGAGCGACTGAAGGATTCTGTCAATGACCGCCTCATCCGGGAGGTTAATGTCCATTTGGGACGGCGGTTGTGCAACCCTGAGACATTTTGAGTATGTGCTCACCGATGTAACTATTTTCCTCCATCTTACAACTATAGAACTTGTCGGAGACTTCATACATCTCGACCCGGGCATGAGCTTGGAAAACTAGTTTCAGCTCCTCGAACATCTCATATGCTCCGTGTTGCTCAAAACGCTTTTGGAGCCCGGTTCTAAGCTGTAAAGCATGCTGCCTTGAACAAGGGAGTAATCATCAAGACGAGACTGCCAAGCATTCATAATGTCTTGGTTCTCAGGATGGGGCGTCACCTAGCGGTCCTTCTAGGACATATTGTTTCTGGCAGCTATGAGGATGATCCTCGGGTTCGGACCAAGTCCGTATAGTTGCTGCCGTCATCTTTCAGCTTGGTTTTCTCTAGGAACGCGTTGAAGTTCAAGTTGACATGAGCGTTGGCCGTTTGATCTACAAGACATATTATGCAAAAGTTTTAGACTAAGTTCATGATAATTAAGTTCATCTAATCAAATTATTTTAATGAACTCCCACTTAGATTAGACATCCCTCTAGTCATCTAAGTGTTACACGATCCGAGTCGACTAGGCCGTGTCCGATCATCACGTGAGACGGACTAGTCATCATCGGTGAACATTCTCATGTTGATCGTATCTTCCATACGACTCGTGTTCGACCTTCGGTCTCCGTGTTCGAGGCCATGTCTGTACATGCTAGGCTCGTCAAGTTAACCCTAAGTGTTTTGCATGTGTAAAACTGTCTTACACCGTTGTATGTGAACGTAAGGATCTATCACACCCGATCATCATGTGGTGCTTCAAACGAGCGAACTTTAGCAACGGTGCACGATTAGGGAGAACACTTCTTGAAATTGTTGTAAGGGATCATCTTATTTACTACCGTCATTCTAAGTAAACAAGATGCATAAAACATAATAAACATCACATGCAATTATATAGTAGTGACATGATATGGCCAATATCATAAAACTCCATTGATCTCCATCTTCGGGGCTCCATGATCATCTTGTCACCGGCATGACACCATGATCTCCATCATCATGATCTCCATCATCGTGTCTTCATTAAGTTGTCACGCCAACGACTACTTCTACTTCTATGGCTAACGTGTTTAGCAATAAAGTAAAGTAATTTACATGGCGTTCTTCAATGACACGCAGGTCATTCAAAAAATAAAGACAACTCCTATGGCTCCTGCCGGTTCTCATACTCATCGACATGCAAGTCGTGATCCCTATTACAAGAACATGATCTCATACATCACAATATGTCATTCATCATTCATCACAACTTGGCCATATCACATCACATGACAATTGCTGCAAAAACAAGTTAGACGTCCTCTAATTGTTGTTGCATCTTTTACGTGGCTGCAATTGGGTTCTAGCAAGAACGTTTTCTTACCTACGAATAACCACAACGTGATTTTGTCAACTTCTATTTACCCTTCATAAGGACCCTTTTCATCGAATCCGCTCCAACTAAAGTGGGAGAGACAGACACCCGCCAGCCACCTTATGCAACTAGTGCATGTCAGTCGGTGGAACCGGTCTCACGTAAGCGTACGTGTAAGGTTGGTCCGGGCCGCTTCATCCCACAATACCGCGGAAGCAAGATAAGACTAGTAGAGGCAAGCAAGTTGACAAGATCCACGCCCACAACCAAATTGTGTTCTACTCGTGCAATAGAGAACTACGCATAGACCTAGCTCATGATGCCACTATTGGGGAACGTTGCAGAAAATTAAAAATTTTCCTACGGTTTCACCAAGATCCATCTATGAGTTCATCTAAGCAACGAGTCAAGGGAGTGAGTTTGCATCTACATACCACTTGTAGATCGAGTGCGGAAGCGTTCAAGGGGATGGTGATGATGGAGTCGTACTCGCTGTGATTCGGATCACCGATGACCAAGTGCTGAACGGACAGCACCTCCGCGTTCAACACACGTACGGTACGGACGACGTCTCCTCCGTCTTGATCCAGCAAGGAGGAAGGAGAGGTTGAAGAAGACAGCTCCAACGGCAGCACGACGGCATGGTGTTGTTGGTGCAGCAGTACTCCGACAGGGCTTCGCCAAGCACGTACGGAGGAGGAGAGGTGTTGGGGTGGGGAGGGGCTGCGCCTTGGCTTAGGTGTTCAGCCCTCCCCTCACCCATCTATTTATCGGGGAAGGGGAAAGGGGGGCCGGCCCCTCTAGATGGGATCTAGAGGGGGGGAGGCGGCCAGGGAGGGGGGACTTGCCCCCAAGCAGGGGCGCCCCTCTGGGTTCCCCCAACCCTAGGCGCAAGGGCCCAAGGGGGTGCGCCCAGCCACCGAGGCTGGCTCCTGCCCCACGCAGCCCATGTGCCCTGGAGGGGGTGGCCCCTCCGGTGGACCCCGAACCCTTCCGGTGGCCCCGGTACAATACCGATATGCCCCCGAAACTTTCCGGTGTCCGTTTGACAACTTCCCATATATAAATCTTTACCTCCGGACTATTCCGGAACTCCTCGTGACGTCCGGGATCTCATCCGAGACTCCGAACAACATTCGGTAATCACATACAAGTCTTCCTAATAACCCTAGCGTCACCGAACCTTAAGTGTGTAGACCCTACGGGTTCGGGAGACATGCAGACATGACCGAGACTGCTCTCCGGTCAATAACCAACAGCGGGATCTGGATACCCATGTTGGCTCCCACATGCTCCTCGATGATGTCATCGGATGAACCATTATGTCGAGGATTCGATCAAACCCCGTATACTATTCCCTTTGTCAGACGGTATGTTACTTGCCCGAGACTCGATCGTCGGTATCCCAATACCTCGTTCAGTCTCGTTATCGCAAGTCACTTTACTCGCATCAGTAATGCATGATCCGTGACCAAACACTTGGTCACTTTGAGCTCATTATGATGATGCATTACCGAGTGGGCCCAGAGATACCTCTCCGTCATACGGAGTGAAAAATCCATCTCGATCCGTGTCAACCCAACAGACACTTTCGGAGATACCTGTAGTGCACCTTTATAGTCACCCGATTCGTTGTGACATTTGGTACACCCAAAGCACTCCTACGGTATCCGGAGTTACACGATCTCATTGTCTAAGGAAGAGATACTTGACATTGAAAAGCTCTAGCAAAACAAACTACACGATCTTGTGCTATGCTTAGGATTGGGTCTTGTCCATCACGTCATTCTCCTAATGGCGTGATCCGTTATCAATGACATCGATGTCCATAGTCGAAACCATGACTATCTGTTGACCAACGAGCTAGTCAACTACAGGCTTACCAGGGACGTATTGTAGTCTATGTATTCACACGTGTATTACGATTTCCGGATAATACAATTATAGCATGAATAAAAGACGATTATCATGAACAAGGAAATATAATAATAATGCTTTTATTATTGCCTCTAGGGCATATTTCCAACAGTCTCCCACTTGCACTAGAGTCAATAATCTAGTTACATTGTGATGAATCGAACACCCATAGAGTTCTGGTGTTGATCATGTTTTGCCCGTGGAAGAGGTTTAGTCAACGGATCTGCGACATTCAGATCCGTATGCACTTTGCAAATTTCTATGTCTCCATCTTGAACATTTTCACGGATGGAGTTGAAACGACGCTTGATGTGCCTGGTCTTCTTGTGAAACCTGGGCTCCTTGGCAAGTGCAATAGCTCCGGTGTTGTCACGAAGAGTTTGATCGGCCCCGACGCATTGGGTATGACTCCTAGGTCGGTGATGAACTCCTTCACCCAAATTGCTTCATGCGCTGCCTCCGAGGCTGCCATGTACTCCGCTTCACATGTAGATCCCGCCACGACGCTCGCTTGCAGCTGCACCAGCTTCTGCTCCACCATTCAACATATACACGCCGGTTTGTGACTTAGAGTCATCAGATCTGTGTCGAAGCTAGCGTCGGCGTAACCCGTTCTGACGAGCTCTTCGTCACCTCCATAAACGAGAAACATGTCCTTTGTCCTTTTCAGGTACTTCAGGATATTCTTGACCGCTGTCTAGTGTTCCTTGCGGGATTACTTTGGTACTTACCTACCAAACTTACGGCAAGGTTTACATCAGTGCGGTACACAGCATGGCATACATAATAGATCCTATGGCCGAGGCATAGGGATGACGCTCATCTCTTCTTTATCTTTTGCCGTGGTCGGGCATTGAGCTGAGCTCAATCTCACACCTTGCAGTACAGGCAAGAACCCCTTCTTGGACTGATCCATTTTGAACTTCTTCAAAATCTTATCAAGGTATGTGCTTTGTGAAAGACCTATGAGGCGTCTCGATCTATCTCTATAGATCTTGATGCCTAATATATAGGCAGCTTCTCCAAGGTCCTTCATTGAAAAACACTTATTCAAGTAGGCCTTAATGCTGTCCAAGAATTCTATATCATTTCCCATCAAAAGTATGTCATCTACATATAATATGAGAAATACTACAGAGCTCCCACTCACTTTCTTATAAACGCAGGCTTCTCCATAAGTCTCCATAAACCCAAACGCTTTGATCATCTCATCAAAGCGAATGTTCCAACTCCGAGATGCTTGCACCATCTCTTTGGTGGCGCCGAGTAGGCCTCGGCTTCGTCCGAGGAGTCGGTGAGGATGTTGCAGTTCCGGTGGAGCAGGTTAAGGCGGTGCTGTGGGGATGGAGCAGCCGCGATAGACGAGGCGATCATCGGAGCAGCTCCTTGGAGGTGGAGGACAGGGCGGCTGAACCGGCGGGACGGCGAGATGGACGACGGATCCTCATCCAGGAAGGTGAACGAGGGACGTCGAGCTGTTGCGGTGGACGACGTCGTCGGGGAAGAGGCTCCGGCTGGGCAGCGGTTACGTGGCGAACGGAGGAGGGTGGGCTTTTCAGCGGCTGGAGCGGAGAGGTTATGGCGGCCTGGGATTTGAATGGCGAAAAAGGCGATGGGAGGGTGAAGCATGACTTAGGGACGCGCTTGTCCAAAATGTAGGGTGTGTTACAAAAGTACCCCCACCGATTTGAACTAGCGGCCCTTCGCTCGAGGGTTAGAAGGGGATTTCGTGTGTCGGATTTGGCAGTGGAGGGAGTTTTCGCAGCGTTGTAATTTCGGGATAGCAAAGCGCGGGTTGTGAAGGCGCCAATTTTGGGAGCACGATATCTGAATTTTCGGATATAACAAGACGCGGGTTGAATTTTAGGGACAAGCCTAACGTGTAGTAATATTGTACCAAATCAATTCGCACTTCCCTCAACCAAAAAGAAAACGAAAAAAATAAAACTATTCACACCACACAAAGAGAGAGTTTTGCCCCGTTTTACTATACAAATGCTATTCAAAGCTACTCCCTCCTTCCATCTATATAGGGCCTAATGCGTTTTTCGATGCTAACTTTGACCAAATATTAGAGCAATGATATATGACATGCAACTTACACAAAGCACACCGTTAAATTAAATGCATGAAAGGTTCTTTCAATGATATAATTTTCACATTGTGCATGTCATGTACTATTAATCTTGTCAATAGTCAAAGGCGGTCTTAAAAATCTCATTACACCCTATATAGATGGAAGGAGGGAGTATGAATCCATGTTATGTCCGATTAATTTTTTTTGCTTGCTGTATAATGCACGTAACCTACTCATACCAACATTTTAGTGCATTCCAAATGTCTATACTACCGCTGCAATTCGAACTAAATTTGGATTCGTTTCTCTATTTCAATAAGAATCTACAATCATGATTGTTGCCAACTTCAACCATCATAGTTTCCTTGCTATCCGCCAGATATAAATCGGGCGGCCTATAATGCAGGATGGCAGGCACACCATCATCAACAACTCCCTTTTTTTATAAGGGTAGAGATAAAATATATTAAATGTAGTATAACATGTTCATAAACACACCATGTGTATCACCATTATATATATTCACACATGCGTCGGTTTAAAACACTATGATAAATTCTTCAAATATCTGAATTCACTTTTTATAATGAAGTAAGTATATATGATCTCTATTCGTCTTTTACACCCACACAACCCTCTTATCTTTGTAGCTAGCGCTAACTTTCTATTGTGCATGCACACGCCCGCATCCCTCTCACCCTCCCTCAGCATTCTCTAGCTCCATCGCGCAAATTCGTCTTTTCACTTTAGGTCGTTCACCCACGGTGTGTGTAGGCCCCCCAGCTCCTTCTTTACGGCACACATCGATCGATATGCCTCTCTAGCCAGGTGTGCCTAGCACAAACACAAGCTTCACCTCTTCTCTTGTCACCGTCCATGCCTCACTCCCACCACTCTTTTCATTGTTCTCGTACTCGCACACTCCTCCCCCCTTGATATAGTATGCCTCTCGTACCACCTCCTACATGAATCCCCCTCTCTCTCTCTCTCTATCCTTCTCCTCGTGCCTCATTTGCTTCTAACACACACATGCAGGTATACCGATTGATCTCCCAACATATACCTAGATCGACTTTAACTACCCCCCCATCGATCGACGTACCTCACAAGTTATGTCTCTCCTTTCTCTAACAAAGGGCGATTGATCTTCCTATGTAGTTACGTCTGCTTACCACAGCCACATCGTCCCCCCTCATCATTCATGCATGCCTCTGACCTGCCTCTCACACGCGTGCGCACAGCACAACAAGCAGCCGTCTCCTCTCTTATTGATATTGTGGGCGTGCCCTCCGTTTGTCTAGCAAGCCTATCCCACCATTTGTTAGAAGCAACTCCACTACCACCCCCTCCAACACTCTAGCTCTGTCTCTCTCCCAACCTTTTTCCTCTCCTGCACATATGCATGGATGCCGATCGATCTCCCTTAATACATGAGGCAGATCGATCTCCTTAATACATGAGGTAGGCCTCTCCTCCTCCACACATATACCAGCCATTGTACCTCTATAGTTAATTGGGCCTCCCTCTTCCCCACCACACACCGATAGTCGGCGCTGTAGGTAGGTATCCATGCCACGAGACAAACTGCACATGTCCCTCTCACGTTCGAAGGGCCAGCCACTCTATATTTTTGGCGTGGGCACACACAAATTTGATGGCACTCTTTATCGATCGGCAAGCACACACACACATCATCCCTCTCTTGATTCTATGGACACCTCAAGCCGATGATACCTCCACTCTATTCTCGTGGATCGCCCCCTATATATATGTTATATCCAGGACTCTATTTCACACACATTGCATATGTTACATTTTTTATTGACCCCCTAAAAAAAAACTCTCAAGAACCCACACTATATCTCTCTAGGTTTGTATCTCTCTCACACAACCCCACGTAGGTGGTGTACGTATACAAGAAGAGAATAGGTGCACCGTGCACGTACTCACGCTTCGTGCACAACCACACCCGCGCGGGTACACGGCGGAGCTCATTTCCTTACGAAATGGCAGCCTACGTGCTAATTTGAACGCATGTAGCGGTTGTTTACCTAGGGAGGTCGTGTACCACGCATGCACGAAACAAAGTTCGACTTGACGCGTTGCCGCGTTATTTTTAAATAAAGTTATAGTGCTCAATGGCGCGTGCACAGAATATAAAACGATTTTTATGGAGAAAAAGATAGTTCACTCACTATATACAATGGAGCCTTGCGTGCCTGGTTTGTCGCTCTTTAGAGTATCTCACACAAGGCTGCGGTGGCCTCTCTCTCTCTCTCTCTCTCACCGTTGGTCACTGATCCGGCCGCATCCCGTCCGCCGGGGGAAAGGGAGGAAGTGCATCGTTTCTCCGTTCGACGGCGCTGAGGCAACAGGTCCCAATCTGCGGTACACGCCGTTCTCTTTGACCAAGCTCCGGCGCGGCAGGGCCTACGCCACCTGCTCGCAGATTCCGCCCGCCGCCGCTCACCTAGTTACATCCCGACGACCTCCAGGTATCCCCTCCGGCCTTGCTTCACTGCCCGTCTTCCCACGTCGCTGCATGTGGATCTTCCATAGTTCTTTGCCCAAAATGTAGCTCGTCCGGCGTACTTTCCATATTGCATTCTCGTCCTCACACCGTTTTAGACAAACACAACCATGTTGTTATCTTAGGGCAAGGAATATGCTTCTTTTTTGTCGTCGCATGTGTCATCAACTGTTATTGGCCAATAATTGTTTCCTTTCTACCTCTTTTTTGCAAACAGGGCTATCCATTTCACCTCGTTGCTATTGCGATCTTTTGGTGAACTGCACAAATCACTTTTTTCTTAAGAGTGTTTTGTGCAGTTGTACTAAAATGTCACACGGGGAATGTCTCTACATTTCAGTACGACTGCACAAAGGGAGATTGGTTTTGCTCTATTCTCCTCATCCAACTCCGAGCCTAATCTTCTCCAACTAGTTAGTCTTAAGAGAGACTGCAAAGGTGACCGGCTTCTATTTGTGTGTTTATTGTTTCATCAGCAGTCCTCTATTATCGTAATCACACTTAATATCTTTGGAACAGGGACGCTCAGCTCTATTTTAGTGGAACTGCACAAAATGATCAGAATGTTGCATGCTCCAGACAGCTACTTTTTTCCCAACATGCCTTGTTGTTTTAGACAGAGCTGGGGGGACGTTGCTGCCAATGAAAGCATGGATCAATTTTTAATTTAACACCTGCTCACAAATCTTCTGTCTTCAGTTGTGATGTAATTATTATCTCTGATCTGCTAATAATTGACATGCATTAGCAAGGAAGTTAGTTTTTTATTGTTTCCGAAAGAGCATCGATGGCAAGACACACGAAACAAAAGCTGAAAGCTCACACCATTGTACAATTTCATGTCGCTGGAAAATTATTTGTATAGTACGTCAATTATGTAAACAAATGATGGAAGCTTGATAGCATTGCCAGAAGCCTCTTCATCATCCGGGTCCATGTGCCACGCACAAAATTATACTCCTTCGTTCCTAAATATTTGTCTTTTTACAAATTTCAAACGGGCATATTTTAGAGTGTAGATTCACTCATTTTCCTTCGTATGTGTACTCCCTCCATTCCTAAATATTCTATTCGTCTTTCTAGAGATCTCAACAAGTGACTACATACGGAGCAAAATGAACTCTAAAATATGTATATTTACATCCGTATGTGCCAGTCCATTTGAAATCTCTAAAAAGACAAATATTTGAGTAGTCACTCGTTGAAATCTCTAGAAAGACAAAAACTCCGGAGTATATTTAAGAACCGAGTGGGTAGTGCACAACCGCATGGGAGACTCAGCCCGGTCGTTGCGCTGCATTAATAGTGAGTAATGAGCAGTCAAATCATAAGCCCCACCTTTCCCACTGTAAGTTTCTCTGAAGAAGCAACCATCAATACGCTCTTCTTTGAATTCGCTCATACTACTCTGTCCGTCACTGTTTATATATCGCGCTTGAGAAAAAAGAAAAAAAATATGTGGGACCAAGGCGACTAGCGATCGGCCTGAAAAATAGCATTGGTAGTTATAGCACGGCGTCTATTACTAGAGGGAATAATGCGTACACACATGCATGAAGTGCTTCCACCCCGGGTACACACATGCATGCACTTACTGCACTCCGTAGTAGTACAGAGTACATGGAGAGAAAATTGTGGACTTGATTGCGGTTACCACGGCCTAATTAATTGAGCATTAAACCAAACGCGTCTAAAGTCTCTCTAGTGATGGAAATGCATTGAGAGAAATGCATCATAATGAAGCGCGCTACAGAACTGTGACGGAGGGAGGAGTAGTATGAAGGTGCAAAACCAAATGCAGCGTATGGCGGTCGGTCAACGCACCTCCTCTTGGCATATCACCGACATGTGGGACAGGAGTGTGAGCAAACCGATCTCAATTGATGGCAAAGAGCCAACCCGCGTTCCTTGAGAGAGGCGAGGGCGAGAACACACAGACGGGCTCGCACGGAGGCCAAGATATATTCGAGCATGGTTGGTTGATCGATATCATTCATTACATGTTGGGCTGCCGTTTCCGCCCTTCTCCGGAATAAACGTGTACTTTATCAGAGATAAAAAAATAAGAGTACAGACGCTCCACCATGCGGTTCTAGTAGTAGTACTACTCGTACTACTGCGCTTGGCTCTTCGCTTCTTCGTGAAGTCGAATAATGATGGTACTCCACATGTTGGGTACTACAGTGTATGCCTCTGACAATCTGACACCAAATGGACTGATGCATGTCCACCGAGGGTAGGTTGCATTAGTCACCTTGTCCTGCAAGCTTCTCCTTGTTCTGCGAGTTGACGGGACACACCAAAAAGTAGTGCTAGTCCATACTCCCTCCTTTCCGGTTAATATGGCTTAATCTTTTTTGCGGGTAAATGAGAGAGCTTTATTCATATATAAGCATTCTTAGGACGATCAACCAAGACACTGGTCACTAGGAAGCGAGGTACCCCACAAAAAAAGTAGGAAGCGAGGTGTTTCATCAAGCCAGCTCTCGGCCACATTCAAAGTGCAGCAAGCACGGTTCGCACGAAGATGCGCAGCAAGGTTTGCTGACCTGTTTACATGCTGAATAACAAACAAAGAGGAAATATTACCGAGCGCTACTATTTGTAACAGGATATGAGCCAGAATTAAGCGAGAATTACGAGTGTTCCATGCAATCAACTTCCATTATCACATGCGAGAACCCTCGAAGAGAACCAAATGTGTTGAAGATTGCTTTATCACATTTTAAAATTATAATAAGAGTGCAGACGCTCCTCCATCCGGTTCCTAGTACTAGTATAGTACGTACCTTTATAGACTATAGTACTAGTACTAGTACTAGTAAACTTTGCGCTTGGCTGTTTGTCTATTCGGGAAGTCGAACAATAGTAGCACTAGTAGTATAGTGTATGCTTCTGGCAATCTGACACCGAATTAACTGTTGCACATCCACCGCCTGAGCGAGGGAGAGCTTGCATTAGTCAAAAGTTTCTCCTTGTCCTGTGAGCCACCGCGCGCAAGCTTCTCCCGTCCTGCAACCTTCTCCTCGTTCGGCAAGTTGACGGGACACAACAAAGGCCCTGTTTGGATCCATGGGTTAGAGTTAGTTTGGGTTAGTTTGTACTCAACTAACCCAAAAGTATCCAAACAGGAGGGTTAGTTTGGGTTAGAAGCATCTAACCCATCAAAAAAATCTAACCCACCCAAGAGGTGCTTATTTGGGTTAGTTCTTCTCTGGAGCACTAAAAAAACACATTTTTTCTCTCGCTCTCGCCGCAGCAAATCCCTCGCCACTTCCTCGAAGCTTCTCGTCCTCTTCCTCCCTCCCTCTCGCAACGCCCGTGAAGGCGCCTTGCCGTATCCGCGCTCCATCTAACCCTGTCATCTAAACACCTCTTTGGCTAGAGTTAGTTCACGGTTAGTTCCGGGTTAGAATCTAACTCTAACCTCTAACTGAGTTAGAGTATCCAAACAAGGCCGAAGTAATGCTAGTCCATACTGCCTCCTCTCCGGTTAATATGGCTTAATTTCAAACGAGATAAATACACCGTCTCATCCTTTGTATATTTGTAAAAATACGGTCGGTGGACTTCATAATACGCTCATTGCACTCAATATATATATATTTTCCGGTGTTTATACAGTCACTAGCTCACCCTGACTGAGTATGTGTGTGCATGCACATGTAGGTTGAGCTCTTAGCGTGACCGTGTGTGTTCCGTCGTGTGCTTGGACATGCATGCATTAGGGCGTCGCGCGCATTTTTGCGTCCATGTGTACGTGTGACTGTTGCATACACGTAGGGGGAGTACGTGTAGGGGCCACTAAGGAGCAGTCAAATCACACAGTAAGTTAGTCGGAAGAAGCAACCATCATTTCACTCTTGAATGACACGTATGCAATATAAAATGATTGATATGGAGAGAAAAAGAAAACCACTATATATACACTAGCAAGAGCCTAAGATACAAGCCTGCTTGCTAAGGTTGCTCTCTTCACAAGCATAGAACGACGGGCCTGATCCCGCAGCTGGGGGAAGGGAACAATGTTCTGCGTATACGCGGTCGACATCGGCGAGGGAGAAAACCCATAGTCGGTGCGTCCCAATCGGGGTCACAGCGGTATGGGCGATGCAGCGTCCCAACCGCCCTTCTAGCTACAGCCCGACGTCCCGGGTAGTCCATCTTCCTTTTGGAGCGGCTTGCTCCTTGCCGTAGCTCCATCTCCATGTCGATCTTTCTCTACTTCTACCAGCTTCTACTTGTGATGAGTTTATGTCTCATGAACTAATGCCGATACTATTATTCTAATCACACTTCTTCAATATCTTTGCCATCGGGGATGCTCGGTCGATTTTAGTGGAACTGCACAAAAGCATCTTATGATCCGAGGGTGCCAACCGTCTTTCCTTTGATGAGTTCTACGGCCAGGAATTAAATCATGTTTTGGGTTTAGGTTTTAAGTCGTAGTGACCCCATCAGTAGTTTTTCTTTCGTACACGCTCTCACAACTTTTTTCTTTAGTTGTGAAGTAAATATTGGTTATGATATGTGAATCATTGAGATGCATCAGCATGCGTGTTAGTTTTCCTTTGTATTTGATGGAGTGTTGTAACGGGGCAACCTTGGAATAGGAATGAAAATGGAGTGGAAAGTTTCCGTTTTTCCAGAGAAAAAATGGAAACGGAGAGAAACCAACATTTCGTTTCGTTGGATCGCGCCATCGAGCAAAACCAACGTTTAAATCACGTCTGTCGTGTTCGTGTCTCACCCTCCTCCATGGCTCGACCCCACACGGTCGCTCTCCATGCCACTCACCGCAAGCCGAGTATACGATAACTTTCCCGCCTGCTTGTCGATGGATCGCGCCATAGAGTACTAGCACTACTGGAAGAGATTGACGAGTTGGGGGAGGAGAGCTACCTGTAGCACGGACTCCCAAGAACTTTTTACATGCATGTTGTAGCCGGCTATTGCGACCTTTGAACGCGGAGCAGCCGCGTGCACCCGGAAGCGGCACGGGCGACGCTTCAATGCCGGAGCCAGTGAGAGGTCGCATCCGCTCTGGCCGGGCATGAATGTGGCACTGACCGTTTTGGGCGGGAAGCACGCGCGGGTGATGAAGAGGGTTCGGGTTGGTCAGGACCGGCCGTGGAAGCGGTCCGGACGTGCGCAAACAAGAGATGATGTACGTTAATATTGCTGCGTATATAATTAACAACGTAAATAATGTGCCAGTTGGACAAATATTATTGGAGATGGAGATGGAAATGGAATTTTACGTAAACACGGATATGCATGTCTATGTCTATGTGTGTGTGTGCGCGACGACTCTCGCGACCTGGAAGCAGGGGCGTGTTTTTGATCGAGTTTTCTTTCTTGGTACGTTAGAAAATCAGTTTGTCTAATTCACATCTAGATGTTATTTAAGGATATCACATCTAAGCTCCCACAAGTATATAATGTAGCAACAAGAAACAGAAAAAACTAGGAGAAAAAAAATAGACCACAAACAGAGTGGACATCAACTTAGATGTGACATAACTATGTCACATCTAGATGTGTCCTAGACAGACCCTTAAAAACTTTTCCGCCAATTTTCGTTTCTTTTTTCCGGGAACGCGCGTATTCTATTTAAAACCACTGCTATGGAGAGATTTCTTTACTCCATTATAGCCTCTTGTTTGATAGAGTTTCTCGCATCTCGCTCTCTCACCCTCTCCATATCAAAACAAGATGACAGTGTCCACTCTATCTCTCTCCTCACCGGTGGTCACAAATCCGGCCGAACCCCATCCGCTGCGGGAGGTGAGGAGGTGCAGCGTTGATGTTGTCGCTGTCGGTGATGGAGGAAGCCGATGCGCACCGTCCTCTTGGAGCCGGCGCTGGCGCGGACGAAGATCCTCCGCGCCCTTGTTCACTGCCATCGTGTGGGCAGATCCCGCCCACCCGCCTAAACGACATCTCGCCCACCTGAGGTATAACTTCTTGTACTGGTCCAGATCCCCAGGTTGCTGCGTGCGGGTTTTCTTCTATGCGACTACTCCCCAGCTCCCCATGCATAGTAGCTAGGGTTCGTCGGCTAGTCCAACATCACCTACTAGTACTATTATAGAGGACATGCCACTCGAAAATTTGTCCTGATTTATGCCTCGGTGGAGGTATACATACTGTTTCGACAAAAAGTACATGGTGGTTGTGCGGTCATTGTCCATATGGTGGTAGTACTATCACTGGTTAAATGAAGAAATGCTTTTTTTCTTGGGTATCCTGGTTTAGTTCCCATCAAGATATAATTATGATGCTTCTGTTTGTTGGTGTACTTTTTATTAATTCTTATTGACAATTTAGATGTTGTTGCTAACCATTCTTTATATTTTTGGAAACAGAGATGCGTGTCTCCATACCCGGGCATGTCTTCCTCAATTTTAGTGGAACTGCACAAAATTGGATGGCCATTGTTGTTCCGCCTCACTGTCCTCTGCCACGTGGTTCTTCCTCCCTCGAGCTTGATTACTGAGAAGAAACAAACCACAGTGAGGATTTGTCGAACTTGATAGGTGCCTCACCCAAACTTGATGCCAAATGGATGATGCATCACCACGATGACCTATCGTTGCTCATGGTTGCGCCTCATGGTTGCATCGGCTGGTGAAGCTGATCGATTTTCAATGAAAAACAAGCTGTCTTCCATCAGTGCTCTTTGCTTGTTACGCACAAAGATGATATCCTTCGTCAGTTCACCTTGGTTGCGTTGGAGACGCAGTCGTCTTTCACGTTGGTGCAATTTTATCACACAATTGGCTATGAACCAAATGTTTTCTCGAAGAAGGATTGACGTTGGTACTAAGAGCATAAGTTTTGTATTGATTTCTAAGCCTTCTCACAACTTTGTCTCCAGCTCCCCTGTAATTTTATTTGTCCAGCTATTAACTTTGATTTAAAAATGGTGTGGACTAAAAACCGGATGGACGTAGTAGCCCTCCATTTTATTTACTCGCATATTAGATTTGACTGAAGTCAAACTTTGTAATACTCTCAAACCTTTCCGATAATTAAAATTAAAATTCTTTATTTGTACACACTCTCACACGTTTCCGATAATTTGGTGCATGAGTGGTTGTTCACTTAAGGGAGGGTAGTGTACCACACGTGAAGGACAGGAAGTGCGACCATGACGCGTGGGTGTGGATCGTTAGTTCATCGGAAGTAGTACTAGTTTTCTTCATGTACATTAAATAAAGAGTTTCGTTTCGTACTTACACAAATTTAAAACGATTGTTATGGAGAGAATAAGAAAACCACTCCACTATATATTAGTCATATACACGAGAGTACTATATGGACGCAGCTTCATTGACTTAGTGCACCTGCCTTTGGGTTTATGACAGGTGGGCCCACAATGTGGCTGGCTCACCTGTCATACAGCCAAAAGCAGATGCAGTGAAGGCAACAGAGCTCAGTCCATACTACATTAGTATATATATAAGTGGGAGCCTCAGCGCTTGTTCGCTAGGGTTTGCACTCTCCACACGCTTGCCGCACTACATATATGTTACACGCTGGAGGCTCAGCGCTCATTTGCTAGGGTTTGCTATATTCACGGTCTCTCACCCTCTCTTCACCAGATCTAAACAAGACTGCGTTGGCCTCTTGTCTCTCTCTCCCCTCTCACAGCTGGTGAAGGAGGCGTCCGTATCCCGTCGCACCGATAAGGGGAGGAGGTGCAGCGTTCACTCTATCGCCTTCGGCGAGGGAGGCAATCCACTGCCGGCTGCGCTGTTCTCTTTCACCCAGCGCCTGTGTGGGAGGGCCACCGACCCCTTCTTCCTCGCTGTCGTACGTAGTGTGGGCAGATCTGGCCTCCCGCCGCACGCCTTGCCACATCCCGACGACCCTAAGGTATAAGTTTCTTTGAAACCGTCGTTGCTCTAGCTACATGTGGATCTTTTTTGATCTGTTGTCGAATCTAGGTCTTGGTTCCAAGAGGAAAGAAGGCTGCGGTAGGGTGGAGCATGAATCTAGGATGTGTTTCAATGAGGAAAGGAGGGAGGAAAAGTAGTATAGACTGGCTATCCAGCCGCTTTGTTGGTCGAAAAGGGAAAAAGGGGGTAACCCAGTACACATATCTGTAAGGAACCGATCTCTTTGTTGAAAAGGGAAAGAAACTGGGGGGGGGGTCGGGTAGTTTGTGCAGGACTAGATTTTCTGCCCTCACATAGGAAAAAAGTTCAAAGAGAACAAATATGGGACCAACACAGATATGCTGCTTGGCTACATACTCTGCATCACCCATTTATACGTGTGGATGCACATGGTGCTAGCATGTCCCATACAGCTATTTTGCTGTTGTTAATCTAAGAATGCCGCCGGAAAATTGAAGCAATGCCACTGTTAAAAGTAAATTACATTTTTTAACGAATGTTGTTTCACGAGAATGTCTCTGTTAATATGAATCAATGCAACCGTTTTAGAAATGCTACTATCCTACTTTGTTTTCCATCCAAGATAAGTTAGATGCTTCTTTCTGTCACCGTTTGTTTCATCCTCCTTTATTGGCAAGTAATTGTTTCCTTTTTTTCCTCTGTTAGAAAAGGGGTATCGATTCAACTTGTTGCTATTGCGACATTTTGCTTCGCTACTCGAAACACTTATGTTTTAAGAGTGTTTTGTGCAGGTCAACTTCAATGTCACACCGGTGACTTTGCTTAATTTTGGTGGAACTGCACAAAAGGAGATCGAGATTTGTTTCCCGTCTTCATGGCGTGTTGTTTCAAATCTTGGTCTCAACCACATGATGTGCAGTGTGCTTTGAGATGTTGTGCTACTTGTTTTGGTACTGTTTTAAATAAATATTGAATTGAAGCTATTGTATTGCTGACTTTTCCCATTAAGTAGTGAACATAAATTGGACCAACCCAGACATGATGCTTGTTGCTTTGTTGCAAAAAATTCAACATCACCCCCTTTATAAACAAGTAATTGATGCCACTCTCAGAATTAACTACTGAATCTTATTTCAAAGCTGTAACACTTGTTAGGGATTGGCGGGATTACCATTTTTGTGGCCGCATGTTTCAACCTCCTTTATTAGCCAGTAATTGATTCCTTTTTTGCCTCTGTTTAAACAGGGATATCTATTCAACTTGTTACTATTGCGACATTTTGCTTCGCTACACGAAACACTTGCTTGATTTCAGTGCAACTGCACAAAACGAGATTGGATTTCATATTCGTGTTGGCAGATTCGTATTTTATCCTGGTGTTCTCATGAAAGGTCAGTACAGGCCTTCATCCACATGATTGTGCAGTGTGCTTTGAGATGTTGTGCTACTTGTATTGGTACTGTTTTAAATAAATGTTTAATTGAAGCTATTGTATTGTTGTGTTTTCCCATTAAGTAGTGAACAAAAATGGGACCAACCCAGTCATGATGCTTGTTGCTTTGTTACAACAAACTCTGCATCACCCCCTTTATAAGTAGATGGAAGCACATATTGTTGTTGCGCCCACTCTCCCCTGGAACTATTTATGCTTTTCGTTAATCTAATGCCGCTGGTAAAATTAAGCAATGCCACTCTTAGAATTAATTAACTACTGAATCTTAGTTCAAAACTGCAACACTTGTTAGGAATGGTACTATCCTGCTTTGTAGTTCTTTCTACATGTTTAACCAAGGTATTGTTAAGATAATGTCTCTGTTAAAATGAATCAGTTGCATTGTTTTAGGAATGGTACTTTTCTGCTTTGTCGTTCTTTATACATGTTGAAACAAGGCATTGTTAAGATAATGTCTCAGTCAATATGAATGAATCACACTGATGGAGAATTTCTACTCTCCTGCTTTGTTTCCCATTAAGAAAAGTCATCAACCGTTATTTCTCAGTAATTGTTTCCCTTATACCTATTGTTGCTTACAGAGATATCAAAATTAAAGCTCGGTTTTATTCCGACTTCGATTTTAGTTGAACTGCACAAAAGGAGCCAATGTGTCCAAGGCAAACTGCTGCATTACTGGGTCTAGTTGGTCGTTCCACTTTGCAGAAAGAAGCAATCACTGTTTGCGCTACATTACAGAAGGAATGACCGAGAAGCTTTACAGAGTATTATTAGACACCGGTAACATGACTAGTCTGCAGAGACCATTGGAAATTTAACAACACGTGGAGTGCCACTGGGCAAAAGTGCCCAAACAAGTACAAGAAGCTACGACAGGACTCCATGATCATAGGCATTACATATTTTGAATGGGAAAAGCTTGTCAAAGTTTAATCATTGATGTTAGCAAGAAGACGTTAGTTTAATATATTGGAATTGGAAAACCTTGTCAAAATTTGCTCATTGATGTTAGCGAGAAGACATGCATTTGATATTTTTGAGTGGGGCGCCCTTCTTTGTGAGCAGCGGCGAGTGTTTTTCCTATTCCTGTGTTCAGTTTAGAAGTAAATAGTTACTCTGCTGAGATATTCCCGTGTTAAGAGTTTGTTCTGAATATTCTCTATGTAATGCCAGGCCTTGTGTTTGATTGCAAAGTTGATCTTGGAATGTTGTGGCATGCGGCATCACGAGCTGTTCACCGTGCCTCCTGAGAATAATGCTTTGTATTGTTTTGCATGTCGATCTAATGCCAGTGATTTGCTTGTTAAGAAGATCATCTTCTTTTGTTGTTTCCGTGCGTAAGAAGTTCATCGTTTGATGTTTCATTCATAGCCTATACGACATGTCGGGTAGGTTAGACGTGAAACCATATGATCTTCCGACCAACTCATGATATTAGGCCATGATAGGATCGTTGTTTTCCAACCAAAACCGCTTGTAAAACTGACGCTTGTAAATTAAAGAAGATGGTCTCGGGCGAAGGCGCTTGGTTGGTCGATTTCCACTAGTAAAATATCAGAAGTACTTCACACATGATAAAAACGCTGAAAGGCACTCGGACAATTGCTAATCCAGCCGTTAGCTGCTGTTTCAGCCTTGCCCATGGATGGCATGATACGCACGTCGTGCATGTATCGTCTGGTAATGTCGTCCATATAGCAGTGCTCGTAAAATATACACTGGTCTCTCAAATTACACGCGTAACCCGCCGGTTTTACTTACAGACCTCGGGCCCTCGGTTTCATTACGCCTGTATTTTACGCGTTGTTTCCAATGACGAGTAAATTACACTTGTACGTTAATACAGGTTTGAAATAAACCAGAGCTCCCAAGCGAGGCCTTACCGTTTCATGCCGTCTCAGTTTCTCGAAGGTGGTCATAGGTGTCCGATGATCCTGGCTTCCTGAATGAGCAGCGGACACTGTATCAGACCTCCATAGGGCCCGCAGGGCCCTCTCCGTTGTCCTTCGAGTTGTTGCGCTCGCCGTGGCGCCGAGCATTGTTAACATCGTCAACGAACATGAGGATTCAGGAGATGACTTTATTTTGATTGAATGACACTAGGGACCCACTAGGGCCATAGCCGTACGTACGCAAGTGCCTCCTTATTATGTACAACTATATTTTTTTGCTTTCTCCTGGTTTCCTGACATCACGGTCCCACACCATTGTCAACCTATGTAGTCAATATAAACGAGAGAATTGCACAAGGTGGGGCCGATAGCTGGGACCAAGAAGCTCGAGCAGTATTTGTGTTTTTGAGGCGTGAACACTGTAGATTTTTTCTTGGTGATGATTTCGTTGTTGTTCAGAGGAGAGCAGGGTATTAACTGGGCGGGCTGTGGCCCGTCTAGCCCAGGCCAGATATCCAGCCCAGATACTATTTTTTCAAGATGAAAATGGCTAGCCCAGCTATCGTCTTTTGAGGAATACCTGAGCAAGGTCAACTTGTTATTCTCCCTTGCTGGGCTGCAAATCTTTCCTAGGAGGGATGCATTAGGCTTAATAGGAAAATGGGCTTTAAAAATAATAAATGGGATGTAATTATAAAAACTGGGCAGTAACTATAAAAATGCACCAAACATGAAATTAGTTTATAAAATATTATTTATGGATTTTGAAAATCTTAAATTTTCATTGTTGCCGCATAATGTTTAGTTGGATTTTTACGTAATACAAATTTATATTTAATCTGGTTAGAAATTTGGGATAAAATATTTGGATCCCATCAAAATGTGGGAAATTTTATTGAATTATGTCTTCAACGGTTGGTTGAAATTATTAATCGTTGTCCTAGCTAGAAAATGGGCTGTACTTTTAACAAAGCTGTAAATGGGCTGTTGTAAATTCCATTAGAATTCAAAAATGGGTTGTATATTCTTACAAAAGCGCAAATGGGCTATAAGTTCTGCCACACACTTACGGGCCTACCAAGTGGCGCATCCCTAAAAATAATAAGTTGACGCGTATGTAAGGCTTTGTCAACTTATTATAGTCAACACACAGTTCTAGCAGCGTGGCGTTGGATGTCTATCCAACGGATGTCGTCTTCTTCTTCAATCTCGGATATTCTTAGCTTCGCCGCCCAAAAATGATTCCTCCCCGACATCCGGGCGCACCATTTGGAGGCTGGCACTGTGGGCCTATTAAGTTGGAGGTACCAAGGGCTTTGTCAACTTAGTCAATATAAGCGATTCTAGCCCGGTGACCGTCGATGTCCATCCAACGGCCGTAGTGCTTCTTCAACCTCTGGTCTTCTTGGTCCAGCCGCCCAAAGCAGCGCCGGTCGTGCCGCCTGCTCCTGCCTCCCGTGGCCGGTTGTGCAGCCGCGGAGGCCTCACCGCCCCCATACTACTCCCACCGCTGGCCAGGCCATCCGTCCACTCACCCACACCCCCTGTTATTCTGTGGCGATGGCAGCCTCACACCGCAGCCGAACCAGTGAACCCTCGTACTCCTCTCCGCGCGGGCTTCCACTGCTGCGTCTTCCCCGGCTCCGCGTCATCCCCTTCCTAGGCCTCGCCGTCATCCACCGCCCTGGTGCTCTCGGCGCGGCATGGTCAGCGTGTGTGAGCGACTTCCATCGGAAGTGTCTTTGTCAGATGGAGAGGCCGACAGCTGGGTCCACGGCGGCCGCAAGGAAGTGCCTCCTTATTACGCGCAAAATAATTATTCCTCCACCTGAAAGCAGGGACCCACCGGACAGGCCACCTTATTTCGCAAAAAAACGTTTCCCCCCTGACTGCTGGGACCCACCGGACGGGCCACCGTATTTCGCGAAAAAAACGCTCCTCCCGCTATCAGCTCGGCCCCACCAGAAGTACCTCTTTATTATGCACAAAAAAATGAATACTCCCCCTGCTAGCTGGGACCCACCTTGGTGGGAGGCTGACTTGTGGGCCTACTAAGTTGACGGGGACGGACGGCTTTGTCAACTTAGTCAATATGAACGATTCTAGCTCTAGTGACCGTACGATGTCCATCCAACGGCCGTAGTGCTTCTTCAACCTCTGGTCTTCTTGCTCCAGCCACCCAAAGCAGAGCCGATCATGCCGCCTGCTCCTGCCTCCCGTGGTCGGCTGTGCTGCCGCGGAGGCCTCATCGCCCCCTACTATTCCCACCGCTGGCCAGGGCCTGCGGCGGCAAGCCTCACACGCAGCGAGCAGGTGAACCCTCATACTCCTCTCGGTGGGCATCCACTGTCGCGTCTTCACCGGCTCCGCGTCGTCCCCTTCCTAGGCCTCGCCGTCGTCCAACACCCTGGTGCTCTCGGTGCGGCGTGGTCAACGTGGTCAAGGAACGACTTCCATCGGACGTGGACTGTACGTGGAGAGGCTGGCAGCTGGGTCCACGGCCGCAGCAAGGAAGTGCCTCCTTATTATGCGGAAAATAATGATTCCTCTAGCTGACAGCAGGGACCCATCGGACGGGCCACCGTATTTCGTGAAAAAACGTTTCCCTCCTGACTACTGGGACCCACCAGCTACACCTTCCCACGCAAGGAAGTGCGTCCGGGCAAAAAAAAATGATTCGCCCCCTTGACTGCTGGGACCCACCAGCTACATCTTCGCACGCAAGGAAGTACATCTGGGAAAAAATAAACCCAAAACGATTCGCCCCCCTGACTGCTGGGACCCACCAGCTACATCTTCGCAGGCAAGGAAATGCTTGGCGATCGGGGCCCACCGGATCGAAGCGTCGTAAGCGTTGTCATTCAGTGTGACGTGGGCGTACATATATCTTTGGTGGATGTAGAGCGGCGCGTGTGTCGTAGTAAGCGTGGGCGTAGCATGTACACGTTACAGCGGCCAAGGTGCAAGAAAGAAAATCTGACACGTATGTGTACATACCGCGGGGTCTCGAGCGCCTACTCGGCGCGTCGCACGGTGAGGCTCGTGTACATTGCTGGGTCGGAACGGAGAAACAACGTCGTAGTCGTGTTCATGGGGAGGCAACAGAATGCGTCGTGTTCATGGGGAGGCAACGGAATGCGTCGTGTTCATCGGGAGGCAACGAAACACGTGGGAGCCAACCGGCTGGGTCGGAACGGAATGCGTGGTCGTGTTCATCCGGCGGGCTTAGACGGAACAGGCGATGGAAACGAGGTCGGCGTACCACACAACGGAGGAAACGGACCTCCTACATTCGGAACGGGGTCCTGTTGATCGAGAGGGGTGTGGCGTCTTGCAAAGCGGAGAAGCGGACCTCCTACGGTCGAAAGGGGTCATGTTGATCGGAGGGTGTGGCGTACGCAAAAGCGGAGAAGCGGACCTCCTACGGTCGAAGCAGGGTCCTGTTGATCAGGGCAGGTGTGGCGTGCCGCAAAGCGGATTTAAGCGGACTTGTGTTGGAGTGCTACGGTCGAAAGCAGGGGTCTGTTCGCCGGGAGGGTGTGGCGTACCCCAAGCAGGACTCCACAGGATCTGTTCATCTTCACCGTTGACCTCCTCCAGCCTCCACGGGCTACCGTCGACCTCCTCCAGCCTCCACGGGCTCATGTTCATCCAGCCTCCACCGTGCGCTTCTCCACGGCTCTTGTTCAACCACCCCTCCACCGTCTGCTGTTCATCAGCCCTCCACACCACGGGTCTGTTCAACCACCCCTCCACGGGCACCCCTCCACCATCTCTGTTCATCCAGCCCTCCACACCACGGGTCCTGTTCATCCGAGGCAACGCCACCTCTCCTTTATTCATCCAACCCCCCGCAACACTCACTGTTCATCAATCGATATGCTTGATTAGCAGCGATGGCGAAGAATCGCTCGATCGGGTTCGATTAACAGCCATCGATCGATCGCTTTCGGGTTCGATAACGCGTAGCCTGCGGTCTGTCGCTCGGGTTGATTAGAGCCCAACGCCTCGCTTCGGGTTGAGTTAGAGCCAACGCCTCGCACACACGCGCTTACCTGTACGAGAGAAACGCGCATCGCTCGGCCCCCGATCTCCCACCGTAACCGACAACTCCCCAAATTTTCCTCCCCTTCGCTTCTACCACGGTTTTCTCCGTCATGGACGGCCCAAAGAATGTCATGCAGCTGTGTCTCCGGCCCGCCCAGGACGAAAAGCCCATTTTCTGTCATGATTTTTTGTCATAGAAGTAGGAGCCCACCACATCTATGATGATACCGGGTTTTGTCACAATTATCGTCATAAAAGTGTCATATGTATGACAAAAAAAATTTCGTTCAGCCCAAAATGTCACGGATTGTCTTTTTTTTTGTAGTGTTCCGACGGCGGGACAGATTGTCCCTACTCCGGAACCCCATGAGAGGGTTGTATTCCTCCCTCACTTTGTCCGCTGGCTAGGGTTTCCCCTCCACCCATTCGTTCACGGCATTATGAATTACTATGGGATTGGTTTTCATGATCTATCCCCCAATTCCTTCCTCAACATCTCGACATTCATCGTCGTGTGCGAGGCCTTTCTCCGCATCTCCCCACACTTCGGCTTATGGCTTAAGATTTTCAATGTGAAGCCCAAGGTGGTGAGCGGCGAGCACGCTGAGTGCGGAGGAGCCATGGTAAGCAAGATGCCCAACGTCACATGGCCATCAGGTACCTTCAATGATTCCGTCAAAGGGTGGCAACAATAGTGGTTCTATGTCACTGAGCCACGCAGCACAAAATGGGTCGCAGCTCCCGAATTCCGATCCGGAGCTCCCTTGTGGCTTACGTCCTGGCCCAAGAAAGGCCTGAACTGGTCTTTGCCAGATAAGTTGTCGGTGCTCCAGACGCGCATCAAGGGTATGGAAGACAAGAATATCAAACTTGTCAACGTAGTCCAGGTGATGTTAGTTCGCCGGATTCTCCCTTGTCAACACAGGGCTTGCAATTTATGGGAATTCGACCCGGCCAAGCACCAGACCTTACTAGGGTTCTTCGAATCATCGCACAAAGACATATGGAAGGTGCTCTTTAAGTCCGGCAAATCGTGGCCGGATTCAGCCGAGGACCGCGGGTACCAACTATCCCGACCCGCGAGTTTGATAAGTCTTCGTATGTTGGCAAGTCATACGCTTTATCTGCATAATCCAAAGGAAATGCTTAATGTGTTTTTCCACAACTCTCCCAGGGCTGGACGAAGAAGGCAGGGCGGATCTACTACCCGGCCCCGCTGCCAGAAGAACTAGCCGGCCCACTTCTGACGAAGATGCTGGTCCCGGCGCCTTACAAGGCGCCGAAGAAGAAAACTGAGAAAGAGGCCAAAGAGACCAGCGGCGGCCGTCGTCGCCAAGGAACTTCGGACACAATATCCGAAGACTCCGAGGCCTGCTCTTCCTCCAAAGAGGATGAGGAAGAGGAGGAAAGCCGATCCCCAGCGAGGGGAAGAAAGAAAAGGACGGCCTCCACACACTTGGAGGCTAAGTCGCATAAGAAGGGAAAAACTCCCTTTCCGGAGGAATCCGCCACCGCCACCGACAGCAGCCCTAAGTGGGATCCCAGGGTCCAGCCCCTGGTGAAATCGTGAGTATATAAAACCAGGACTTTTTTGTGCATCCAGACTCACTATCGTGTGACGTTTAATCACATTGAGTCACACTTTTTTTCAGTCCGGCGAGGTCCCGCGCCGAACAATCCTCCTCGGAGGATTCACTGGGTTCGGATGCTACGGACAGCGGGACACCCCCGACGGCCACCTCCCCAAAACACATGAATGACACCGGGGTATCGTCCCAAAGGGACCCAGCCCGAGGAGGGGGTGGGGAGACGTCAAGGCGGCGCTAGAGGGTCAAACCTCGGCGGCCGGACACAGGGGGAAAAAGCTCCCATGGACACCGACGGTGGGGGCTATCTTGAATTCGGCCCCCAGCTGGACCTAGTTCCGGAGACCAACATGGCTCCGGAATCAGGAAGGCAACCTCCCTTGACAGAAGAGGGTGCGCCTATTCCACCAGCGACCTCTGCCCAACCAAAGGTGCCGGATACCTTATCAGCAGCGCGGAAGAGCGCCTCCATCGTTGAAGAACACCATGCCCTTATGGGTGCGGTGGTTGAGAAGAATCAGTCTGCTAAAAGCGGGCTGAATGAAGCCTGCATCAGCCTTATAACGGGCATTGAGGTATGTTGTGAGGTGTCAAAGAGTGTTATAGTATAGGTAGTAGCCCCTGATACACTGTTCGGTGTTCGAAAGAAAGAACCGGACAGAGGATCAAATATATGTTCGCAGGAGACTTACCTTGTGGTACCTCTCCCTCTTTTGTGTTTTTTTATAAGCAGACATCTGTAGCGACTGCCGCCTCTCATACTGCGGAAGTCTCCGGACTGAAGCAGAGTTTGGAGCGGGCCGAAGAAGAACTTGGCCAGGTGAACAAGTAGTTGAAGGATAACCAAGGTATGCAAAAACCTTGTTCGCATTCAGCGCGAATGAATAATTGAGTATGATGAATTTTTTTCATGATGTGCTCTAGGGGCGACATCCGAAGTCGAGGCTCTTAAGAAGGCCGTGGCCGAGGCCGAGAATAAGTTAGCCACAGAGCAGGCTCTTCGTGAAAAGCACGAGGCCAGGGTTATTGAAGCTGAGCAAGAGCTCCAAGAGGCCGTGAATAAATGCGAGACCTTGGAGCAGAGCTTAACGGAGAAAGAATCCGAACTCACAAGGATCGTCAAGCCACGCATGATGCCCGGGGCGAAGCCCAAGGCGCCCTGCAGGAAATCCAGGAGGCGAGGAAGATCGTGGCGGGTAAGGCTTTTTCTATGCAAAACAAATATTTGAAGAGAAAATCACGTTACTAATTTGAATTCGGATTTCTCCAGGGGTGTTTGCAGAATTGCCACGCAGCATATCTGATGCGGCACAATTCTACCGAGCCGAAGAAAGGAGCACTGTGGAGAAGCTCTTATGGTCGCAGTATCTGGCGCCAGAGTATCCAGTGCCCTTTGCCGATCAACTGAAGCAGCTGATCGAACTGCATAGGGCGGCTGAACTAGCCATGAAGGATTTAATTATCCAGCCGTGGCTCGCCGAGGCGATTCCCAGCAGCTACTTCGGGCTCATGAAGCGGCTTGTAAGTGCCTGCCCTCGACTTGAAGTCATCAAGCGGTCGGTCTGTATGGAAGGCGCGCGAATGGCCTTCGCCCGCACAAAGGTGCAATGGGCGAAGATGGATGCCGAAAAGCTGATGACGAAGGACCGCCTGCGGGGAAGGAACAACGCAAGCCCAAGTTATATTATGATAGTGTCCTGAAAGGATCCCGCATTGTAGCGGAGCAATGTGCCAAGGATGCTATATTCCCATGAATACATTCATGCTATCCCATGTAGTGTTGAATGAGGTCATTTAAATGATATAATGCCTGTTATTTGAAAATTTTACCTCCTGTGCGGCCATTTTATATATTAATCCTGAGAGTTGGCCAGTCGTCGGCTTCTGCCCCCATGTAGGAAGTAGGGGGGTGTTCGGGATAAACCTGAGCACTCGTTACCCCAGTTTTGGATCCTTGAAGGAGGTGTTCAGCGCAACTAACCAGGCAATCGGAGTATAATGCTTTATCACCCTCACTTAGCCATAGGAGTTTGACCTAAGAAAGGTAGGCGCAGCCCCTGGTGTTCGGAAGACCGCACTAGGGGCTCTATAAGCACATGATCGGAAGAAAAAGGCCGATCCATCGCACGCTGCATTAGTTATCACATAATCGGAAGAAATCTTAAAGATTTTGTAACCTCTCGAACAGTGACCAGCTCTCGCCGTATCATAGCGGTCAGTTTTGGCTTTCTCTCTTGAGGTGCTCATCTGGAAGAACCGGGGCCTTAATCGCGATAGTTCTCCCTTTACTACCCTAGCAAATATAGCGGGCGTAGGGTAGCAAGCACGAGGCAGGTAACCCAACTATTGACCCAAGACATGATTCAGAGCTGATGCATATAATGCTATAAGTTCGGGGTGCCGAACGACCGTGAAGGTATTCAGACTTTATTGCCGTATTATGGGTACAACGAGGCCCCTGGCATATTAAGGCGTATCATAGTGTACGGATGCCATTTGACAAAGAATATCAATAAGAAAGAACAACAAGTAAGCGTCATATAAAGCCACATGTTGTAATTGAATAGTATGTTGATGCGTACGAGTACAAGTAGTGCGATAAAAAGAAATATGACTTCAGAACCTGCTGAGACCAGGGGAGGGAGGCTGTGTGCGGATCCGGGTAATAATCAGATGGTCATCAAGGGGAATATCTAAGTATTCCCTTACGCGTTCGAGCTGTTTCCCTCCTTGGTATGTTCGTCCCCTCATGGGTCTGTTCGCCATGTCGGCAGTGATGGCCTACACAAAAGTGGACCTGCAAAGAAAATGCAAAAAATGTTTGTGTGCCATGGAGCGGTTAAGCCGCATTGTGTGGCCTAACCTGGCTTTGCCTCCGCCTGCCGCCAGAGTGGTTAATTGAGCTCCTGATGAGCTAGGATGTCCTGCCACGGAGTAGTTCGGACTCTTTTGATGGTGTCTGGGAACCTGGCTATCGAATGAAGGTTCGATTGAAAAATGCCAGTCTGCACTTCTACTGTTGAGGCGGCGGTGTGCTCTTTAGTACGGAGGAAGCATTTGGTCTTGCCATTAACTGTTATGACGCCGCGTGGACCGGGCATCTTGAGCTTAAGATAAGCGTAATGTGGCACCGCGTTGAATTGAGCGAACGCGGTTCGTCCGAGCAGCGCATGATAGTTGCTGCGAAAGGGGAAGATATCAAAGATTAACTCTTTGTTACGGTAATTTTCCGGGGGTCCGAAGACTAACTCCAGAGTACCGGAGCCTGTATAGCGGGCCTCCAGGCCTGGTATAACACCTTTAAAGGTGGTTTTAGTGGGTTTGATCTTTGAAGGATCGATACCCATCTTGCGCACTGTATCCTGATAAAACAGATTCGGAATGCTGCCTCCGTCCATAAGAACTCGTGTGAGGTGGAATCCATCAATTATTGGGTCAAGGACTAGTGCGGCTGAGTTGCCCTGACGGATATTGGCCGGATGATCCTTACGATCAAAGGTGATCGGGCCGGACGACCATAGGTTATATTTTGGGGCGACTGGCTCCGTTGCGTCGACATCCCTAAGTGTGCGCCTCCACTCCCGCTTGGGAGTATGGGTGGCGTTTATCATATTCACCGTTTTAATTTGGGGAGGAAACTTCTTTTGCCCTCCTGTGTTCGGTGGCCGGGGCTCCTCGTCGTCGTCATTGCTTTGCGACCCCTTCTCCTTGTTTTCGGCACCTGACTTGCCGGCTTGTTTTAAGACCCAGCATTGTCTGTTGGTGTGGTTGGCTGGTTTATCGGGGGTGCCGTGGATTTGACATGAGCGATCGAGTATGCGGTCCAGACTGGACGGGCCCGGATTGTTTCTTTTAAATGGCTTCTTCCACTACTAGGAAAAGGGCTATAGATGAAATTGACACTAATGGCGCACTAGAGAAGTGGTGCGTCACTACTATATACTAATGGCGCACCATGTGGTGATGCGCCATTAGTGTGGAAGACACTAATGGCGCACCAGACAAAAGGTGCGCCACTAGTAACAATTTTTTTTTCATTTTTCCAAACATACTAATGGCGCATCCAGGCAAAGTGCGCCATTACTAGTTCTAACTAGTAATGGCGCACAAGCCATAGAAGTCTTGATCTGAATTATTTTATTCTTTTTTGCAAAACTACTAATGGCGCACCGTGGCAAAGTGTGCCATTACTAGTTTAAACTAGTAATGGCGCACTATGCCATAATGCATAATATATATATATATATATATATATATATATATATATATATATATATATATATATATATATATATATATATATATATATATATATATATATATAACTTTTTTAGAACTACTAATGGCGCGCGGCTGTGTAGTGCGCCATTAGTATGTTATGTTACTAATGGCGCATGGCTCTGTGGTGCGCCATTAGTAACCTGGGACCAGCTAGATATTTTGGACAGCCACACCTACACACTCACTTTCCCCACTTCATTCCCTCCACCTCCTTCTCGAAGCTTGTCAGCTGCCTCCTCCTTCTCACCTCATTTGCACCATAGATTCATCAAAATTAAGTGGTGAAATTACCTTTTTTTTTGATAGGTAAGTAAGGGGAAAGCTATCTTCATGTTGTAGATCTACTTTTTTTCTCCCTAGCTCGCTCCAACAACGTGCACATGCACTTTTTGTGGCCTAGCTAGATCTATGTATGTTTGTGGTGTTGCATATGTTTGTGGTGTTGCATATATGTTTATGTTTGCAGGTACCGGTATTTGAAATGCGATAGTTGCCAATATTTTGCCGGAATGTTGATTCATTTCCGTTTCAGCGAGAATTTTGGCACTATGCATTCTTTTTTGTCCTATTTTTAGGGAAAGTCATGCCAAAATTTTTCTTGGTTCTAAAATATCGTTTTGCTCTACCCCGCAGGCGACCATGGTCCGCACGATGACCGAAGGCATCGTGAATATGTTTTTGAGCTCCATGAAGGCCGAGATGCTTCAAAAGAGCGAGATGGAGATAAGATGTCCGTGTCGAAGATGCAAGCTGAAGAGCCTTATTGCGGACCCGGATTCCGGGCAGGTGCGGGACCACCTGCTCTTGCGTGGTTTCATGGATGGTTATCGGTGGCAAGGTGATGAAGATGACTATGAAGTCGTCCATGGGGGCGGGCAAGAAATGAGGAAGGGCAACAAGACAACCACCGCGCGAGGGCGGGCGAGAAGGCGAAGAATCTCGAGGACATGATCACGAGCGGTGATGTTGTACAGTCATCATGAAGAAGATGCGGACATGATGATGAGGAAGATCAAGACAAAGGGCATGATCATGAAGATGAAGATACCGGAGCGGGGCGACGATGGAGGCTGGGTGCAGGACCCTCATATTCAAGAGCTACTTCTCAAGCGAGACGGATAACGCAAGAGCTGCCGCCCGAGAGAAAGCCAAGCTGGATCAACTGGAGATGAGAGCGGTTACTCCATTGTATGAAGGATGCAGGCCGAGGATACCCGCTGAAAGTAGCGCTCATGGCTCGGAGATGAAGGTAAAACACAAAATGACCGATGCATGCTTGACGAGAACATGTCATTACAGCACGAACGTCTTCCCAAGGGGAACAAGTGCCCGACCAGTTTCGTGGAGGCGAAGAAAATCGTGTGTCCTCTGGATTTACCGCACATGAAATACCATGTGTGCATGAACAATTGCATCATTTATCGTGACGAGCACGCGGAGTCTACCATATGTCCGGTGTGCGGCGTCACTCGATACAAGAAGAGGAAGAAAGCTCCTCGAAAATCTGTGTGGTACTTTCCAATCACTCCTCGTCTGCAGCGGTATTTCGCGGACCCTAAGGTAGCAAAGCTCCTGCGTTGGCACGCGAATAGGGAGGAGAAGAAGCGGGAAGATGAGGGAAATGATCCGGAGATAAATAAAAAAGACAAGATGCTGAGTCACCCTAAGGATGCGAGCCAGTGGAAAGCGTTGAACTTCGAGGAACCAGAATTTGGGAAGGATCCAAGGAACATCGTCTTTGGGCGCGAGCACCGATGGAGTCAATCCGTTTGGCAGCCAGAGAAGCACACATAGCACCTGTGTTTGTGTGGATGTACAACCTTCCCCCGGTTGTGCATGAAGAGGAAGTACATTCACATGAGTATGCTAAGCTGAAGGGCGAAACAGCCGAGGAGCGACATCAATCATGTCTGGGCCTGCTGAAAAGGATCTAGACACCTTTGTGGAAAACGCCCGATCAATACGTGGGGCGCCGCAGAGATAGAATATTTCCCTATGAGAGCCGCACTGCTCACGACGGTGCACGACTATCTCGATTACGATATCTCGCGAGGCAGGTGGTCCACAGTTTTACGGATGCGTAAAGGTGCATGGATGACACAACGTATCGCCAGACTAGATAGAGATCCGGGTCTTGAAAACCGTGTTCATGGGACATTGAAGGTGGCTTCGCGACGATGACCCGTGGAGAAACTCAAGGATATGTTCGATGGTGAAACCGAACCCGAAGGCGCCCGTGTGACGAGGCGGCGAGGAAATAGACGAAGCTGTTGAAAAATTGGAAAGATTGCCCCTTGCCGGAAAGAAGCAAAAGGCGCGAGAGCCGGAAAGAAGCGAAAGGCGCGAGCCGCTTCTGAAGGTATGGAAAACGAGGTCTGTTTTCTAGGACTTTCCGTACTGGAAGATCCACCGTGTGCCTCACAGCCTTGATGCCATGCATATCACGAAGAACGTGTGCGAGAGTTTGCTTGGTACCCTGCTCAACATGCCAGAGAGGACCAAAGATGGGCCGAAAGCAAGGGCAGACTTGAAATCAATGGGCAACAGGCAGGAGCTTCATGCTAATGATGATGATGATGATCATGATGATGAGGCGAAGCAGGACACAAAAATCGTCGCAAAGGCAAAAGGCCAAGAAGACCGGAAATGACTACCCTCCCGCGTGCTTCACTCTAAGTTAGGAGGAGATCGAGCAGTTTTTCACCTGCCTCGTGGGAGTAAAACTTCCTTCTGATTCTGTGGGAAGATAAGCAGATACCTAGACCCAGTGAAGCGAAGTTCGATGGGATGAAGTCTCATGGTATCACGTCTTGATGACGAGATACTTCTAGTTGCAATCCATTGGGATCATGGCCGCGCACGTCCGTGAAAGCGCTATTTGGCCTATGCAACTTTTTCGACGTCATCTCTCGGAAGTCGGTTGGCGTGAGGCAACTCGAAGGCTCTGAGGAAGAGATCGTGGTGATACTATGCGAGCTTGAGATGTACTTCCGCCCGCATTCTTGACGTTATGGTGCATCTGCTGGTCCATATCATGGAGGATATCATCCAACTTGGGCCGATGTTCCTGCACAACATGATGCCGTTTGAAAGGATGAATGGTTTTCTCAAAGGATACGTTTGCAACATGTCACGTCCGGAGGAAGTATAGCGAGGGATTTCGACGAAGAGTGCATCTCCTCTGCATCGAATTATCTAGGCATCGAGAACCCTGTTGGTCTGCCCGTCAACAGGAACCTCGGCAGGCTCGCTGGATGGGGTCACCGTGAGGGTCGCCGCGAAATGCATGTCGACTTCGAGGGTCGACTCGCCGACTTTGAAAGAGCAAACCTAGTCGCGTTACAACACATAGACGTGGTCAATCCTTGGGTGGTAGAGCACAAAACCTTTATTGAGAAGACGTACAATGACCGAGGCCAACAGAGGACGGACGGAAATATAATCAAAGAGCACAACTCATGTTTCACGCGTTGGTTCAAGAAGAAGCTACTGTCGTACCCTTTACATGAGGATTCTTCCGCGGAAGAACAACTCATATTCGCCTTGTCACAGGGCGCTGAGCACAACCTGATGACCTATGAGGCGTACGATATCAACGACTACACATTCTACACTGAGGACAAGGACATGAAGAGCGATGGTAATCAGAACTCCGGGGTAACGATGGAATCCTACCTTTGGTAACGACAAGGACAGATACTACGGAAGGATCGAGGAGATCTGGGAGCTGAGCTACTGCTGGAGAGAAGGTCCGATGTTCCGTGTCGGATGGGCCAAGGCGTCCTAAAGAAGACCGGTATTTCACCACCATGGTTATACGAAGCCAAATCCAAGACATGGCATAAGCGTCACCCTGAAAAATGAGCCATGGGTGCGGCTTCCCAAGTGGACCAATGCTTCTTCATTACCGACCCGCCAAAGCCCGGTCGTGTTGTCGTGAGGAGAGGCAAAAGGAAGATCATCGGAATGGATGGAGTAGCCAATGAGCAAGACTTGACAAATCTGGCGACCGAAGATCGAACATGGCAGCGATGATGAAGTAGCAGCATACACCACAAGAAGAAGCAGGACCACCCTACCTAAGGGCGTCATTCCACGGAAGAACTCCATTTGCGAAAAAGAAGGGCAAGAAGATTGTGAGCAGATAGCTAGCTAAGATCGATTGTATTTAAATCGGAGTCTTCATTTCTCGATTGTATTTCATGGGCACCTTTTGAACTCATGAATGTTTTTAAATTTCATGGACACTCGATCTTGATCCCCCTCCATCTCGATCGCTATCCCACCTCGCCAGATCCGGTCCCCCTCGCCGCTGAGCACCCCCTGCACCATCTCCCCCGCTCCACCGGCCGCCGCTGCCGACCCCCGCACCCTCCCCCACTCCACCGCCGCCGACGACCCACCGCACCTCCCGCTCCTTGCCACCGCCACTGACCCCGGCCTGCACCCCTCCCCACTCCACCGCCGACGACGACCCACCGCACCTCCCCTGCTCCACGGCCGCCCGCCAACCCCCAGCCCGCACGCTCCCCACTCCACCATCGCCCGACGACCCACCGCACCCTCCCGCTCCACGGCCGCCCGCCATGAAACCCGGCCCGCACCTCCCCACTCCACCGCCGAGCGACCCCCGCACCCTCCCCGCCCGCTCCACCGTCACAAATGAATGCAACTAAAATTGCAAAAAAACAAATTTGATTATATTTTCAAATAACAAAGTTGATGATATTTTCAAATAATAAATTTGATGATATTTTTTCATATTCATAAATATTTTCAAATAACAAATTTGATGATATTTTATAAAAAATTATTACTGTTTTTATAAAAAAAATATTACTGTTATGATTTAAACAAGTTTGAACAAATTTAAACATAAATAAATATCAAACAACATTTTAAATGCATAAAAACAAAAATTGGGGAGCCTGGGAATCGAACCCAGGACCTCCTAGTGAGTGTCTTTGCGTCTGGCGGTCGGGCTAGTGGGCGTGTTACGATGGAGATAGGGTTAGGTGGAATATAACTGACCAGTCGGGCTAGTAATTAAAACAAAATTCTAATGGCGCACCAGGGAGGTGCGCCATTAGAATCGTCAGACTATGGCGCACTAGGGGAGGTGCGCCATTGCTAACCCTCCCCCCACTCCACCTATTCCCCTCGCACTGTGGCCTCCCTCCCCCGCCAGATCCCCCACTCGACCCCAACCGTGACGCGCGCCCTTGCTTGCCCCCTCCGTCCTTGGCCTGCACGCCGTTAGCATGACGCTGCCGTTGTGGTCTTGCGCTGCCCAGCGCGCAGCCCGACCCCTGGACTCCACCCCGCCGCCCGCGCCCCGAGGCAGGCGGCGGCCGCGCTGCCCGCTCCTCTCCTCTCCTCCTTCCTCCGACGAGAGGGCCTCCTCCGGCCCCTGCAGCGGCAGCGGCCCCGACCCCAGCCCACCCCCGCCTACCCTGCCGTCCTCCGCCACGGCCCCTGCTCTCCTTCGACCGCGGCGAGCGAGGACCCAGACGAGCGAGGACCCGGACGAGCTCGGATCCCGACCCCGACCCCTTCGCCGACACCGACCCCAACCCCTCTGGCGACCAGGTACCTCTCCTCCTTCATCCTTCCTCCCTCTCTCCACCATTCCAAATTCCCTCTCTCCCTCCCCTCGACCGTGGCAGTGTAGGTCATCTGACCATTGGCAATTTGTTCCATGTATAACCATTGATTATGCCTTTGAGGCAGTTAGTTAACCTCTCACCTATGTTCATGCAGGGATATTATTCTGGAAAAGCCTTTATTGGTGACGGAATAGAAAGATAAGCAGGTACCTATCTTCGGTCCCAATCTAACAGGGTAGTCCATGGATTCAAACTAGCTAAAGGAGATTCAAACTGCCGAACCTTTAGGTTAACAACTCAACACAAACCAATTCCTGAAAGCAAAAACTCAACACAAACCAAGTGCATTATTTTTGTGACTGTTTTCATGTTTGCAGAACCAATATTTTTGTGCCAACAATCAGTTTACTCCCTCATGCCAACAACCACTCATTTTTCAGTTAACTCCTTACAGTTCAGATCATATTTTGATTGTCAACAATAGTGGACTTTTAAGGCTTTTTTATAGGCAATACTAGTGGATATTAGGCCTTTTCTACAGGCAATAATAGTGGAATTTTAGGCTTTTTTTGGAGGAGTGTGTTTCATGCTGCCCTACAGTGATGAATTAGTCAGAATTGTGTATGATTGTGCCTAAAGTAGATAATCTAAAGATACAGAAAAAATAATTAGGGGAGCATGTGTGAATCTAAAGTATATTGTCAACAACATTTGCTCTGTTGTCCATGTGGTTGAAGTAATGAAGTTGAGTGTGTCATTCTTGCTATGGTCATGTAAGACAAATGCTCTGCCTTGCTAATTTTACAATGAGATTTGGTGTAATCAGCTAGTTCTGGTCAAAGCAAGTGGTTTTCCTGAGCTATGCCTTGCATGATGGTTTGTTCAGAAGAGGAATAATCCCAGGATAGCACGTATCATGGGGTCAAACCTGGGACCACTATTGTAATTTGATTTTGATTATTAATTTTTCTGTGAGCAGATGAATTACAGTGTTTGTGTTGTAATGAAACTTGAGCTGAAATAGAACTTGACAGCCTATACAGTGAATATATGAAGTGAACAGAAATGACAGGTTTTCTTGACTGAATTCAGTCCTGTACAGTGAATATGTGCAGTCAATATACAGTCATTGTAATTTTTGGGAGTAATTTTTGGTGTCAAATCACTCAAGCAGTAACTGAATTTTCAAACTGAACTTGACACAATACTATGATCTGTCGCTCTGTCAGCCTTTGTAATTTGCACCTATATTATGTAACACTACTTGATGATGTTAAACTGTAACTCCCTTTCCTTAGAGCTGTAATTACTGTAGCAACAAATCCATTTTCATATATATGTATAGCACACACAAGGAAATGACTGTTCTGTGTTTTTTTGTGTTTGTTTTTTAAAGTCCTCTAGTAACTGACCTACTGTTGTGTTGTTGTTCCTATACTGTAATTGTTTCAGCGCACACTACCATGACTTAATGTTTACAATAGCTGTTTTGTTTGTATCCAATAGTCAGCGTATATTTTTCTTTAGAGGTAACTGGTCAAATGTTCAGTGTGTATGTCTGAACTTGAATGTTGCAATGCTGTTTTCTTCAGAGGCTACTGTCAAAAACTTGAGCTACTGTCTTGTAAAGATAATGATCATCTTGCTAGTTTGCTGGGTTTTGTCTCCGACCATTGTGTCGTGATGAATTTGCATGTACCCCGAGAGGCCCTTTAGTTTGCCGGAATGTCGATTAACTTCCGTTCTGGCAAATTCGGGTACTCCATATGTCCTATTTTCAGCAAAGGTCATGCTGAAATTTTTCGTGAATTTTAGCATGACTTTGCTAAAAATAGGACATATGGGGTACTTGCAACTAATGCATGGTCCGGGGTATCTTAGTACTTAGTTAAGTAGGATCAACTACCCCGCCATTCTTGCTGCATTAAACCATAGGTGGCAATAGAACCAAGTGATTAGGCCCAACTTAGAATTCTCCTTAGCATCGATAAACCCTAGATGATAAACCCAACATAGGTGGCAATAGAGCCAAGTGATTAGTGCCAAGTGATTAGGCCCAACCTAGGGTGCCTCGGCATCGATAAACCCTAAATGATGAAAACTTAACTTGGCTGCTCCGGATGCCTCGGTGTCGATGAGAACCTAAATGATGTACGCTTAGGCTTTTAGGGTGCCTCGGCGTCGACGAACCCTAAATGATAAAAGCTTAGCTTTTAGGATGCCTTGGTGTCGACAAACCCTAAAGATGAGACCATGACCTTGTTCCTTGACAATAACCAACTTTTTGACCAAACTTTTTTCCTATTTAGAGCGAAACATGGCCCACAACGATGAGGCCAGCGGTTCGGGCGACAAGCAATTCTGGGAGTTGTCCAGGAGTTGGAGGAAGAACATCACCGCTATGAGGACACCGCGGAAGACACCGATCCTGACTGCACAACCCCTATTGGCGTCAGGGATGACACCACTGATGGCGCCGCCGAGGATGCCACCACTGATGATGGCGGCGCACGCACAGATGGCAGCCAACCGAAGAGGCAACGGAAGGACCGGCGCCTGAGCGTGCTCGGCACCGTCAGGGAGGAATTTACTGAAGTGAACTCCGACGGGCATCCGACGGCACCCAAAAAAGTAGTCAAGGGGTACTCGGTTCAGCTCGGGTGCATTCTCCGGAGCACCGTCTCGATCAACACCGAGAACCTAAGGCATAAGGACCAAGGGAATTTGCGCAGCCTCCTCTTCACGAAGCTGCACGAACGATACAAGTTCCCCGCTGAGTTTGCAAACACACGCCTATCAGGGAATAAAGTGAACAGTGCCGCCCTCACGAGGATGAGCACGACCCTGTCTACTTGGAGAAGCACGGTGAAGGCAATGATTGAAAAAGGTGATAGTTATGACAAGATCAAGGAGAAATATCCTTTGATGAGCGAAGATGACTACAAGGAGTTCAAGATCAAGTGCGAGAGCAGCGCAACCTCCGAATCAAGTCAGTGGGGGAAAGAAATGCGGCAGTTGAACTTAGGGGTCCACCAACTCGGTCCCGGCGGTTACAAAGTGGCGGAGCCTATATGGGATAAGGAGGACGCGGAGCGTGCCGATCAAGGCCTACCGCCCCGCTTCGAGAAATACCGTGACAAGCAGACCATGAACTTCCTCAGGGCCCGGTACAAGGAGTACCCGGTAACAAAGGAGCTTACCACGGATCCGAAGACCAGGGCGCTCGAGCTTGTTCTGGTAAGGAATACACCCCCGCGTAATTAGCTCCATATGGTTGCATTATAATTAATCCCCAATATTTCTAAATGGTTCACGTTCCTTCCACGGGACCTTTGAAAGCGATGGCGGGGTCATCTCAGAGCTCCCTTCGACACCCCTTTAAATAGAGGCGTTGAGCGTAATGAAAAACAAGGATAAGCTCGATAAACCGGCGTCGGCTGGTCGTGTGGCGGCAAAGGCTTGTCCACAATATGGTCGTCATACTATACGCTGGTGGGCGAAAGGAGAAAAGACCAGCTTGGAAAGCGATCGCGTGAGGTTGAAGCACTCAAGGCACAAGTGGCGCGGATTCGGAGCTTGTCCAAGAGCAAGTGGAACAACAAGCGGGAGCGAAGCTCAACGCCATGGTGCCTACGTTGATTCATGGGCTGGCGGCGTGGATTGCGGGCGGCGTCAGGGCCTCCCGGTTCCCAGCTTCACGGCCAGCAACTCGCACAGCGTGCAGGCGGCGCCATTGGTGTCTCCGGCGGCGCCATTGGTGTCTCCGGCGGAGGCGGTATTCCTGTGTCTGGCGCCGGCACGGGCATTGGAGCTTAATGCACCCGGGTGTACACCGACCGGCACCTCGCCAGCAAGCGGCCCCTCCGTTAGTTGCACGCCCGCCGTTGGCGGTTCCTCGACATTAGCCGAGCTCAACGGCATCACGGTAACTAAGCCTCTCGGCCGATGACTTCATCTCCTTGCCTTTGACTGGGCATCCCTAACGCCCTACATGTTTTCGCAGGACGCCGCCGACGTTCCTTGCACTGTCCTGCACTTCGTTGGCGGCGAGTTGGTCGATGTCGCCAAGGGCAGAATCGTTCAACCGGGAAACCCCGTGTTCCACGGTAATCCGATGCCACCCACAGTGTATAGGGTTGAAGTGGTTCGGGTGCTGCCAGGCTGCGATGAGCTGTTACCTCCGATTCGACCCGCTGGGGCCGACGAAGAAGATGAGATGATCCTCAGTGCCTGCGTAAGCTGGCCCCTGCTTTGAACGAAGAGCCAGATTCGTTTGGTGGCGGGGGACACCACCCCACAGACAAGACCGCCAGTCTTGCCGGCGCCAAGCCATGGCAAGAACGCCGCAACGCTACCGGACCTGCCGGACATCCCTATGGCACAGGATCCGGATATGCATATGGCACAGGATCTGGACGACGACGACAACAACGACGGTACATTTACCAACGTCGGTAAGTACTTTGCCGAACATGGAGTGTTGGCGAGTTCTGCGGGCCTCCTTCTCAGAACCCAACCAAGGCGACCGCGATCTGGCTGGTGCGGCGAAGAAATCAATTACAGCAGCGTAAATGCGGCGTTAGTTCTCGGAGAGCGCCTCCAGCTCCGCCTTCACCGAGCCTCGAGATAGCTGAGGTGCGAAATATTATCAGCCCCAACACGCTCAAGAAGGCGGTCTGTGAGCAGAACTCGGTCCCATTACAGCCGATCAAGAAGAAGGGATGGAAATGAAAGACTAACAAAGGCGCCGGTGCGAGCCAGCCGGCACCAAAATGCGATCCGTGCTCGGGGCGGGCCACCTTCACCTAAGGATATCTCGAGGAGGTGCATGTGGCGGGTAGGCCGATGCTACCGACAAATATGCTCAATGCTACAACCGGTGCTATGCGGAGTCTGCATGACAGTGTTCTTTCTTTGGAGAAGCGGCGTCTCAGAGAGAATGATCTGGCATAACCGGTTTTCGTGGCCAAGGTGCCAGAGGGCAAGGGCTTTGTGGATGGCGACATCGGGGGTACGATCGTCCTGCGGTTTGATGACATCTTTGCTATGTTTAACCTTCATCCGCTGCACTACACCTTCGTTCGGCTGTTTTCGCTGAGTATGGAGATGCAGATCATTAGAGACAAGACCCCGAACATCGTGATAGTCGACCCCTTCTACATGCGTGCCAAGCTCTTGAGCAGCACTGGGGACCGCCAAGTCGCGAGTTCACACCTCGAAGGCGTCATTCTTGCAAACCCAGATAAGGATAACTTCCTTGTGGCATACTTTCCCAAGTAAGTCATCCCTTAACCGCCCCGTAACATATGACTTCTTAGATTTCGATTGTTCTTTTTTTTCTCACATTCCGTGTTATGTGCAGTGACACACATTGCACACTCATCCTCTTAAGCCCAAAATATTCCATGGCCACGTATTTCGACCCGAACCGTGACTCCAAGATAGACTACACAAATATCAAGAAAGTTCTTGATGATGTTCTCCCCGGCTACACCAAATCTGGAGGCACCTTCACCAGGGCAGTTCGTAAGTACGGCAAGCACATGTTCGCCCACAATCGATGTTACGCTGCGTCAAGCAGCCGCTGTGATCGGAAGGATGCCTACTCGCCCTCCATCACATGCAGGCGATCGTGAGGACCATCATCACCTTACGCTACCAGATAATCTCAAAGATTGGGCGCGAGCTTGTCGGCAATCGGAGACACGGACATCGAGACAAGAATTCTTTCGCATCCGATCGGAGTTGCGGACATCATCCATCAAGATGTCCTTCATACCTCGAGGCAGTTCTTCCTCGGATATCAACCGTCCAACGGTGAGATAGGCGGGCGCTACAAATGCAGGTGACAACGCGCGATTTCATGACCATCCTGACAGACGGCGGCTTCATCCACCTCCTGTTCCATGAGTCGAGTCCAAAGTAGTGATGTGTAGTTCTGAAACATTGATTGGCTCATGTTGTCATTAAATTTTAATGAACTGTATGTCTCTTTGGTTTGGACAGACGTTCAACTTAGATGTAATCGATGCTATTTATTAGTAGGACCATGGATCGTGCTATTAATGTCTTGCTTTTCTCTTCCGATCCTTTTGTTGCATACTTATATATTGCTTATGTATAAATGCATTGTTTGGCTTGTGCATAGAGATGCCGTCGTATCTAGTGTACAAGGGTAATGTTCGAGTCTCGATGGTGGGAGGAGTGTCGGAGACAGGTTCACCGTTCAGCGATATGATTACAAAGGTACACCACTAGGGCGGGCGGAATCTAGATCGCCCGCTATCTAGCGGAGAGAGGAGGGAGCATTGGAGGAACGGATGAAGACCAGTTTCATCGCGATGATGCTCATCGTGATGACCGCAACTCTCTTCTATGTGATGGTAGTTTAGATGATCGATATCGACTTGTAATGTGAAGACAAACTCGATACTCGCGGTCTCGATACTTGTAATGTTTTATCTTTGTTCGGTCTTTTGAATTCGGAGACTAATATGATGAATTGTATTCAGAGACTAATCTTTTATTGTATTCGATGAATCTGCTGTTGCTGTGTGCTGCTGTCTATATTCTGTCCAATAATATATTTTGTAACCTGTGCAAAAATCAGAAAAGGAAAAAAAACCTAATATTCATACTAATGGCGCATCACCTCAAGGTGCGCCATTAGTATGCCAAAGAGTACTAATGGAGCATCACTACAGAGTGCGCCATTAGTATGCCAAAGGATACTAATGGCGCATCACCCGACAGTGCGCCATTAGTATGACAAAGCACATGGTTACATATGGCCCCCTGGGAGGCATACTAATGGCGCATGGTGTTCTATACTAATGGTGCACTGCGTGTTGCGCCATTAGTATACCAGATACTAATGGCGCACCAGTGTTGCGCCATTAGTAAAAAATACTAGTGGCGTGATACTAATGGCGCATCAATAGTGCGCCATTAGTAGGCAAAACTGGTGCGCCATTAGTAGGCCTTTTCCTAGTAGTGTTCCGTTGACCGGACTTAGAGCCACTGAATCCGGCATTGACAGCCGTGTCTTCGGCGTTGTCACTATTATTGTGACACTTGTGTCTGTTCCGCCGGGGCTTGCCGTTGCTATCTCTGGCGTCCGAAGTGCCAGGATTTCTTGATGTGTTGTTGCTACGAGCCAACGAGCTATCCTCGCCCGCACAAAAGCGAGTCATGAGCGTCGTAAGGGCTGCCATGGATTTCGGCTTCTCTTGGCCGAGGTGTCGGGCAAGCCACTCGTCGCGGATGTTATGCTTAAAGGCCGCTAGGGCTTCGGCATCCGGACAGTCGACAATTTGGTTCTTTTTAGTTAAGAATCGAGTCCAGAATTTCCCGGCTGACTCTCCGAGCTGTTGGGTTATGTGACTTATGTCATCAGTGTCCGGTGGTCGCACATAAGTGCCCTGGAAGTTGTCAAGGAATGCATCTTCCAAGTTCTCCCAACTGCCAATGGAGTTTGCTTGCAGACTATTCAGCCAACACTACTAGGAAAAGGGCTATAGATGGGATGGACACTAATGGCGCACCTGTCATGTAGTGTGCCATTAGTATATACTAATGGCGCACCATGTTTTGGTACGCCATTAGTGTGGAAGACACTAATGGCGCACCAGGAACATGGTGCGCCACTAGTAACAATTTTTTTTAATTTTTCCAAACATACTAATGGCGCATCATATCTCGGTGCGCCATTACTAGTGCTAACTAGTAATGGCGCCCAGCCACCTGATCTTGCCACTCTTTTGTTGTTTATTTTTATTCTTTTTTTTGCAAACTACTAATGGCGCACTATGGCACGGTGCGCCATTACTAATTTAAACTAGTAATGGCGCCTTTGTGCCACAGTGCGCCATTAAATCTCTCTTTTTAATTTTTTGCAAAACTTCTAATGGCGCCATTAGTAACCAGGGTCGACCCCCGCTCCACCGCCGCCGCCCAACCCCCGCACCCTCACACTCTACGCCTTGCCGACCCACCGCACCTCCCCGCTCCACAGTGCCGCCGCCGACCCCAGACCGCACCCTCCCCACTCCACCGCCCGGCGACCACCGCACCCTCTCCCCGACCTGCTCCACCGTCACAAATGAATGCAACTAAAATTGCAAAAAAATACAAATTTGATTATATTTTCAAATAACAAATTTGATGATATTTTCAAATAATAAATTTGATGATATTATTTCATATTCATAAATATTTTCAAATAACAAATTTGATGATATTTTTTAAAAAAATCATTACTGTTTTTATAAAAAAATATTACTGTTATGATTTAAACAAGTTTGAACATATTTAAACACAAATAAATATCAAACATCATTTTAAATGCATAAGCCGACCCCCCGCACCCTCCCCCACTCCACCTTGTGACGACCCACCGCATCCTCCCCGCTCCACCGGCCTGCCATGACCCCGACCCGCACCCCTCCCCACCAGCGCCGCCACAGCACCACCCGCACCCTCCCCGGCCCACTCCACCATCACAAATGAATGCAACTAAAATTGTAAAAAAAACAAATTTGATTATATTTTCAAATAACAAATTTGATGATATTTTCAAATAATAAATTTGATGATATTTTTTCATATTCATAAATATTTTCAAATAACAAATTTGATGATATTTTTTAAAAAAATTATTACTGTTTTTATAAAAAATATTACTGTTATGATTTAAACAAGTTTGAACATATTTAAACACAAATAAATATCAAACATCATTTTAAATGCATAAATACAAAAAATGGGGAGCCTGGGAATTGAACACAGGACCTCCAGGTGTGTGTGTTGCGTGTTGACCAGTCGGGCTAGTGGGCGTGTTCTGATGGAGTGGGGGTTAGGTGGAATATAACCTGACCAGTCGGGCTAATAAATAAAACAAAATTCTAATGGCGCACCAGGGCAAGGTGCGCCATTAGAATCGTCGTACTTATGGGGTACTAGGGGGAGGTGCGCCATTAGAACCCTCCCCCCACTCCACCTATTTCCCTCGCACTGTGGCCTCCCTCCCTCTCTCGCCAGATCTACTCGACCCCAACCGTACGCCACCGCCCCCTTGCTCCGCCCACTTCGTCCGCCGCGCCTTGCTGCCGCCGTTTGCGGCCGCCGCCGCTGTGGTCTTCGCGCTGCCCAGCGCCGCCGCCCGACCCCTTGAGACTCCACCCGCGCCGCCCGCGCCCCGAACGGGATCGGCCGAGCGCGCGCCGCCCGCTCCTCTCCTCTCCTCCTCCCTCCGACGAGCGAGGGCCTCCTCCGGCCCCTGCAGCAGCCGGCCGAGGCCCGGCCCAGCGCCCACCCCCTGCCCTGCCGTCCTCCGCCACCGGCCCCTGCTCTCCTTCGACCGCGGCGAGCAAGGACCCGGACGAGCTCGGACCCCGACCCCAACCCCTTCGCCGACCCCGACCCCGACTCCTCCGGCGACCAGGTACCTCTCCTCCTTCCTCCTTCCTCCCTCTCTCCACCATTCCCCATTCCCTCCCTCCCTCCCCTCGACCGTGGCAGTTCTTCAGTTCTGAATAAAAACCAAAGCCAATTCTTCAGTTCAAAGCCAAATAGAGACACGAGGCAGATCCCCTAAATCCCCTAAATCTACTTACTCTGGTCTTACCATTGTCAAATTTTATTTGTCTGTTATGACTTGAGTGATGTCTGCCATTTAGGCTGGGTTTGTGGTTTCTGAACTGTATTGAAACTGACTTCTCTGAACTTGTTTAGTAAGATGATCATGTTTTTGCTGATGTTTGGTTCTGAAAATGAGTAGCAAGTATAGTAGGAAGATGATGCATAGTAGTTTTATGTTTTGTAGTAGTTGTAGTTGTGAATACGGTAGCAGTATCATGTGCTACTGTTGTGAATCTGATAGTTGTAGGAACATTAGATACTGATAACAAGCTGTCATGTTGTTTTATTAGATCTGATGGCAGTATCATGTGCTGCTGAAGATGAGTAGTTGTAGGAAGATAATGCCCTAATGGAAGTGACATGAGTATTTGGCCTGCCTTTTTTTTCTTGTAGAATTTTTTTATTGATGGTATAAATGTCAGGACCTCGATTCCAAGTCACATTGACCTAGCCGGTAACACCTCATATCACTTTGCGGCCTCACGCACGGTATTCCCACGGGTGTCGCCTTACCATGGCCTGGGACAATTTGCGCCTTTTGGCTCACGTATATGATAGTGTCGCTAGCATCCACATGACAGAGAACCCGGGCCGACATGGCTAGTCGTGAACCCAAAGCAGCGCTAACCCATGGGGACAGGCATACATGAATCACATCGAACATGTCGGTCATCAACATATGAATCCGGGCTGTAGCACTGGGCTAACAGGACTCCGGTAACCCGGGCTGTAGCAGGCTAGGCAGGACTCCGGATATCACCGCGTGACATTTCCCCGAAGGGACAGACATAGGAACGAAGTGAAACACATGCCGGCCAGTCAAGTGTCCAAAGCAGCAGTGCTAGGCTAGCAAGACTCCGGTGAACCGGGCTGTAGCGGACTACTATCGCTCAGGAAGCACTAGACTACATTTCCCCATATGAGAGGCTGCCAAGGATAAACAACTAGATTGTCGGATCCCACACATATCAAGCATTTCAAACATACACACAATATGCTCAATATGTGTAAATACAACATGGCATCACAACATAACTCTACGACTCAAATATTTATTCATTAGGCTCCGAGGGCGAGATATTACAAACATGGGTCTCATGACCCAACACTCGAAACATACAAGTCAAAGCACAAGCGGAAGCTTAACATGTCCGAGTGGAGACATCTACAAATGAAAAGAGGTGAGAAGCGACTATCTACGAGATCTGCCGAGGCACAAGATCGTAGCTGAGGTATCAAGCTAAACGTCGAAGTCCACACGGAACTACTAGCGAGGCTGACATCTCTCTGCAAAACATAAACTAAGAAAACGTGAGTACAAATGTACTCAGCAAGACTTACATCAGAACTAACTACATATGCATCATTATCAACAAAGGGGGTGGTGGAGTTTGACTGCAGCAAGCCAGCTTTAACTCGGTGGCTATCCTGAACTACGACTGCAAGTAACTCTTTTGAGGTGGCGCACAAGAGTCCACATATTCACCAATCAATACACCACTATGGATCCGATCCCGTCTTCCTATGAGAACGCCATCGATAGCACTCACGCTTATCTTGCGCATTTTAGAGTATCCACTTTCACTTGTCTATGAACTGATATAGGCAACCCAGAAGTCCTTCTCATGGACACGGCTATTCGAATAGATCATATTAACCCTGCAGGGTGTACTTCTTCACACGCTCTCACCACTTACGCCGTTTTTACGACATGTACTCGGCAACCTTCAAGCGGAAGCCCAGCGTGGGTGTCGACCACGACCTACCTAAACACTCCGTCTCTAGTCGGGTTTATCGCCTATTCGGGTTCCATCCGCAAGGAGTCCGGCCGAGGTTTCCACTAACAGCCCCGAACAATGTGTGCAGGGTTCCCGATATGCCAAACGGGCATTCGTTACACCGGGCCACAGTGTATCTACCGCATCATAGCCCACCCCTAGGGTCAGCGCTACGCACGGCCTCCAACACATATCCTACAAACACCAGAAACTAGTTGCAACTCCTGGATAGAGAACAAGGGTGGTTAAGAAGCCGAGAGGGTCCATTGGTTTCGGGCCCAATGCGTGGTAGTAACTGTTTCATGGATCACAAACACAGAACTCAGTTCCTGAGGATGGCTGCAATGAGACAACCCACCATGTACTCCTACATGGCCTCTCACCGCTACCTTTACAAAATCGTGTTCACACACTTAGCTCTCAACAGTAGGACATGGTTACACACCTCCGATTCATCCTCGATGAATCAGATATGACTCAACTCTAAGCAGTAGCAGGCATGACAAACAAGCATGAATGAGTAGGCACAACAGGGCTCAAGAAACTCCTACTCATGCTAGTGGGTTTTATCTATTTACTGTGGAATGACATGTCATGCAGAGGATAAAGGGGTTCAGCTACCGCAGCAAGTAACAGATGAATCGTTGTTGTCCTAATGCAGTAAAAAGAGCAGGAGCGAGAGAGTGGGATTATATCGGAATGAACAAGGGGGTTTTGCTTGCCTGGCACTTCCGAACATAATATAGCTCTTCATCGTCGAAACCACGTCTATTGAGAGGGAACAACCACCGACAAACAAGAAGAAACACAATCAATGCAATGCACAAACAAATGAATGACATGTCATGTTAAGGAATTGAATTGACCTAATGCAGCAGTAAGCCAAGTTAATTGAAGTGGAATTCGAACAAGGTTAAACTCCAACTCCAAATGCTAGATCATAAATTACCCTAATCATGATTCATCCTATTCAGTGAGGTTAACTTGTTCAATCATGCATGAAAGTGCCATAAACAGATTCTTCATATTTTTCTGATCATTTTTCATATATAATTTGTTTGATTTGGAGTTACGGTTGAATTACTATGAATTTTTGAAGTTAGCATTATTTTCTGAAATTTCCTGGATAAGAATAAATCCAGAAAATAATTAACTACATCAGCACTGCATCACTGTGACGTCAGCGATCAACGGGCGCGGTCCAGGACTGACCAGTGGGTCCAGTCAACAGCCTGGTCAACAAAGTCAACCTGATGTGTGGCCCGGTGGTTTAGTCTAAGTTAAACAGGGAATAAATCCTGGGGTTAATTAGCGTGTGGGGCCCATCCGTCAGTGGCACGGTGATTAGCTAATGGTGTCATTAGTGTTAACTAAGTGTGCCACGTCGGCTCGCCGGAGTCCCACCGGCGGTGACCAAATCTATGGCCGGGGCTGCGCTATAGGCGGCGTATGGACGCGCGAAGGCCACCAGAAGGTAGCCCGAGCATGCCTGCATCTAGCTAGCCGCACGGGAGGCCGCGTGGTCGCCGGAATCGACGACGGCGAGCGCACCCGCGGTGGCCGGAGTTCGGGCGTGGAAGGGGTCGGCCTTCGGTGCACTAGAGGAGAAACCGAAGGGCGCTCCGGGCTCCTGGAAGGGCGGCGAACATGGTGGCGCTTCGGCGCAAGCTGGGTGGCCACAGCCACGGCGGTGAGAACTCTGACGGCGATGAGCTCTCGGGTCCGGTGGTTAGTGCGGCTCTGCACGCAAAGGAGGAAGATAGGAGAGGGAAAGCGGCGAGGTGCTCACGGCGAGGCCGTCGGGGTGCTCGATGGGCTCGGGAGGTCGGTGCAGGCGGGCAGCGGTGGCGATCTCGGCGGACGGGGTTGAAGAAGGCGGCGTGGTCGTCGTTTGAGGGCGTCGGGCTTGCGCTTGTTGAGGGAAAGCTTCACGGCATCGAGGCGGACAACGGGGATAGCACGGAGAGGCGTGGGGACGGCTGTGGCCACGGTGGTCGGCGATGGTGGTGAGGGTGGCGTTGGCCGCGTCTGGCGTGAGAGATCTGAGAGGGAGGAGGAGCACGAGGAGAGTGAGAGAGGGTCGAGAGGCGGTGGAGTGCAGCGTGGGGCGACCAGCGGTCGGGGAGGGCACGTGGGCGGGGAGGAGCCGTGGCGGCTGTCCCACGATCAGGCACGCAGTTGCTTCTCCTCCTGGCAGGAGGAAGAAGATAGTGCTGCCCCTGGTGGGCCGGGCTGGCTTTGGCCAGTAGGCCACTACAGTGGTGGGCTGCACGGTAAGGTTCCTCTCTCTCTCTCTCTTACTTAATTGTTTCTGTTTTCTATTTTATTTCTCTGTTTTGAATTAGTACAAATACTAATTCATTTTGTAAATCTAACAAAATTGTGGGCACTATTTGAATTATTTCCAATAGCCCTCAAATGCTTTCAAGATTATTTGGACATTTAAAATATTTTATAAATTTAAATGTCCAAATTCAAATCTATGATTTAATTAAAAATCTAGAATAGCCTCCAAAATATGAAACCATTTTTGGCGAGAGGGTTTAGCCAGGAGCAAAGATGGTGAGCATTTATGAAGGGCATTTTGGGTTCATTGAAAATTTTTAAGTTTGAACCTAGTTGAATTCATTTGGTGCTAGGGTTTCAACATCCCCATTTCAAGTTTCTTAGGAATTTAAACATGATGACATGATGAGCAGGCAAAGTCAAGCAAGGGCTGATCTGGGGCTGTGACAGCTCACCCCCACTAAACAAGAATCTCGTCCGAGATTGAAGGCGTGAGTAAGAAGGCGGAGGGACACTAGTTAACACGAACTTGTCGATCCAATTGCCCTTCGAAGATGTTGGTTCATTGCTCCAATTGAACTTGGCGTCCTTGCTTTGAAATCTTCATCCAACATGATGGCGACAGAAAGAAACTCTATAGGAAACGATCTCCTCGAAGATCGAGCACTCAAGATCAACTCGTGGAATGAGATGTTGAAACATCTCGAGTTGAGACACAAAACACACTGAGAGGGATGGAATAACAAATAACGAGGTTGATTTGGTGGGCAACAATTCCACGCTTAGAGAGATGGTGGATGGTGTCAAGGTGGCGAGGAAATAATTGCCATGATTCCATAACGGGGCACCTTGGGGAAGGTGACTCGTAGAGTTATTACCTTAAATGGCAAAAAGGATTACTTTTGATACAGAGATCATTGGAACCCTTCATACCAGCTTAAGGCAATTTACAATTGATCGTTTGAAAGAGCTCGAAGAAATGACATACTCGAACTAGGATGGATGATGTGGGCTACCTTGTTGAAAACAACGTAATGGATGAATTTTGCTTATCATCGGAGATGGATGGGACCCATGGTAAGTCCACGTTTGAAGATGATATTGGATAGCAACTATCGAGAAGGGCAGCCCATGGGGAATTGGCACAATGGCGGTGCAAACTGGGAACAAGATGCAACTGTTGGGAATGTTCCAATCATCATATATGCCTGAGATTCAGATCCGATTGGTAATAGGATACTTCAGACTCAGCATGTCTGAAGAGAAAGTTTGCAACACAATTCGATGAGATGGCGTTGCGAGATTCTCGAGGAATGAACCAAGGTAGCAAGATCCAAAACATGAGCTGGTTCTGCTAAACACATGTGAACACGTTGTCCCAGACAAGCATGACCACATGGTAGCCTTACAACAAAACACTACCAAGTTCAGGTGGGGAACCATCATCAAGGAGAACGAAGTCCTTGCATAAGGCATGCTCTTAAGAAGGAACTTCTTCTCCTTGAACAAATCAGTTAGTCGCTTGGTGTGCTAGGGATACATATGGAATGAAGGTTGCGAGCCTGTCAAACCATAGCATACTTCGCACATGCATGACTGACTTGGGAGGGTACCAGGGGAACAAAAACAATCTTTCTCGAACTCACGGCGACAATTTGCACCAAATGCACGTGAATCAAAGAAAGTCACTTCTTTCGTCCAGCATATTCTTCACAAATGGAACATGAAGATAATGCTTATAAAAGTTTCCAACACTAGGTTGATGTTCAACATGAGTCATGGGGGAGACAAAATGCTGCTGATGGGCTCAACAGCAACTCATCAATATTTCCATATCACTGAACTTCCGCCATCATGTGAACACGGTGATAGTATTGGTCAGACCAAAAGATGTAATGGTGTATGCTCGAGGGATCAACCACGAGTAAGACAACATTATGAATATCGTTGGTTCTGATTTGATTTGACAATAACCCACACTCAAATCAAGGCTTTGATAAGACAATAGATCCAACAATTGACCACGAGGATCAATCAATGAAGATATCATCTTTCTTCAACACACACACACACACAGACAGAAGATATCCCTTAGAGATGAACTAAGTTAAGCAAAGCTTTATCTTCCAACTCTCCAAGTTGTTGTCTAGCTCAACCAACTAGCTCAGAGATATCCAACACAGATTCTTGGAGAAAGGGTGGTTTATAGGGATAAACCAACTTGATCACAAGCTCAACATAGAGGTCAGGTGACGACCTGATGATACTTCCGAGAGGATATTCGGAAAATCACGAACCACCAATATGTTGCTAAGCTCGAGAACAATCTTGCTTTTCACGGCAAGACGATATGATCAAAAGAGCGAGGAGCCGATACGATCCCAACTCATTGATCAAAGAGTGCACCCGGAAATAAGGACTAGGTGGCACGATCAACCTTAGGATGATGATTTAACAACCAACACGCTAAGAATGAGAATATTGTCCATTTACTACCAAGCAACTCGTTGCTAGGAGTATTGTTTTCACACATCACAGTACACTTGTCGGCATTTCGGTTACAACAACTTGGGACCGAGGAATGAATAGTGATGGCGAGAAGTATCACTGCGTCAAGAATTCATAAGAGAAGGTGCAATTCTCATGATGTTCCTGACATAAAGTGGGTAATACTTCAAGATAGAACAGAATCAAAAGCTTGATTGCATTTGATCTGCGGATTACGGCTGCTTTGACCCAATCCTGGATATGGATGAGGTACTGGAGTTTGTTTCTCCTAGTCATTCCAGAACAAAATGGCTTGACGGACCACAAGAAAAATGGGCATCGATGAGGACGAGAGCATGACTACTCCTGACTATCAACTGATAGACGGGGATCGGAATACAAATAAGGAGGAACAACTCAAGGAAATATAACTTTTCGAGTTGTGGAGGAATGGATTAGTATATCGAGCAAAGCTCAACATTTCTCCCGGATAACCCATGCAGAGAAGGTAGAACTGGCAGAGTCACAATTATGAATGGAGAACTCTTCAAGAGTACTCTGATTGCGATCTTTAGGCTCAAAGAGGAACTTCTGCCATAACTAGTTCATGGTATTTGGAAGAAGGAAATACCATGGACCTCGAGGACTATCGCAAAGTTACTAATATCCTAAAGGAACTAGCAAATACTAACAACATGAAGTAGGGTGAATCTCGGGTTCAAGAACCCAGGAATAGAATGCCTACTAACTAATAACATCACGGGATGCTTTCAAGAATAATGGCCAGAATCATCACACTGGGGATACAAAAGCATTGCTAAATTGCTAGGTGACTTCCTAAACACCTAGGGTCATAATAATAGCTCCAACATCTACGCCGAGGCAACAAAGTACCTCAACTTACCGATTAGTGTGCTTATTCTGACCAAAAGGACATCGGGAACGGAAGGAAAGGATTTGCAAATGCATCAGACTATTTAGAGACCTGGGATGACTCGGACAGCATAACGGTTGTAAATGCTCAAAATGATTTGAGACATCCTGCAAAATGGTGGCATAACCACTCAACATCACAATATCAAGATTCCGAGATCAACAGTTAACATACAGAAATAGTAGGAACTGAACTGAGGCTTAAAACCAACAATCTTAAAGGTCTATGGATTAGTAACACGTCATCCTGATAGATAGATGAGAAGCCTAGTTCTTAACCCCGTAGAAGAGAAGAGGATGACTCAGATCAGAAGGCCATGAGGTATAAGGAGTAAAAAGAGCCTTACGTTCCCTTCCCAATCAATTCCTTACATAACTAAAGCATTTCTAGACACAACTTCGACCAGTTTGACTTGGTAATCCTACAGGCAGTCAGGCTCTGATACCAACGCTGTCAGGACCCCGATTCCAAGTCACATTGACCTAGCCGGTAACACCTCATATCACTTTGCGGCCTCACGCACGGTATTCCCACGGGTGTCGCCTTACCATGGCCCGGGACCGTTTGCGCCTTTTGGCTCACGTATATGATAGTGTCGCTAGCATCCACATGACAGAGAACATGGGCCAACATGGCTAGTCGTGAACCCAAAGCGGCGCTAACCCATGGGGACAGGCATACATGAATCACATCGAACATGTCGGTCATCAACGTATGAATCCGGGCTGTAGCACTGGGCTAACAGGACTCCGGTAACCCGGGCTGTAGTAGGCTAGGCAGGACTCCGGATATCACCGCGTGACATTTCCCGAAGGACAGACATAGGAAAGTGAAACACATGCCGCCAGATCAAGTGTCCAAAGCAGTAGTGTTGGGCTAGCAGGACTCCGGTGAACCGGGCTGTAGCGGACTACTATCGCTCAGGAAGCACTAGACTACATTTCCCCATATGAGAGTCTGCCAAGGATAAACAACTAGATTGTCGGATCCCACACATATCAAGCATTTCAAACATACACACAATATGCTCAATATGTGTAAATACAACATGGCATCACAACATAGCTCTACGACTCAAATATTTATTCATTAGGCTCCGAGGAGCGAGATATTACAAACATGGGTCTCATGACCCAACACTCAGAGCATACAAGTCAAAGCACAAGCGGAAGCTTAACATGTCTGAGTACAGACATCTACAAATGAAAAAGAGGCTGAGAAGCCTGACTATCTACCAGATCCTGCAGAGGGCACAAGATCGTAGCTGAGGTATCAAGCTAAACGTTGAAGTCCACACGGAACTACTAGCGAGGCTGACATCTCTCTGCAAAACATCAAATAAGCAAACGTGAGTACAAATGTACTCAGCAAGACTTACATCAGAACTAACTACATATGCATCATTATCAACAAAGGGGGTGGTGGAGTTTGACTGCAGCAAGCCAGCTTTGACTCGGTGGCTATCCGAACTACGATCGCAAGTAACTCTTTTGAGGTGGCGCTTTACGAGTCCACATATTCACCAATCAATACACCACTATGGATCCGATCCCGTCTTCCTACGAGAACGCCATCGATAGCACTCACGCTTATCTTGCACATTTTAGAGTATCCACTTTCACTTGTCTATGAACTGATATAGGCAACCCAGAAGTCCTTCTCCGCGGACACGGCTATTGAATAGATCATATTAACCCTGCAGGGTGTACTTCTTCACACGCTCTCACCACTTACGCCGTTTATACACGACATGTACTCGGCAACCTTCAGCGGAAGCCCAACGTGGGTGTCGGCCACAGCCTACCTAAACACTCAAGTCTCTAGTCCGGGTTTATCGCCTATTCGGGTTCCATCCGCAGGAGTCCGCCGAGGTTTCCACTAACGGCCCCGAACGATGTGTGCAGGGTTCCCGAGATACCAAACGGGCATTGATTACAACCGGCCACGGTGTATCTACCGCATCATAGCCCACCCCTAGGGTCAGCGCCACGCACGGCCTCCAACACATATCCTACAAACACGAAACTAGTTGCAACTCCCGGACATAGAACAAGGGTGGTTAAGAAGCCGAGAGGGTCCATTGGTTTCGGGCCCAATGCGTGGTAGTAACTGTTTCATGGATCACAAACACAGAACTCAGTTCCTGAGGACGGCTGCAATGAGACAACCCACCATGTACTCCTACATGGCCTCTCACCGCTACCTTTACCAAATCGTGTTCACACACTTAGCTCTCAACAGTAGGACATGGTTACACACCTCCGATTCATCCTCGATGAATCAGATCTGACTCAACTCTAAGCAGTAGCAGGCATGACAAACAAGCATGAATGAGTAGGCACAACAGGGCTCAAGCAACTCCTACTCATGCTAGTGGGTTTCATCTATTTACTGTGGAATGACAGGTCATGTAGAGGATAAAGGGGTTCAGCTACCGCAGCAAGTAACAGATGAATCGTTGTTGTCCTAATGCAGTAAAAAGAGCAGGAGCGAGAGAGTGGGATTATATCGGAATGAACAAGGGGGTTTTGCTTGCCTGGCACTTCCGAACATAATATAGCTCTTCATCAGTGTCATCGATCTCATCGTCGAAACCACGTCTATCGAGAGGGAACAACCACCGACAAACAAGAAGAAACACAATCAATGCAATAAACAAACAAATTAATGACATGTCATGTTAAGGAATTGAATTGACCTAATGCAGCAGTAAGCCAAGTTAATTGAAGTGGAATTCGAACAAGGTTAAACTCCAACTCCAAATGCTAGATCATAAATTACCCTAATCATGATTCATCCTATTCAGTGAGGTTAACTTGTTCAATCATGCATGAAAGTGCCATAAACAGATTCTTCATATTTTTCTGATCATTTTTCATATTTAATTTGTTTGATTTGGAGTTACGGTTGAATTACTATGAATTTTTGAAGTTAGCATTATTTTCTGAAATTTCCTGGATAAGAATAAATCCAGAAAATAATTAACTGCATCAGCACTGCGTCACTGTGACGTCAGCGGTCAACGGGCGCCGTCCAGGTCAAACTGGCCAGTGGGTCCAGTCAACAGCCACGTCAGCAAAGTCAACCTGACGTGTGGCCCGGTGGTTTAGTCTAAGTTAAACAGGGAATAAATCCTGGGGTTAATTAGCGTGTGGGGCCCATCCGTTAGTGGCACGGTGATTAGCTAACGTTGTCATTAGTGTTAACTAAGTGTGCCACGTCGGCTCGCCGGAGTCCCACCGGCGGTGACCAAATCTACGGCGGAAGCTCGCCGGGGCTGCGCTATAGGCGGCGTATGGACGCGCGGAGGCCACCAGAAGGTAGCCCAAGCATGCCCGCATCTAGCTAGCAGCACGGGAGGCCGCGTGGTCGCCGGAATCGACGACGGCGAGCACACCCGCGGTGGCCGGAGTTCGGACGTGGAAGGGGTCGACGCTACGGTGCACTAGAGCAGAAACCGAAGGGCGCTGCGGGCTCCTGGAAGGGCGGCGAACATGGTGACGCTGGCCAGCGCAAGCCGGGTGGCCCTCGCCACGGCGGTGAGAACTACGGCGGCGATGAGCTCTGGTGCGGTGGTTAGTGCGGCTACCGCACGCAAATGAGGAAGAGAGGAGAGGGAAAACGACGAGGTGCTCACGGCGAGGCCGTCGGGGTGCTCAGTAGGCTCGGGGGAGGTCCGGTGCAGGCGGAACGGCGGTGACGATCTCGACGGACCGGGGTTGAAGAAGACGGCGTGGTCATCGTTTGAGGGCGTCCGAGCTTGCGCTTGTTGAGGGGAAAGCTTCACGGCGTTGAGGCGGACAGCGGGGATAGCACGGAGAGGCGTGGGGACGGCTGTGGCCGCGGTGGTCGGCGACGGTGGCGAGGGTGGCGTTCGGCCGTGCGCGTGAGAGAGAGACAGAGGGGAGGAGGAGCACGGGGAGAGTGAGAGAGGGTCGAGGCGGCAGGAAGTGCAGCGTGGAGGCGACCAGGCAGTCGGGGGGCACGTGGGCAGGGAGGAGGAGCGGCGGCTCGTGCTCACAAGATCAGACGCAGCTGCTTCTCCTCTGGCGGGAGGGAGAAAGCAGTGCTACCCCTAGTGGGCCGGGCTGGCTTTGGCCAGTAGGCCACTACAGTGGTGGGCTGCACGGTAAGGTTCCTCTCTCTCTCTCTCTCTTACTTAATTGTTTCTGTTTTCTATTTTATTTCTCTGTTTTCAATTAGCAAAAATACTAATTCATTTTGTAAAATCCTGACAAAAATTGTGGGCACTATTTGAATTATTTCCAATAGCCCTCAAATGCTTTCAAGATTATTTGGACATTTAAAATATTTTATAGAATTTAAATGTCCAAATTCAAATACTTATGATTTAATTAAAAAATCCAGAATAGCCTCCAAAAATATGAAACCATTTTTGGCAGAGGGTTTAGCCAGGAGCAAAGATGGTGAGCATTTATGAAGGGCATTTTGGGTTCATTGAAATTTTTTAAGTTTGAACCTAGTTGAATTCATTTGGTGCTAGGGTTTCAACATCCCCATTTCAATTTTCTTAGGAATTTAAACATGATGACATGATGAGCAGGCAAAGTCAAGCAAGGGCTGATCTGGGGCTGTGACAATAAACGAATCAGAGACTCGCTAGGTAGGTTCTCCTAATTAATTAGAAATGATGCCTCTTGCAATTAGGGGGAATATTGCAACCTACTGCTAAACTAGATCATGAATATGTCATTGCTTTTCAGTGAGCTCCTAAGTGTACTATTATTCATTTATGATAGTTTGTGAGATACAGAAATAGAGAAATTTAAGTTTGTAATGGCTAACAGCCAGACATGTGAATCTGTTCTTGATACACCTTTTCCCTTTTCTTAGAATCATCATATACAAATTAGAACCTTTCTAACATCTGCATATTTCAGGTTTCCAAGGAGGTAAAGGAAGTGAAGTTCAGACAGTGCAGCAGCAGCAACACCTCCAAGGTGAGAAATATGTTCCTATTTATCTTTTTTTTGCTCAAGTTCTTCAGTACATCATATAATATAGAGAAGTGCAGATCAAGTGGTGAAATAATATACATCTGGCCACTTAAGTCATCCTTCCCTTTAAGCGGTGATGCCTTCGATGTCACACAATAATGTTTGTTGCAAGAACATTCTGCTCTTAGTGTTCTTTTGTTTACAAACATCCTGCTTATATATATATTGATGATGAGTCTTGTTGAAACCTTACATATGTTGGTTCCTGCTTATTTGCTCCAATGGCACAAACTTGAGCTGCTAGCATAAAAAGTGTTGCAGGCGACAGACGGTGAGGAGCTACTGTCAAAAACTTGAGCTACTGTCAAAAAATTCAGTTAGGTACAGTTAGCATCATGTAAGAAAATGGCCATAATGTGCCCTGATAATGATGTATTTTGTCATAAAAATATATAGTGGACTGCCATGATAATGCCATGGTCCTGTGTTTGCAAGCTGTCATAATCTTCAGTTTACTTGACTTTTGAGCCTGCTAGTAGTTTACTTCCATGAGTTGTTTTCTTGACATGGCACATTTGCAATGGAGTTTTATATATCTTTAGACACTATTCATTAACAGCAAGTCAGTTTTGCTGTTGTTATGCCTGTATTCACTGCTGTTGCTGCTGTACTTGTGATGATGTTGTACTTGTGATGATGCTACTTGTGATTTTCTGAAATGACCCATTGGCGACTTCATTACACGGGGATAATGATTTTGCAGGTACCCCGAGAGGCCCTTGAGTTTGCCGGAATGTCAATTAACTTCCGTACCGGCAAATTCGGGTACTCCATATGTCCTATTTTCAGCAAAGGTCATGCTGAAATTTTACGTGAATTTTAGCATGACTTTGCTAAAAAACGGACATATGGGGTACTTGCTACTAATGCATGGGCCGGGGTATCTTAGTACTTAGTTCAGTAGGATCAACTGCCCCTTTATTCTTGCTGCATTAAACCATAGGTGGCAATAGAGCCAAGTGATTAGTGCCAAGTGATTAGGCCCAACCTAGGGTGCCTCGGCATCGATAAACCCTAAATGATGAAGACTTAACTTAGCATTTATCTTTTAGGATGCCTTGGCGTCGACAAACCCTAAATGATAAAAGCTTAGCTTTTAGGATGCCTCGGTGTCAACAAACCCTAAATGATGAGACCATGATCTTGTTCCTTGACAACAACCAACTTTTTGACCAAACTTTTTCCCTATTTAGAGCGAAACATGGCCCACAACGATGAGGCCGGCGGTTCGGGTGGTGTTGGGGATATAACTATTTGTGTAAGCCACCCAGGAGGGGCCGGGTTACGTAAAGAAGATTCACCAGAAAGAGGCCCAAGACCAAGCATGAAGATGGCGGTTTAATGGCCTAAGGCCCACAGGCGGCTTAAGGCCCGTTGTAGTAAACCGCCACAATGGCATGACTTGTATCATAAGGTAGATTTAACTAGTCAACGAGCCGGATACTATCTATAAGCCGACCGGGACTCTGTAAGCCGCAGGGCGTCAACCCGTGTATATAAGGGGACGACCTGCTGGCGGCTTAGGGCAGGAAACAACCCATCGAGAGCCGGGCATAGCGTATTCCGCTCCCTGGTCATCGAAACATCAAGCAATACCAACCCAACTAGACGTAGGCTTTCCTTCTCCGCAAGGGGCCGAACTAGTATAAACCCTCTCGTGTCCTTTGTCCTGATTAACCCCTTTAAGCTTCCTAGTTGCGATGGCTCCACGACTAAGTCCTTGCACGAGGACATCTGCCATGACAATTCCACGACGGTTGGCGCCCACCGTGGGGCAGCGCGCAGTGGTTGAGTTCTTGAAGGGAAGCTTCGAAGGGCTCAAGGGATACGCCGTGGGCCGGATGACCAAGAGTCGTCGCGGTAAGATCTACATCGACAACGAAGGCTGGGGCCCCGAGGCCGACTCAATTGAGTACGGGTACCGGGTCCCCTTTGGCGGAATCCACGTCTTCATCGGCCGGATTGGTGAGCCGGGCCCTGAGCCGGACAACTGCACCAACCTCGTCGAGATGGCTCAGCGTGCGAGACCCGCCCTAGTTCAACCTGTCATGAAGCGTGCCTTCGTGGGCTGTGTCCATGGAGAAGAACTTCCTGAAGGATCTAAAGATGGCGGTGAGAGGGCCGTCCCATCGGATGATGATTCGTCCGCCGGTTCAACAGATTCTTTGTATCAGGTCCAAGAGGGCATGCTTGGGGGCTGTTCTGACGACTCTAGCATTCCGGACTTCTATGAGCCGCCGAGCTGGGCAGGAGTCTTCATGGCTGGTACTCAACCCGGTCAAAACTCGACGGTTGCAACAGCAATAACGTCCGGGTCAGGAGCAGCCGGGGCAGGAGGCCCTGTGCGCCCGCCGGCTCAGGTGCTGATGGATCTTATGGACAAGTTGACGGCCCTGCTAACCACCAAAGTTATTCCTGCAAATCAAGATGAGCATAACGTGGAGGTGGCGAAGGTGCGTGAGGAGATAGCCCTGGCCAAGGAGGCCTTGGCGGCTGAGGATACCGGGTTAGCTACGGAGCGGGCGGCTTTGGACGCACGGGCGCAGCGACTCCAGTCAGAGGCTTTCGAGCTTAATATGAGCCTGAACGCGTCTAATGAGGTCATGAGGAGGAGACATCAGAAAACCCAGTCCCGTCTGCCTCCGGTTTACGATCCTCAAAATCTTTTCACGACACCCGGAGCTGGTCCTAGCAACCCGCCCGAGGCCAATCAGCTTATGACACCCGGAGCTGGAGGACCGGTTTAGCCCCGAGAGGTGGCACCTCCTCACGGGAGTATGGCCCCGCCCCGGTACATACCAATACCACCGGGTCACTTCTCCAACCCCATGGAGAACTTGATAGCAGCATCGGCGCGTCTGGCGGCTCTTCCAGTGGACGGTGATGACCCGACGGCAGTGGAAACCCGGAGGGTCAGAGATCTTATTCAGACGGCCTTGGCGCAGCAGCAGACCTATTCTTATAGCAGGGACATGATTCATTCAACTCCTCCGCCTTGGCCAGCACCTCGTCAAAACCGGAGCCCGAGTTACAGCAGGCACATGGAGTCAGAAGCTTTATCAAGCAACGCCCAGCGTCGTAACCAACCCGGTGCAGGACCGAATACGTCAGGAGGACGAGTGGGCAGCTTAGTTAGCGGCTCAGCAGGCGGCATATGAAGGTCTCCCAGAGTATCCGATAACTTCTGTTGGAGCAGGAGTGGCCACTAGAACCGGTGGTGTCCCTTGTTTGGTGCCGGCTCTGCGGGATGTACGTCTGCCCAAGGATTTCAAGGGACCTCGAAAGGTGCCGAATTACACGGCCGACTTATAGCCTGGGGCATGGATCGAAAGTTACGAGATGGCCATGGAGCTATTGGAGGTCAGCGACGCAGCAATGGCTAAGTATTTCACCATGATGTTAGATGGAACGGCCCGGTCTTGGCTAAAAGGTTTGCCTCCCAATTCCATCAGTTCATGGGCAGAGCTAAAGGCCCGATTTATCCAGAACTTCAAGGACACTTGCAAGCAGTCTATGTCGATTGTGGACTTGACCAATTGTAAGCAGGAGGAGGGTGAATCCACAACTCATTGGGTGCGCCGGGTCAAGGAAATAATACACTCATCTGATAAGATGGATGCCGGCTCTGCGGTACTTATGCTCCATCAGAATTGTTGCTTTGAGCCGCTGAGGCAGAAGCTGGGGCGCCTTAAGCGTGATTGCAATGATATGGGTACGCTGATGGCAGCCTTAGTCAAATACGCAAATTCTGATAGTACCAAGGATCCCGCGTCCGATGAGGAAAAGACAGGGAAGGGAAAGAAGAACGACAATGGAAAGGGTCAGCAGCATAACCCGGTAAGTCAAGGAGGCAACAAGCGTAAGGCGGAGGGTAACCCGGAGTTTGTGGCCAATGCTAATGCACAAGGTAACAACCAGAAACGTAAGGGGAGACCGCCCCCTCGATCTGGCGGCTCAGGCCCATCTCTTGAGCAGCTTCTGAATGAGCCTTGCCCGAGACACGTTACTCGGGAGCGTCCCGCCACCCACTTATGGAAAGACTGCGCGATCATGAAGGCTTTTAAGAATTCTAACATGTTCAATGGCAATCACGGATCAGGCGGCGGCTCAGGGGCCGGTGGCTTTCATGGCCCCGGTGGCGGTTCAAGTTCTAGCTTTCAGGGAGGTCAAGGTGGCTATACTCAGCAGCAACCCGGTCAAGGGGGACAGCAGCAGCAGCAGTAAGGTTATCAGAGCCGTCCAAAGCAGCTGAATGGTGGGAAATACCATGTGTTCACCACTAACTTGTGCAAACGTGACCAGAAGGTTCATAAGAGGGCTGTGAATTCTGTTGAGCCGGCGGTTCCCCGTTACTTGAGGTGGTCAGAGCAGCCCATCATATGGAGCAGGGAAGATCACCCCCTCTGGGTTGATAACCCGGGTCAGTTGGCCCTGGTGGTGGCCCCTCAGGTTGGTGGATATAAATTCACTATGGTACTCATGGACGGAGGAAGCAGCATCAATATTCTCTATTATGAGACCTTTCGCCGCATGGGGTTGACTGATAAGGACTTGAGGACGTCCAACACTGTCTTTCATGGGGTGGTACCTGGTAAATCGGCATATCTAGTTGGTAAGATCGAGCTGGAAGTAGCCTTTGGAAATGAATATGATTCCAGGGCTGAGAAACTGATGTTTGAGTTAGTCAAAAATCAGGAGCCCGTATCACGCTCTATTTGGACGACCGGCTTATGCCAAGTTCATGGCACGACCGTGTTATGTTTATCTACAGCTCGAGATGCCGGGTTACAAGGGCACCATCACTTTGTGCATGGGAGTCGAAGGTAGCCTTGGAGCGAAGAAGGCGGCGCGGCTTATGCTGAATCTGTTTGTGCGAAGAGGAGCTGAAGTTTTATCAAAATAATGTTGACCCGGTGGATATGACCTCTTTAAAGAAGCCAACCACAGAGCAAGACTCGGCGTTGAAATTTAAGTCGGCCGCCGAGACAAAACTGGTCGACTTCACTCCAGGAGACTCTTCCAAGCATTTCAGCATTAGTACCAATTTGGATCCCAAATAGGAAGGCGCGCTCATCGAGTTCATCCGTGAGAACCGGGACATCTTTGCATGGAAACCTTCTGACATGCCGGGTGTCCCGAGAGAACTCGCTGAGCACACTCTTAATATTGATCCGAAGTATAAGTCGGTCAGGCAATTTCTCCGACGGTTCAATGAGGAAAGACGGAAAGCTATCGGGGAAGAGGTCGCTCGGCTCTTAGCGGCTGGGTTCATCGTGGAAGTTTCTCACCCGGAGTGGTTGGCTAACCCGGTGCTTGTGCTCAAGAAGAACGACACCTGGCGGATGTGTGTAGATTACACGGACTTAAATAAAGCTTGTCCGGCTGATCCCTTTGCTCTACCCCGTATTGATCAAATCATTGATGCTACAGCGGGTTGCGAGCGTTTGAGTTTTTTGGATGCTTACTCTGGTTATCATCAGATCAAAATGGCAGTTAAGGACCAGGAGAAGACGGCTTTCATTACTCCGTTTGGAGCCTTCTGCTATGTATCTATGCCATTTGGGCTCAAGAGTGCCCAGGCGACTTATCAGCGGTGTGTACAGAATTGTCTCCACAATCAGATTGGGCGCAATGTTCATGCTTATGTAGATGACATTGTGGTGAAGTCCAGAGAGAAGGAAACCTTGATATCTGATTTAAAGGAAACCTTTGATAATCTCCGGGTCTATAAGATGATGCTTAACCCGGACAAGTGTGTATTTGGTGTACCTGCAGGCAAACTTTTGGGATTCCTGGTCTCGAACAGGGGCATTGAAGCTAACCCGGAGAAGATCAAGGCGATTACCTCTCTGGCTAAACCGGCGTGCATCAATGATGTTCAGCGACTGGCGGGTCGCATCGCTGCTTTAAGCCGATTCATATGCCGATTAGGTGAGAAGGCTCTACCACTGTATCAGATGATGAAGAAAACAGACACTTTTGTCTGGAGTGAGGCTGCTGAGCTGCCTTTGAAGATTTAAAGAGACAATTGTATGAGCCACCGGTTCTTGCGGCTCCCATTGATAAAGAGCCGTTGTTGTTGTATGTTGCTGCTAACTCACGAGCTGTTAGTGTTGCCATCATGGTGGAGCGTAAGGAGGCTGGCAAGGAGCATCCGGTTCAAAGGCCGGTTTATTACATCAGTGAGGTGCTCATAGAGTCCAAGCAAAGATATCTGCATCAGCAGAAACTTGTTTATGGGGTGTTCATGGCAAGCCAGAAGCTAAAGAAGTACTTCCTAGGTCATCCTATAACTGTGGTAAGTTCTGCCCCTTGGGGGACATCATCCAGAAAAGAGAAGCCACAGGACGAGTCGCCAAGTGGGCCATTGAGCTTGGGCCTCACGGTTTGAAGTATGTGCCACGTACAGCTATCAAGTCTCAAGCCTTGGTGGACTTTATCAATGATTGGACGAGTTGCGAGCACGGAGGAGAAGCGGATAACACGTATTGGACTATTCACTTCGATGGGTCCAGGCAGTTGGAAGGCTCGGGGGCTGGAGTCGTTTTAACTTCCCCCCGAGGTGAAAAATTTTGCTATGTGCTCCGGCTTATGTTTCCTTGTACTAACAATGCAGCTGAATACGAGGCTTTACTCCATGGTCTCCGGATGGCCAAAGAGATGAATTTGAGCCAGGTAAGGTGCTTGGCCGATTCAGACCTCGTCGCTCAACAGGTGTCAGGCACGTGGGACTCCAAGGATCCCCTTATGGCGGCTTATCATCGTGAATTTGGTGCGGCGGCCGGGCACTTCAAAGGTTATCAAGTAGAGCACATTGATCGACGGAAGAATGAGGCGGCTGATGCTTTAAGCCGGCTGGGGTCTCAGCGTAAGCCGGTGCCGCCTAACACCTTTCTTGACGTTTTGCATAACCCTTCGTCAGAGTGCCTACAGAGGAAGAGCTAGCAGATGCTGGACCGGAGGCACGGTGGTGGCGACTCTCCACGCCATCCCAGCATTGACAGTCCATATTTGGCCTATATGACCGGGGAGAGTTGCACGAGGGCTAGACCTTGGCAAGACAAATTATCAGGCGGTCCAAATCCATGACAATTGTTCATGGCGAGTTGCATCACCGCAGCGTCACTGGGGCGTTTCAACGTTGCATATCGCCTGCGGAGGGTCAGGAGATACTTCGTGAGATTCATGAAGGAGATTGTGGTCATCATGCCGGCTCAAAATCTCTGGTGGCCAAGGCTTTTCGTCATTGTTTCTATTGGTTGACGGCTCATGCTGATGCGGAGGATCTGGTCAGCAAATGTGACGGATGTCAAAAATTCTCACGACGAGCTCATGTGCCGGCTCAAGAATTGAGGATGATTCCAATTACTTGGTCGTTTGCGGTCTGGGGGCTTGACATGGTTGGACCTTTCAAAAGGTCTAAGGATAAGAAGACACACTGTTGGTGGCAAGTGGATAAATTCACCAAGTGGGTTGAAGCGAGCGGTCAATAAGTGTGATGCAGCCACGGCGGTTCAGTTCATGAAAAAGGTGATCTTCGCTTTGGCTTTCCACACAACATTATAACTGATAATGGTACTAATCTCTCCAAAGGTGCCATGGAAGAGTTACATCGACGAGCACATCCGCTCGACGTTCGATTGTTGCTCACCCTCAATCTAATGGTCAAGCAGAAAGAGCTAATCAAGAGATCTTGAAAGGTATCAAACCCCGGCTCTTATTTCCCTTGCAGCGAACTCCGGGTTGTTGGATGGAGGAGTTACCCTATGTGCTATGGAGCATCAACACAACGCCTAACAGATCTACAGGTTATACACCTTTCTTCATGGTGTACGGAGCAGAGGCGGTTCTGCCAAGTGATATCCGGCATGATTCACCCCGAGTGGCGGCTTACGTTGAGGCTGATAATGAAAAAGCTCGTCAGGATGCACTTGACTTGTTGGATGAGGAGCGAGACTTGGCAATAGCCCGCTCGGCGATTTACTAGCAAGACCTGCGCCATTATCACAGACGCCGGGTTAGAAGCAGAACTTTTCAGGAAGGCGATTTAGTGCTCCGGCTCATCCAGGATTAGTCTGATATGCACAAGCTATCCCCTCCCTGGGAAGGACCTTTTGTGGTCAGTAAGAATCTTAACAACGGGTCATACTACCTCATCGATGTTCGAGAGCACAAAGACTCACGTAAGTCGGAGGAAGAGACCCGTCGGCCGTGGAACATAGCTCATCTTCGGCCCTGCTATACTTGAGCCACCGGCTCTCAGAATATATATGTTTTTTTCTTTTTTAGCAATGTATATATTATATAAAGCAATAAAGCAGGACCTCTTTTCTTTCCACCATTAAAAGTTTATATATCTTCTTTACCAGGTGGTGGAAACAACCAACAGGGAGCGGATCATATCTGAATCCGGCTTTCCCTTTGGTCCGGCTTATGATCATATCTGAATCTAGCCATGGTCACTTGGGGGCTTCCTATTCAAAACTAGGTCGTATTCGAACCAAAGAGAACATAGCTATCGATACCCAATTGATCGGCGTACTGCCAAACCCACTTGGGAGCTTCTTGATCATATTTTAATCATAGCTTAACCCTTTGGGTCCGGCGTGGATAAATATTGAATCAGCGTCATTAAACAACTCTAATGGTCACTTGGGGCTTCTGTTCAAACATAGGTCGATTCGAACCAAAGAGAACATAGCTGTCGATACCCACTTGATCGGCATCGCCAAAGCCATTGGGGCTATATGATCGTATCCGAATCTTAGCTTAACCCTTTGGAGCGGTTCTCTTGATTGTATTGAATCGAGGCCTTTGAAAATTAAGTTTACTATTTATTTTACTCTGTAAGGGTAATAATATTAAGGGTCAGGTAAACATTATATGTGCCAACTTTCAGAAGTTAAGTTTAACTCTCTGCTTTTTGGGATCACATAAGCCGGTAAAGTATGTTTCAAATATGATAGCAGGTGTATTATTATGGTCATAATCATAAACCGGCTGTTTTTATGATATTTTGGTTCATACTCCGGGTTATCACTATTCTATATGACCCCGGATGTGATAAGACGCCAAAGGAATTCTGTTTTTTGTTTTATACACAGGATAAAGCAAGAAAGTTTTGGACGTCAAGGAACAATTAACATAAGCTGGAAGTATATAACGATAGCGGCTTATGACAATATTAAGCACCACAAACATGCGCGAAGGAATGATAGAGTTAAGAGGTTTTTCTACCCTATTACAAGACTCCCCGAGTCTGAATAATGAAGTATCATTTTTTTCAAAGACATAGCACCAGGCGAGTTACTCCTTTGGTGGGCTTGAAGTTTCCGGGTTATCCTTCTCCGCCTCTCCGTCTGCTACTTTGTCCTGGAAGGTTGACGAGGTCCAGTCAATGCCGCTTAAGGCTTCAAATTCACCTTCATCATATATTAAACCGGCTGGGTCAACTTCAGGAGCAAAGGTATGCTTACGAGTTGGAGGAATCAGGCTGACGTCATCATAATGAGGAGTTGGAATCCTCCGGTTCTCGTTGTCGTAACCCGGCTGATACTTGGTAAGATCGATATCATTGCCAATGATGGTGGCCACTGGACGTACGACTCTCACACAGGTGGTGAAGTCTGATTCATTGAATACAGAGCCATCCTCCTTCAAGCTGGGATATCCAAGAGCAACGTCTGCCATGTCTAACTCTGGAAGCAACGCCTTGGCCCGGCTTAAGGCGGCTATGGCCCCGGCTCTAGCAGATGCCGCCTTAGCTCCTGAATCTGCTGGGGTAACACGGCAAGCCGTTTGAGCACATCCTGCAGGAGATAAGGAGCATCATTTGATAAAGCCACAACGGCCAAAGCACGTTGTGACCCAGTGTATAGCTGTTCCACCAGAGTGTACACCGCCTTAAGCTTGATCGGCACATTTCGCTTGAGGTTTGTGCTCACAGGGCCTACGTTTATACATATAAGGTAAGCCGGAGATAATAATTGAAATATTCATCAAAGGAACCATGGTGATATTCACGATTATGCATAGTAACTTACCGAAGATTGCTGAGACCATTTGAGATATCTGGCGCTTTAAGCCGGACAGCTCGGCAGTTGCTTCGGCAAGAGTTGCTTCTGCTGTCTCGGCCCGGGTCACAAGTGAGGCCTTTTCATCTGCCCAGATTTTCTTCTCCGCATCAAAATTTTTCTTCAACTTCTCTTGTTCAGAGACGCTGAATGCAAATTTGGAGTTGGCCTTTTGAATTTCTAGTTCTTGGGCTGCCAGACGAGTCTTCAGGTCAGCAATCTCCAACTCAAATTGACTGGTGGAGGCATGCGTTGATTCCGGGTTATAATTAAGGTTATGGTAAGATATCATTAAGTCCCAAGCACTTTGCAAGCAAAGACACTTGACACTTGGGGGCTAATGTATGCTGAAGAAAATTTTCATTTATAATGCTGGATTATGTATATTAAAGTCTCAAGCACTTTACAAGTAAAGATACTTGACACTTGGGGGCTAATGTGTATCGCACGTTCTAAGTTATCATATTATGACCGGGTTAAATATATTTTGTTTTAAACCGGAGGAATTAACAGTAAGCAGGTATCTAAGTCTACAACATATTTATTCATAAGCAATAGACTTGGGGGCTGGTACAGTAAGTAAGATTAAGGAGAATAGTATGAGTTATACCTCAGATTTGTGAGGTATTTGTTTCACCATGTCAATTTCCAGGTCGCGGCTGTTATGCACTTGATTCAGATAGCCTGAGACTATATCACCAATGCTTAAGTGAGCATAATCAGCAATGTCCTGTTTGGTCTTCCGGCATTCGACAAGTTCTTCCTTGGCAAGACATCCGCAAGGATGATGGTCGCCCAGTTCAACAAACTGGCTTTTCAAGATTTCGACCTCCGGGTCAGTCGTCTTGACCGGGCTAGGAATTTCCGGGTTATCGGAGCTGTTGAAAGTATCTTCGGCAGGCGGGTCAGAAGATGGCACTGGAATTTCATATGCCGGTTCAGGCGGCGGTTGATGAGTAGAAGTGTCAAGGGCAGTTGTTCCGAGTTCCAGCTCAGTTGCTACCGGGTCTTCGGATGGCTTATTCTTTTTTGCCCTATTACTGGGCTTCACCTGCACGCTGTGGACAAAACAGAAGGGTGAGTACAAAACATGAGTAAGGCAAAGCATAAGGATAACAAAGGTATATTACCCAGGGGCAGTCTTGAAGGCCGGCATGTTGGATTGCATAGACTCGCCGGAGGAAGGAGAGGTATCCGATAATTGGAGTCGATGAATTGCGAGGTTGTGAATTAAACCCGCCAAAGGATAAACAGAACGTAAATTGTAGATGACCTCACCGACGCTTCTGCTTATGTCGGGTAAGCCGGAAGAGAGTTCTGCATCCTTGCTGGTCCGGGTCTACCTCCGGTTTTCAAGCTGTTGTTGCTTCAAAAGAAATTGAGGATCTTGATAAGCTAGAGGATGTGAAAATCTTACTTTCCGGGTCACCCGTCGGATTTTGTGCTTTGGCAAAGGCTCTGAGTCGGAGGAGATTATAGTTACCTCTTCGCCAGGAGCTTGGCTGTTCCCTGTATCCTGCTGAAAGGCGGAAATGTCAATAAAATAATAACAAAGGAGTTAAGAGAGTAAGGGATTACCTCTTCCTCATCTGGAGAAGAGTCATCCAATTTGAGCAAATCGGAGGCGCTGGGTTTCTTCTTCTTTGAAGTTCCCGTCTTGGCGGCTTTCCTTTCGGTCTTCTTGGCTGCCCTGGCTTGTTTGGCAGCCTCGTGGTCATATTTGACCTTCCAGAAATTATCACCGGCCTGTGGAAAAATATAAAGAATTATAAGTACAAAGGAGGTAAACATGTTAAGAAATATTTAATAAGATTGGTAACTTACTGCAGGGGCCAGGTTCTTTTTGCAGAAGGGAAGTAAGCCGAAGGCATTGCTAATAACAGTGCCCTCCTTCAGCAGTGACTAAGTTGTAGCATCCACCACATCATCTGGTAATTCGTCAGGACTATGACGCATTGGGTCATCCTTTTCGCCTGTATAAGTACACATTAAGCCGGAGCAGCAGCTTAATGGGAGTATTCGCCAAGTGACCCAGACTCGGACCAGATCAATGCCATTTAAACCATTTCCCAAAAGAGCTTTAATATTCTTGATGGTGCGATTAAGAGGCTGACGTTCAACAGCGGTCAGTTTATCCGCAAGCGGATGGTTGGACTCAAGGCGCAGGGCGCGAAAGCCGGGAAAAGGCTTCTCATCAGCCGGAGAAGTGTATGACAGTAGAACCATCTCTGGTTCCAATCTTTTGGGTGACTCGGCAGCTCAACATAAGGAAAAAGGCAGTCTCTCCGTCGTTGGGTTGAGATACCGCCAAGCTCAAGACTAGGCCCGTTGGCACGTTCATTCTGCCGGTTCAAGTAAAAAATTTCTCTGAACAAAAGCAGACTTGGCTCCTCTCCCAGGTACACCTCGCAGAAGACCTGGAAATTGCAAAGATTTGACACGGAATTGGGTCCAATGTCTTGAGGTCTAAGGTCAAAGAAATTCAAAACTTCTCTGAAGAACTTTGAGCCGGGAGGGGCAAATCCCCGGCTCATGTGATCCATGAAAACTATCACCTCCCCTTCTTTGGGTTGAGGCTTTTCTTCAGATGGGTCAGGAACACGATAAGACATGACCTCCTTTTTTGGCAGATGGCCAGACTTCACAAACTCAGCCAGTTTACTCTTAGTAGTGTGGATGGGACCCATTGCAGGTGTTGAGGAGCTTTGGTCGCTTTAGGTGCCATGACAACAGTTGGCCTATTACAAAATAAGAAGTTCGGTTCAAATTTTAACCGGGAGAAAATATCCAAATTATGAAGGTAGCGGCTTACGAAGGGCCTAATGATATAAGGATAAGCGTGCAACAATATTTCAGCCGCTACAAGCATCAAGAGCAGTTCAAAATTCTTAAAGATATGAGAAGTAGGCAAGGTTCACGGATCGGTGTTATTCATTTAAGCGGACACCGGACAGTTATGTTTAAGGGCATTTAACACAAGAAGTTTTCCGGGTGATAAAAACAGGTTTCATAATCTTCTGCTAAAATTTGAGATCAAAGGTCTGTTCTGATAAGAAAATTTTCTAGACCTAAAAACTGATGCAGATGTGTTCTTAGGCTCGAATGAGGCTTTTATACAGAGAAAGGGATCTGTTTTTTATCCAAAACAAATGCGAAAACAACTACCGCAGCCATTTTGTATCATTCTCAGATCAGAAGAGGCGTCGAAGAGGAAAGCTAACAAGGGTTTGGCTCTAATGGCGATGAACTCTGACGAACTCGAAGAAGCTTTAATGCTGACCTAAGCAAGGAAGGGAACTTACAGATCTGGATGAGCTGCGGAGGTTCGTCGCGTTTCTCTGATCCAACCAGGTTGATGCAGCGGCCTGAGACGGTGAAGACAGGGAGTTCGACAGCGGCGGCGGCGGAGCTCGAGGGGAGGCAAGAGGAAGAAGATGACGGGAAGGAGGAGAATGGGAGACCGAGGTCGCACCTATTTATAAGGAGAAGATAACTGAGACAGTGTGGGAAACGAGGAGATAAGAGTTATTATCCAGCGGCCCCGACGCCTCGATTTTCGGAGCAGTCAATAAAAGCAGAGATCCGTTGAAAGATACGATGGAACAGAAAAGGAATTTAAGAAAGGATGACGTCACACCGAGTTAACACGGATTCAAAACATGACGTCATGGCGGGTTAAAGAAAGCTCTCTACACAGTCAGAAGACTAAAGATTTATTTTTTAAGGTATTTTAAGATTGACATGAACAGGTTCAAATCAATCCGGGGCCTAATGCTGGGGATATAACTATTTGTGTAAGCCGCCTAGGAGGGGCCGGGTTACGCAAAGAAGATTCACCAAAAAGAGGCCCAAGACCAAGCATGAAGATGGCGGTTCAATAAAGGGCCTAAGGCCCATAGGCGACTTAAGGCCCGTGGTAGTAAACCGCCACAATGGCATGACTTGTATCATAAGGTAGATTTAACTAGTCACCGAGCCGGATACTGTCTATAAGCCGGCCGGGACAATGTAAACCGCAGGGCGTCAACCCGTGTATAAAAGGGGATGACCAGCTGGCGGCTTAGGGCAGGAAACAACCCATCGAGAGCCGGGCATAGCGTATTCCGCTCCCTGGTCATCGAAACATCAAGCAATACCAACCCAACGAGACGTAGGCTTTCCTTCTCCGCAAGGGGCCGAACTAGTATAAACCCTCTCGTGTCCTTTGTCCCGATTAACCCCTTTAAGCTTCGTAGTTGCGATGGCTCGACGACTAAGCCCTTGCACGAGGACATCTACCGTGACAATTCCACGACAGGTGGCAAGCAATTATGGGAGTTGTCCCAGGAGATGGAGGAACAACCTCACCGCTATGAGGACGCCGCGGAAGACACCGATCCTGACTACACAACCCCTAGTGGCGTCGGGGATGACACCACTGATGGTGCCGCCGAGGATGCCACCACTGATGATGGCGGCGCACGCACAGATGGCAGCCAACCGAAGAAGCAACGGAAGGACCGGCGCCTGAACGCGCTCCGCACCGTCAAGGAGGAATTTACTCAAGTGGACTCCGACGGGAATCCAGCGGAGCCCAAACATATAGTCAAGGGGTACTCGGTTCAGCTCGGGTGCATTCTCCGGAGCACCGTCTCGATCAACACCGAGAACTTTAGGCATAAGGACCGAGGGAATTTGCGCAACCTCCTCTTCACGAAGCGGCACGAACGATACAAGTTCCCCGCTGATTTTGAAAACACACGCCTCGTGGAATAAAGTGAACAGTGCCGCCCTCACAAGGATGAGCACGGCCCTGTCTACTTGGAGAAGCGGTGAAGAGAATGATTGAGAAAGGTGATAGTTATGAGAAGATCAAGGCGAAAAATCCTTCGATCAGCGAAGAGGACTACAAGGAGTTCAAGATCAAGTCGAGAGCAAGGCAACCTCGAATCAAGTCGATGGGGAAAGAAATGCAGGATTTGAACTTAGGGAACACAAACTCGGTCCCGCGGTTCTGAGTGGCGGAGCCTATATGGGACAAGGAGGGACGCGGGCGTGCCGAGCAAGGCCTACCACCCCGCTTTGAGAAATACATCAGTGACAAGCAGACCAGGAACTATGTCAGGGCCCGGTACAAGGAGGACCCGATAACAAAGGAGCTTACCACGGATCCGAAGACCAGGGCGCTTGAGCTTGTTCTGGCGAAGGAGGCTGAAAGCAGAGAGTGCGGGTCGTCTCAGAGCACCCCTGCTTGGGACAACACTCTAAATAGGGCGTTGAACGTAATGAAAAACAAGGATAACCTCGATAAGCCGTCGTCGGCTGGTCGTGTGGCGGCAAAGGCTTGTCCACAAAATGGTCGTCATACTATACGCTGGTGGCGAAAGGAGAAAAGACCAGCTCGGAAAGCGGTCGCGAGGTTCAAGAACTCAAGGCACAAGTGGCGCCCGACACGGAGATTGTCCAAGAGCAAGTGCACCAACAAGCTGGGATCGGCGCTCACGGCATTATGCCTACCTTGATTCATGGGCGACGGCGTGGATTGCGGGTGGCCAGGGGGCGCCCGATTCCCAGCTTCACGGCCAACAACTTCGCGACAACGCAGCGGCGCCATTGGTGTCTCCGGCGGCGGCGGTATTAGTGTCTCAATGCCGCACGGCCGACATTGAGCTTAATGCACGGGTGTACGCCGGCGGCACCTCGCCAAAGAAGCGGCCCCTCCGTCGGTTACGCCCGCCGTTGGCGGTGCCTCGACATTAGCCGAGCTCGATGCCATCATCACGGTAACTAATTAAGCCTCTCGGCCGAGGACTTCATCTCCTTTTGCCTTTGACTGGGCATCCCTGACGCCCTACATGTTTTTGCAGGGCGCCGCCGATGTTCCGTGCACTCTCCTGCACTTCGTGAACGACAAGTTGGTCGATGTCGCCAAGGGCAAAATCATTCAACCTGGCAACCCCGTGTTCCACGGTAAACCGATGCCACCCACCATGTATAGGGTTCAACTGGTTCGGGTGCTGCCAGGCTGCGACGAGTTGTTACCTCCGATTCGACCCGCCGGGGCCGACGAAGATGATCTGATGACCCTCAGCGCCTGCCTAAGCTGGCCCCTGCTTTGGCCGAAGAGCCATATTCATTTGGGGGCAGGGGACACCACCCCAAAGACAACACCGCCAGTCGTGCCGGCGCCAAACCATGGCAAGACCGCCGCAACGCTACCGGACATGCCGGACATCCCTATGGCAAAGGATCTGAACATGCATATGGCACAGGATCTGGACGACGATGATGAGAACGACGACGGCCGTACATTTAGCAATGTCGATAAGTACTTTGCCGAACATGGGTACGATGACGAATTCTGCGGGCCTCTTTCTCAAGAACCCAACCAAGACGACCGCGGTCTAGCTGGTACGGTGGAGAAACCCAGTTGCAATAGGCGTCGTCTGGCGTTCAGTTCTCAGGAGACGCCTCCAGCTGCCGACTTCATCGAGCCTCAGATAGCCGAGGTGCCAAATATTATCAGCCCCAACACACTCAAGAAGGCGGTCTGTGAGCAGAACTCGGTCCCATTACAACAGAAGATCAAGAAGGGACGGAAAATAAAGAGTAACAAGGGTGCGAGCCAGCCGGCACCGAGTACGATCCGTACTCAGGACGGGCCACGTTCACCTAAGGATATCTCGAGGAGGGTGCATGTGGCGGGTAGGGCGATGCTACCGACAAATATGCTCAATGCTGCAACCGGTGCTATGCGGAGTCTGCATGACATTGTTCTTTCTTTGGAGAAGCGGTGCCTCAGAGAGAATGATGTGCCATACCCGGTTTTCGTGGCCAAGGTGCCAGAGGGCAAGGGCTTTGTGGATGGCGCCATCGGGGGTACGATCGTCCAGCGGTTTGATGACATCTTTGCTATGTTTAACCTTCATCCGCTGCACTACACCTTCGTTTGGCTGTTTTCGCTTAGTATGGAGATGCGGATCATTAGAGACAAGACCCCAGACATCGTGATAGTCGACCCCTTCTACATGCGTGCCAAGATCTTGGGCAGCGCTGGGGACTGGCAAGTCGCGAGTTCTTACCTCGAAGGCGTCATTCTGGCAAACCCAGATAAGGATAACTTTCTCGTGCCTTACTTTCCCGAGTAAGTCATCCCCTCACCGCCCCATAACATATGATTTCTTAGATTTTGATCGTTCTTTTTTTTTCTAACATTCCGTGTTCTGTGCAGTGACACACATTGCACACTCATCCTCTTAAGCCCGAAATATTCCATGGCCACGTATTTCGACCCGGACCGTGACTCCAAGATAGACTACACAAATATCAAGAAAGTTCTTGATGATGATGTTCTCCCCGGCTACGCCAAATCTGGAGGCACCTTCGCCAAGCTAGCTCGTAGGCGGTACGGCGCGCACGTGTTTGCCCACAATACAAAGTTCTCCTTCGTCAAGAAGCCGCCTGGCGGTCAGAAGGATGCCTACTACGCCCTCCATCACATGCGGGCGATCATACGGGACCATCATCACCTTCTGCTACCAATAATCTCAAAGATTGGACCGCGGGCTTGTCGGCAATCCAGGACGCGGACATCAGACAAGAATTCTTTCGCATCCGATCGAGTTTGCGGAAATTATCCATCAAGATGTCCTTACCTCTGGGCAGTTCTACCTCGACATCAACCGTCCAACGGTGAGATAGACACAACGCTACAAATGCAGGTTGATAACGCCGCGATTTCATGACCATCACGATGAGCGGTGGCTTGATCCACGCTCCGGTCCCATGAGTCGAGTCGGCGATGAGTGATGCTATGTGTAGTTCGAAACATTGGTAGCTCATGTTGTAATTAAACTTTAATGAACTTGTATGTCTCTTTGGGTTGGACAGTTGTTCAACTTAGATGTAATCGATGCTATTAATGTCTTGCTTTTCTCTTCCGATCCTTTTGTTGCATACTTATATATTGCTTATGTATTGTCATTGTTTGGCTTGTGCATAGAGATGCCGTCGTATGTGGTGTACAAGGGTAAGGTTCCTGAGTCTCTGACGGTGGGAGGAGTGTCGAGACAGGTCCACCGTTTCAGCGGTAACAGTTACAAAGGGTACACCACTAGGGAGGAGGCGGAATCTAGATACACCCGCTATCTAGCGGGAGAGAGAAGGGAGCGTTGGAGGAACCGGATGAAGACCAGTTTCATCGCGATGATGCTCATCGTGATGACCGCAGCTCTCTTCTATGTGATGGTAGTTTAGATGATCGAATTCGACTTGTAATGTGAAGACAAACTCGCTACTCGCGGTCTCGAGACTTGTAATGTTCTATCTTTGTTCGGTCTTTTGAATTCGGAGACTAATATGATGAATTGTATTCAGAGACTAATCTTCTATTGTATTCGATGAATCTGCTGTTGTTGTGTGATGTTGTCTAAATTCTGTCCAATAATATATTTTGTAACCTGTGAAAATATCAGAAAAGAAAAAAAACCTAATATTCATACTAGTGGCGCACCACACAAGACACTAATGGCGCACTGTGATAATCACACTAATGGCGCATCAGCCACAGGTGCGCCATTAGTATGTCAAATCACGTGGGTACATATGGCCCCCTGGGAGGCATACTAATGGCGCACTCTGAGCTATACTAATGGCGCACCAGGTGGTGCGCCATTAGAACACCAGATACTAATGGCGCACCAGTGGTGCGCCATTAGAACACCAGATACTAATGGTGCACCAGTGGTGCGCCATTAGAATTTAATTCTAATGGCGTGATGCTAGTGGCGCACCAGTGGTGCGCCATTAGTAGGCAAAACTGGTGCGCCACTAGCATGCCTTTTCCTAGTAGTGCAATGCTGAGCTGGTCCCTTGATTTTTAGTTGGAGGTACTTGATGGCATGTAGATCATCACCGCGGGCCATGTGAATGTGGAGAAGGAAATCTTTGATCCATACCGCGGGGTCTGTTGTCCCATCATATGGTTCGATGTTCACGGGCTTAAACCCTTCTAGGAATTCATGCTCCATTACTTCGTTAGTGAAGCATAGGGGGTGTGTGACACCTCTGTGCTGGGCTACATCGCTACGCAATTCGCATGAGTCTAGTCTGCTGTATTCGGCCCGGACGGATTTGTATTTAGTATATCCGGTGTGGCGATCATCGTCACGTGTTGGGGCGCGCCCCCGCGATCCGTATATCGATCTTGGTTGTCCTGCTTTGTTTTCCAATTCGTCTCGCAGGTCATGTGTATAGCCCCGGGCCTTGGTGTTTTTAGTTGTTCGGCGATGTGGTGCGGGCTGGTGTTCGGGCTGATACGCCACTTTGTCTCGGCCATGAGGTGGTCGGTCAGCCACATCCTGCGTTGCTAGTGTAGGCTCTCCTGCCTCGTCCTCGAATTGAGGTAACAACCTGTGCCTCGGGTAACTTTTGGTTGGGCGCTCGAGTTCGTACTCCTCCGGTTCCAGGACCTCAGTCCATCTATAAGTGAGCAGATCTTGATCAGCTTGAAGCTGCTGCTGTTTTTTCGTCAGGCTTTTTGCAGTGGCCATAAGCCGGCGCTTGAAACACTCCTGCTCGACGGGATCCTCAGGCACGATAAATTCTTCGTCGTTGAGGCTCACCTCATCTTTGGATAGGGGCATATAATTTTCATCCTCCGAGCCTTCATCCATTGCCTATTCATCAGGGCTAGCTTGCCCGTCCTCCCGTCCGTCCTGCTCGAGGCTTTGCTGGGCGGGATTGTTTTCATCTTCAGTATCATCCGGAGTGCTATTATCTCTCGTGCCGGTATCGCTGTTTTTGCTATGGCGGGGTTTAGAGCGGCGTCGCTGACGTTGGCGCTTGGGTTGCTTCTCAAGAGGATCATCCTCCGTTGCATCCTTTTGATCTTTGCCATTGTTTTCTTAGGGTGTGTCCACCATATATATGTCGTATGATGAGGTGGTTGTCCAGCGCCCTGTGGGCGGTGGTTCCCGTTCTTCTTCGGCATCGTCGTCTATACCGTCAATGTCTTCGGAGTCGAAATCAAGCATGTCGGTTAAGTCATCGACAGTGGCTATTAAGTGGGTGGTGGTTGGGCAACGAATTCCTACATCGTCCGCTTCCCACTCGAGCCGGACATAGTTTGACCAAGAGTCTCCTATCAGGGAGAGAGATTTTAATGAGTTTAGCATATCGCCCAAGGGTGAGTGCTGAAACATATCCGCCGAGCTAAACTCCATGATCGGTGCCCGATTAGATCCGATGGGCAAGATGCACGCGGTCGGAGCCTATGGCCAGAGACGAGTCCGGAGGTCCGATGACACAGACCTCACTGGACGGGAGATCTGTGTTCGGCTCTATCGCCGTTGAATATGCGGCCTCCGTGGCGGGGTCCATCCTCCCGTCCTTGGATGGCACGATCTGCGCTGGATTTAAAGCCAGGGCAGCTGCAGGTGTGATCTCCTGAACACCGTCCGACGGCAGATCTAGGTCATGCTCGTCGCGACTGTAGGGTGCACCTGTCATGGGCTCGAATCCGTCAAAGACCAAGTCTCTGCGGATGTCGGCAGTGTAATTCAGGCTTCCAAACCTGACCTGATGGCCAGGGGCGTAGCTATCGATCTGCTCCAGATGGCCAAGCGAGTTGGCCCGCAGTGCGAAGCCGCTGAATACGAAGATCTGTCCGGGGAGGAAAACCTCACCCTGGATTGCATCGTTGTGGATGATCGAAGGAGCCATCAATCCTTATGGTGACGACACAGTGGAACTCTCAATGAAAGCACCAATGTTGGTGTCAAAACCCAGCGGATCTCGGGTAGGGGGTTCCGAACTATGCGTCTAAGGCTAATGGTAATAGGAGGCGGGGGACACGATGTTTACCCAGGTTTGGGCCCTCCCTATGGAGGTAATACCCTACTTCCTGCTTGATTGATCTTGATGATATCAGTATTACAAGAGTTGATCTACCAAGAGATCGTAGAGGCTAAACCCTAGAAGCTAGCCTATGATTATGATTGTTCTTGTCCTACGGACTAAATCCTCCGGTTTATATAGACACCGGAGGGGGCTAGGGTTACACAGAGTCGATTACAGATAAGGGAATCTACATATCCGAATTGCCAAGCTTGCCTTCCATGCAAAGGAGAGTCCCACCCGGACACGGGACAAAGTCTTCAATCTTGTATCTTCATAGTCCAACAGTCCGGCATAAGCATATAGTCCGGCTGTCCGATGACCCCCTAATCCAGGACTCCCTCAGGTGTGCATCCAACTTGCTTGCTCACGAAGACCTAATGCATTTTGAGGAAGCCCATCATTGGAATATACAAGCCAAGTTCTATAATGAAAAATTCCCACTAGTATATGAAAGTGACGACATAGGAGACTCTCTATCATGAAGATCATGGTGCTACTTTGAAGCACAAGTGTGGTAAAAGGATAGTAGCATTGTCCCTTCTCTCTTTTTCTCTCATTTTTTTGGCCTTTCTCTTTTTTTTTGGCCTCTCCTCCTTTTTTTAAAGTCCGAAGTCTCATCCTGACTTGTGGGGGAATCATAGTCTCCATCATCCTTTCCTTACTTAGGACAATGCTCTAATAATGAAGATCATAACACTTTTATTTACTTGCAACTCAAGATTACAACTCGATACTTAGAACAAAATATGACTCTATATGAATGCCTCCGACGGTGTACCGGGATATGCAATGAACCAAGAGTGACATGTATGGAATTATGAAGGTGGCTTTACCACAAATACGATGTCAACTACATGATCATGCAAAGAGCAATATGAAAATGATGATGCGTGTCATAATAAATGGAACGGTGGAAAGTTGCATGGCAATATATCTCGGAATGGCTATGGAAATGCCAAGGTAGGTATGGTGGCTGTTTTGAGGAAGGTATATGGTGGGTGTATGGTACCGGCGAAAGTTGCGCGGCACAAGAGAGGCTAGCAATGGTGGAAGGGTGAGAGTGCGTATATTCCATGGACTCAACATTAGTCATAAAGAACTCATATACTTACTGCAAAAATCTACAAGTCTTTGAAAACAAATTACTACGCGCATGCTCCTAGGGGGATAGATTGGTAGGAAAAGACCATCGCTCGTCCCCGACCGCCACTCATAAGGAAGACAATCAATAAATAAATTGTGCTCCAACTTCATCACAAAGCGGTTCACCATACGTGCATGCTACGGGAATCACAAACTTAAACACAAGCATTCTTTAAATTCACAATTACCCAACTAGCATGACTCTAATATCACCACCTCTATATCTCAAAACAATTATCAAGCATCAAATTGATCATAGCATCCAATTCACTTCCTATGATAGTTTTTATTATACCCAACTTGGATGCCTATCATTCTAGGACCAATTTTATAACCATAGAAAATACCTTGCTGTTCTAAAAGACTCTCAAAATAATATAAGTGAAGCATGAGAGGTCAAAAAATTGTACAAAATTAAACAACCACCGTGCTCTAAAAGATATAAGTGAAGCACTAGAGCAAAAATTATCTAGCTCAAAAGATATAAGTGAAGCATATAGAGTATTCTAATAAATTCCAAATCATGTGGATTTATCCCAAAAGGTGTGTACAGCAAGGATGATTGTGGTAATCTAAAAATCAAAGACTAGTATCATACAAGACGCTCCAAGCAAAACACATATCATGTGGCGAATAAAAATATAGCTCCAAGTAAAGTTACCGATAGAGCGAAGATTTAAAGAGGGATGCCTTCCGGGCATCCCCAAGCTTAAACTTTGGTTATCCTTGAATATCTTGGGGTGCCATGGGCATCCCCAAGCTTAGGCTCTTGCCACTCCTTATTCCATAGCCCATCAAATCTTTACCCAAAACTTGAAAACTTCACAACACAAAACTCAACAGGAAATCTCATAAGCTCCGTTAGTGCAAGAAAGAAAAACCACCAGATAAGGTACTGTAATGAACTCATTCTTTATTTATATTCATTTTAAACCTACTGTATTCCAACTTCTCTATGGTTCATACCCCCGATACTAGCCATAGATGCATCAAAATAACCAAACAACACACGAAAAACAGAATCTGTCAAAAACAGAACAGTCTGTAGAAATCTGCAACTTTAGAATACTTATGGAACTCTAAAAATCCTACAAAAATAGTAAGTCCTGGGAAATTTGTCTATTGATCTACAGAAAAAATAATCAACGCAAAATCACGTTTCTGTGAATTACTAAAATTATTTTCGTGCGCGCAAAGTTTCTGTTTTTTAGCAGAATCAAATTAACTATCACCGTAGGTTATCCTATAGGTCCTACTTGGCACAAACACTAATTAAAACATGAAAACACATCTAAACAGAAGCTAGATGAAATTTTTATTGAATAACATCAAGTAAAAATATTGGGTTGTCTCCCAACAAGTGCTTTTCTTTAAAGCCTTTTAGCTAGGCATTGATAATTTTAATGATGCTCACATGAAAGACAAGAATTGAAGCGCAAAGAGAGCATCCTGAAACACGTGAAAAATACATCTAAGTCTAACATACTTGCTATGCGTAGGCATTTTATAAGCAAACAAATTATCATAGCAAGCAAAAATTAGCATATGCAAGGAAGAAGAAAGAGACGAGAACAATCCCAACATGACGAGAGGTAATTTAGTAACATGAAAATTTCTGCAACCATATTTTCTTCTGTCATAATAATTACATGTAGGATCATAAGAAAATTCAAAAATATAGTTATCACAAATCATATTCTTAACATGATCCACATGTATGCAAAGTTGACACTCTTCCAAAATAGTGGGATTAACATTAACTAAAGTCATGACCTCTCCAAACCCACTTATATCAAAAACTTCATAAGATTGAAAATTCTCCAAATATGTGGGATCTAAAGTTGACACTCTTCCAAATCCACTTTCAATATTATCAAACATTATTATCAATCTCATATTCATCATGGTGCTTAAATAAATTTTCAAGATCATAAGAAGAATCACCCCAATCATGATTATTGCAACAAGCAGTAGACATAGAAAAACTAGCATCCCCAAGCTTAGGGTTTTGCATATTATTAGCACAATTGACATCAAGAGAATTTATAGTAAAATCATTGCAATCATGCTTTTTATTCAAGGAACTAGCGTGAATCTCTTCATAAATTTCTTCATCACAATTTTCAGATTCACGAACTTCGAGCAAAACCTCATAAAGATAATCTAGTGCACTCAAATCACTAGGAATTGGTTCGTCATAATTGGATCTCTTAAAAATATTAGCAAGTGGATGAGGATCCATAGATCTTAGGTTCTCTGTTTAGCAATAAATAAACAACTATTCCAACCAAACGAGCAAACGAGCTAATTAAGACATCAAAGCAAACGAAAAGACAAACAGAAGAAGGGCGAATAAAACAGCAAGGGTGAAGTGGGGGAGAGGAAAATGAGAGGCAAATGTCAAATAATGTAATGCGAGGGAGATGAGTTTGTGATGGGTACTTGGTATGTCTTGACTTGAGCGAAGACCTCCCCGGCAACAGCGCCAGAAATCCTTCTTGCTACGTCTTGAGCTTGTGTTGGTTTTCCTTGAAGAGGAAAGGGTAATACAACAAAGTAGCGTAAGTATTTCCCTCAGTTTTTGAGAACCAAGGTATCAATCCAGTAGGAGGCTCCTCAAAAGTCCCACGCACCTACACAAACGAACAAGAACCGCGCAACCAATGCAATAAAGGGGTTGTTAATCCCTTCGCGGCCACTTGCGAAAATGAGATCTGATAGAGATAATATGATAAGATAAATATTTTTGGTATTTTTATGATATAGATTGGAAAATAAAAGATGCAAATAAAAGTAGATGGTAAACTTATATGATAAAAGATAGACCCGGGGGCCATAGGTTTCACTAGTGGCTTCTCTCAAGATAGCATAAGTATTACGGTGGGTGAACAAATTACTGTCGAGCAATTGATAGAAAAGCGAATAATTATGAGATTATCTAGGCATGATCATGTATATAGGCATCACGTCCGTGACAAGTAGATCGACTCCTGCCTGCATCTACTACTATTACTCCACACATCGACCGACTCCTGCCCGCATCTAGAGTATTAAGTTCATAAAGAATAGAGTAACGCATTAGGAAATATGACATGATGTAGAGGGATAAACTCATGCAATATGATATAAACCCCATCCTTTTATCCTCGATGGCAACAATACAATATGTGCCTTGCTGCCCCTGCTGTCACTGGGAAAGGACACCGCAAGATTGAACCCAAAGCTAAGAACTTCTCCCATTGCAAGAAAGATCAATCTAGTAGGCCAAACCAAACTGATAATTTGAAGAGACTTGCAAAGATAACTTAATCACACATAAAAGAATTAAGAGGAGATTCAAATATTTCTCATAGATAAACTTGATCATAAACCCATAATTCATCGGATCTCGACAAACACACCGCAAAAAGAGTTACATCGAATAGATCTCCAAGAAGGTCGAGGAGAACTTTGTATTGAGATTCAAAGAGAGAGAAGAAGCCATCTAGCTAATAACTATGAACCCAAAGGTCTGTGCTAAACTACTCACAACTCATCGGAGAGGCCTTGGAGATGATGTAGAGGCCCTCCGTGGTCGATTCCCCCTCCGGCGGAGCGCCGACGAAGGCTCCAAGATGGGATCTCGCGGATACAGAAGGTTGCGGCGGTGGAAATAGTTTTTCGTGGTGCTCCCGGATGTTTTCGGGGTACGTGGATATATATAGGAGGAAGAAGTAGGTCGGTTGACGTTCGAGGGGCCCACGAGGGTGGGGGACGGGCCCACCCCCAGGGGCCACGCCGGGTTTGTTGCTTGATGTCCACTCCAAGTCCCCTGGATTGCGTTTGTTCCAAAAAGATCGCTCCCGAAGGTTTCATTCCGTTTGGACTCTATTTGATATTCCTTTTCTTCGAAACACTGAAATAGGCAAAAAAATAGCAATTCGGGCTAGGCCTCCGGTTAGTAGGTTAGTCCCAAAAATGATATAAAAGTGTAAAGTAAAGCCCATAAACATCCAAAACGGGTAATATAATAGCATGGAACAATCAAAAATTATAGATACGTTGGAGACGTATCAAACAACTCTGAACCCGTCGACTGACCGAACCCCTTTCTTCATGGTGTATGGTACTGAAGTTGTGCTTTCGAGTGACTTGCTGCACAACGCTCCACAAGTGGAACTCTTCTTAGAAGCTGAAGCAAAACAGGCAGCCAGGACGCAGTTGATCTCCTGGAGGAGGAACGTGAGATGGCTCTGATCCGGTCGACCATCTACCAACAGGATCTGTGTCGATTCCATGCCCGTAATGTCAGAGGTCGAGCGTTCCAGGAAGGAGACCTTATGCTCCGAGTGCATTAGAAACGACCTCACAAGCTCGCTCCGCCCTGGGAAGGTCCCTTCATCATCACCAAGGTGCTCCATAATGGAGCGTATCACCTCTACAACGTAGCCAAGAAAGTGGACGAGCCACGCACGTGGAACGCGGAGCTGCTTCGCCGCTTCTATACCTAAACCACTCGGATCGACGAGTTCTAATAAGAATTCTTCAGTTTGCTTATCAAAGACAAGATTTTTGCAGTATCTTAATGATTGTTTTCCCATAAACACATGTGTTCAAATCCCCCAGTGGGTGGCTTAGCCGCGAACCTCATTCACCTAAGTTTCAAAACCACTCCGAGTGAAGAGCAACCCTCTCACTCGGAAGCTTAGCTGCGAATCTGATTTGCCTAACTTTCAAAACCACTCCGAGTGAAGAGCAACCCTCTAACTCGGGCGCTTAGCTGCGACCCCTTACTCGCCTTAGTTAAAAAACCTCTCCGAGTGGAGAGAGGTCCTCCCACTCGAGGGCTTAGCTGCGACCCTGTACTTGCCTAAGTTAAAAAACACTCCGAATGGAGAGCAATCCTCCCACTCGGGGGCTTAGCTACGACCCTGTACTCGCCGAAGTTAAAAAATACTCTGAGTGGAGAACAATCCTCCCACTCGGGGGCTTAGCTGCGACCCCGTACTTGCCTAAGTTAAAAAACACTCCGAGTGGAGAGCAATCCTCCCACTTGGAGGCTTAGCTGCGACCCCGTACTCGCCTAAGTTAAAAAACACTCCGAGTGGTGAGCAATCCTCCCACTCTGAGGCTTAGCTGCGACCCCGTACTCGCTTAAGTTAAAAAACACTCTGAGTAGAGAGCAATCCTCCCACTCGGGGGCTTAGCTGCAACCCCGTACTCTCCTAAGTCAAAAACTATTCCGAGTAGAGAGCGACCCTCCCACTTGGGGGCTTAGCTATGACCCGCAAGCGCCTAAGTTCAAAAACACTTCGAGTGGAGAGCAATCCTCTCACTCGGGGGCTTAGCTGAGACCCCGTACTCGCCTAAGTTGAAAAACGCTCCGAGTGGAGAGCGATCCAACCACTCGAGGACTTAGCTGCGACCCCGTACTCGCCTAAGTTAAAAACACTACTCCGAGTAGAGAGCGACCCTCCCACTCGAGAACTTAGCAAATATCCTCTGAGCTGCGTCACAAGTACAACGTTTGCTCCATCTTGATCCGCAAGGACGACGAGGTGCCAATCGAAGACGTCATCTGAGTTGCGTCAGAAGTACAACGTCGGTTCCGAGTGAGAAGATAAGCTCCACTCGGAATTAAAAAAGATCCAAAAGTGGTAAAGGGAAAGCCACAATATTCAAGGGAAAACCAAGTTCAGATAAACCCCGCAGAGTTCAAAAGCACGGGCAGAAGTACTCAGGCATCAAGCCAGAAAGAGTTTAACGGTTACAAGATTGCCATTCTGAGGCAAATAAAGGTGAGGCATAAAGTTTGTTCACTCTTCGGGAGGAGGGCTTGCTGGCTCGACGAAGCTGTCAAGGTCGATGCCGTCTGCAATGCGAGTGGCAGCATCGATGAAGGTCTCCATGAAGGACTGGAGTTGGAGCTTCTTGGTATTGGCAACCTTGATATCCGTCAGTTTGTCTTCCTTGACTTCCTTGCAATGGACTCGGACCAAGGACAGAGCCACATCAGCGCCGTAGCGAGAAGACAACTTCTTCCACTCTTGCACTCGACCAGGGATTTCTTTAAGCCAAGTCATCAGAGACTCGAGGTCATTCTGGAATTTCACTCGGGGCCAGAGCTCTGTGTCAATCCTCGACATCGCCACTTTCAGATGAGCAAGGTAATCCACAGCGCTGTCAAGACGAGACTCCAATCGCCAGGTAGCTGAACCTGAACTTCTGTAGTGCCTCTCCGATACCGTCGTTGAGTGCCATTGCCGGCCAGCGAGTAGCCACACCCGTGCTCCCAATTTCTGGGGCCGTCCCCATCAATCTGCTTCCCCCTGTTGGGTGCTTGGAATGGAACGAACTAGATTTGGCAAAAAATCATTGTTCAACTTTCCCCAAGCATGCTTCAGTTAAAGCAAAAAGCTACAGGAAAGTTCAGAGTCGGGATTAGTTTGACTTCAAGTTACCTCCTTGGTTTAATTAGACATACTTGGACTGTTAGTCTCTATTGAGATTCTTCCATTTGTGTGCTGCAACCCTGCAATTGATGCATCTCCTACGACCGGCTAGTCCCCTGCTTCTTCAGAGATAATTTGCATACAAGTTTGTGGAAGCTACGCACTATGGATCTGTATACAAACGTATACTATTGCGCTGCCACTCCTCAGTCTCCCAAATCACAATAGAGCAGAAGTTCGGGTTCTATGGAGCTACAAATTCAGAGTTTCTCCCTTCTGAATAATTCAGATTTCTACACCTGCATAAGCGGGGTAGTAATTTCCCTTATACAAGTATGACGTCCAGTTGAGTTGCAAAACGTCATCTATTTTGTTTTTGTTGTTGTATACTCGCTACCGAGAGATGGATAACGATGAGGTAAGTGTCAACTTCGCATATGCAGTTATGCTTTGAAAGCTTCGATTATCTGATGGAGAGAACTCTAGAGAGAGATAGATGTCATCGCGTGGTGAGGATAGGGTGGGAGAGTACTAATGAAAAGAGTGGTGGAGACGTCTACTTCACTTTGACCACTAGTTAGTGCCTTTTTTATAAGTACGCAAGAAAGCTACATACGTTTCTAACAATTTGAGTGTGCCCTCTACCTATTTGTCTTAATGCTTGGGGGAACTTATTCTAGTATTATTTGTGGAAAAGAACGCACAACAGAAGTGCCGTTCTAGGTGAAGTGTTTTCTAATTTTACATATGACCATTGCGAGCATAACTTCTAGGTTGGTATTCCAGGAATCTTACATTTATCTGCCTTGGTAATTTCTTTCCTATAAATGTCTACACAGGGTCACAGGGAGCAGACTGCAGTATACTTACTATATATAAATGTGAAGTTCATGTTTTGGAAATTCATAAGTTCAAGTGTACCACATACTGAAGAAATTTATCAATGAAAAAAAAGGACCGCCTAGACCATTTCACCGACAGCAAAGAAGTGCCTCAAAATGTCGCGAGACAAAAAAAACAAATCATAGAAAGTAAAAAAAAATAATTTCTAAAAAAATACCTTGAAGTTCAAATTTAAATAATAGGGTGCTTCAATGTTTATTACAAACCTGTGGTTTTCCCTGTTACCATAGAATAAACCAAGAAGTTCAAAAATAAAAAATGGAGCAGTTCAAAAAGTTTATAAAGTCTAATTCCAGATGCTTATATGGTCGTCCTGTGACACTGAAATCTTTTTCATTTTAGGTGAGCCAAATTTTTTTATGGATGTGTTGTGCATGTGCTTGTGCGTAGTAAACTGAATAAAACAAAAAAAAATATTATGGGTGCCCTCTAAATGTTTGTCCTATTGCTTATGAGAATTGACCCAAATTTTCCTATTGTTTTTGCATATGTTGGATTCAAGGAAAAATGTGTATAAAAATGTGTGATTTCGAAAGTTCAGGTGTAACAAACTTCGAAGTTCAAACAAAAAAATGTAAACAAAAATCATGGAATTCAAAGAATAAAATCTATGGAGTTTCCAGAAAAATCATTAATAGCACGCGAAGTTTATGTTTCAGAAATTCCGAAGTTCACGTGTACCACGTAAAGAAGAAAATCATCGAATGAAAAAAGGGACCGCCTAGGCCATTTCACCGAAAAGCAAAAAATGCATAAAATCTCGCGACAAAATTCTATAAGAAGTTAAAATTGAAAAACCGAAGCAGGTGAATGTTAAAAAAAGATTTTTTAATATATAAAAGAAAAATTTGGAAGTTCAAAAAATTTGAGCAAGAAGTTAAAAAAAGTAGTTCAAAAATCTTTATAACGGATTTTCCCTGTTTGTAAAAAACCCAGAGAAGTTCAAATTAAAAAGTGGAGCATTTCAAAAGATTGTATAAAAACTGATTTACCCCATTCTATAAAAACTAGAAGTTCAAATTAAAAATAACGGCACGGTATCATTGTTTATATAAAAAAAAGCATTTTCCTCGTTACTAACCAATAAAACTAAGAAGTTCAAATTTAAAAAATGGTGAAGTTCGATGTCTAGAAAAAATTCAGATTATTAAAATATAAAACAATGAGTTCAAAATTTTAAAACAAAGAGGTTCAAAAAACTTGATTTTCCTCGTTACTAAAGAATAAAACTAAGAGGTTCAAATTAAAATAACAGAGAAGATCAAAGTTGATAAAAACCTGAGATTCTCGTTCTAAAGAATAACTAATAAGTTCAAATGAAAAAAAGGGAACAACAAAAAACTTTTAATAAGACTTTCCCTTTTTTAAAATTCGGATTTTCCCTGGTACTAAAGATTAAACCAAGAAGTTCAATTTTAAAAAACAGAGTAATACAATGTACATTAAAAACTCAGTTTTTCTCTTTACTGAAGAATAAAACCAAGAAGTTCAATTTAAAAACATGGAGAAGTTTGATATTTAATTAAAAACTTGAATTTTTTTGTTACTAAAGAATAAAATACATAAAATAAATTCAAATAAAAAGTTAGAGCGGTTTGATATAGAAGTTCGATGATTATAGAAAACTCATATTTTCCTCGTTATTAAAGAATGGAAATGAGAATTTCAAAATAAAAACAAGAAGTTCAACTTTTAAAAATAGGACGCTTCAAAATTTCATAAATAAGATTAAAAAATAAAACCTGGAAGTCCATATTAAAAAGATGGAGAAGTTCGATGATTATAGAAAACTCAGATTTTCCTCGTTATTAAAGTATGGAAACAAGAAGTTCAAAACTAAAATAATAAGAAGTCCAACTTATAAAAATAGAGCTCTTCAAAATTCATAAAAAAAGATTAAGAAAATCAGATTAAAAATTCATAAAAAAACTCACATATTTCACGTAACCGGGAGAAGTTTAGATTGATAACTGCCAGAAGTTCACATACTACACGGTGTGCATTTTGTATTATAAAAATAAAAAATCAAAGATTAAAAGTTTTGTTGTGATAAGTTCAAGTCCTCCGTCGGAGAAAGTTAAAAAAATACGTGAGAGAGGTTTGTACAAAAGGAATATCATTTGTGTAACACGGACAAATGGATGAGAAAATTATAAACGAAAATACGTCACAGAAGTTCAATGTGAAAACAGCAGGAAGTTCGACTACTATAGTGAATGAATTTTAAATGAAAAACTTTTAAAATCGTTGCGAGTATGAAAAAACAATCAACACGGGAAAGTTGCGGGTTTACATCAGGTTTCCATCGGTATATTACTTGCTCAATTCCGGTGAGTAGATGGAGAGCTACGGGCAAAAAAAGCACGTGAAAAACAGAGTGAAGTTCAAGTAGACATGCCGAGAAGTTCAGGTTCTTCATGCGATGCATTTTCAAAGAATCTGTTGCGCGATAAAGGCAGAACGAAAGATCTCGCCGTTTTTTATATTACTTAAAAACGGCTAGGAAACAGAGAAAACCAACAACATGGAAAAGTTTCGCATTTTCCTTATCTTTTCAACGGTATATTACTTGCCCCATTCCGATAAAGTTTGCAGAAATTACGATGAAAATACGTTTTTAGTCATTTTCAAGATTGACTTAAAACTGTAAGGAATTGGGAGAAACAATATATACAGAAAAGTTTCACATTTCCTCATGCTTTCCAACGCCGTATCATTTGCTGCATTCGGACCTATGGTTAAAAAATTAGCTTGAAAATAACAACTCGGTGTAACTTTTACCGTTTCCTAAATTACTTCCAAACCGTTCAAAATAAGAAAAAAATTAAAAATGAAAAAGTAGCGCATTTTCATAAGATTTCCAACGCCATATCATTTGCCTCAATTGGATTAGCCGTTTAGAAATGACATAAAAAATACGAACTCGGTTGTTCGATTTGTGAAATTTTACGACTTTCCAAATTACACTTTAACCGTAGGGGATTAGAAAACCTTTCAACATGTGAAACGAGCGGTCTTGCAGCAGATTTCCAACGCCATATTATTTGCCTCATTCTGATAAACGGTTTTGAAATGCGATCGAAAATACGATTCACGTTTTTTATGTGAAGAAAAAACGGTTTTCAAAACATAAGAGACTCTCAGACCCCGGCCGACTGCCCGCAGTCGACCGTGGTCTCGGGGACTACACCCAGTGGGTGCACTCTGCGTGCCCCCACTGTGTGGAACCCACCCAGACCAAACTATTCCACCGAGTGAAAGAACAATGAAGAGACATTCTACAAAGACCCCCGGCGAATCAAACATCCGACGGCGGTCTCGGGGACTACACCCAGTGGGTGCACTTTGCGTGCCCCTAGTGGTTCAGAGGTACACTCGACTCAACTTGGTCGATTCAAGTGGAAGAGCTATTCAGCAATAAGTTAAAACACCCAGTGGGTGATTGGATGCAAAATGCAGACTCATGATAGATGCACATAAAAGGTTCCAAAACACTCATCCAGGGACATCTTACGGACAATGAATCAGCAGCTTACAACTACTATATCGTAGCAAGGCAAAAATCAAATTGGAAGATCAGTCGGAAATCAACTAACCTTGACCTTAATGTGCAGAGCAGTGCTGGCATTATAGGCAGCCTGGCTGGCCTCATGCACCACCTTCATCTGCTCCATCATAAGGCCTGCTTGGAGTATGCTTCCTTGGCTGCACCCATCGGGTCATCTGGGGTATGATAAGCAGCAAAGAGCGATGACGGTAGTACAGTCGGAGCAATCACAGGATCTGAAGCATGGAGCTGCACAGGCGAAGCAGAGACTTGAGCAATTGACGCTAAAGGACGGTCAGTTGATACAGGATTGGAAAACGAAACAAAGGCCCGAATCGGATCTCTGGATCGCTGGACCACTGTTTCTGGTGCTGTTGTCGACTGAGGCACCTGGCTGACAGGCGTCCTCCTACTCGAAGCCCTACCCCTCCTTCATGTATTCTTCTGAGGCGCTTCATCATCATCGTCTGGAAGTTCAATAACATTTTGGGGACCTACACGAAATTCAATCATAAGAGCTCAGTCGACCGACGATCAATTGATAAAATAAGCACAAGATCGCAGGATCGTACCAGCTTTGGATGTAGCCGCATCATCAGTTTCCTCATCATCCTGAACCTTGTCAATGTCCATGGAGGTCCCAAAAGTTGCAGCACTGAAAGATTTAAAACCCACTCGGTCAGAGCAGAAGTATGAGTCGACAATAAAAGACAGAAAGGCAGAACACTCACGCAGAAGCGACGGGAACGTCCATCTTGATCCTGGGCAAGGTCTTCCGAGGCTTTGAAGGGGCAACCTTGGGCTGCTTGGCGACCTTTTCTAACGGCTCCGGAGTCGAAGTCCGAGTGCGCTTATGCACTTGCGTGATTGGAGCCGCAACCTTGTTGCGCCCACCCTCTGGATCGTGAGACCGCTTGGATCGACGCTCTGTGTAGGGTGGTGAGTCGACTTCATCTTCATCGTCCGACTCATCATTCTTTTCCTCATCATCATCATCGGGAGATTGCCAGTCTGCGCTCTCCACTCCCTCCTGGGCTTGCTCCTGGGCTTGCTCTCCGTTCGGCATCGAATACATCTCAGTATAAATCTTCAAGGCAAGAAGTTAAACAAACATCAGTCAGATTCAAAGATGGTTGCAATTCAGATTGAAAGACACTCGGTAATAAGGATCAGACCTTGTCCGGCTAATTTTCGACGTCGAATGGGTTGACTCTCCTGGGCCCCATAGGGTTGTCTTTGTTTCCAGTAATGCCCTTCAGCCAATGGGCCACCTTCTCATCGGTGACCTCCTCTGGGTGGACCCGAGCGGTGTCGTTGGAACCCGAATACATCCACATCGAATGATCATGAGCTTGGAGTGGCTGGATGCGTCGACTGAGAAACACTTCTAATAAATCCATGCCAGTCACGCCCTGACGGACCAACTGGACTACCCGCTCGACTAGCATGTTCACCTCTACTTTCTCCGCTGTAGACACGATCAGTGAAGAAGGCACCTGGACTCGATCTAGGGTAAAGGGAGGAAGACCTGTCGACTGACGGGGGTCGGAATGTCTTGGCAGTAGAACCAGGTCGACTGCCATCCCCTAACCGACTCGGGAAATGTCATAGGGGGAAAAGTGCTCCTAACCCTCATCTGAATCCCTAAACCCCCGCACATTTGAATCATGTGCGTCCTCTCATCAGTCGGATTTTCCTTCTTCACAGATTGAGAACCACAAGTGAAGATATGTTTGAAGATACCCCAGCGCAGTCTACAGCCCAAGAAGTTTTCGCACATAGAAACAAATGCAGCAAGGTATGTGATGGTGTTGGGAGAGAAATGGTGAAGTTGGGCACCGAAAAAGTTCAAGAAACCCCGGAAGAAAGGATGCGGAGGTAGAGAAAAACCACGGTCGACGTGGGTTGCGAGGAGGACACACTCACCCTCCTGAGGCTGAGGCTCGATATCGTCTCCCGGCAGCCTCCAAGACCCGTCCTTGATCAATCCCGCAGCGGACAGATCCTCCAGATCTTCTTGCCAGAGCGTAGATCGAATCCAGTCCCCCTGGATCCAACCAGGCGGCAACCCGGACCTCGACGACGATCCCCGACTCGTCTTCTTGCCCTTCGCCATCGCCGTCGCTTTCTTCGCGCGCTCTAGGGTCGCCGTCTTGTCCTTCACCATTGCGGTGGACTGCGCACGGGCAGGGCGGCGGCGTCGAGAGTGGAGGAAGATGCGGTGGAGAAGCAGAGGAAGAAGAAGGGGAATGGGGGCGCACTGTGCAAATGCATCGGCCTCGACGCCTTTTATGGGCCTGCTTCCAAGTGGCTGACGCGTGGGCCCGAAAAATCCTGCCAGATCCTGCAACAGTCGCGCACCGGATACGTGGCGAAAAAGGTGGCTCAAGAATCGAGGTGCCCCTGTCTATCCGTCCAGTTTACTGCAGCGGGCTCTGCCTCGCGCGCTTCCCCAAATTTTTGAATCCCATGAGATTCGGAACCGCAGCAACCAATCACGCCAAAGATTTCACACCATATCAACACTCGAAAACTGCCAGTATAAGTTCACTCGACGACCTCTGAATCGATGAAGGCGACTGAAATGAAGTCGAAGTTTCAGCATGAACCTCGGGCTCAGTAAGAATGCTTATGAAGCACAAGAGTCAAGACAGGGTCAACTTCAACTCTCTTTTCACTCGGACCTCAATCCATTCGGGGGCTAATAACGATGCCATGGACCTAGGGTAGGGTCATAGGCCTGACCTATATGCCATACCCAAGGTCACTACCCTAGAATCAAGGACACTCAAAGTATAGCAAGAAATACCGACTGAAGTATCCATGGAGTGCAATCCACTCGACCAATCACCTCACTCGGATACCACCAATTTCACTCGACCAAGATGAAGTCATTCGACCATACAGGAAACCACTCGAAGTACAGAAGACCTAGAGTCACTCAGGATGGCAACGGTCAGGCGTTCATTCCGTAGTCTTAAAGATCATTAATAGCACTTTATATCTGGCGTTACCAGTAACGCCCTACATTGAACCCTGTAACGGGGATGGCCGGGGTCCTGGCGCACTCTATATAAGCCACCCCCCCCCCCCCCGCCCTCCTCTAGGACAAGGTTTCGCACCCCTTATAACACACACCCATATTCCAGTCGACCGCCTCAGGACTCCGAGACGTAGGGTTTTTACCTCCTCCGAGAGGGGCCTGAACTCGTAAACTCATGTGTACAACCTCGCTGTAGCTAGGCCTTGCCTCATACGTACCCCCTACTCTTATTGTCAGACTTAGTACCACGATAGATCCCGCTGTCAGTGACTGAACCAAAGAGAGTGATCGTGTGGCCTCATTTTCACACACACAAAAACCTCAGAATAATTTTTTACAAAAAAGTCCATGTGGACGTGGCATTTTTCACCTTTGTGACCAGCAGGTCCGCCTGTCAAAATATAACCAGCAAAGTAGAGGTCGCTAGGTTTTGTACCGGCAACAACCTGCTACAGCACATGCTGATCAAACCACTCCGCCTTACATTTTCCAATTAAAAAAGTGGATAACAATACTCTATGTAGTACTCCCTCTGTCTCATAATGTAAGACGTTTTTTGACACTACACTAGTGTTAAAAAACGTCTTACATTATGGGACGGAGGGAGTATATAATAAGTAGGCAGGTGGAGCTTAAATGGGCTGCAAATATTGCCGCCCATACTGCACTAACTATTATTTAAAAAGATATTAGTAAAATGTAAGTAATAAAATTTATGTTAAATATGCACCCGTGTATTATATAAAAATATTATACAACCACATGATGATTAGTAAATAAAAATGTTAAAATATACACCCATGTATTATATAAAAATAACTAGTCAATACTGATTTGTGTGTTATAAATTTCAATAATACAACCATTTAAATAATTATATAATTAACTCAATGAATTATTTATTTTTGTATAATTCTGAACAATACAAATATTTTATAAACTACAACTAAAATATAGTTTCAATTATACAAAACATTTCAATAATTATATGCATATTTGGATAGTTTACTGTTTGTATAATTAAAATATTCATATTCTTACATTTAAAATGTTGATATGAATATTAAATCGTATACTATTTAAGTTAATACAGATACACATATTATAATCCTCCTGTTAATTATAGAATTATTAAAATGTTTGTAATATTGAAATTTATAACACACAAATATCCCTATTAATTAAATAAATTTAATACAAATACATGGTTGTGCATTTACTAATCATCGTTTGTTCTATTTGTATAATATTTTAGAAAAATACTTCTTGCAGAATAGGCCGTAATATTTGCAGCACATTTAAACTCCACAAGCGTACTCGATAAATACATATAGACATGTTATCCACATTATTCAGTAGAAAATGTGAGTTGCATTGGTTAGACGACCATCAGTTTTGTTTTGGTACATGGTTGCTGGTTTGAAACCTTGGTGCCCCTCCATTTTGCTGTTAGTTTTTGACAGGCGGGACCGGCCGGTCAATGAGTTGAAAAATGCCATGTCTACATGGACTATTTTTTTTGTAAAGAAATATTCCGAAGTTATTTTTGGAAAAATCAGGCCACATACCCCTCCTCTTTGGTCCAGTTGCTGACAGTAGGAGCTCACAGCACGATCCACACGCCCAGTAAGCGCAGATTCCATATACAAATGAGATAAGCACTCTATTTGCACGCTTAAGCCAAGTTTTTGCACCACTTCAACATACACCACAACTTCTAACACTAAAGTGACCGATTACATCAAGTTGTAGCACCACCAGTGTGATTGACTCATGTTCGAAATACTAGACAAAACACCTCAAAATTGGTTGACTCCTAAAACTGCTCTGGCTGATATGTGCTGGAATTTTGTCTATTTTGGGCCAGCCCAATAGCAATTTCAGAAATTCCTAATAAATCCTAGAGGCCCACGCAGGCTGTTCGTGCAAGGCAAGAGGTGGAACTAAAGTTTAGTCCCACATTGCTAGTTTAGAGGGAGTTGGACCTCTTTATAAGGGAGGTTTTTTCCCCACATATATGAGCATGAGAACAAGAGGGACATCCACGCGCGCTCCTCCTCCACCGCCCGTCTCGCCACGACGCGACGTGGGTTGCGGGAATGAGCCGAGCCGATGTCTAAATTTTTGCCACGCACGATGGGTATACGAACAGTCACACGGGAGCTAAAACGTTTTTGCTGTAGTGGAGATTGTATACGAACGGCGCACCTCCTCACCTGTTGCCTGTTCGCTTCGTCTCCCTTTGTTGCTTCACATCCCGTCGCAGCCTGTTCGCCTCTCTCTCCTGTGCCTATATAAGAGAGGTCGCTCCTCTCCAGAGAGACACATCAGACAGACCATCTCTCCTTCTCGCTACCAAGTTCCCGAGCACTGCGCTGCTGCTACGTTCTTCCCCATCCTGGCTCACGGCGTGCACCGCAGGTTGGGACAGTAGGCCTCCGAAATCGCACCTCTTTGAGTCCTGTACGGGAGAAGGATGATAAGGTTTTTGGGGAGCGCTCAGCGCGACTACTGACTTCTTCGTCACGAACGCACCGGACTCCGACCACTACTTCCCCAACGACGTACGAACGGCGCACCTCTTCACCTGCTGCCTGTTCGCTTCGTCTCCCTTTGTTGCTTCACCTCCCGTCGCAGCCTGTTCGCCTCTCTCTCCTGTGCCTATATAAGAGAGGTCGCTCCTCTCTAGAGAGACACATCAGAAAGACATCTCCTTCTCGCCACCAAGTTCCTAAGCACTGCGTTGCTTCTACGTTCTTCCCCATCACGGCTTGCGGCGTGCACCGGAGGCTAGGACAGTAGGCCTCTGAACCCGCACCTCTTTGAGTCATGTACGGGAAAAGGGTGATAAGGTTTTTGGGGAGCGCTCAGCGCGACTACTGACTTCTTCATCACGGACGCCCCGGACTCCGACGACGACTTCTTCCCCGATGTCGACAACCTCTTCGACTACATGGCCACCGAGGATGTCGACCCCAAGTCCAGTGCCTCTGCTCCTGCTACTGTCCCGTACGTGTTCTTGTTTTTCCTGTTAGAAGTCCCGCCACAGTTCCTTGTTCTAGTCTTTTCCCTAGACATGTTAGGTTCTACTTCATATATGCAACTTGGTCTACTTTCTGCTCTAGAGATGTTCGGTTCTAGTTTATATTTGCAGATGTTATTTACCTTCTCTCTGTCAGATCGCATGACTTGATTTATCTCTGCTATTTTAGTCATGCTTTATCTAGTATTTCCGTTAATAAAATCATGTGGTAAATTGCTCATATTTCCAATAATCCAAAAACCTTATTATAGGCAATTTACCCCAAGTTGTTTTGCTGCTTCCATGAGACCTCCTATGTTTGAGGGTGTCCACTATAAGAGGTGGCGCGTGAGAGTCGTTCTATGGTTTCAAACCATGAGCTGATATAACGCCACTCTTGGCAAACCTGAAGGAGAGCATGATGCTCAATAGACACAAGCTTTTCAGAAAATGGATACACTATTTAACGCTGCTCTTTTGAGTGTTCTTGGTGAGAACATAGTTGATGCTTATGCGTCAATTGATAATGGAAAAGATATGTGGGATGCACTCGAGGCCAAGTTTGGGGTCTCAGATGCTGGCACTGAGCTGTACATCATGGAGCAATTCTATTATTACAGGATGACTGAAGAGCGCTCCGTGGTTGAGCAAGCTCATGAGATACAGTCATTTGCTAGAGAACTTGAGCACTTCAATTGTATCCTACCAGACAAGTTTATTGCCGGAGGTATCATCACTAAGCTTCCTCCCACGTGGAGGGACTTTGCTACCTTACTGAAGCATAAGAGGCAGGAGTTTTCCATTCCGGATCTCATTGGTACTCTTGATGTGGAAGAAAAGGCGAGATCAAGGGACAACCGTGCTCGAGGTATTGAGGGAGGTTCTAGTGCAAATCTGGTACAGAAGAAAAACTTCCAGCCCCTCAAGTTCAAGAACAAGGGCAAGTTCGATGGTAAAGCAAAGTTTGATGGGAAGAACAAGGCTGTACAACACACGAACTTCAAGAAGAAGAATGACAAGAAGAAAGGTGTTTTTCATGTGTGTGGAGATCCTGATCATTGGGCACCTAGTTGCCCTAATCTCTATGACAAGCGTCATCTTGTGAAAGGCGGCAAGACCGCTAATGTTGTCATTGGAGACACTGACATGAAGGATGTTGGGTATGGTATATTTCCCACTATTCTTTCAGTATGTCATTCTCCTGATTGGTTAATTGACACGGGTGCTAATGTGCATGTATGCGGTGATATTTCCATGTTTTCATCTTATCAGACCGCAGGGACTTCCACCGTGCTGATGGGCAACAGTTCAAGTGCTTCTGTTTGTGGTGTTGGCACGATCGATCTGAACTTTACTTCGGGGAAGATCGTGCGGCTGAAGAACGTGCATTATGTCCCCTTCGTCAATAAAAACTTTGTTAGCGGATCTCTTCTGTGTAGAGATGGCTGTTGGGGAACGTAGTAATTTCAAAATTTTCCTACGCACACGCAAGACCATGGTGATGGCATAGCAACGAGAGGGAGAGTGTCCGCCCACGTACCCTCGTGACCGAAAGCGAAGCGTTATAACAACGCTGTTGATGTAGTCGACGTCTTCACGATCCGACCGATCCAAGCACCGAGCGACGGCACCTCCGAGTTACACACGTTCAGCTCGATGGCGATCCCGGACTCCGATCCAGCAAAGTGTCGGGGATGAGTTCCACAAGACGACGGCGTGGTGAGCGATGATGATGCTCCACCGACGCAGGGCTTTGCCTAAGCTCCGCGACGATATGACTTCTCCGGCGCGGGCTTCGCTAAGCTCATGACGATATGACGAAGTGGAATATGGTGGAGGGGGCACCGACACGGCTAAGGAACGATCCGTAGATCAACTTGTGTGTCTGGGGTGCCCCTGCCCCAGATATAAAGGAGCAAGGGGTGCGGCCAGCCCAAAGGCGCTGAGGAGTCCTACTCCCAGGAGTAGGACTCCCCCCTTCCTAGTTGGAATAGGATTGGGGAGGGGAGGGAAGGCGCGCCCCCTCTCCTTGTCCTATTCGGACTAGAGGGGGGGGCGCAGCCTGCCCTGGCCGCCCTTCCTCTTCTCCCTATGGCCCATTAAGGCCCATTGACCCCCGGGGTTCCGTAACCCCGGTGTTCAGTAACTTCTGTTTTCATCCGGAACCTTTCCAAGTCAAACATAGGCTTCCAATATATCAATCTTTATGTCTCGACCATTTCGAGACTCCTCGTCATGTCCGTGATCACATCCGGGACTCGAACAACCTTGGTACATCAAAACTTATAAACTCATAATGAAGCTGTCATCGAAGCGTTAAGCGTGCGGACCCTACGGGTTCGAGAACTATGTAGACATGACCTAGAACCATTCTCGGTCAATAACCAATAGCTGAACCTGGATGCCCATATTGGTTCCTACATATTCTCGAAGATCTTTATCGGTCAAACCGCATAACGATATCGTTGTTCCTTTTGTCATTGGTATGTTACTTACCCGAGATTCGATCGTCGGTATCCAATACCTAGTTCAATCTCGTTCTTGGTAAGTCTCTTTACTCGTTCCGTAATACATCATCTCACAACTAACTCATTAGTTGTAATGCTTGCAAGGCTTATGTGATGTGTATTACCGAGAAGGCCCAGAGATACCTCTCCGACAATCGGAGTGAAAAACCTAATCTCGAAATCGCCAACCCAACAAGTACCTTTGGAGACACTGTAGTACTCCTTTATAATCACCCGATTACGTTGTGACGTTTGGTAGTACCAAAGTGTTCCTCCGTGGCGGAGTTGCATAATCTCATAGTTACAAGAACATGTATAGGTCATGAAGAAAGCAATAGCAATATACTAAGCGATCAAGTGCTAAGCTAACGGAATGGGTCATGTCAATCACATCATTCTCCTAATGATGTGATCCCATTAATCAAATGACAACACATGTCTATGGTTAGGAAACATAACCATCTTGATTAATGAGCTAGTCTAGTAGAGGCATACTAGTGACTATCTGTTTGTCTATGTATTCACACATGTATTATGTTTCCGGTTAATACAATTCTAGCATGAATAATAAACATTTATCATGGTATAAGGAAATAAATAATAACTTTATTATTGCCTCTAGGGCATATTTCCTTCATCTCCCACTTGCACTAGAGTCAATAATCTAGATTACACAAGAATGATTCTAACACCCATGGAGTCTTGGTGCTGATCATGTTTTGCTCGTGGAAGAGGCTTAGTCAACGGTCGCAACATTCAGATCCGTATGTATTTTGCAAATCTCTATGTCTCCCACTTGGACTTGGTCCCGAATGGAATTGAAGCGTCTTTTGATATGCTTGGTCCTCTTGTGAAATCTGGATTCCTTTGCCAAGGCAATTGCACCGAGATTGTCACGAAGATCTTCATTGGTCCCGATGCACTAGGTATGACACCTAGATCGGAAATGAACTCTTTCATCCAGACTCCTTCATTTGCTGCTTCGAAGCAGCTATGTACTCCGCTTCACATGTAGATCCCGCCACGACGCTTTGTTTAGAACTGCACCAACCGACAGCTCCACCGTTTAATAAAAATACGTATCCGGTTTGCGATTTAGAATCGTCCGGATCGGTGTCAAAGCTTGCATCGACGTAACCATTTACGACTAGCTCTTTGTCACCTCCATATCGAGAAACATATCCTTAGTCCTTTCGGTATTTGGGATGTTCTTGACCGCTGTCGATGATCCACTCTGGATTACTTTGGTACCTTCTGTCAAGCTTACAGCTAAGCATCGTCAGTCTGGTACACAGCATTGCATACATGATAGAGCCTATGGCTGAAGCATAGGAACATCTTTCATTTTCTCTCTATCTTCTGCATTGTGGTCGGGCATTGAGTCGACTCAATCTTACACCTTATAATCTGGTAAAACAAACCTTTCTTTGCTCGATCCATTTTGAACTTCTTCAAAACTTTATCAAGGTATGTGCTTTGTGAAAGTCAATTAAGCGTCTTGATCTATCTCTATAGATCTTGATGCCCAATATGTAAGCAGCTTCACCGAGGTCTTTCATTGAAAAACTTTTATTTAAGTATCCTTTTATGCTATCCAGAAATTCTATATCATTTCCAATCAACAATATGTCGTCCACATATAATATTAGAAATGCTCTGAGCTCCCACTCACTTTCTTGTAAATCTGAGGCTTCTCCAAAAGTCTGTATAAAACCATATGCTTTTATCACACTATCAAAGCGTTTATTCCAACTCCGAGAGGCTTGCACTGACCATAAATTGATCGTTGGAGCTTGCACACTTTGTTAGCACCCTTTGGATCAACAAAACCTTCTGGTTGCATCATATACAACTCTTCTTCTAGAAATCCATTCAAGAATGCAGTTTTACATCCATTTGCCAAATTTCATAATCATAAAATGCGGCAATTGCTAACATGATTCGGACAGACTTAAGCATCGCCACTGGTGAGAAAGTCTCATCGTAGTCAACCCCTTGAACTTGTCGAAAACCTTTTGCAACAAGTCGAGCTTTGTAGACAGTTACATTACCATCGGCGTCGGTCTTCTTCTTAAAGATCCATTTATTCTCAATGGCTTGCCGATCATCGGCAAGTCAACCAAAGTCCATACTTTGTTCTCATACATGGATCCCATCTCAGATTTCATGGCTTCCAGCCATTTCGCGAATCTGGGCTCACCATCGCTTCTTCATAGTTTGTAGGTTCTCCATGGTCAAGTAACATGACTTCGAATAGGATTACCGTACCACTCAGTGCGTATTTTACTCTGGTTGACCTCTGAAGTTCAGTAGTAACTTGATCGAAGCTTCATGATCATCATCATTAGTTTCCTCACTAATTGGTGTAGTTGTCACAGAACCGTTTCTTGTGATGAACTACCTTCCAATAAGGGAGTAGATACTGATTATCTCATCAAGTTCTACTTTCCTCCCACTCACTTCTTTCGAGAGAAACTCCTTCTCTAGAAAGGATCCGAATTTAGCAACGAAAACCTTGCCTTCAGATCTGTGATAGAAGGTGTACCCAACATCTCCTTTGGGTATCCTATGAAGACACATTTCTCGATTTGGGTTCGAGCTTATCTGGTTGAAGTTTCTTCACATAAGCATTGCAGCCCCAAACTTTAAGAAACGACAACTTTGGTTTCTTGCCAAACCACAGTTCATACGGTGTCGTCTCAACGGACTTAGATGGTGCCCTATTTAACGTGAATGCGGCCGTCTCTAAAGCATATCCCCAAAAGCGATAGCGGTAAATCAGTAAGAGACATCATAGATCGCACCATATCAAGTAAAGTACGATTCTGACGTTCGACACACCATTTCTCGTGGTGTTCCGGGTGGCATGAGTTGCTAAACTATTCCACATTGTTTCAAATGTAAACCAAACTCGTAACTCAAATATTCTCCTCCACGATCCGATCGTAGAAACTTTATTTTCTTGTTACGATGATTTTCCACTTCACTCTGAAATTCTTTGAACTTTTCAAATGTTTCAGATTTGTGTTTCATTAAGTAGATATACCCATATCTGCTCAAATCATCTGTGAAGGTGAGAAAATAACGATACCCTTGGCGTGCCTCAACATTCATTGGACCACAAACATCGGTATGTATGATTTCCAACAAATCAGTTGCTCGCTCCATAGTTAGGAGAACGGCGTTTTAGTCATCTTGCCCATGAGGCACGGTTCGCAAGTACCAAGTGATTCATAATCAAGTGATTCCGAAGCCCATCAAGTATGGAGTTTCTTCATGCGTTTTACAATCGATATGACCCAAACGGCAAGTGCCACAAATAAGTTGCATTATCATTATCAACTCTGCATCTTTTGGTTTCAACACTATGAATATGTGTACTACTACTATCGAGATTCAATAAAATAGACCACTCTTCAAGGGTGCATGACCATAAAAGATATTATTCATATAAATAGAACAACCATTATTCTCTGTCTTAAATGAATAACCGTCTCGCATCAAACAAGATCCAGATATAATGTTCATGCTTAACGCGGCACCAAATAACAATTATTTAGGTCTAAAACTAATCCCGATGGTAGATGTAGAGGTAGCGTGCCGACCGCGATCACATCGACTTTGGAACCATTTCCCACGCCAAGATCGTCACCTCGTCCTTAGCCAATCTTCGCAATCCGTAGTTCTGTTTGAGTTGCAAATATTAGCAAGAACCAGTATCAAATACCCAGTACTATCTGCGGTATTAGTAAGGTACACATCAATAACATGTATATCACATATACCTTTGATCACCTTGCCATCCTTCTTATCCGCCAAATACTTGGGGCAGTTCCGCTTCGGTGTCGGTTTGCTTGCAAGAAAACACTCGGTTTCAGGCTTAGGTCCAGACTTGGGTTTCTTCTCTTGAGCAGCAACTTTCTTGCTGTTCTTTTGAAGTTCCTTCTTCTTTCCTTTTCCCTTTTCTTCAAACTAGTGGTCTTGTTGACCATCAACACTTGATGCTCTTTCTTGATTTCTACCTCCATGCTTTTAGCATTGCGAAGAGCTCGGAATTGTTTTGGTCATCCCTTGCATATTATAGTTAATCACGAAGCTCTTGTAGCTTGGTGGCGTGATTGGAGAATTCTGTCAATGACACTATCATCCGGAAGAGTAACTCCCAGTTGAATCAAGTGATTATTATACCCGGACATTTTGAGTATATGTTCACCGTGAACTATTCTCCTCCATCTTGCAGCTATAGAACTTATTGGAGACTTCATATCTCTCAATCCGGGCATTTGCTTGAAATATTAACTTCAACTCTGGAACATCTCATATGCTCCATGACGCTCAAAACGTCGTTGAAGACCCGGTTCTAAGCCGTAAAGCATGGCACACTTGAACTATCGAGTAGTCATCAGCTTTGCTCGCCAGACGTTCACAACTTCGGCGTTGCTCTATAGCAGGCTGGCACCCAGCGGTGCTTCCAGGCGTAATTCTTACGTGCAGCAATGAGGATAATCCTCAAGTTACGGACCCAGTCCGTGTAATTGCTACCATCATCTTTCAACTTTGCTTTCTCAAGGAACGCATTAAAATTCAACGGAACAACAAAGACGAGCCATCTATCTACAATAAACATAGACAAGCAAAAATACTATCGGTACTAAGTTCATGATAAATTTAAGTTTAATTAATCATATTAAAACCTCCCACTTAGACAGACATCTCTCTAGTCATCTAAGTGATTACGTGATCCAAATCAACTAAACCATGTCCGATCATCACGTGAGATGGAGTAGTTTCAATGGTGAACATCACTATGTTGATCATATCTACTATATGATTCACGCCGACCTTCGGTCTCCGTGTTCCGAGGCCATATCTGTTATATGCTAGGCTCGTCAAGTTTAACCTGAGTATTCCGCGTGCGCAACTGTTTTGCACCCGTTGTATTTGAACGTAGAGCCTATCACACCCGATCATCACGTGGTGTCTCAAAGACGAAGAACTTTCATAACGGTGCATACTCGTGGAGAACACTTCTTGATAATTTTAGTGAGAGATCATCTTATAATGCTACCGTCAATCAAAGCAAGATAAGATGCATAAAGGATAAACATCACATGCAATCAATATAAGTGATATGATATGGTCATCATCATCTTGTGCTTGTGATCTCCATCGCCAAGCACCGCCATGATCACCATCGCCACCGCGCGACACCTTGATCTCCATCGTAGCATCGTTGTCGTCTCGCCAACTATTGCTTCTACGACTATCGCTACTGCTTAGTGATAAAGTAAAGCAATTACATGGCTTTGCATTTCATACAATAAAGCGACAACCATATGGCTCCTGCCGATTGCCGATAACTCGGTTACAAAACATGATCATCTCATACAATAAAATATAGCATCACGTATTGACCACATCACATCACAACATGCCCTGCAAAAACAAGTTAGACGTCCTCTACTTTGTTGTTGCAAGTTTTACGTGGCTGCTACGGGCTGAGCAAGAACTGTTCTTACCTACGCATCAAAACCACAACGATAGTTTGTCAAGTTGGTGCTGTTTTATCCTTCGCAAGGACCGGGCGTAGCCACACTCGGTTCAACTAAAGTGAGAGAAACTGACACCCGCCGGTCACCTTTAAGCAACTAGTGCTCGAAGCGGTGAAATCAGTCTCGCGTAAGCGTACGCGTAATGTCGGTCCGAGCCGCTTCATCTCACAATACCGCCGAACCAAAGTATGACATGCTGGTAAGCAGTATGACTTATATCGCCCACAACTCACTTGTGTTCTACTCGTGCATATGACATCAACGCATAAAACCAGGCTCGGATGCCTTTGTTGGGGAACGAGTAATTTCAAAATTTTCCCACGCACACGCAAGACCATGGTGATGGCATAGCATCGAGAGGGAGATGTCCGTCCACGCCCTCGTGAGACCGAAAGCGGAAGCGTTATAACAACGCGGTTGATGTAGTCGACGTCTTCACGATCCGACCGATCCAAGCACCGAACGACGGCACCTCCGAGTTACGCACACGCTCAGCTCGATGACGATCCCGGACTCCGATCCAGCAAAGTGTCGGGATGAGTTCCACAAGACGACGGCGCAGGACGATGATGATGCTCCACCGACGCAGGGCTTCGCCTAAGCTCCGCGACGATATGACTTCTCCGGCGCAGGGCTTCGCCTAAGCTCATGACGATATGACGAAGTGGAATATGGTGGAGGGGCACCGACACGGCTAAGGAACGATCCGTAGATCAACTTGTGTGTCTGGGGTGCCTCCCTGCCCCAGATATAAAGGAGCAAGGGGTGCGGCCAGCCCAAAGCAAGCGCTCAAGGAGTCCTACTCCCACCGAGTAGGACTCCCCCTTTCCTAGTTGGAATAGGATTGGGGAGGGAAGAGGGAAGGCGCCGCCTCTCCTTGTCCTATTCGGACTAGAGGAGGGGGGCGCAGCCTGCCCTGGCCGCCCTTCCTCTTCTCCCTATGGCCCATTAAGGCCCATTGACCCCCCGGGGGGTTCCGGTAACCCCCCGGTGTTCCGGTAACTTCCTGTTTTCATCCGGAACCTTTCCGAAGTCCAAACATAGGCTTCCAATATATCAATCTTTATGTCTCGACCATTTCGAGACTCCTCGTCATGTCCGTGATCACATCCGGACTCGAACAACCTTCGTACATCAAAACTTATAAACTCATAATGAACTGTCATCGAAACGTTAAGCGTGCGGACCCTACGGGTTCGAGAACTATGTAGACATGACCTAGAACCATTCTCGGTCAATAACCAATAGCGGAACCTGGATGCCCATATTGGTTCCTACATATTCTACGAAGATCTTTATCGGTCAAACCGCATAACGATATCGTTGTTCCTTTTGTCATTGGTATGTTACTTACCCGAGATTCGATCGTCGGTATCCAATACCTAGTTCAATCTCGCATTGGTAAGTCTCTTTACTCGTTCCGTAATACATCATCTCACAACTAACTCATTAGTTGTAATGCTTGCAAGGCTTATGTGATGTGTATTACCGAGAAGGCCCAGAGATACCTCTCCGACAATCGGAGTGACAAAACCTAATCTCAAATACGCCAACCCAACAAGTACCTTTGGAGACACCTGTAGTACTCCTTTATAATCACCCGATTCGTTGTGACGCTTGGTAGTACCCAAAGTGTTCCTCCGTAAACGGAGTTGCATAATCTCATAGTTACAGGAACATGTATAGGTCATGAAGAAAGCAATAGCAATATACTAAACGATCAAGTGCTAAGCTAACGGAATGGGTCATGTCAATCACATCATTCTCCTAATGATGTGATCCCATTAATCAAATGACAACACATGTCTATGGTTAGGAAACATAACCATCTTCGATTAATGAGCTAGTCTAGTAGAGGCATACTAGTGACTATCTGTTTGTCTATGTATTCACACATGTATTATGTTTCCGGTTAATACAATTCTAGCATGAATAATAAACATTTATCATGGTATAAGGAAATAAATAATAACTTTATTATTGCCTCTAGGGCATATTTCCTTCAATGGCTACAAGCTTGTCTTTGACTCGAATAAATTTGTAATATCCAAGTATGGAACCTTTGTTGATATAGGCTATGAGTCAGGAGGCCTGTTTCGTTTATCCTTATCAGATGTTTGCAATAAAGTTGTTAATCATGTTTGCAACAATAGTGAATCAAATGTGTGGCATTCACGTCTCTGTCATGTTAATTTTGGTTGCATGTCGCGACTAGAGAAATTAAACTTAATCCCTAGTTTCACCACTGTCAAGGGATCTAAGTGTCAAGTGTGTGTGCAAGCTAAGCAACCTCGTAAGTCTCATGTGACTGCGGAAACGAGAAATCTTGCACCACTAGAGCTCATACATTCAGATCTATGTGAAATGAATGGTGTTTTGACAAAAGGTGGAAAGAAGTATTTAATGACTTTAATTGATGACTCCACTAGATAATGTCATGTGTATCTTCTGAAATCTAAGGATGAGGCTTTGAACTATTTCAAGATCTATAAAGCTGAAGCGGAAAACCAACTTGATCGGAAGATCAAGAGGCTTAGGTCCGATCGTGGTGGAGAGTATTTCTCAAATGAATTTGATTCTTTTTGTGTGGAACATGGTATAATCCATGAGAGGACGCCTCCATATTCACCTCACTCAAATGGGGTGGCCGAAAGAAAGAAACGTACTCTAACTGATTTGGTTAATGCCATGTTAGACACATCGGGTCTCTCCAAGGCATGGTGGGGGGAGGCGATATTGACGGTGTGTCATGTCCTAAACCGAGTTCCCAAAAAGAACAAAGAGATAACTCCATTCAAGGAATGGGAGAAGAAAAGGTTAAAGCTCTCTTATCTACGAACCCGGGGTTGTTTGGCGAAAGTCAATGTGCCAATTCCAAAGAAGCGGAAGCTGGGAAAACTGTGGATTGTGTTTTCCTGGGATATGCTTTTCATAAAATTGGTTATAGATTCTTGGTTGTAAAATCTGAGGTACCTGACATGCATGTCGATACGATCATGGAGTCGAATGATGCGACTTTCTTTGAAGATATCTTTCCCATGAAGGATATGGCTACCTCATCTAATCAGGAGATGCCTAATTCATCGAATCAGGAACCAGTTACAATTACTGAACCTGCCATTTCGATGGAACACTTTGAAAAACCTGTGGAGGAGAACAATGAAGTTCCTACTAGGAGCAAGAGACAGGGGATTGCAAAGTCCTTTGGTGATGATTTTCTTGTGTATCTCATAGATGACACTCCCAGTTCTATTTCAGAGGCCTATGCATCTGAAGATGCTGACTACTGGAAGGAAGCAGTCCGTAGAGAGATGGATTCCATCTTGGCAAATGAAACTTGGGTGATAATTGATCGTCCTTATGGGTGCAAACCTATAGGGTGCAAATGAGTAATGAAGAAGAAACTTAGGCCTGATGGTACTATTGAAAAGTACAAGGCTCGGCTCGTGGCCAAGGGTTATACCCAAAAGGAAGGTGAAGACTTCTTTGATACTTACTCACCTGTGGCTCGACTGACCACTATTCGAGTTCTACTTTCACTAGCTGCCTCACATGGTCTTCTCGTTCATCAAATGGATGTTAAGAATGCTTTCCTAAATGGAGAGTTGGACGAGGAAATTTATATGGAACAACCAGATGGGTTTGTAATAGATGGTCGGAAGGGAAAGTGTGCAAGTTGTCAAGTCTTTGTATGGACTCAAGCAAGCACCCAAACAAAGGGCATGAGAAGTTTGAAAGAACTTTAACAGCTGCAGGCTTTGTTGTGAACGGTTTGACAAATGTGTGTACTATCGCCATGGTGGGGGCGAAGGAGTTATCCTTTGCTTGTATGTTGATGACATACTGATTTTCGGAACAAATCTGAATGCTATTAAGGAGGTCAGGTGAAGGAAATATGCCCTAGAGGCAATAATAAAGTTATTATTTATTTCCTTATATCATGATAAATGTTTATTATTCATGGTAGAATTGTATTAACCGGAAACATAATACATGTGTGAATACATAGACAAACATAGTGTCACTAGTATGCCTCTACTTGACTAGCTCGTTGATCAAAGATGGTTGTGTTTCCTGACCATAGACATGAGTTGTCATTTGATTAACGGGATCACATCATTAGGAGAATGATGTGATTGACTTGACCCATTTCGTTAGCTTAGCACTTGATCGTTTAGTATGTTGCTATTGCTTTCTTCATGACTTATACATGTTCCTACAACTATGAGATTATGCAACTCCGCCATCAAGGAACACTTTGTGTGCTACCAAACGTCACAACGAATCGGGTGATTATAAAGGAGCTCTACAGTGTGTCTCCAAAGGTACATGTTGAGTTGGCGATTTCGAGATTAGGTTTTGTCACTCCGATTGTCGGAGAGGTATCTCTGGGCCCTCTTAATAATGCACATCACTATAAGCCTTGCAAGCAATGTAGCTAATGAGTTAGTTACGGAATGATGCATTACGTAACGAGTAAAGAGACGTGCCGGTAACGAGATTGAACTAGGTATTAAGATACCGACGATCGAATCTCGGGCAAGTAACATACCGATGACAAAGGGAACAACGTATGTTGTTATGCGGTTTGACCGATAAAGATCTTCGTAGAATATGTAGGAGCCAATATGAGCATCCAGGTTTCGCTATTGGTTATTGACCGGAGGCGTGTCTCGGTTATGTCTACATAGTTCTCGAACCCATAGGGTCCGCAGGCTTAAAGATAGATGACGGTTATATTATGAGTTTATGTGTTATGATGTACCGAAGATAGTTCGGAGTCCCGGATGTGATCACGGACATGACGAGCAGTCTCGAAATGGTCGAGACATGAAGATTGATATATTGGACGACTATATTCGGACACTGGAATAGTTCCGGGAGTTATAGGATGTATATCGGAGTACTGGGGGGTTACCGGAACCCCCCTGGGGGGTTAATGGGCCTCATGGGCCCAAAGTGGAACAGAGGAGGGGCGGCCAGGGCAGGCCGCACGCCCCCTCCCCCTCTAGTCCGAATAGGACAAGGAAGGGGGGGGCGCCCCCCTTCCTTCCTCTCCTCTCTCCCTTCCTTCCCCCTCTCTTACTTGGACAAGGAAAGGAGGGAGTCCTACTCCCGGTGGGAGTAGGACTTGTCCTGGCGCGCCTCCTCCTGGCCGGCCGCCCCCTTCCCCTTACTCCTTTATATACGGGGGCAGGGGGCACCTCTAGCCACAACAATTTATCCTTGAGATCTATTAGCCGTGTGCGGTGCCCCCCTCCACCATATTCCACCTCGATAATATCGTAGCGGTGCTTAGGCGAAGACCTGCGTCGGTCGAGCATCATCATCGTCACCACGCCGTCGTGCTGAAGAAACTCTCCCTCGAGGCTCGGCTGGATCGGAGTTCGAGGGACGTCATCGAGCTGAATGTGTGCTGAACTCGGAGGTGCCGTACGTTCGGTACTTGGATCGGTCGGATCGTGAAGACGTACGACTACATCAACCGCGTTGTGCTCGCTTCCGCTTTTGGTCTACGAGGGTACGTGGAAACACTCTCCCCTCTCGTTGCTATGCATCACCATGATCCTGTGTGTGCGTAGGAAATTTTTTGAAATTACTACGTTCCCCAACATCAAGGATTTCCTATCTCGCTGTTTTGAGATGAAGGATTTAGGAGTGGCTGATGTCATTCTGAACATCAAGTTGTTGAGAGACGATGATGGTGGGATTACATTTGCTTCAATCTCACTATGTGGAAAAGATCTTGAGTCGCTTTGGCTACAGTGACTACAAGCCCTCTCCAACACCATATGATGCTAGTGTGTTTCTTCAAAAGAATCGAAGAATTGCTAGAGACCAATTGAAATATTCTTAGATTATTGGCTCGCTTATGTACTTAGCCAGTGCTACAAGACCTGACATCTCTTTTGCTGTTAGCAAACTGAGACGGTTTGTCTCAAAACCAGGAGACGTGCATTGGAAAGCTCTAGAGAGAGTTTTATGTTATTTGAAAACCATGCATAATTATGGAATTCACTACACTGGGAACCCAAAGGTGCTTAAAGGGTATAGTGACTCAAACTGGATATCAGATGCTGATGAGATAAAGGCCACGAGCGGATATATATTCACTCATGGAGGTGGCGCTGTTTCTTGGAAGTCTTGCAAGCAGACCATCTTAACGAGGTCAACAATGGAAGCAGAACTCACATCACTAGATACAGCTACGGTCGAAGCAGATTGGCTTCGTCGGCTCTTGAATGACTTGCCGGTTGTTGAGAAACCTGTACCGGGTATCCTTATGAACTGCGACAATCAAACTGTGATCACGAAAGTGAGCAGCTCAAAGGATAACATGAAGTCATCAAGACACATTCAGAGAAGGTTAAAGTCCGTTAGGAAAATGAGAAACTCCGGAGTTATTGCATTGGATTATATCCAAACATCTGAAAATCTAGCAGATCCTTTTACTAAGGGTCTATCACGTAATGTGATAGATAATGCATCGAGGGAGATGGGTATGAGACCCACAATATGAGTTGTTCACGATGGTAACCTATTCTTTGTGATCGGAGATCCCGTGAATTAGATGTGGAAGACAAGCTGTTGGTCAACTGGGAGGAGAGTGCCCTTACAATTAAAAATACCACTCATGAAGATGCAGTACTCTCCTTTGATGTATATCTTAATGTGTTCTAAGAGGCTTATTGAAGCAGAGATGTTGTCCTGCAGAACATCTTTTGAAGAACGCACCTATATGAGTCTGATTGTTAAACGTCGCAATCTATGAGAGTAGGATTCTCTCTAGTAAACTCATGAAAGGTCTCGGAGTATGACGCATAAGCTCCACCCACGGGGAAGACCCACGGTAGCCACGTATCGGTCAAGGCTTTGTGTGAAGCTAGATTCGCAGAAAACTTGCAGCTCAAGGCTCAGTCCACTGTTCAAGTTTCTTACTAGTGTAGCATAGAGTTCTAGGTGGAAGTTCAACTTAACAGTCTCCACTGCAGTACCGGTATATAAAACCGTGTTTTGGAACCAAAGGCGAAATTTTGTGTGCCTCTGGAATCTGTTGGGGGATTGCTGGAATTTTGTCTATTTTGGGCCAACCCAATAGCAGTTTCAGAAATTCCTAATAAATCCTAGAGGCCCACGCAACCCGTTCGTGCAAGGAAAGAGGTGGAACTAAAGTTTAGTCCCACATTGCTAGTTTAGAGGGAGTTGGACCTCTTTATAAGGGAGGTTCTTTTCCCACATGTATGAGCATAAGAACAAGAGGGACATCACGCGCGCTCCTCCCATGCCGCCCGCCTCGCCACGCCACGCCTCGTCACGACGGGCCGCAGGTTGCGGGAATGAGCCGAGCCAATGTCTAAATTTTTGCCACGCACGATTGGTATACGAACGGTCACACGGGAGCTGAAACATTTTTGCTGTGGTGGAGATTGTATACGAACGACACATCTCTTCACCTGCTGCATGTTTGCTTCGTCTCCCTTTGTTGCTTCACCTCCCGTCGCAGCTTGTTCGCCTCTCTCTCCTGTGCCTATATAAGAGAGGTCGCTCCTCTCCAGAGAGACACATCAGAAAGACCATCTCCTTCTCGCCACCAAGTTCCTGAGTACTGCACTGCTGCTACGTTCTTCCCCATCCGGCTTGCGGCGTGCACCGCAGGTCAGGACAGTAGGCCTCCGAAACCGCACCACTTTGAGTCATGTACGGGAAAAGGGTGATAAGGTTTTTGGGGAGCGCTCAGCGCGACTACTGACTTCTTCGTCACGGACGCCCCGGACTCCGACGACTACTTCCCCGGCGATGACTTCTTCCCCGACGTCGACAACCTCTTCGACGACATGGCCACCGAGGATGTCGACCCCAAGTCCAGTGCCTCTGCTCCTGCTGCTGTCCCGTACGTGTTCTTGTTTTTCTTGTTAGAAGTCCTGCCACAGTTCCTTGTTCTAGTCTTTGCCCTAGACATGTTAGGTTCTACTTCATATATGCAACTTGGTCTACTGTCTGCTCTGGAGATGTTCGGTTCTAGTTTATATTTGAGATGTTATTTACCTTCTCTCTGTCAGATCGGATGACTTGCTTTATCTCTACTATTTTAGTCATGCTTTATCTAGTATTTTCGTTAATAAAATCATGTGGTAAATTGCTCATATTTCCAACAATATGGCTGCACGTGAGTGAATTTGGGGTGATTTCTATACTTCTTTCTCTGACGTTCAATGTTTCTCCTTAAACTGTTTATTTTTTTCAAGAGATGACATTTATGGCGAGATATACAGATGTCTGTATGGTAACTTCCGCAATCTTGAAGCTACACAACTCCAATTCTTTAGTATACCTTTTTTTTAATAGTTTGGATTACTTACCACATGTCTCACGTGGTAATTTTTTAGTAGATCTTTATGGATGTGTTCATAGCCTATGTTATACTCAAAATTTCTCATATTACACTGCATTATCCATGATGAAACTGGGGATTGGTGAAACTCTAACAAACAATAACTGAATATATACAACATGCCTGAGCCGGACGTGCTAGAGAGCAAAAAAGAAAAGGCAACCCTAAATATAAATTTTCCTAAATCGTGTCATCTTGTGCCGCTGCTTAATTAAGAGTAGAACTTGAAGGTCTTGGCGTCAAGGATGATTTGGCGCAACCCGCCGATGGGGGACAGCAGCATCAGCGCAACTCCAATGGCGATGAATATCCAGTTGAGGAACCATGTGACGCTGTATCTGGCGGGCTTGCGCAGCATGAGCCAGATGATGCATGGCAGGAAGTATGTTGTTGGCGCGAACGCGAAGCCTCCGAAGAACCCGAGCAGGCCGTCGAAGAAGGGGAAGGTCATGCCGACGAGCATGGTGAGCGCGACGTAGGCGGAGCGGGCGGTGAGGCGGAGCGGGAGGCCCGGGGCGAACTTGAGCTTCTTTACGAGCACCGTCTCCATCATGTCAAAGACGGGCATGGCGAACACCTGGTAGCTGCCGATGACGTGGACGACGACCATGAGGTTGGCGAGGGCGATGAGCCACCGCGGCTTGTCGAGCGTGATGAGGATGTTGGGGTCGACCGAGTTGCCGAAGGCGTAGTACCCGCCGAAGGCGACCGAGAAGTAGCAGAGCGCGACGATGGCGTAGGCGACGAGCACGCCGCGCCACATGGGCTTCTTGGATGGCTGCTCCGGGGTGGACGGGATGGTGGCCTGGATCTCGAGCACGACGTTGTGGCCGGCGAAGGCGAACGCCACCGCCCCGAGAGCGTTGAGCGCGCCGAACACGTGCCCCGCCGTGGTCGCCGCCTTGAGCCCGTAGTCGACGGCTCCAAATGCAGCAGGGTGTTTGTGTAGCACGGACGCGAAGAAGGCGACCATGGAGTAGCAGATGGACATGACGGCGGCGGCGGCCGAAACGCCGGAGATGGAGTTGAAGTTGGGCATCTGAGACAGCAAAAAGTGGACGGAGCCGAAAATCATGATGAAGTAGGTGAGCCGTATGTCCCTGCACCGGCCGTTGCAGACGAGGTCGTGGAACTTCTTGAGCGACTGGCCGCCGGTGACCATGTAGACGATGTCGGTGCCGACGTCGACGACGAGCTGCTGCGGCACGATGATCCAGAGCCCCAGCTTCTTGCCGAAGGCATGCTGCCCGAGCTCGTGGTAGCGGTCGAAGCGCTTGCCGGGGACCATCTCGTGCATCTCCACCATCTGCCACAGCGTGTAGAGCGTGATCCCGAAGGAGCTGGCGATGACCGCCACGCCGGGGCCCCAGCCGAGGTGCGACATGGCGAACGGGAGGCCCAGCACGCCGGCGCCCACCATGGCCGTCACGTTGTGGAAGGCGGAGTAGTACCACTTGGCGGTGCGCGAGGAGGTGATGGGGAGCCAATCATCCAAGTTCACGTCCTTGAGCTTCGCCTCCGACTCCCGCTCCTTCACCGTCTCCACGTATTCCTCCATGATATCCAACTCCGACGGCGGCGACGACGACATCGTTCCTTCTTGTTCGACCACAGGCAGTTCGATTGATCGATCGACCTCCATGACGAAGCTTCAAGCTAGCTTAGCTGCCTTGGATTGTTCGACCGCACGCAGTTGTTCGATCGTCGTCGTCGTGTTGCTCTGTGCCTCTTTTCGATCGCGGCGCTGGTGAGTTGTGGCAGGTGGGTAGCGGTAGCTTTTGCCTGCCATGTATATGTATATGTAGTCGTCGCAGCCAAGAACGTGAGACTTCCGGTCTTCCCAGCCCACTCGGATTCGGCATGCAACCGCGGCTCGGATAATCGATGCGTCAACGTGATCCCTTATGGTAGCTAGTTTTGTTCAACAGCACAGCAACCGACTTTGTGTTGTGATCGGACTGAGCAGCTTGGGAGTTTGGAGTGACCATGCAAAAACAAAAACAAAAACAAAAAGCTTTCGAGTTTGTGGAGTGCGTACAGCAGCACAAGTCACAACTTACAAGACGTACGTTATGCTCGTTTACAACAAGTCGGACTAGATTCATGCGCTTACTCTTCTACATCTACCTTGCATTTCTACTGTGTTCAAAAAAACAACGTACGTGCCACAATATCATCCTCAAACACGTGCACATTACACCGGACCCTTGCTATTTTTTTGGGGGGGGGAGGGAGGAAACTCTCGCTAGTTGAGATCATGAACAACAAGACTTAACAAATCCGCCCCCTAAACGTCCGCGGACGCGCCCAGCCAATGTCCGGTCATGTTTATTTTGAGTCCTCTATTTGTCTGTGTATCCAGCCATGCTCCTCAGAACATCTCTAATAGCAGCCATATTCTTAGGCACGAAAATACGGTGGAGTAAAAAGAATTTTAGGCACGAAAACGTTTTTTTTTGCACGAGCAAGCGCCGTCTCCCACAACAGCACTAACATTCGACCATATTTCGTATTTCAAACAAAGTTCGACCAAAATTTAGACATGCAAACTACACACGTAGTTCAAATACTACATGCCACTTAAACTATGAGAAGCACTACTACGAACACTACAGCTTGTCCCAGTCGATATCGTTGGACCCATCACTCTCGTCGTCCGAATCGATGTTGACCACATCGGAGGCTCCTGCATTCATCTTCTTCTTGCCGTGTGACGACGAAGGCCCTGCCTCGTCGTCGTTCTTGTGCTTCTCGGTGTCTCTTGTCCGGAGAACTCCAACTCGACTTGCACATATTGTGGATGTGCCCTAGAAAACGCCGACATGGCCTCCTCGTCGCTCTGTCGGATGATGTCCCGCTCGTCGACAACAATGCGAGGAGCCGGCTAGTGAGTGATATTTTTACACTCATTCATCCTTTATTTAAACCGGTATATTTCATTAAAACTGAGATACACTCTCCGATATTGTTACCAATGTCTAATGAATGCAAAGGATTCCACAAATCCTCTCTTTGATGTGTTTCCACAAGAGGCAAGAAATCACGTGAGAATATGTAAAGGAGTGGAAATGGAGAAAGGAAGAATCATCAGAAGGCGCGCCATAGACGACGGAGCAAAAGACGACGTTTCATATGACCGCAAGCGCTCACATGAGCGCCCGTATGGCGTGGAAATCGAGACTCCTCGTCCACCTGAACAACTTTTATAAAAGGGACCCCATCGAAATGTCAACAAAAAAGAACGTCGAGCGAAACCAGAACAGAACCGTCGTCATCGCCTCTCATAAACCCTGGCCGCCGCCATTTCCATCTCCATAGCCTCCATCACCACCATAGTCCATCTCCATCTTGTTCATACTTGTAATCGTGCATCACACAAGGCAGACATTGTAAGACATATTTGCAATCAATTAATCTTCAAAATATGTTCTTCAATGTTTTCTTCTTGCAATTTGATCTGCATGTGTGAGTAGTTCGATAAGGTATGGGTTGAGGCATAGGCCTTGCAAACCTCTATATTTTGCTGTGGGGTCAATGGAAGTGCTTTGAATTAACGCCACGTATGTGTGAAACAAAATTATTCCGTAGATGTCTCTTGTCTCTGTCGCGATCTTCATCCCTGCATGTACCCAAGATCATGGAGATCGAGCCACGGAAAGGCTAAGGGCAGGGAGAACGTGAAGTGTTATTCAACCACCAGTGACAGAGGGTTTAGTACAGTAACACGATCCAATCCTTGGGGATTCATGAGGTGTAATCATTAAACGCCCAAATCTCTTGTATGATTATTATAATCTTAATTATCAAAGCAACCACGCGCGATGGATAGGGCCTTCGGTTGGACAATTGTTTCTTGATGTAGACTCATGCCGGTCAAGATGTTATTTGGACACATCCCCCACTTCGGTTCATAACAAGCACATCTCGATGGGTGACTTCCAGCGCACAAATTAAGATCATATCTGGTCTAAGTACATGGTTGTCTGCATTAAGACCTCATATCCATACCTCTTTTTTATTATAAGTGTTAAATAACAAAGCTTGATTGATCCGGTCGAAAGCTGGAATTATTTCTTTGACAGAAACTTGCTAGAGACCATCGCTTCAAGGGAGTCTTTTCTCGTGTGGGTTCGATACCAAAGGTCACCTCTTTGGGGAAATAGGTTGGGATACTTTCTGTTCCGTTACAGGATCATACAAAAAGGAAGTATCAAGCCCTTTTTCTGGCACCGTTGCCGGGGAGGAGTTTAGTGTTCCTAGACTTTGTGTTTAGAGTTTTTGTTTTCACTATTTGTTTTAGTTTAAGTTTAATTTTGTTGCAATTCTTGTCAGTTGAAAACTCCAAAAGATTACCATGGCTCGTAATCTTGAAAGTTTTGCTACTCCCAGCAATAACTTTATGCGTAAACCCATAGCACAACCTGAGGTTGCCACCGCTGAGTATGAGATCAAACGGAACTTAGTTTCCATGGTTCAATAGGATCATATTGGAGGCTTTGCTTCTGAAGATGCCGGTAGCCCGGTATGCACTTGCATAATTTCAATGAATTGTGCAACATGACTCGCATTAGAGATTATGGTCCACACGCTTTGAAGTTGCGTCTATTTCCTTTATCTCTTAGAGGAAAAATAAAAGAATGGCTTCTAGCTTTACCTAGAGGCAATATAACTTCTTGGGCTTATTGTTGCTGCAAATTTTTATTCAAGTTTGGTCCACCTGCAAAAATTATGCAACTTCGTTCTCAGATTACAAGTTTCAAGCAGGAAGAACAAGAGTAGAAGAACTAGCTTCATCTCTCTACCACTAAGAACAAGAGCTTTCCAATCCTGTATCTAGTAGCAACTATCACCACCTACCGTATATCACTTCTGCATGTACCAACCAAATTTAAGTCTTATCAATTCATATAGCGCGGCGTGCTGCCGCGCACTATACGCTAGTAAACAGTACTTGTACAAAGGATTTGTTTGAAAGGATGTAATTGCAAAAATTCAAAGGTTATAGAGAGGACTTGTAAACATTCTATTTGCCAATACTGGTCCTAAGGCTTCATCTGCATGACAACTATATATAGCAACCATATATGTCTTTTCGACTACATGACAACTATATATAGCAACCATAAAAAGAAATCTTCTGCACACATATAACTTTAGAAAGAATATGAATAATCTTAGGTTCAGGTCACTAGCTTGTCAACGTTGTTAAAAACAAACCAGAACAACATACCAGAACAGCTGAATAATCTTAAGTGAAAAGAACCAAAATAAATGCCAGGGTCGACCAAAGTGAGAAACCAATATTAGTTAATTAATTTATACTACACAACGTATCTATGTGATTATGAAGTTGTGATAGCTCATGGACTAAGTCCTCACCGGCCTTTGCATACGTGTTTGCCACGCATAGTCCTCTCACTGTCCAAACAAATTGTTCGCTGCTCTTCTGTGGAGGAAGCCGAGGCTCGTGCTCTGCTCTATGGACTGCAGAAATTGGCGACGCTGTACAGAGGACCTGTCATCGCTGAGACTGATTGTTCATTCCTGGTGAAGGAACTACAACCTGATTCAGATAATCGATCAGCCTGTTTCTCAGTGCTACACGACATCAAGAAGGAGCTGCAGAATTTCCAAGGATCTCAGGTCATATATGCTAACCGTAAACAGAACAATTTAGCGCATTGCCTCGCGGCCAGAGCTAGGAGAATGGGCGACATGCAATGGGTGGCGACTGTCCCGGATGACCTGAAAGCAGTGTTAGCAGCCGACTGTATGTTGGCTCAAGAGTAATGTAATTTTGCTCTTTTCCCTCAAAAAAAAAAAGAAAAAAGAAAAGGAACCACAGACTAAACAAGGAAAAGAAAATTCTGGATCCATCATGGTGGCCTATAACGCCATGGAGATCGATGTGTTAATCCACTGATTCACTGTGATGTATACTAGTCGGGCCAGCAGCAGGAAGGTAAACTCAGAAGTTGGCCAAAATTGGATCAACATCTACCACTGCTTGAAATTAAGCGCTAGATAGATTGCATTGCTAAGAAGTAATACAAAGGAAGAAATGGACACAAACATAAAGGATATATAGCACTAGCACAATTGGTGTAGCATTAGGTTGATACCACCATGTCCTGACTAAGACAACAAACAACCTGTTTCTTACCCATAACAAGGCAAAGCATAGCCAAAAGTCCAAAATAACAAAACAGAAGACTATAGAGAAAACAGGAACATTTATTTAGCAAAAATCATAGCCCCGTCGTTGGTGGGTCATCAATGTCACTATCCGGCCCCAGAACTGAACGAAGGTTTGACGTCCCTTTATGGCATCTGTTGCAAGGCGAGTTGAGAATCCGAGATGTTAATGGTGTAGCTGGAGAGAATGTGGATGATGGTGAAAGGACGCTCGGCCACTAGGACAAACTGTTTGCCCCGTCTCACGAAATCGTCTGATTCAGAGATCCTCTCCACTTTCTTGTCCGCGATGTTGCACTTGTATATGAAAGTGGATGAACCCAGATGTTGAGTGTAGTAGACTCAGTTCTCCTTGACGCCTGGGAACTTGTCAGAATCCACAGCTAGAGACCTCTGATGGCCAACGAAGATGGCGTATTTGCCGATTCTCTGCACAAGCATGAGCTGGTCTGTCGCATTATCGAATCTGAGAACACAGGGATAGTGGATTCCACTTGGCTTGAAGACGAGCAGCATGTGTCCAGCTAGACCAACAAGGAAGCCCCGGGCGTAGTTGGCATGGCCGGAGAAGAACTTGAGAGGATCAAAACGATAGATCCCCAAGAAGTTGTAGATAACAGTAAGCACATCATCTACGAGTCAATCGCAAGAAACCACCACATTTGTGGCTAGGTTTGCGGAAAACCACCAACTCATTAATCCATTGCAAAAAACACCGCAAAATCACTTAAGTCGTTGTAAAAAGCACTGATCGGGTGATTTGGCCCGTTTAATCACTTTCTTACAAGTGGGCCCAGATCGTAAGGAATTGACTTAGCAAAAAATTACACACACACCCCTAGATCTAAAAAACAAAAGCAATCAGACCCCCCACCCCCCCCACACCCCGCGCGCACGTATGAGTTCTGCTTTGCCGGTGGCCTGGTCACGGCTGGCCTCTGCCGCCTGCATGTCCACCAGGTCGCCGACCATCGTCCTGCCGCCGCTCATCCCGTCATGTTCGTCGAAGGAGGCGCGGTGCTCGTCGATGACTCGCTGCGCTGCCGCCCTTCTGGGAAGCCGCACTGGCCGCCGATGTCCAGCACGCCGAGCACTGGCGGCTTCGGTGGAGAGGCGTCGGAGGCGGACCTTGTCCACGCGGACGGCCGCGGAGCGGAGGAGGAGGCCCGTGGAGAGTCATTGGGGAGGTGGCGTGCGGAGGGGAGCTCGGGCCAGTTGGGGAAACGATGTCGTGGGCCGTCGGGCACTCCTCGGCGGCGGCCGGATCGGCGATGTGGATCACCTGGCGAGAGACGAAGCAGAGGAGCAGCGCCGGCCCGTGCGCCGCCGCGCGGCGTTCGCCATGGAGGTCCACCGGCACGCTCTCGCCGGCGAGCACCAGAAAGAATGGCGGCAGCGACCCCAGGCCGCGAGCGCCAAGGATGTGCTGGAGGAGAAGAATCCCAGCGGACGGCGAGGCCAGAGCACCGTCGTGCCTACCAGATGGCATGGCCGGGGGCGCCGCGGCTGCGCTTTGAGGCGGAGAAGACCCGGTCAAAATCGCTCTAGGCTGGCCGTTGTGTATATTAAGGGAGTTGATTGCATTTTTTTTATTTATCTCAGGGGTGTGTATGTTAATTTTTTGCCGTCTAAGCTTCTTACAATCTGGGTCCATTTGTAAGAAAGTAATTAAACGGCCCAAATCATCCGATCAGTGCTTTTTGCAACGACTTAAGTGATTTTACTGTAGTTTTATAACGGATTAACGAGTTGGTGATTTTTTGCAAACCTAGTGGCAAATGTGGTAGTTTTGTGCAATTGACTCTATGGATTGAGGTGCGCGTAGACGCCACCACCTACGGCGGCCTTGAGTAGGAGATCGTAATCTGGCGCGACCATATGGACGGTGAAACGCTGACTGTCGGGGTCGGCCATGTAATGCCTGCGAGATGAGTTGCATTGCAAAATGAGCGTGCGCAGAGAGCCGCCATGGGAGACGACATGAGCAACCCCGGCGTCGAGGGGCACGGGCACTGCAAAGCGGACGACGACGCCGGTGAGAGGGTTGAGGACGCTGGCCACTTGAGGAGGGCTTTTGTCCGCCAGGACGAGGTAGCCGCTATTAGTGGTCGCCACCACGTGGTATTCGCTGAGCAGCGGGAGCTTTCTGTGGACGAAGCGGCCGGTGTGAGTGTTCAGCATGAAAAAATTCCCCTCGCTGTGGAAGACCTCGTCGAGGACGATCCACCCACGCGGATGGAAGCGGCGGTCAGAGGAGTTGCTCTTTGGGTCGTCCGTGGCAGCACGCTAGCTGGGGTAGACAGCGCGGAAGTCCATGTAGCAGTCGACGTCGTTGGGGCCGATGTAGGATTCGGCGATGAGGCGGGAAGTTCGGGTGGGAGTGAGGACCACCTGGACCAGTCTTCTTCAGTCGCCATGGCCGGATCTTCCTTCACTCTTTTGGCCCGTGGAAGAACAGGGGTGGCCAAGGACGTCGGAACCTCATCGAGCGCCATGGCTGCCACTGCCGCACACTCCAGTTCTTGCGACATGAATGCACCTCTAGCTAGTCGGGTTGAAAAACCCCAATGCCCTGATCCTCCTTGTAGAAAACCAAACCCAAAATACACAAATTTGTCAGTGGGCAGCGTGAAGGAATCTGGGGAGAAGTAGAAAATCGCACAAGAACTGGAGCGGGATTCAGTTACCTGCAGATCTACAGAGGAAAACAACTAGTGCGGCTGCACGGATGGTCTCGAGATTTGGGCCGGAAACATCGAAAGAACTATAGTAATGGATTATAATTTGTTTCTTCTTTTTTCCTTTACCTTTGTTTTTTCCACGAGAAAGCTTGATATCCCTTTTTTTCGACAATTCCTGATGTTTGCTTTTCGGAAATGTTAACGTCCACACGTGTGGGCGTTTGCACACACGTGTGGATCCGCGTCCGTTCATGAGCGCATGAATCTTGGCATATTTCTAGTGCCACGTAGGACTGGCTTGGTGTGTGGGCGTTCATTCGGTCGCCCACACGGTCATTTCACCACACGGGAGAGGCTGGTATGTAGGCGTTCAACAGTTCGCCCACACGCCACTTTCCATGCACGCACAAGGGCTAGTGTGTGGGCATTTGCCATCTCGCTCACACGCCCGTCTCCTCTCCCACACCCAAGCTGCTAGTTATCATATGTTTTGCAGCGCACATGGCAACAGCCATAGGGTGCTTTATAAGCAGGTGGCAACTCTCTTTTTACCCGAGTTGACATGTGTTTTACAGGGTACATGCAACTGCCTAGTGTGCACGTAAGCAGATAGCAACTCTCTCTTTACCGAGCTGCCATGTGTTTTTGCATGGTACATGGCAACTGCCCTAACGTGCACGTAAGCAGATGTCAACTCGTCGTTTTTACATGGCAACTGCCCTAGCATGCTTGTGAGCACATGGAAACTCTCTCAACCGCCTAGTGTTAGTATGTGGCAACTCCTAAAGTTTTGAAATCATGGCAACTACTGAAGAGACCGATCGACCATACATGGCAAGCTGCAGTTGAGCAACCATGGCAGCCGCAGTTGTCCGACATGGCAACCGTAGTTCAATGACATGGCAACCGCAGTTAAACGAACATGGACGAGGGTCTCGACCATGGCAATCGCGGTAGCGGTGATCACACGCGTGGCGTGTGGGACCACAAGGTACGAGGCGTGACATACGGGGCATGTGGGCGTTATCTACTTCGCCCACACGCAAGCGCGTGAGAGGGATCGGGAGGGGAAAAAAGAGGTGTGTAGGCATTACTTGTTTTCCCCACACGTAAGTGTGTGGGCTGTTCCTTTTCAAAAATGCTAAACGCACTGACCCATTACGGGCTTATTACGGGCCTTCCCTTTAATACTTTTCATCTCCCCCCTGATTTCAGGTGGGTGGGGCCCACGTATCCCCCATAAACCAATAACCATTTGCCATGTCAGCACCAGCCCCGTAATCAGCCTGTAAAACTCCGTGTGTGTAGCATCGCTGGTTCCTTTTATACACCACACACAATGTGTGGGCAGTCTTCCTAACGCCCACATGTGTAACACTTATCGGCGTCCTTGCTTTCTTCAGGGTAATGTTGAAAATCAGAGATCAAATTTGTAAGCATGGCAAATCGAATCTATTGCCAGGATGGGATTTTCCTTAGCAAGCATGTCAAATCTTGACAAAAGGCTGAACATGGCAAAGATTTGCTATCTCTGACATTCAATTTGCCATGCTAAAAAATCTGACATTTGGTTTATAGCGAAATCTACTCTTTAAGCTTTGATTTGCTTCCTAATAACTGTCAGACATTTGATTTAGGAAAAAGTCCATTTTAAACCTTGAACTCGTAGACGTTCGGCGAAACGAACCCTCAAGTCGAAATCCCGGTCGATTGCACCCTGAACTATGCAATCCCGGTCTAAATCAAACCTTCGAGTCGTTTGGATGGACGGGATTGCTGGGATTTTGCTGAGGGCACACACCTGCATCCTGCTGGGCCGGCCCGCTTTAGTTTTCTTTCGTTAATTTCTTTTTACAAAGGGCCCTACACCTTGCCACTGCTGGGCCGGCCCACTTTTAGTTTTTGTTAAAAATTTGTTCAGAATGTTTTTTTCTATATTTCTTAAAACTTTTCGTGCGTTCACAAATATCTCTGTTTCAAATATTGTTCACAAATTTAAAAAAATATTCATGCGTTCTAATTTCGTTTCGGAGATTCAGAAAATATTCCTTGTTCGATTTTCTGTTTTTCTGTTTCATTTTGCTTTCTCTTACCTTGTTCGATTCTTTTTTTCCTGTTTACAAATATTTGTTCTAAATTAAAACATAGAACTACTTCAAAAAACCATTTTCTTACAAAGAAGTTCAATGAAATTTAAATATTGTTCAGTTGATATCGCAAAAATGTTCAACATGTATTAAATACTGTTCAACGATATCACGAAAATGTTCAATTTTATTTAAAAATTTTAACAATGAACTTTATTCAAATTCGTGAACCTTTTTTAATTCGATGAATTTTTCGAAATCAATGAACTTTTTGTCGAAATTGCTGAAAATTTTCAAATTCGATGAACTTTTTAAAATTTGATGAATTTTTTAAATTAACAAACTTTTTCCATTTTGCGAATTCAATTGGTACTATTATTTTTCAAAATTTTGATTTCTTTCAATTCTTTGTTTTTGTGAACAGTTTTAAATTTATGTTTTCTTTATTCAATAATTTATAGCTGGTATATAATACAGCTATATGTTTATTGTTTGTACTGAGGATAGGGTCAAATAGTTTCGTTTCCTTTTATAAACAGCAATGTGAGCTTGTCATAGTTGTTGACGTACGTGGCGTGCAAATTGGTGGCCGGAGTTCGATTCCCAATCCGGCCGAATAAAACTGTATTTTTTTCTGCTTCGCGTTTTGCCTGTCAGCAGCTTGCTGGGCCGGCCCGTCGCGCGTCGCGCGCGACCGCCAGCAGCTCGAACCGGCCTAAAGCGCTGAGTACGATTTCTCAAAAAAAAAAAAAGCGCCGAGTACGAGGTCCTGCTCTACTGTGCGTACGTCCGCAATTCTGCCGCAAAGAATTTTTTTTGAGCAAACAAAAAGGTAAATGGGCTGGCCTAGTGCGGAGGACGGTGCTTTTTGGCCCACCAGACAAATCCCGGTTGACATTTGTTAAGGTTTGATTTAGACCAGGATTGCGTAGTTCAGGATGCAATCGACCGGGATTTTGATTTGGGGGTTCGTTTCGCCGAACGTCTACGAGTTCAGCGAAATCTACTCTCTAAGCTTTGATTTGCTTCCTAATAACTGTTTCCAAGAATGTCACGTCCAATCTACGTTTGCAAGAAAACCCCCATATTTTTGAAAATAATTATATTTTTATTTATTTCTAATAATGAATAAATAAATGTATCAAATATTATTATTATCTAACAAGAAATAACTAAGAGAGGCCCTTACAAATGCATTGACAATATCGACAAAGATAACGAGCGAACATGCGGCAACTCGGTCCCAGGCTCCCACAGCATGACAAACTCCATGTCATTGGCGCATGACAAACTCCGTGTCGTTGGATTTGTTTTGCTCACGCCATGTAGGTTCGGTACGTTATATCACGCACAAGGTGGCTACACATCATGCGCATCATACCATATCACCAACCCCTCTACCAGTGTCCTATCTTTATATTAATACATATAGGGTCACGCACATAATTCGAAGGACGACGATAACTGCCATACGTGTAGGCGTTAAGAGGTTTGCCCACATATTTTGTGTGATGTCTAAGAGGACAGCCCACACGCCTACGTGTAGGCAAACAACTAGCGCCCACACACCTTTTTTTTTTGCGCTCCCTCTCACACGCCTACGTGTGGGCAAAATGCATAACGCCCACACGACCTCTCTCAGCCACCTACCTCACGGTCCCGCACGCCCCGCGTGACAGTCACCATGCTTCCCTTGATTGTCATGGTGGGACCTCTTCAATGTCCGTTTAACTGCAGTTGCCATGTCGCTGAACTGCAGTTGCCATCTCGGGTCAAGTGCCAGATGCCATTTTGGACAACTGCAGCTGTTGCCATGTATGGTCTGGTTTACTATAGTTGCCATGATTTAAAAACTTCAGAGGTTGCCACCTACTAACACTAAGTAGTTGCCATGTATGATCTGGTTTACTACAGTTGCCATGATTTGAAAACCTTAGGAGTTGCCACCTACTAATACTAGGCAGTTGCCGTGTAGCGCTACAAAGAGACATGGCAAAACAATATGTTCGGGTAAAAGAGAGAGTTGCCATGTGCTTACAAAAACACTAGGGCACTTGCCGTGTACCCTGCAAAACACATGGCAAATGACATGTTCGGGTTAAAAATAAGAGAGAGTTGCTATCTGTTTATAAGCACATTAGGGCAGTTGCCATGTACACTGCAAAACACATGGCAACTGGCAGTTTGGGTGTGGGAAAAGAGACGGGCGTGTGGCCAAGATGGCAAATGTCCACACACCAGCCCTTGTGCGTGAGTGAAAATTGACGTGTGGGCGAACTGCTAAACGCCCATACACCGGCCCCTCCGTGTGGTGAAACAGACGTGTGGGCGACCGGGTTAATGCCTGCACACCAGTCCAGTCTTACGTGGCACCACAAACATGCCAAGATTTATGTATCCACAAACGGATGCGGATCTACGCATATGGCGAGATGCAAACGTCTACACATATGGGCGTTAGTGTTTCCGAATTTGAAACCTTATTTCACACGAATAGCTAAAACGTTAGCGTGTAGTGATAGAGAAGGGGTCATCGTCAATGACCCAAGAGAAAAACGTGTGCCACAGGGTGGTCTGTGCACACAATTTTTTTTAAGGAAGCGTGTAGATGATTCAACAATCGCACACGATCTAAATATTGAAACCGTTTGCTGCTAGGGAACTATAACACACGTCACTCGAGGAGAACACAACCTATATAACAAGCAAGGTCAAAACAAAGTATGCTAGGCAAAAACCTAATTAGCAAGCCAGTAAGCATACAAAACAAGCAAAAGGTACGGGAAAGGGTTAACCAAAATTGAGTTTGGAATGTAGATTTTATACCGAAGTTCACACTTTTTGGGGAGAGTTAATCTTCGTTGGAGCGGTGCCGAAGCCAAATTTTTTAAACGCTGCCAAGTTGCTCACCGTATTCTCCCTTAGATTCACCCCCAATGGATGAGCCTTAGATCATTCGAGGTTGATCTTCAAGGTGATCACCACACTTACAAACTTTTCGAGAGCACACTACAAACAACGAAGCTTTTGGAGGAACCTGTACCGTCTAGAAGACTAACTCCAAGAGTTACAAGTGTTTATGGATTGTGACGCCCGAATAATTAAGCTACAGTAAACCCTTGCTAATGGTGCCACGTCATCACATTACTGTTGCCAATCCTCACTTAATCCAAATCACTGTTCATGTTCAAACTCAAATCCAAAGTCAAATTTTAAATTTGCCAAACATGAGAACTAAAATGTTTGAGTTGTTGCAAATAATCGTTTGTTAATATTGATGGTGGACCAACTTTTTATAAAGTGGCTTAGTGCCCTAAAATAAAAGAAAACAGAGGCACTGAATTGAAAAGGGAAAAGGCTATACTAAAAGAAAGAAAAGGCCCACCCCCACTATTTTTCCCCTGGGCCTAGCCCACCCGAGCCGGACGGCCCACTCCTCCTCCCCGGTCGCCCCCTTTCCCTGTTCAACAGACCCACGCCCGCGGTCGCCGTTGAACCCGCTCGCCCCCTCCCCCCCCCCCCACACCGCCACGTCGTCGGTGAGGGGATAAGGCCACCCCTATCCCCTCGAACCCTAGTTACCTCCCCAGATGCCCCCTCCCCCCCCCCCCCCCGCTCTCTCCCTTCGCCCCAGATCCACCGCGTCCACCGCCATCGTCGCCATGGCCAACGACTCCCGTGCGGCCAGCGTGCTTCCCACCACCTAGGAGCTCGCCAGGAGGACCCCCGTCGTCCGCCTCGTCTTCGCCGACCACGAACGCGAGCCAGCACGGCCCTGCGATACCGCCACGACTCTTCTTCCTCCGCTCCGGCCACCGCGAGCTCGCCAACGACTCCGGTCCCCTCTAGTCGTCCTCGGGCCTCTTTGCAACGACAGTGAGCTTCCGCCTCGCCCCCTCGCCATTCACTCGTGCGCTTCCCCTAGCTAGTTCCCCCGCCATGTCCGAGTCTCACCACCGTTGCCGTGCTCCCCATCACGGCCACGGCCACTAGAGCTCGTGTGCGAGCACCTGACAGTGCTCAGCAGTGCCGTAGGGACCCGTAGAGCCCACCCGCGCCGCTCGCCGTCCCCCGTAACGCCGTCGCCGCCTCATGTCCTGCCTACGTTGGCCGCCCTGCAACGCAGCCCACGACTCGCCATCCCTCACGCCGTCGCCGGCGTCCTGCTCCTCGCCGCCCGCAGCCACGCCCGCCGTTGGCTTCTGCCTCCACAGCTCGTCCCGCACAGCCTCGCTCGCTTCGCTTCTTTGCCGCGCCTCGCCCGCCCCCACTCGCTACCACCGCCGCCTCCGCCGCTTTTGCGCTCGTTCGCATTTACGCGCTGCCACGCCGGCTCGGTTGCCGACGCCCGCAGCTCAGCGCGCCGCTGCTGCTGCCCGCCTCTGCTCCCTACGCCTGGCGACCTCGCCGTGGCGCAGCCTCCCTCCACCTGCTGTCGTGGCCCGTGGTGGCGCCCCTGGTGGCCTCGGCGTGGCGCCAGATCGCATGCTCGGTAAACCACCGCTCCGGTGGCGGTTGTGCCATCACAATGGGCCATGCCTTTGTGTTGTTAAAAAAGGGTTTTAAAAATATATAATTAATTAATTAATTAGGTTTAACTAATATAATTACTAGTTAGTCTAATTAGTCATCTAATTAGTGGGTGTGTGTATGACAGGGGGCCCCACCCCCTGTTGACAAATCAAACGTTGACTGGTCAACTAGGACCCCCTGGCCCACCTGTCAGCCACTGTGTGCACTTTTGTGTACCCTGTGTTGGGTGCTCCTAGCAATTTAGTATTTATTTTCGAATTAGTAACAATTTCATAATATTGTTTAAAATCTTTGATAAATCATATAAATTAACCCGTAACTCAGATGAAAAAGTTTTATACATAAAAGTTGCTCAGGTCGGCGAGACGAATCTGAATACGCAGCCCGTTCGTCTACCACATGCCTCTAGCATAGCAACCATGCAACCGTCCCCTCTCTTTCATTTGTCCGGAAAATGCCAAACTTCAGGAAAACATTCTCGGATGTTTCCCCCCTTCGTCGGTTGCGTGTAGTACCGCGTTAGAACATGCCTAGTGATGCTTATTGTCTTGTCATGCATCTGTGTGCCTTATATTTACTGTTTCTTCCCCCTCTTATTCTCTACGATAGACCCCGAGACCGCTGCCGATGCTGCTGTGATCGACTACGTCGACGACGACCCCTTCTTCCCTTTCAGCAGAACTTCCAGGCAAGCCCCCCCTTTTGATCATCCCGATATCGCCCATTCTATTCTCTCATGCTTGCATTAGATTTTGCTACTGTAATTGATTGCTCCTATTTTGATGCATAGCCTGCTTTTGTAACCTGCTTATTGTACCTTACCTGCTTATCCTAAACTGCTTAGTATAGGTTGGTTAGTGATCCATCTGTGACCCCCACCTTGTCCTTGTTTCCCCTGCTTCATCTTCGACGACTCGATCAACGTGATCGATGACCAGAGCCTGACACCTCACATCACATCACGCCCCTTTGGTTGCTCGACTCTGCAGAGCTACTATCGAGTGCCGAGGGTGATCCCTCATAACGCACTCCTGATGATAATTCTGTTGGGGAACGTAGTAATTTCAAAAAATTTCCTACGCACACGCAAGATCATGGTGATGCATAGCAACGAGAGGGGAGAGTGTTGTCTACGCACTCGTGAGACCGGGCGAAGCGATCACAACGTAGAGGAAGTAGTCGACGCTCTCCTCGCGATCCAACCGATCCCAGCGCCGTTACTCGCACCTCCGAGTTCTTGGCACACGCTCAGCTCGGTGACGCCATCGGACTCCGATCCAAAGAAAGCTCCGGGAGAGAGAGTTCCACAAGACGACGGCGTGGTGACGATCTTGATGTTTTACCGACGCAGGCTTCGCCTAAGCACTGCTACAATATGACCGAGGTGGAATATGGTGGAGGGGGCACCGACACGGCTAAGGAACGATCTCAAGGATCAACTTGTGTGTTCTAGGGTGCCCCCCGCCTGTGATATAAAGGAGCAAGGGGAGGGCCGGCCGGCCCTAGGAGGCGCGCCAGGAGGGGGGAGTCCTCCTCCTAGTGGGAGTAGGACTCCCTTTCCTAGTCCTACTAGGAAGAAGGAAGGGGAAGGAAAGAGAGGGAGAGGAGAGGGAAGGGGGCCGCCCTCCTTGTCCAATTCGGACTCCCCATGGGGGCGCCACCTCCTGGTGCAGCCCCTCTCTCCCTCTTGGCCCAATAAGGCCCATTACTTCCCGGGGTTCCGTAATCCTCCCGCACTCCGGTTTTCTCCGAAACTTCCGAACCTTTCCGTGTCCGAATATAGCCGTCCAATATATCAATCTTTATGTCTCGATCATTTCGAGACTCCTCGTCATGTCCGTGATCACATCCGGGACTCGAACTCCTTCGTACATCAAAATACACAAACTCATAATATAACCGCCATCGAAACCTTAAGCGTGCGGACCCTACGGTTCGAGAATATGTAGACATGACCGAGACACATCTCCGGTCAATAACCAATAGCGGACCTGGATGCCCATATTGGCTCCTACATATTCTACGAAGATCTTTATCGGTCAGACCGCATAACAACATACGTTGTTTCCTTTGTCATCGGTATGTTACTTGCCCGAGATTCGATCGTCGGTATCCAATACCTAGTTCAATCTCGCATCGGCAAGTCTCTTTACTCGCTTCCGTAATACACCATCTCACAGCTAACTCTTTAGTTGTAATGCTTGCAAGGCTTAGTGATGTGTATTACCGAGAGGCCCAGAGATACCTCTCCGACAATCGGAGTGACAACTCCTAATCTCAAATACGCCAACCCAACATCCGCCTTTGGAGACACCTGTAGTACTCCTTTATAATCACCCAGTTACGTTGTGACGTTTGGTAGTACCCAAAGTGTTCCTCCGGTAAACGGGAGTTGCATAATCTCATAGTTATAGGAACATGTATAAGTCATGGATAAAAGCAATAGCAACATACTAAACGATCGGGTGCTAAGCTAATGGAATGGGTCAAGTCAATCAGATCATTCTCCTAATGATGTGATCCCGTTAATCAAATGACAACTCATGTCTATGATTAGGAAACATAACCATCTTCGATTAACGAGCTAGTCAAGTAGAGGCATACTAGTGACACTCTGCTTGTCTATGTATTCACACATGTATTATGTTTCCGTTAATACAATTCTAGCATGAATTATAAACATTTATCATGATATAAGGAAATAAATAATAACTTTATTATTGCCTCTAGGGCATATTTCCTTCAGTCTCCGCTTGCACTAGAGTCAATAATCTAGTTCACATCGCCATGTGATTTAACATCAATAGTTCACATCTATATGTGTTTAACACCCATAGTTCACATCGACATGTGACCAACACCCAAAGGGTTTACTAGAGTCAGTAATCTAGTTCACATCGCTATGTGATTAACACCCAAAGAGTACTAAGGTGTGATCATGTTTTGCTTGTGAGATAATTTTAGTCAACGGTCTGCTCACATTCGAGCCGTAAGTATTTTGCAGATTTCTATGTCTACAATGCTCGCACGGAGCTACTCTAGCTAATTGCTCCCACTTTCAATATGTATCCAGATTGAGACTCGAGTCATCTAGATTAGTGTTAAAACTTGTATCGACGTAACCCTTTACTTATTTAACCTTTTTTCACTTCCATAATCGAGAAACATATCCTTATTCTACTAAGGATAATTTTGACCGCTGTCCATTGATCTACTCCTAGATCACTATTGCACCCCTTGCCAAGCTTTAGTGGTAGGGTATGCAATAGATCTGGTACACAACATGACATACTTTATAGAACCTATGGTTGATGCATAGGAATGACTTTCATTCTCTTTCTATCTTCTGCCGTGGTCGGGTTTTGAATCTTACTCAATCTCACACCTTGTGACACAGGCAAGAACTCTTTCTTTGACTGTTCCATTTTGAACTACTTCAAAATCTTGTCAAGGTATGTATTCATTGAAAAACTTATCTAGCGCCTTGATCTATCTCTATAGATCTTGATGCTCAATATGTAAGCAGCTTCACCGAGGTCCTTCTTTGAAAAACTCCTTTCAAACACTCCTTTATGCTTTGCGAATAATTCTACATCATTTCCGATCAACAATATGTCATTCACATATACTTATCGAAAGGCTGTAGTGCTCCCACTCACTTTCTTGTAAATACAGGCCTTTCAAAAGTCTCAGATAAAATCATATGCTATGATCAACACATCAAAGCGTATATTCCAACTCGAGATGCTTGCAGGTCCATTGATGGATCGCTGGAGCTTGCACATTTTGTTAGCACCTTTAGGATTGACAAAATCTTCTGGTTGCATCATATACAACTCTTCTTTAAGAAAAGCATTAAGGAATGCAGTTTTGACATCCATTTGCCAGATTTCATAAAATGTGGCAATTGCTAACATGATCCGGACAGACTTTTAAGCATCGATACAAGTGAGAAAATCTCATTGTATTCAACATCTTGAACTTTGTCTAAAACCTTTTTTCGACAAGTCTAGCTTTGTAGATAGTAACACTACTATCAGCATCTGTCTTCCTCTTGAAGATCCATTTATTTAACATGGCTTGCTGATCATCGAGCAAGTCAATCAAAGTCCATACTTTGTTCTCATACATGGATCCTATCTCAGATTTTATGGCCTCAAGCCATTTCACGGAATCTGGGCTCATCATCGCTTCCTCATAGTTCGTAGGTTCATCATGGTCTAGTAACATGACTTCCGAACATGATTACCGTATCACTCGGTGCGGATCTTACTCCGAAGACCCACGAGGTTTGGTAGCAACTTGATCTGAAGTTTCATGATCATCATCATTAACTTCCTCACTAATTGGTGTAGGAATCACCGGAACTGATTTCTGTGATGAACTACTTTCCAATAAGGGAGAAGGTACAATTACCTCATCAAGTTCTACTTTCCTCCCACTCATTTCTTTCGAGAGAAACTTCTTCTCTAGAAAGGATCCATCTTAGCAACAAAAAAAACTTGCCTTCGGATCTGTGATAGAAGGTGTACCCAATAGTTACCTTTGGGTATTCTATGAAGACGCACTTCTCCGATTTGGGTTCGAGCTTATCAGTTGAAAACTTTTTCACATAAGCATCACAACTCCAAACTTTTAAGAAACGCATACTTAGGTTTATCGTTAAACCATAGTTCATACGGTGTCATCTCATCGGATTTAGATGGTGCCCTATTAAACGTGAATGCAGCTGTCTCTAATGCATAACCCCAAAACGATATTGGTAAATCGGTAAGAGATATCATTGATCGCACCATATCAAAAATAAAGTACGGTTATGACGTTCGGACACACCATTACGTTATGGTGTTCCATGTGGCGTGAGCTGTGAAACTATTCCACTTTGTTTTAATTGAAGACCAAACTCGTAACTCAAATATTCATCTCCACGATCAGATCGCAGAAACTTTATTTTCTTGTTACGATGATTTTCTACTTCACTCTGAAATTCTTTGAACTTTTCAACTATTTCAGACTTATGTTTCATCAAGAAGATATACGCATATCTGCTCAAATCATCTGTGAAAGTCGAAAATAATGATACTTGCCACGAGCATCAACACTCATTGAATCGCATACATCGGTATGTATTATTTCCAATAAGTCAAGAGCTTATTCCATTGTTCCGAGAACGGAGTTTTAGTCATCTTGCCCAAAAGGCACGGTTCGCAAGCATCAAATGATTCATAATCAAGTGATTCCAAAGTCCATCAAGATGGAGTTTTCTTCATGCGCTTTACACCAATATGACCTAAACGGCGGTGCCACAAATAAGTTGCACTATCATTATTAACTTTGAATCTTTTGGTTTCAATATTATGAATATGTGTATCACTATGATCGAGATCCAATGAACCATTTTCATTGGGTGTGTAACCATATAAGGTTTTATTTATGTAAACAGTAACAACAATTTATTCTCTTACTTAAATGAATAATCAGATTACAATAAACATGATCAAATCATATTTATGCTCAACACCAAATAACACTTATTTAGGTTCCACACTAATCCCGAAAGTATAGGGAGTGTGAGATGATGATCATATCAATCTTGGAACTACTTCCAACACTCATCGTCACTTCCCTTCAACTAGTTTTCGTTCATTCTCGCAACTCCCGTTTGAAGTTACTACTCTTAGCAACTGAACCAAGATCAAATACCGAGGGGTTGCTACGAACACTAGTAAAATACACATCAATAATCTGTATATCAAATATACCTTTGTTCACTTTGCCATCCTTCTTATCCGCCAAATACTTGGGGTAGTTCCGCTTCTAGTGACCAGTTCCATTGCAGAAAAGCACTTAGTCTCGTGCTTAGGTCCAGACTTGGGCTTCTTCACTCGAGCAGCAACTTGCTTGCCGCTCTTCTTGAAGTTCCCCTTCTTCCCTTTGCCCTTTTCCTTGAGACTAGTGGTCTTGTCAATCATCAACACTTGATGCTCTTTCTTGATTTCTACCTTCATCGATTTCAACATCACGAAGAGCTTGGGAATTACTTTTGTCATCCCTTGCATATTATAGTTCATCACGAAGTTCTACTAACTTGGTGATGGTGACTAGAGAATTTTGTCAATCACTATCTTATCCGGAAGATTAACTCCCACTTGATTCAAGCGATTGAAGTACCTGCATAATCTGAGCACATGCTCACTAGTTGAGCGATTCTCCTCCATCTTTTAGCTATAGAACTTGTTGGAGACTTCATATCTCTCAACTCGGTATTTGCTTGAAATATTAACTTCAATTCCTGGAACATCCCATATGGTCCATGACGCTCAAAACGCCTTTGAAGTCCCGATTCTAAGCCTTTAAGCATGGTGCACTAAACTATCAAGTAGTCATCATATTGAGCTAGCTAAACGCTCATAACGCCCGATCCGCTCCCGCAATCGATTTGTCACCTAGCGGTGCATTAAGGACATAATTTTTCGTGCAGCAATGAGGATAAACCTCAGATCACGGATCCAATCCGCATTATTGCTACTAACATTTTTCAACATAATTTTTCTCTAGGAACATATCAAAACAAACATATAAAAGCATAGGGAAGCAACAACGCGAGCTATGGATCTACAACATAATTTGCAAAATACTACCAGACTAAGTTCATGATAAATTAAAGTTCAATTAATCATATTACTTAAGAACTCCCACTTAGACAGACATCTCTCTAGTCATCTAAGTGATCACGTGATCCAAATCAACTAAACCATAACCGATCATCACGTGAGATGGAGTAGTTTTCAATGGTGAACATCTTATGTTGATCATATCTACTATATGATTCACGCCGACCTTTCGGTCTCCGTGTTCGAGGCCATATCTGCATATGCTAGGCTCGTCAAGTATAACCTGAGTATTCTGCGTGTGCAAAACTGGCTTGCACCCGTTGTAGATGGACGTGAGCTTATCACACCGATCATCACGTGGTGTCTCAACACGCATTTAACTTTGGCAACGGTGCATACTCAGGAGAACACTACTTGATAATTTTAGTGAGAGATCATCTTAAAATGCTACCGTCAATCAAAGCAAAATAAGATGCATAAAAGATAAACATCACATGCAATCAATATAAGTGATATGATATGGCCATCATCATCTTGTGCTTGTGATTCCATCTCGAAGCACCGTCGTGATCACCATCGTCACCGCGCGACACCTTGATCTCCATCGTAGCATCGTTGTCGTTACGCCATCTATTGCTTCTACGACTATCGCTACCGCTTAGTGATAAAGTAAAGCAATTACAGGCGTTGCATTTCATACAATAAAGCGACAACCATATGGCTCCAGCCATTGCCGATAACTTCGGTTACAAAACATGATCATCTCATACAATAAAATATAGCATCATGTCTTGACCATATCACATCACAACATGCCCTGCAAAAACAAGTTAGACGTCCTCTACTTTGTTGTTGCAAATTTTACGTGGCTGCTACGGGCTTAAGCAAGAACCAATCTCACCTACGCATCAAAACCACAACGATACTTCGTCAAATAGACTCCGTTTTAACCTTCTCAAGGACCGGGCGTAGCCACACTCGGTTCAACTAAAGTGAGAGAGACAGACACCCGCCAGCCACCTTTAAGCAACGAGTGCTCGTAGCGGTGAAACCAGTCTCGCGTAAGCGTACGCGTAATGTCGGTCCGGGCCGCTTCATCTCACAATACCGCTGAACCAAAGTATGACATGCTGGTAGGCAGTATGACTTGTATCGCCCACAACTCACTTGTGTTCTACTCGTGCAAAACATCAAACCATAAAAAACCTGGCTCGGATGCCATTGCTGGGGAACGAGTAATTTCCAAAATTTCCTACGCACACGCAAGATCATGGTGATGCATAGCAACGAGGGGAGAGTGTTGTCACGTACCCTCGTGAGACCGAAGCGGAAGCGATCACAACGTGAGAGGAAGTAGTCGACGTTCTCCTCGCGATCCAACCGATCCCAGCGCCGTTATCCGCACCTCCGAAGTTCTTGGCACACGCTCAGCTCGGTGACGCTCCTCGGACTCCGATCCAGCAAAGCTCCGGGGAGAGAGAGTTCCGTCAGCACGACGGCGTGGTGACGATCTTGATGTTTTACCGACGCAGGGCTTCGCCTAAGCACTGCTACAATATGACCGAGGTGGAATATGGTGGAGGGGGGCACCGCACACGGCTAAGGAACGATCTCAAGGATCAACTTGTGTGTTCTAGGGTGCCCCCTGCCCCCGTATATAAAGGAGCAAGGGGGAGGGCCGGCCGGCCCTAGGAGGCGCGCCACGGGAGGGGGGAGTCCTCCTCCTAGTGGGAGTAGGACTCCCCTTTCCTAGTCCTACTAGGAAGAAGGAAGGGGGAAGGAAAGAGAGGGAGAGGGAGAGGGAAGGGGGCCGCCCCCTCCTTGTCCAATTCGGACTCCCCATGGGGGCGCGCGCCACCTCCTGGTGCAGCCCTCTCTCTCCCCTCTTGGCCCAATAAGGCCCATTACTTCCCGGGGTTCCGTAACCCTCCCAAGCACTCCGGTTTTCTCCGAAACTTCGAAACCTTTCCGGTGTCGAATATAGCCGTCAATATATCAATCTTTATGTCTCGATCATTTGAGACTCCTCGTCATGTCCGTGATCACATCCGGGACTCCGAACTCCTTCGGTACATCAAAATACACAAACTCATAATATAACCGTCATCGAAACCTTAAGCGTGCGGACCCTAGGGTTCGAGAATAATGTAGACATGACCGAGACACATCTCCGGTCAATAACCAATAGCGGGACCTGGATGCCCATATTGGCTCCTACATATTCTACGAAGATCTTTATCGGTCAGACCGCATAACAACATACGTTGTTTCCTTTGTCATCGGTATGTTACTTGCCCGAGATTCGATCGTCGGTATCCAATACCTAGTTCAATCTCGTTACTGGCAAGTCTCTTTACTCGTTTCCGTAATACACCATCTCACAGCTAACTCTTTAGTTGTAATGCTTGCAAGGCTTAGTGATGTGTATTACCGAGAGGCCCAGAGATACCTCTCCCACAATCGGAGTGACAAATCCTAATCTCGAAATACGCCAACCCAACATCTCGCCTTTGGAGACACCTGTAGTACTCCTTTATAATCACCCGATTACGTTGTGACATTTGGTAGTACTGAAGGAAATATGCCCTAGAGGCAATAATAAAGTTATTATTTATTTCCTTATACCATGATAAATGTTTATTATTCATGCTAGAATTGTATTAACCGGAAACATAATACATGTGTGAATACATAGACAAACAGATAGTCACTAGTATGCCTCTATTGGACTAGCTCATTAATCAAAGATGGTTATGTTTCCTAACCATAGACATGTGTTGTCATTTGATTAATGGGATCACCTCATTAGGAGAATGATGTGATTGACATGACCCATTCCGTTAGCTTAGCACTTGATCGCTTAGTATGTTGCTAGTGCTTTCTTCATGACTCATACATGTTCCCGTAACTATGAGATTATGCAACTCCTGTTTACGGAGGAACACTTTGGTACTACCAAACGTCACAACGAATCGGGTGATTATAAAGGAGTACTACAGGTGTCTCCAAAGGTACTTGTTGGGTTGGCGATTTCGAGATTAGGTTTTGTCACTCCGATTGTCGGAGAGGTATCTCTAGGCCTTCTCGTAATACACATCACTTAAGCCTTGCAAGCATTACAACTAATGAGTTAGTTGTGAGATGATGTATTACGGAACGAGTAAAGAGATTTACTGTAACGAGATTGAACTAGGTATTGATACCGACGATCGAATCTCGGGTAAGTAACATACCGATGACAAAGGGAACAACGATGTCGTTATGCGGTTTGACCGATAAAGATCTTCAGAGAATATGTAGGAACCAATATGGGCATCCAGGTTCCGCTATTGGTTATTGACCGAGAATGGTTCTAGGTCATGTCTACATAGTTCTCGAACCCGTAGGGTCCGCACGCTTAACGCTTCGATGAGAGTTCATTATGAGTTTATAAGTATTGATGCACCAAGGTTGTTCGAGTCCCGATGTGATCACGACATGACGAGGAGTCTCAAATGGTCGAGACATAAAGATTGATATATTGAAGCCTACATTTGACATCGGAAGTGTTCCGAGTGAAATCGAATTTATCGGAGTACCGGAGGTTAACGGAACCCCCGGAGGTCTATGGGCCTTAATGGGCCATAAGAGAGAAGAGGAAGGGCCGGCCAGGTGGGCTGCGCCCCTCCCCTCTAGTCCGAATAGGACAGGAGAGGGGCGGCGCCTTCCCTCTTCCCCTCCTCCAATCCTAATCCAACTAGGAGAGGGGGAGTCCTACTCGGTGGGAGTAGGACTCCTCCAGGCGCGCCTCCCCAAGGCTGGCCGCACCCCCCCTTGGCTCCTTTATATACGGGGGCAGGGGGCACCCCATGATACACAAGTTGATCTACGGATCTTTCCTTAGCCGTGCAGCGGTGCCCCTTCCACCATATTCCACTTCGGTCATATCGTCATGAGCTTAGCGAAGCCCTGCACCGGAGAAGTCATATCGTCGCGGAGCTTAGGCGAAGCCCACGCCGGTGGAGCATCAACATCGCCACCACGCCGTCGGTCGACGGAACTCATCCCCGACACTTTGCTGGATCGGATTCCGGGATCGCCATCGAGCTGAACGTGTGCGAGAACTCGGAGGTGCCGACGCTCGGTGCTTGGATCGGTCGGATCGTGAAGACGCACGACTACATCAACGTGTTGTTATAACGCTTCGCTTTCGGTCTCACGAGGGTACGTGGACGACATTCTCCCCTCGTTGCTATGCCATCACCATGGTCTTGCGTGATCGTAGGAAATTTTTGAAATTACTACGCTCCCCAACAAAGGGTATCGAGCCTGGTTTTATGCGTTGATGTCATATGCACGAGTAGAACACAAGTGAGTTGTGGGCGATACAAGTCATACTACCTACCAGCATGTCATACTTTGGTTCAGCGGTATTGTGAGATGAAGCGCCCGGACCGACATTACGCCAGACGCTTACGCGAGACTGGTTTCACCACCGTGAGCACTCGTTGCTTAAAGGTGACCGGCGGGTGTCTGTCTCTCTCACTTTAGTTGAACTGAGTGTGGCTACGCCCGTCCTTGAGAAGGTTAAAACGGAGTCTATTTGACAAAGTATCGCTGTGGTTTTGATGCGAGGTAAGAACGGTTCTTGCTCAGCCCGTAGCAGCCACGTAAAACTTGCAACAACAAAGTAGAGGACGCCTAACTTGTTTTTGCAGGCATGTTGTGATGTGATATGGTCAAGACGTGATGCTATATTTTATTGTATGAGATGATCATGTTTTGTAACCAAGTTATCGGCAATCGGCAGGAGCCATATGGTTGTCGCTTATTGTATGAAATGCAACGCCATGTAATTGCTTTACTTTATCACTAAGCAGTAGCGATAGTCGAGAAGCAATAGTTGGCGAGACGACAACGATGCTACGATGGAGATCAAGGTGTCGCTACGGTGACGATGGTGATCATGACGGTGCTTCGCGATGGAGATCACAAGCACAAGATGATGATGACCATATCATATCACTTATATTGATTGCATGTGATGTTTATCCTTTATGCATCTTATCTTGCTTTGATTGACGGTAGCATTATAAGATGATCTCTCACTAAAATTATCAAGAAGTGTTCTCCCGAGTATGCACCGCTGCCAAAGTTCAGAGTACCCGACACCACGTGATGATCGGGTGTGATAAGTTCTACGTCCATCTACAACGGGTGCAAAACAGTTGCACACGCTGAATACTCAGTTAAACTTGACGAGCCTTGCATATAACAGATATGGCCTCGAACACGGAGACCGAAGGTCGAGCGTGAATCATATAGTAGATATGATCAACATAGTGATGTTCACCATTGAAACTACTCCATCTCACGTGATGATCGGACATGGTTTAGTTGATTTGGATCACGTGTTCACTTAGATGACTAGAGAGATGTCTGTCTAAGTGGGAGTTTTTAATATGATTAATTGAACTTAAATTTATCATGAACTTAGTACCGATAGTATTTTGCTTGTCTATGTTTATTGTAGATAGATGGCTCGTGTTGTTGTTCCGTTGAATTTTAATGCGTTCCTTGAGAAAGCAAAGTTGAAAGATGATGGTAGCAATTACACGGACTGGGTCCGTAATTTGAGGATTATCCTCATTGCTGCACGTAAAAATTACGCCCCGAAGCACCGCTGGGTGACAACTCGCTGAGATGCTTGAGCCGAAGTTGTGAACGTCTCGCAAAGCAAAGCTGATGACTACTCAATAGTTCAGTGTGCCATGCTTTACGGCTTAGAACCGGGTCTTCAACGACGTTTTGAACGTCATGGAGCATATGAGATGTTCCAGAGTTGAAGTTAATATTTCAAGCAAATGCCCGGATTGAGAGATATGAAGTCTCCAATAAGTTCTATAGCTGCAAGATGGAGGAGAATAGTTCGTCGGTGAGCACATACTCAAAATGGCTGGGTATAACAATCACTTAATTCAGCTGGGAGTTAATCTTCCGGATGATAGTGTCATTGATGAATTCTCCAATCATCGCCACCAAGCTACAAGAGCTTCGTGATGAACTATAATATGCAAGGGATGACTAAGACAATTCCCGAGCTCTTCGCGATGCTAAAAGCATGGAGGTAGAAATCAAGAAAGAGCATCAAGTGTTGATGGTCAACAAGACCACTAGTTTCAAGAAAAGGGCAAAGGAAGAAGAAGGAAACTTCAAAAGAACAGCAAGAAAGTTGCTGATCAAGAGAAGAAACCCAAGTCTGGACCTAAGCCTGAAACTGAGTGTTTTACCGCAAGCGATCGACATCGAAGCGGAACTGCCCCAAGTATTTGGCGGATAAAAGGATGGCAAGGTGAACAAAGGTATATGTGATATACATGTTATTGATGTGTACCTTACTAGAGCTCGAGTAGCACTGGTATTTGATACTGGTTCTGTTGCTAATATTTGCAACTCAAACAGGACTACGGAATAGACGAGCAATCGGCAAAGGACGAGGTGACGATCGCGCTGGGAAATGGTTCCAAAGTCAATGTGATCGCGGTCGGCACGCTACCTCTACATCTACCTTCGGGATTAGTTTTAGACCTAAATAATTGTTATTTGGTGCCGCGTTGAGCATGAACATTATATCTGGATCTTGTTTAATGCGAGACGGTTATTCATTTAAATCAGAGAATAATGGTTGTTCTATTTATATGAGTAATATCTTTATGGTCATGCACCCTTGAAGAATGGTCTATTCTTGTTGAATCTCGACAGAGTGATACACATATTCATAATGTTGAAGCCAAAAGATGCAGAGTTGATAATGATAGTGCAACTTATTTGTGGCAATCGCCGCTTAGGTCATATCGGTGTAAAACGCATGAAGAAACTCCATACCGATGGGCTTCGAATCACTTGATTATGAATCACTTGGTACTTATGTAACCGTGCCTCATGGGCAAGATGACCAAAACGCCGCTTCTCCGAACTATGGAGCGAGCAACTGATTTGTTGGAAATCATACATACCGATGTTTGTGGTCCAATGAATGTTGAGGCACGCAAGGGTATCGTTATTTTCTCACCTTCACAGATGATTTGAGCAGATATGGGTATATCTACTTAATGAAACACAAATCTGAAACATTTGAAAAGTTCAAAGAATTTCAGAGTGAAGTGGAAAATCATCGTAACAAGAAAATAAAGTTTCTACGATCTGATCGTGGAGGAGAATATTTGAGTTACGAGTTTGGTTTACATTTGAAACAATGTGGAATAGTTTAGCAACTCACGCCACCCGAACACCACAGAGAAATGGTGTGTCCGAACGTCAGAATCGTATTTTACTAGATATGGTGCGATCTATGATGTCTATTTCGATTTACCGCTATCGCTTTGGGGTTATGCTTTAGAGACGGCGCATTCACGTTAAATAGGACACCGTCAAAATCCGCTGAGACGACGCCTTATGAACTGTGGTTTGGCAAGAAACCAAAGTTGTCGTTTCTTAAAGTTTGGGGCTGCGATGCTTATGTAAAGAAACTTCAACCAGATAAGCTCGAACCCAAATCGGAAAAATGTGTCTTCATAGGATACCCAAAGGAGACTGTTGGGTACACCTTCTATCACAGATCTGAAGGCAAGATTTTCGTTGCTAAATTCGGATCCTTTCTAGAGAAGGAGTTTCTCTCAAAGAAGTGAGTGGGAGGAAAGTAGAACTTGATGAGATAATCAGATCTACTCCCTTATTGGAAAGTAGTTCATCACAAGAAATGGTTCTGTGACAACTACACCAATTAGTGAGGAAACTAATGATGATGATCATGAAGCTTCAGATCAAGTTACTCTGAACCTCAGAGGTCAACCAGAGTAAAATACGCATCGAGTGGTACGGTAATCTTATTTCGAAGTCATGTTACTTGACCATGGCTAACCTACAAACTATGAAGAAGCGATGGTGAGCCCAGATTCCGCAAAATGGCTGGAAGCCATGAAATCTGAGATGGGATCCATGTATGAGAACAAAGTATGGACTTTGGTTGACTTGCCCGATGATCGGCAAGCCATTGAAAATAAATGGATCTTTAAGAAGAAGACTGACGCCGATGGTAATATAACTGTCTACAAAGCTCGACTTGTTGCGAAAGGTTTTCGACAAGTTCAAGGGTTGACTACGATGAGACTTTCTCACCGTAGCGATGCTTAAGTCTGTCCGAATCATGTTAGCAATTGCCGCATTTTATGATTATGAAATTTGGCAAATGGATGTAAAACTGCATTCTTGAATGGATTTCTAGAAGAAGAGTTGTATATGATGCAACCAGAAGGTTTTGTCGATCCAAAGGGTACTAACAAAGTGTGCAAGCTCCAACGATCAATTTATGGTCCGTGCAAGCCTCTCGAGTTGGAATAAACGCTTTGATAGTGTGATCAAAGCATATGGGTTTGTACAGACTTTTGGAGAAGCCTGTATTTACAAGAAAGTGAGTGGGAGCTCAGAGCATTTCGATATTATATGTGGACGACATATTATTGATTGGAAATGATATAGAATTTCTGGATAGCATAAAAGGATACTTGAATAAAAGTTTTTCAATGAAAGACCTCGTGAAGCTGCTTACATATTGGGCATCAAGATCTATAGAGATAGATCAAGACGCTTAATTGACTTTCACAAAGCACATACCTTGATAAAGTTTTGAAAAAGTTCAAAATGGATCAGGCAAAGAAAGGTTTTTACCTGTATTACAAGGTGTAAGATTGAGTCGACTCAATGCCCCACCACAAGCAGAAGATAGAGAGAAAATGAAAGATGTTCCTATGCTTCAGCCATAGGCTCTATCATGTATGCAATGCTGTGTACCAGACCGACGATGCTTAGCTGTAAGCTTGGCAGGAAGGTACCAAAGTAATCCAGAGTGGATCATCGGACAGCGGTCAAGAACATCCTGAAATACCGAAAAGGACTAAGGATATGTTTCTCATATATGGAGGTGACAAAGAGCTAGTCGTAAATGGTTACGCCGATGTAAGCTTTGACATCGATCGAGACGATTCTAAATCGCAAACCGGATACGTGTTTTTATTAAACGGTGGAGCTGTCGGTTGGTGCAGTTCTAAACAAAGCGCCGTGGCGGGATCTACATGTGAAGCGGAGTACATAGCTGCTTGAAGCAGCAAATGAAGGAGTCGGATGAAAGAGTTCATTTCCGATCTAGGTGTCATACCTAGTGCATCGGGACCGATGAAGATCTTCCGTGACAATCTTGGTGCAATTGCCTTGGCAAAGGAATCCAGATTTCACAAGAGGACCAAGCATATCAAGAGACGCTTCAATTCCATTCGGGACCAAGTCCAAGTGGGAGACATAGAGATTTGCAAAATACATACGGATCTGAATGTTGCAGACCGCTGACTAAGCCTCTTCCACGAGCAAAACATGATCAGCACCAAGACTCCATGGGTGTTAGGATCATTACTTTGTAATCTAGATTATTGACTCTAGTGCAAGTGAGAGACTAAAGGAAATATGCCCTAGAGGCAATAATAAAGTTATTATTTATTTCCTTATACCATGATAAATGTTTATTATTCATGCTAGAATTGTATTAACCGGAAACATAATACATGTGTGAATACATAGACAAACAGATAGTCACTAGTATGCCTCTATGGACTAGCTCATTAATCAAAGATGGTTATGTTTCCTAACCATAGACATGTGTTGTCATTTGATTAATGGGATCACCTCATTAGGAGAATGATGTGATTGACATGACCCATTCCGTTAGCTTAGCACTTGATCGCTTAGTATGTTGCTAGTGCTTTCTTCATGACTCATACATGTTCCTCGTAACTATGAGATTATGCAACTCTGTTTACGGAGGAACACTTTGGTACTACCAAACGCCACAACGTAATCGGGTGATTATAAAGGAGTACTACAGGTGTCTCCAAAGGTACTTGTTGGGTTGGCGATTTCGAGATTAGGTTTTGTCACTCCGATTGTCGGAGAGGTATCTCTAGGCCTTCTCGGTAATACACATCACTTAAGCCTTGCAAGCATTACAACTAATGAGTTAGTTGTGAGATGATGTATTACGGAACGAGTAAAGAGACTTACCGTAACGAGATTGAACTAGGTATTGGATACCGACGATCGAATCTCGGGTAAGTAACATACCGATGACAAAGGGAACAACGATGTCGTTATGCGGTTTGACCGATAAAGATCTTCGAGAATATGTAGGAACCAATATGGGCATCCAGGTTCCGCTATTGGTTATTGACCGAGAATGGTTCTAGGTCATGTCTACATAGTTCTCGAACCCGTAGGGTCCGCACGCTTAACGCTTCGATGACAGTTCATTATGAGTTTATAAGTATTGATGCACGAAGGTTGTTCGAGTCCCGGATGTGATCACGGACATGACGAGGAGTCTCAAATGGTCGAGACATAAAGATTGATATATTGAAGCCTACATTTGACATCGGAAGTGTTCCGAGTGAAATCGAATTTATCGGAGTACCGGAGGTTACGGAACCCCCGGAGGTCTATGGGCCTTAATGGGCCATAAGAGAGAAGAGGAAGGGCCGGCCAGGTGGGCTGCGCGCCCCTCCCCTCTAGTCCGAATAGGACAAGGAGAGGGGCGCGCCCTTCCTCTTCCCTCCTCCAATCCTAATCCAACTAGAGAGGGGGAGTCCTACTCGGTGGGAGTAGGACTCCTCAGCAGCGCCTCCCAAGGCTGGCCGCACCCCTTGGCTCCTTTATATACGGGGCAGGGGCACCCCATGATACACAAGTTGATCTACGGATCTTTCCTTAGCCGTGTGCGGTGCCCCTTCCACCATATTCCACTTCGGTCATATCGTCAGCGGAGCTTAGGCGAAGCCCGCACCGGAGAAGTCATATCGTCATGAGCTTAGGCGAAGCCCCGCGCCGGTGGAGCATCAACATCGTACCACGCCGTCGGTCGACGGAACTCATCCCGACACTTTGCTGGATCGGATTCCGGGATCGCCATCGAGCTGAACGTGCGTAACTCGGAGGTGCCGTGACGCTCGGTGCTTGGATCGGTCGGATCGTGAAGACGACGACTACATCAACTGCGTTGTTATAACGCTTCCGCTTTCGGTCTACGAGGGTACGTGGACGGACACTCTCCCCTCTCGTTGCTATGCCATCACCATGGTCTTGCGTGATCGTAGGAAATTTTTTGAAATTACTACGTTCCCCAACAGTACCCAAAGTGTTCCTCCGGTAAACGGGAGTTGCATAATCTCATAGTTATAGGAACATGTATAAGTCATGGATAAAAGCAATAGCAACATACTAAACGATCGGGTGCTAAGCTAATGGAATGGGTCAAGTCAATCAGATCATTCTCCTAATGATGTGATCCCGTTAATCAAATGACAACTCATGTCTATGATTAGGAAACATAACCATCTTCGATTAACGAGCTAGTCAAGTAGAGGCATACTAGTGACACTCTGTTTGTCTATGTATTCACACATGTATTATGTTTCCGGTTAATACAATTCTAGCATGAATTATAAACATTTATCATGATATAAGGAAATAAATAATAACTTTATTATTGCCTCTAGGGCATATTTCCTTCAAATTCTGTAGTGTAGCTATTCAGTCATGGTCATCGAGGGTGATTCCACCTTAACCATTCCCGATACAGCTCTGTCGTGCAACACCTCAAGTGTGAACCTCGAGGGTGGATCCTCTTACGTTCACCTTGATGGTTACAACGAGTGGAATCCTCCGTGGGTGATTCCTCGGGTTTTCCCCTTGATGTTTGGACACAGGCTTACCCGGAATTTACTTGAGACCATTGTTGAAGTCGGGTCAGCCCCGAGGGGTACCCGCGAGTTGATGTGAAAGTCGGGCGGGCCCATAGAGCACCTGCGAGTTTTCTACGTGGCACGGCCGGGCAGTCTGGGCCCTTGCCGTAAGTCCATGAGAAGGGGCGACGGGGTCACATTATCGTGAGTCTCTGCTCGTCTCCACGAGCCCCCAATGCACTAACAGGTTTGGGTATTTGTTCTGAGTTGGCCTTTGGCCCTTACGCACTAACCACCACGCGAGAATAGATATGGGCCTCGACGTCGTGGTATCAGCCGAAGCTTTGTCAGACGTCCAGTTCAGCATTGCGGCACGGACGGATCATGCTGGCCATCCGAGGCGGTGCTGGTATTCACCCTACTCGCAACGACCCGGAGTGCAACGAGAGATGGGCCCAAGACCCCGGGGCACTTAGGATGTAGACCGGCGGGGACCTCTCTGCTGAGCCTAGGTAGGGCTGCAACGTGTTGATCTTCTGAGGCCGGGCATTGACCCCAGAAAGGTGTGTCCGGCCAGAGTGATCGAGCATGTTGGGTAACGTAGTGCACCCCTGCAGGGAAGATATATATTCGAATACCGTGTCCACGGTAATGGACGTCCAGACTTGTATCCTGATCTTATACAACTAGAAATGGATACTTGATATGTGATGGATATGTGGCACCGGGATTGCTTTCTCGTAGGGAGTCGAGGCAGGATCTCTGGGCGTTAATGCTACAACATGTTTGTTAAATATAAACTGCTATTCTTTACTCTTCTACATGCTGCAAGATGCTTGGAGCTGCTTGAAGATGCTAGTCTTCGATAGGCTAGGCCTTCCCCTCTATTCTGGCATTCTGCAGTTCAGTCCACACACACAACCCTTCCCTTTGATACCATTGCATACTTAGTATAGATCTGATTCTTGCGATTACTTTGGATGAGTACTCACGGTCGCTTTGCTCCCACTCCCCCCCTTCTTTCTTTTTCCTAGTTGTTGCAACCAGATGGTGGATCCCAGGAGCCAGATGCCACCCCAGTCGACTACTACTACCACCCCGAGGGTGCCTACTACTACGTGGAGACGGCCGACGACTAGGAGTAGTTCGGAGGTCCCAGGCAGGAGGCCTTGCCTTTTCGATCGTTGATGTTTGTGCTAGCCTTCTTAAGGCAAACCTTGTTTAACTTATGTCTGTACTCAGATATTGTTGCTTCCGCTGACTCGCTTATGTATCGAGCTATTATTCGAGCCCTCGAGGCCCCTGGCTTGTAATATGAAGCTTGTATGACTTTCATTTGTGTTTAGAGTTGTGTTGTGATATCTTCCCGTGAGTCCCTGATCTTGATCATACACGTTTGCGTGTATGATTAGTGTACGGTCGAATCGGGGGCATCACAAGTTGGTATCAGAGCCGACTGCCTGTAGGATCCCCCTTTCCAACTCCTTGGCCGAAGTTGAATCTAGTCTTTGGAAAACTGATTTACTAACATGGCTGTGTGGCTTACGGACCGACGTCGCCATTGGGTGGTATTAGGATCTTTTACTCCTCGACCTTTACTCTGGGACTCTGATCTCTCCTCTATTCGGGTTAAAAAAATTTGCTAACTCTAACATTAGGTTCTCGTGATCACATCCACCCGGAGATTTGTATTACGCCTTTCTCGAATTGAGGGCCAAGTTCTGCTTCACAATTTTCACTGACAGCGGGATCCTCTTATCGAGGGCACCCTGCGTCGCCACTTGCAAACCCCTCGCCTCAGAGGTTTTAATCGATGCTGATATAGCCTTTGCTATGTTCATTGTGATATCCCTCCATCGCGTGCATGCGTGCCGCCTGGTATGTCTAGGATGTTTGTCTTGTCCGAACTCATACAAACATCTTGTAATTGGCTCCATATATGTACCGGTATGTCTTCAATGACTACTGCCTTGTACATACTGTGTCCATGCTCACTGTTCAGTTTACCTCATGAATGACTCCATAGACTTGCTCCATCCCTTTGCTAAACTACCCCCTGTTGCATTTAAGCAGGATGGTTAGACCCGCTGGTCGTGACCGCCCGAATACATGGCTGGAATGATACAACAGTTTGATGTTGAATCGCCAGTTCATGGGAGGAATCATAGCTCAGTTTCCGCGTCCCAATATGAATCATTGATACGTCCATTTTGCATCATGCTTTGATATTGATATTTATCGCATTATGGGGTGTTATTACACATTATGTCACAATACTTATGCCTTTTCTCTCTTATTTTACAAGGTTTACATGAAGAGGGAGAATGCCGGCAGCTGGAATTCTGGGCTGGAAAAGGAGCAAATATTAGAGACCTATTCTGCGCAACTCCTAAGGTCCTGAAACTCCACGGAAGTTATTTTTTGGGAAATATAAAAAAATACTGAGTGAAGAAAATACCAGCGGGGGCCCACACCCTGGCCACGAGGGTGGGGGCGCGCCCTACCCCCCCTGGGCATGTGCCCCCTGCCTCGTGGGCCCCCTGGTGGCCCTCCGGTGCCCATCTTCTGCTCTATGAAGTCTTTCGTCCGAGGAAAAAATCAGAAGCAAGCTTACGGGACGAGACTCCGCCGCCACGAGGCGGAACCAATCTAGGGGTCTGATACGACTCTGTCGTATCTATTTTTCCAAACACTTTTGCCCTTGTTTTGGACTCTAACTTGCATGATTTGAATGGAACTAACCCGGACTCACGCTGTTTTCAGCAGAATTGCCATGGTGTTATTTATGTGCAGAAACAAAAGTTCTCAGAATGACCTGAAGCTCCACGGAACGTCTAGTTGAAAATAATAAAAAATCCTTGCCAAAGATGAGGACCAGGGGGCCCACACCCTGTCCACGAGGGTGCCCCCCCCCCGAAGGCGCGCCCCCTACCTCGTGGGCCCCCTGGAGCTCCTACGACGCCAACTCCAACTCTATATATTTGCTTTCGGGGAGAAAAAATCAGGGAGAAGAAATCATCGCGTTTTACGATATGGAGCCGCCGCCAAGCCCTAAAACCTCTCGGGAGGGCTGATCTGGAGTCCGTTCGGTGCTCCGGAGAGAGGGATCTGTCGTCGTCGTCATCATCAACCATCCTCCATCACCAATTACATGATGCTCACCGCCGTGCGTGAGTAATTCCATCGTAGGCTTGCTGGACGGTGATGGGTTGGATGATATCTATCATGTAATCGAGTTAGTTTTGTTAGGGTTTGATCCCTAGTATCCACTATGTTCTGAGATTGATGTTGCTATGACTTTGCTGTGCTTAATGCTTGTCACTAGGGCCCGAGTGCCATGATTTCAGATCTGAACCTATTATGTTTTCATGAATATATGTGTGTTCTTGATCCTATCTTGCAAGTCTATAGTCACCTACTATGTGTTATGATCCAGCAACCCTGAAGTGACAATAATCGGGACCACTCCCGGTGATGACCATAGTTTGAGGAGTTCATGTATTCACTATGTGCTAATGCTTTGTTCCGGTTCTCTATTAAAAGGAGGCCTTAATATCCCTTAGTTTCCATTAGGGCCCCGCTGCCACGGGAGGGTAGGACAAAAGATGTCATGCAAGTTCTTTTCCATAAGCACGTATGACTACATTCAGAATACATGCCTACATTACATTGATGAATTGGAGCTAGTTCTATGTCACCCTATGTTATGACTGTTACATGATGAACCGCATCCGGCATAATTATCCATCACCGATCCAATGCCTACGAGCTTTTCCTATACTGGTTCTCGCTTATTACTTTCCCGTTGCTATTGGTACAATCACTACAAAACACCAAAAATATTACTTTTGCTACCTTTACCACTACTATCATATTACTTTTTTACTAAATACTTTGCTGTAGATATTAAGTTATCCAGGTGTGGCTGAATTGACAACTCAGTTGCTAATACTTGAGAATATTCTTTGGCTCCCCTTGTGTCGAATCAATAAATTTGGGTTAAATACTCTACCCTCGAAAGCTGTTGCGATCCCCTACACTTGTGGGTTATCAAGACTAATTTCTGGCGCCGTTGCCGGGGAGCATAGCTCTATTCTTTGAGTCACTTGGGATTTATATCTGCTGGTCACTATGAAGAACTTGAAAGACGCTAAGACAACAATTTATCCCTCAACTACGAGGGGAGGTAAGGAACTGTCATCTAGCTCTACACTTGATTCACCTTCTGTTTTGAGTAAGCTTGCGACACCTAAACCTGCTTCTGCTATTCGTTCTCATATGTCGCATGTTATTGATGATGTCACTTCTGCTATGCATGATACTTATGATGAAACTACTTCTATGCTTGATACTACTGTGCCCCTTGGTGAATTTCTTGATGAACAAATTGCTAGGGCTAGATAAAAAGAAACTATTGAAAATGATTATATTGATGAAAGTGATGATGAAGATAGGCCTGTTATTCCTGAGGGTTACGCTTTTGATATGGAAGCTTCTGCAGCTATTTTAGCTTGCAAAGATAGATCTGAGCTCAAGAGGTTATAGTTGAATGGAATAAGCAATCCCTTAAAGATAGAATGAAACCTGACCCTGCTTTTGCTACTTCACCTATTTGTGTTGCCGATAAGGATTATGAATTCTCTGTTGATCCTGATATAATCACTTTGGTTGAATCTGATCCCTTTCATGGCTATGAATCTGAAACTGTTGTGGCACATCTTACTAAATTAAATGATATAGCCACCCTGTTCACTAATGTTGAGAGATCTCGCTACTTTTATATCCTTAAAATATTTCCGTTGTCATTAAAGGGTGATGCTAAGATATGGTTTAATTTTCTTGATCCTGGTTGTGTGCGTAGTCCCCAGGATATGATTTATTACTTCTCTGCTAAATATTTCCCTGCTCATAAGAAACAAGCTGCTTTGAGGGAAATATACAACTTCGTGCAAATTGAAGAAGAGAGTCTCCCACAAGCTTGGGGGAGGCTTCTCAAGTTGCTTAATGCTTTGCCTGATCATCCTCTTAAGAAAAATGAAATACTTGATATCTTTTACAATGGATAACTGATGCTTCCAGAGATTACCTGGATAGTTGTGCTGGTTCTGTTTTCAGGGAAAGAACACCGGATGAAGCTGAAATTCTATTGAATAATATGTTGACAAATGAAAATAATTGGGAACTTTCTGAGCCATCTCGTGAGCCAATTACTGAGCTTATTCCTAAACCAACTCCGAAGAAGAGAGGTGTTCTATTTCTCAGTCCTGAAGATATGCAAGAGGCAAAGAAATCTATGAAATAAAAAGGTATAAAAGCTGAAGATGTTAAGAATTTACCTCCTATTGAAGAAATACATGGTCTTAATTTACCGCCTGTTGAAGAAACATATGATCTTAATCCATTACCTATTGAAGAACCTCGAGGTCTTGATAACCCGACACACGTAGTAAAGGTAAATTCTCTCTATAGATATGATAGAGCTGAAATCCCTCCTGTTAAAATTGCTAGCCAATGCTTGGATGAGTTTGATAATTTTAAGGTTAAGAAAGAAGATTTCAATGCTTATTTTGGTAGACAATTAAAACAAAATACTTATATGATTAAACACTTGGGTGATTATATGGCTAATGTTAGAGGTGAACTTAAACTTGTTAGCAAACATGCTTCTATGGTTACCACTCAAGTAGAACAAGTCTTAAGGCTCAAAATGATTTGCTCAATGAAATGAATAGTAAGAAAAATGATTATGTTGTTAGAGTCGCTACTAGAACTGGTAGAATGACTCAGGAACCTTTGTATCCTGAAGGCCACCCTAAGAGAATTGAGCAAGATTCTCAGAGAAATAATATTGATGTACCTAGTTCTTCTAAAGGAAGAAAAAGAACAATGGTAGGGCTTTGCAAACTTCTGGCGAACCTATTGCTGAACCACCTGAGAATCCAAATGATATATCTATTTCTGATGCTGAAACACAATCTGGTAATGAACATGAACTTATTGAAAATGTTAATGATGATGTTCATGATGATGCTCAACCTAGTAATGATAATGATGTAGAAATTGAACCTGCTGTTGATCTTGATAACCCACAATCAAAGAATCAACGTTATGATAAGAGAGACTTTGTTGCTAGGAAACATGGTAAAGAAAGAGAACCATGGGTTCAGAAACCCATGCCTTTTCCTCCCAAACCATCCAAGAAAAAGTATGATGAGGATTTTGAGCGCTTTGCTGAAATGATTAGACCTATCTTTTTGCGTATGCGATTAACTGATATGCTCAAAATGAATCCTTATGCTAAATATATGAAAGATATTGTCACTAATAAGAGAAAGATACCGGAAGCTGAAATTTCCACCATGCTTGCTAATTATACTTTTGAGGGTGGAATGCCAAAGAAACTTGGAGATCCAGGAGTACCTACTATACCATGCTCCATTAAAAGAAATTATGTTAAAACTGTTTTTTGTGATCTTGGAGCCGGTGTTAGTGTTATGCCTCTCTCTTTATATTGTAGACTTGATTTGAATAAGTTGACACCTACTAAAATATCTTTGCAAATGGATGATAAGTCAACTGCTATACCTGTCGGTATTTGTGAGGATGTGCCTGTTGTGGTTGCAAACGTCACTATTTTAACGGACTTTGTTATTCTTAATATTCCCGAGGACGATAGTATGTCTATTATTCTTGGAAGACCCGTTTTGAATACTGCAGGGGCTGTTATTGATTGCAACAAAGGCAATGTCACTTTTCATGTTAATTGTAATGAGCATACGGTACACTTTCCGAGGAAACAACCTCAAGTTCATGGTATCAAATCTATTGGAAAAATTCCATCGATTATATTTGGAGGTTTTGAATTTCCTCTTCCCACTGTCAAGAAGAAATATGATATTCTTATTATTGGGGATGTGCATATCCCCGTTGAGGTAACATAGTGTTATTCGAAATTTCTCCGGTTCCATGTTAATCGGAATGAGTTCGTTAACAAGACCTGATCAACCTTGTTAGTGGATTCCTTTTGATGAGCATGAGATGGACGAAACTAGAAGGCACAACCTTCTGTACCCTCTCTCTACTTTCTGTTATTTAGTTGAAATAAAGTAAAAGTATTATTTTTACGTCATTTTCTCGATTTATCATGCAATATAAAAATACCCCGAAAATAAAAGTTCTCCAAATGCCCTGAAAATGGAATATGATTTTTTCTGGAATATTTGAGGAATTATGGAACTGAAAACACAACGGGGGGAGCTGCCACCTGGCCACGAGGGTGGAGGGCGCGCCCTACCCCCCAGGGCGCCCCCCTGCCTCATGGGCCCACGGTGGCCCTCCTCCACTTATTCCTGCACCCAGACAGTTCTTCTTCCTCCCACAAACACGAATATCTAGCTCAAGCACGAGTTCTAGCTCATTTTGCTGCAATTTTCGATCTCCTTGCTCAAAGCACCTCTCACAAAACTGCTTGGGGAGATTGTTCCTTGGTATGTGACTCCTCCATTGGTCCAATTTTTTTTGCTCTAGTGCTTTATTCATTGCAAATTTGTGCTGCATAGGTGACCATGTTCCTGAGCTTACATGTCATATTTATATGGTTCCAAGTAGTTCTAGTGCTTGATATAGGCTCTAGGCACTTGTAGGAGTAGTTGCTATCAATTTTGTTGAGTTTGGTTCACTTTTGTTTGAAGTTATTAAACATTTCAGAATATTTCAGAAAATGATAAAGAGACTTTTGAGGGGCTCATCGAGCCGAAGCTCGAAGGAAAAGCAAAATGAAGAAGCACAGAGGCCCAAATATAATTTTCCTCGTACCGCGGAGGTCCGGCCGTGGGAATGGCCTTCCGATGACTTCTTGAGACAAGCCGGGATTTATGAGGATTTTTATTCATTGGCTGAGAATGCTGGCCTCACCAACTTCCTCCGTGACCAACGTCCTTATCTCGTTCCGTGGGCTGCCATTCAAGCTTACCGGAACCCTACACCAGCCCAGGAGCTGGAGCCACAATTTGAGCCTCCACGACAGTCTGATTACTTTTGGGATCCGGAGGTGGCTGCCAGCCAGTGGCAGTCAGAGTCCTCTTCATCGCAGTACGACCCTAGCTACACCTACGGATATCCGTTAGGCCACCCCTGGCAATGAACCAACTTAGGCCAAAAGCCTAAACTTGGGGGAGTACGTATTTCCCACCGACATTACGTTTATGTTTACACACACTCATTGCTAAATGTCGGTGCTCATACTTTTTCATTGTAATATCTATGCTAGTTTCTTTTCTTTTTCCTGCTTTCTTCTTGTGTGTTTGTTAAACCTTAAGAAAAACCAAAAAAATTAGTAATAGCTTTTAGTTAGTTTACTTTTCTTGCTGTAGTAGTAATAATTAAAAGAAAACCCAAAAAGATTTCCCATTCTTCTTTTGCTTGTTGGGAGCTTTCCCGTGTAAATAGTTTTTATTTCTTTTCTTTTCTTTGGGGGTCGATAGGAGAAGACCATGATTAAATTGTTGAAGTGGCTCTTATGTGCATTATTGTTGATTTAACCAAGAGCCCATATTGCCTTGTCTTCTCCTGTTTATTGAATATTCGCATATTCCAGCTTAGTCCAATGCACGTACACTTTTACTATTCTTCACATCATTCGGTCGTGCAAGTGAAAGGAAATTATGATGATATATGATGGACTGACTGAGATGAGAAAAACTGGTATGAACTCGACCTCTCTTGTTTTTGTAAATATGATGAGTTCATCGTTCCTGATTCAGCCTATTATGAATAAACATGTTTGCAATGACAATTAGAGATCATAGTTGCTCGTGCCATGCTTGATTATCTATGAGTTATAATGGTTTACCTTGCGTGCCAACATGCTATTAAAATGGTTGTGATGTGGTATGATGGGGTGGTATCCTCCTTTGAATGATTTAAGTGACTTGACTTGGCACATGTTTACGCATGTAGTTGAAACAAATCAACATAGCCTTCACGATATTTATGTTCATGGTGGATTATATCCTACTCATGCTTGCGTCCAATGTTTATTAAGTTTAATGCATGTTCATGACTGTTGTCGCTCTCTAGTTGGTCGCTTCCGAGTCTTTTGCTAGCCTTCACTTGTACTAAGCGGGAATACTACTTGTGCATCCAATCCCTTAAACCCCAAAGTTATTCCATATGAGTCCACCATACCTTCCTATATACGGTATCTACCTGCCGTTCTAAGTAAATTTGTATGTGTCAAACTCTAAACCTTCAAATAAACATTCTGTTTTGTATGCTCGAATAGCTCATGTATCAACTAGGGCTGCCCTTATCTTCCATGTTAGGCGGGCTATTCTCAAGAGGGGTGGACTCCGCTCCTCACTCACGAGAAAATGGCTGGTCTCCGGGATGCCCAGTCCCATGCTTTATGCAAACTAAATCAAAATAATTGCAAACAAAACTCCCCCTGGGACTGTTGCTAGTTGGAGACACTCGTTGTTTTGAGCAAGTCATGGATTGATGCTTGTTGGTGGAGGAGGAGTATAAACTTTACCATTCTGTTTGGGAACCGCCTATAATGTGTGTAGCATGGAAGATATCGCCATCTCTTAGTTGTTATGTTGACAATGAAAGTATGCCGCTCAAAATATTATTTATCTCTATTTCAAAACCGAGCTCTGGCACCTCTACAAATCCCAGCTTCCCTCTATGAAGGGCCTATCTATTTACTTTTATGTTGAGTCATTACCCTCTTATTAAAAAGCACTAGCTGGAGAGCACAGCTGTCATTTGCATTCATTACTATTAATTTATATTGGGTATGACTATGACTGGATCTCTTTTACCATGAATTACAATATCTAGTCAGCCATTGATCTTTAAAGGTGCTCTGCATTTATGTTTTGCGGTCTCAGAAAGGGCTAGCGAGATACCATCTTGTTATATCATATTATGATTGTTTTGAGAAAGTGTTGTCATCCGAGATTTATTATTATTGCTCGCTAGTTGATTATGCCATTGATATGAGTAAACATGAGACCTAGGAGTTATTGCAAATGTGTTTAGTTATAATCTTTGCTGAAAACTTGAATGCTGGCTTGACATATTTACAACAACAAGAGCAAACAGAGTTTGTAAAATTTTTTCTTTATCACTTTCAGTTTATCAACTGAATTGCTTGAGGACAAGCAAAGGTTTAAGCTTGGGGGAGTTGATATGTCTCTGTCATATCTACTTTTCCAAACACTTTTGCCCTTGTTTTGGACTCTAACTTGCATGATTTGAATGGAACTAAACCGGACTGACGTTGTTTTCAGCAGAATTTCCATGGTGTTATTTATGTGCAGAAACAAAAGTTCTCGGAATGACCTGAAACTCCACGGAACGTCTAGTTGAAAATAATAAAAAATCCTTGCCAAAGATGAAGACCAGGGAGCCCACACCCTGTCCACGAGGGTGGGGGGCGCCCCCCCCCCTAGGGCGCGCCCCCCTACCTCGTGGGCCCCCTGGAGCTCCTCCGACGCCAACTCCAACTCTATATATTTGCTTTCGGGGAGAAAAAATCAGGGAGAAGAAATCATCGCATTTTACGATACGGAGCCGCCGCCAAGCCCTAAAACCTCTCGGGAGGGCTGATCTGGAGTCCATTGGGGGCTCCGGAGAGGGGGATTCGTCGCTGTCGTCATCATCAACCATCCTCCATCACCAATTTCATGATGATCACCGCCGTGCGTGAGTAATTCCATCGTAGGCTTGCTAGACGGTGATGGTTGGATGAGAACTATCATGTAATCGAGTTAGTTTTGTTAGGGTTTGATCCCTAGTATCCACTATGTTCTGAGATTGATGTTGCTATGACTTTGCTATGCTTAATGCTTGTCACTAGGGCCCGAGTGCCATGATTTCAGATCTGAACCTATTATGTTTTCATGAATATATGTGTGTTCTTGATCCTATCTTGCAAGTCTATAGTCACCTACTATGTGTTATGATCCGCAACCCTCAAGTGACAATAATGGGACCACTCCGGTGATGACCATAGTTTGAGGACTTCATGTATTCACTATGTGCTAATGCTTTGTTCCGGTTCTCTATTAAAAGGAGGCCTTAATATCCCTTAGTTTCCATTAGGACCCCGCTGCCACGGGAGGGTAGGACAAAAGATGTCATGCAAGTTCTTTTCCATAAGCACGTATGACTATATTCGGAATACATGCCTACATTACATTGATTCTGTGTCACCCTATGTTATGGCTGTTACATGATGAACCGCATCCGGCATAATTATCCATCACCGATCCAATGCCTACGAGCTTTTCCTATACTGGTTCTCGCTTATTTACTTTCCCGTTGCTATTGTTACAATCACTACAAAACACCAAAAATATTACTTTTGCTTATGTTACGTTTGTTACCGTTACCACTACTATCATCTTACTTTGCTACTAAATACTTTGTTGCAGATATTAAGTTATCCAGGTGTGGCTGAATTGACAACTCAGTTGCTAATACTTGAGAATATTCTTTGGCTCCCCTTGTGTTGAATCAATAAATTTGGGTTAAATACTCTACCCTCGAAAGCTGTTGCGATCCCCTACACTTGTGGGTTATCAGGCTCCGGCAGAGCTGTTCTGCCGGGGAAACTTTCCTCCGGGAGGGGGAAATCATCGCCATCATCATCACCAACGACCCTCTCATCGGGAGGGGGTCAATCTTCATCAACATCTTCACCAGCACCATCTCCTCTCAAACCCTAGTTCATCTCTTGTATCCAATTCTTGTCTCTAAGTCTGAGATTGGTACTTGTAGGTTGCTAGTAGTGTTGATTACTCCTTGTAGTTGATGCTAGTTGGTTTACATGGTGGAAGATTATATGTTCAGATCCTTTATGCATATTAATACCCCTCTGATTATGAACATGAATATGGTTTGTAGTAGTTACTTTTGTTCCTGAGGACATGGGAGAAGTCTCGCTATTAGTAGTCATGTGAATTTGGTATTCGTTCGATATTTTGATGAGATGTATGTTGTCTCTCCTCTAGTGGTGTCATGTGAACGTTGACTACATGACACTTCACCATTATTTGGGCCTAGAGGAAGGCATTTGGAAGTAATAAGTAGATGATGGGTTGCTAGAGTGACAAAAGCTTAAACCCTAGTTTATGCGTTGCTTCGTAAGGGGCTGATTTGGATCCATATGTTTCATGCTATGGTTAGTTTTACCTTAATACTTCTTTTGTAGTTGCGGATGCTTGCATTAGGAGTTAATCATAAGTGGGATGCTTGTCCAAGTAAGGGCAGCACCCAAGCACTGGTCCACCCACATATCAAATTATCAAAGTACCGAACGCGAATCATATGAGCGTGATGAAAACTAGCTTGACATGTGTCCTCGGGAGCGTTATCCTTTATATAAGAAATTGTCCAGGCTTGTCCTTTGCTACAAAAAGGATTGGTCCACCTTGCTGCACCTTATTTACTTTTATTACTTGTTGCTCGTTACCATTTACCTTATCACAAAACTATCTGTTACCGATAATTCAGTGCTTGCAGAGAACACCTTACTGAAAACCGCTTGTCATTTCCTTCTGGTCCTCGTTGGGTTTGACACTCTTACTTATCAAAAGGACTACGATAGATCCCCTATACTTGTGGGTCATCAAGACTCTTTTCTGGCGCCGTTGCCGGGGAGTGAAGCGCCTTTGGTGAGTGGAACTTGGTAAGGAAAATTTTATATAGTGTGCTGAAATTTACTGTCACTTGTTACTATGGAAAGTAATCCTTTGAGTGGCTTGTTTCGGGTATCTTCGCCCCGTCCAGAAGAGCAAAGAGTTGCTCCTCAACCTACTGAACCTGCTGAAAATGTTCACTTTGAAATTCCTTCGGTATGTTAGAGAAACTGCTAGCTAATCCTTTTGCAGGAGATGGAACAATGCATCCCGATTTACACTTAATCTATGTGGATGAAGTTTGTGGATTATTTAAGCTTGCAGGTATACCCGATGATGTTATTAAGAAGAAGGCTTTCCCTTTATTTTTGAAGGGAGACGCATTGACATGGTATAGGCTATGTGATGATACGGGATCCTGGGACTACAAACGATTGAAATTGGAATTTCACCAGAAGTTTTATAAAGTGGCTTAGTGCCCTAAAATAAAATAAAACAGAGGCACTAAATTGAAAAGGGAAAAGGCTATACTAAAAGAAAGAAAAGGCCCACCCCCACTATTTTTCCCCTGGGCCTAGCCCACCCGAGCCGGACGGCCCATTCCTCCTCCCCGGTCGCCCCCTTCCCCTGTTCGACCGACCCACGCCCGCGGTCGCCGTCGAACCCGCTCGCCCCCCCCCCCCCACGCCGCCACATTGTCGGTGAGGGGATAAGGCCACCCCTCTCCCCTGGAACCCTAGCTACCTCCCCAAATCTGCTCGCTCGCCCCCTCGCTCCTCTCCTACCCCCCCCTCCGCGCTCTCCCTTCGCCCCAGATCCACCGCATCCACCGCCATCGACGCCATGGACAACGCCTCACGAGCGGCCAGCGTGCTTCCCACCACCTAGGAGCTCGCCAGGAGGACCCCCATCGTCCGCCTCGTCGTCGCTGACCATGAACGCGAGCCGGGACGGCCCCGCAATACCGCCTCGACTCTTCTTCCTCCGCTCCGGCCACCGCGAGCTCGCCAACGACTCCGGTCCCCTAGAGTCGTCCTCGGGCTGTCTCTGCAACGATAGTGAGCTTCCGCCTCCCCCCTCGTCGTTCACTCGTGCGCTTCCCCTAGCTAGTTCCCCCGCCGTGTCCGAGTCTCACCGCCGTTGTCGTGCTCCTCATCGCAGCCACGACCACTAGAGCTCGCGGCGGGAGCACTGACGATGTTTCAGCAGCGCGACCAGAGAAACCCACCCGCGCCGCTCGCCATCCCCCGTAACGCCGTCGCCGCCTCGCGTCCTGCCCACGTTGGCAGCCCTGCAACGCAGCCCGCGCCTCGCCGTCCCTCACGCCGTCGCCGGCGTCCTGCTCCCCACCGCCCTCAGCCACGCCCGCCGTTGGCCTCTGCCTCCGCAGCTCGCCCCGCAAAGCCTTGTTCGCCCGCTGCCGCCCCCGGGCCCCGTCCCCACTTGCTACCACCGCCTCCTCCCGCTGCTTGCTGCCTCGCCCGCAGCTCCAGGCGCCGCTGCTGCCGCCCCGCCTCTGCTTCCTACGCCACCGGCGGCCTCGCCATGGCTGCGGCCGCCCCTCCAGCCACTGTCGTGGCCCGTGGTCGGCGCCTCTGGTGGCCTCGGGCGCGAGCGCCCGTACTCGTGTGCCCGGTAAACCGCCCGCTGCAATGGCCGGTTGTGCCACCGCCAGCGGGGCCCATGCCTTTGTGTTGTTAAAAAAAGGGTTTTAAATATATATAATTAACTTAATTAATTAGGTTTAACTAATCTAATTACTAGTTAGTCTAATTAGTCATCTAATTAGTGGGTGTGTGTATGACAGGGGGCCCCACCCCTGTTGACCAGTCAAACGTTGACTGGTCAACTGGGACCCCCTAGCCCACCTGTCAGCCACTGTGTGCACTTTTGTGTACCCTGTGTTGGGTGCTCCTAGCAATTTAGTCTTTATTTTCTAATTAGTAATAATTTCATAATATTGTTTAAATCTTTGATAAATCATATAAATTAATCCGTAACTCGGATGAAAAAGTTTTATACATTAAAGTTGCTCATATCGACGAGACGAATCCGAATGCGCAACCCGTTCGTCTACCACATGCCTCTAGCATAGCAAACATGCAACTGTCCCCTCTCTTTCATCTGTCCGAAAAATGCCAAACTTCGGGAAAACATTCCCGGATATTTCCCCCCTTCACCAGTTGCGTGTAGTGCCGCGTTAGAACATGCCTAGTGCTGCTTATTGTCTTGTCATGCATCTATGTGCCTTATATTTACTGTTTCTTCCCCCTCTTCTTCTCTCCGGTAGACCCCGAGACCGTTGTCGATGCTGCTGTGATCGACTACGTCGACGATGACCACTTCTTCCCTTTAAGCGGAACTTCCAGGCAAGCGCCCCCTTTTGATCATCCCGATATCGTCCATTCCATTCCCTCATGCTTGCATTAGCTTTTGCTACTGTAATTGATTGCTCCTATTCTGATGCATAGCCTGCTTTTGTAACCTGCTTATTGTACCATACCTGCTTATCCTAAACTGCTTAGTATAGGTTGGTTAGTGATCCATCTCTGACCCCCAGCTTGTCCTTGTTTCCCCTGCTTCATCTTCGACGACTCGATCAACGTGATCAATGACCAGAGCCTGACACCTCACATCACATCACGCCCCTTTAGTTGCTCGACTCTGTAGAGCTACTATCGAGTGTCGAGGGTGATCCCTCATAACGCACTCCTGATGATAATTATGTAGTGTAGCTATTCGGTCATGGTCATCGAGGGTGATTCCACCTTAACCATTCCCGATACGGCTCTGTCGTGCAACACCTCAAGTGTGAACCTCAAGGGTGGATCCTCTTACCTTCACCTTGATGGTTACATCGAGTGGAATCCTCCGTGGGTGATTCCTCGGGTTTTCCCCTTGGTGTTTGGACACACGGTTACCCGACTTTACTTGAGACCATTGTTGAAGTCGGGTCGGCCCCGAGGGGTACCCGCGAGTTGATGTGAAAGTCGGGCAGGCTCGTAGAGCACCCGCGAGTTTTCTACGTGGCACGGCCGGGCAGTCCGGGCCCTTGCCGTAAGTCCATGAGACGGGGCGACGGGGTCACATTATCGTGAGTCTCTACTCGTCTCCGCGAGCCCCCAATGCACTAACAACTTTGGGTATTTGTTCTGAGTTGGCCTTTGGCCCTTACGCACTAACCACCACGCGAGAATAGAAATGGGCCTCGGCGTCGTGGTATCAGCCGAAGCTTTGTCAGACGTCCAGTTCAGCATTGCGGCATGGACATATCGTCATGGCCATCCGAGGCGGTGCTGGTATTCACCCTGCTCGCAATGACACGGAGTGCAACGGGCAATGGGCCCAAGACCCCGGGGCACTTAGGATGTAGACCGGCGGGGACCTCTCTGCTGAGCCTAGGTAGGGCTGCGACGTGTTGATCTTCCGAGGCCGGGCATTGACCCTAGAAAGGTGTGTCCGGCCAGAGTGATCGAGCGTTCTGTGTAACGTGGTGCACCCCTACAGGGAAAATATATATTCGAATACCGTGTCCACGGTAATGGACGTCCAGACTTGTATCCTGATCTTATACAACTAGAAATGGATACTTGATATGTGATGGATATGTGGCACCGGGATTGCTTTCTCGTAGGGAGTCGAGGCAGGATCTCTGGGCGTTAATGCTACAACATGTTTGTTAAATATAAACTGCTATTCTTTACTCTTCTACATGCTGCAAGATGCTTGGAGCTGCTTGAAGATGCTAGTCTTCGATAGGCTAGGCCTTCCCCTCTATTCTGGCATTCTGCAGTTCAGTCCACACACACAACCCTTCCCTTTGATACCATTGCATACTTAGTATAGATCTGATTCTTGCGATTACTTTGGATGAGTACTCACGGTCGCTTTGCTCCCCCCCCCTTCTTTCTTTTTCCTAGTTGTTGCAACCAGATGGTGGATCCCAGGAGCCAGATGCCACCCCAGTCGACTACTACTACCACCCCGAGGGTGCCTACTACTACTGGAGACCGACGACGACTAGGAGTAGTTAGGAGGTCCCAGGCAGGAGGCCTTGCCTCTTCGATCGTTGATGTTTGTGCTAGCCTTCTTAAGGCAAAACTTGTTTATTTTATGTTTGTACTCAAATATTGTTGCTTCTGCTGACTCGCTTATGTATCGAGCTATGTATTCGAGCCCTCGAGGCCCCTGGCCTTGTAATATGAAGCTTGTATGACTTTCGTTTGTGTTTAGAGTTGTGTTGTGATATCTTTCTTGAGTCCCTGATCTTGATCGTACACGTTTGCGTGTATGATTAGTGTACGGTCGAATCGGGGGCGTCACATGGATGGATCAAGTGGGGAACATGGATCGGTTTGGTTGAAGTGTAACTCGGTTCTTGCTCTTTCAAATGCCAAAGTATTGGAGTATTTGGGTGGAGATAGCTCGAGTGATCTTTCTCAGAAAAAGGTGTGATTTTTTGGTTTTTCTCCAGAAAAAGGTGTGATTTCTTAGTTTTTCTTTTCTCAGTTGTAGTTTCTTTTTTTCCACTTATAGCTCTAATTCATTATTTTTTTGTCCCTTCACTTTCATTTTGCTCAGTTTATTTTTTTTAATGTCTACTAATTTGAAAAAGTTAATGAATATTGGAATGTTTGTGAACTAGAAGATCTCCAAGAATTTGAAAAAATGATCTTTCAGTTAAATTATATTTGAGGATTTTAAAAATTCACGAACTCAAAATTTTCATGAGTTCAAAAATTGTAGTCAATTTGAAAATTTATTCAAAAATTAAAAAATATGCACAAATTTTTACAAATGTTTGAATTTAGAAAATATTCAAAATTCTGAAATATTCTTCCATTTTGAAAATGGTCAATAATTTGGAAAATATTTCTGAACTTAAAAGATGTTCAAAACTTAGAATGTGTTTGCAAATTGCAAATTGAAAGAAAAACATCAGGAATTTATTTATTTACTGAACTTTAAATCATGTTCGTGAATGTTATAAAATGTTCACAAATATTAAAATGTTCAGGAATTCAAAAAAGTTCACAAATTTAATTTTACATGTATTTTAAAAAGTATTGGTGAATTTTGAAAATTTTCCTGAATTCATAATTTAATAATATATCTAAAATGTTCATGAATCTAAAAATGTTCTGAATTTTAAAAATGTCAGCCAATTTATTTCCCCACGCAAATTCAGTGAATGTTTATGAATATAAAAATATTCATGATTTAAAAAACTCATGGATAAAAATTTAAGTGAATTTTAGAAGTGATCACATATTCAAACAATATTCCCAATTTATTAAAATGTCTGTGGAACTAAAAATGTGCTTAAATTTTAAAATGATCATGAATTCATTATTTTTACGACATCTGAAAGTGATTGGAAATTCAAAATGTATTCCTGGATCCAAAATATATTGATGGATTTAAAATTGTTCATGAAGTCAAAGAACAATTGTGCAATTAATAAAAGGAAAACTAGGAACCTAAGTAAGAGAAAAAGAAAAAAAAATCTCATAAGAAATAAACGAAAATAAGGGGAAAAACAGAAATTTCAACAGTAAAAAAGAAAAAAAAACTGGCGTACTCGTCGATCGTTGCTAGCGAGCAGTATGGTACTGCTCGTTATGAGCGATATATAGGATTCGTTCCACTACAGAGAAACTGATGTTTCGGCGACCTGTACTACATCAGTCTTACCGGTTATATTGTCTAATGTTCTCGTAATTTGTCAGACCTGTTTAAAAAATATGTTCAAGACATTTAAAGAAAATGGCCAGCTGCTATATTTTTTTTTGTGAAATCTTGAAAAAAATGTTCATAACATATGAATAAATGTGCAGAGGACTAGAAAAATATTTGCACTTTTTACAAAAAGGTTCATGAGATTTTCAAGATATTCTCAACATGTGTTTAAAATTGTTCATTGTGTATTTAGAAAATCTTATGAAAAATGTTCAACGCCTATTAAAAAACTAGACTTGTATTCCAAAATAGAAAGGGTAAAAAAGGAAAGGACAAATTAGTAAAAGAAAAAAAAGGTAAAACCCAATAAAAACATACAAAAAAGAAGAAGAAAAACACATACATAAGGGAAACGATTGTCATCACCTAACTGATAACGATGTGTGCATCTGCCGGATCCCTGGCTGTTGGATCTGATTTTAATCACATGACTCGGGAGCAAGCTACTAGAAGGATCTGGATCTGGATCCCGGGAGAGAACAGAGAACAGTCGTCTCCCTTGCTCCTCCCGAGTTCCCAGTTAAGCAACCCCCTCCCGTGCTACTGCTCGCGTTGCTCGGACCGTCGATGGCAAGCATGTCGACAAGGCCAACAATAGACGTGCTCGGTGGCCTAATGCGGGCCGCGTTCTACACAGCGTGCTACTACGAGAGAGAGGATGGAGAGAGATTAAGATGAGATAGGAGGGAGAGGAGAAGAAGAAGGGGAGGAAGAGGAAGGGCGCAACAGCATGATTCTCCGGCGAGCTCGCCAGCCGACGCGAATGACAGTGGTTTTTTCTTGCAAAAGCCTTCCTGTTGCAAGAAAGATTTCTGCAACAGTGATGATGTTGAAAAACTTTCTTCCGTAACACCATATAAAATGTGAAGAAAAAAATCTGCAACAATAGCTCTATTGCAAAAAATGCAACAATATCTCTGTTGCAAGAGTTCTGCAACATGAACTTTGTTGAAAACGTCCTAGCGCAATATCATCTTGGTTGCAAAGCTAGCAGCTGAATTTTACGGTCACCCCGCGTGGAATCTAATGGCTCGTGTGGCGACGTATCTTTTAAAAATATCCATCGACCGACGACGCGCCCCGCACATAAACCTTCTGAAAACTGGGTGGAAGGCTCCTTAAACCAATGCCTACTGGACATAAAACCATCCTAAAGCTGCTCGCACACAGGTTGTTGGGTCGGCCCATTCAAATAAGTTGTGTGGGCGAGGGTTTTAAGTAAGACTTAGCATTTGCGATGGCCAAGCTCGCTGGAACGGTTGGGTGACTTCGGCCTAGGCTTGTCATGCGTTGGATGTCCTTTGTTTCTCCTTCTCTTTGCTACTGTCCATTTTACTCATCTGATCTCCACTCTTCATTTGAGTTTCTCCTCTATAACTCACAACAATCGATCGGTATATCTGCCCGAAAGCGTATGCGCGTGTAGTATCAAATGGATCAATAACACATATTCCTTGCATTCCAAAGTAATTAAAATTCTAGGATTTTTCTAAGTAACTTTAAGTTTGATCAAACATATAGAAAAATCCACAAAGATCTACAATGTCAAATATATATAATATAAAAATATATCTAATAATGAATCTAATGAAATAAATTTTGTTTTATGGATGTTGATATATTTTTATATAGACTTGGTCAAACTTAATGAAGTTTGACTTAGGACACTCCTAGAACTTCAAATATTTTGGAATGGAGGGAATATGAGGGAGTGATCGAGTGCATCCCCATACCACTGAAGCAACCAAGAATGTACACATACAACGGCGATGTATGGAGTTACACCAGAATTAGATGCATAATTTAGAAACATAATCTCTTCTATTAGGGCTTGACCAAACTTGCCCTATACTTCCTTCCTACTTGTTTGTTTTGGATAGGGCGGACACATTGTTGGGGAACGTTGCAGAAAATAAAAAATTTCTACGGTTTCACCAAGATCTATCTATGAGTTCATCTAGCAACGAGAGAGAAGAGTGCATCTACATACCCTTGTAGATCGCGAGCGGAAGCGTTCAAGAGAACGGGGTTGAGGGAGTCGTACTCGTCGTGATCCAAATCATCGATGATCCTAGTGCTGAACGGACAGCACCTCCGCGTTTAACACACGTACGGAGCGGAGACATCTCCTGCGCCTTGATCCAGCAAGGTGGAGGGAGAGGTTGAGGAAGAAAGCTCCAGCAGCAGCACGACGGCGTGGTGGTGGTGGTGGAGAGGCAGTACTCCGGCAGGGCTTCGCCAAGCTCTTAACGGAGGAGGAGAGGTGTTGGGGAGGGGAGGGGCTGCGCCTTGGATGTTGTGTGCAGCCCTCCCCTCGCCCCTCTATTTATAGGGGAAGGGGAAAGGGGTCCGACCCCCTCTAGATGAGATCTAGAGGGGGAGCGGCGGCCAAGGGGAGGGGGCTTGCCCCCCAAGCAAGGGGGGCGCCCCCACTAGGGTTCCCCCAACCCTAGGCGCATGGGCCAAAGGGGGGATGCGCCCAGCCCTCCAGGGGCTGGTTCCGTGCCCACTACGGCCCATGAGGCCCTCCGAGAGAGGTGGCCCCCCGGTGGACCCCGGAACCCTCCGGTGGCCCCAGACAATACCGATATTCCCCCGAACCTTTCCGGTGACCGTATGACAACTTCCCATATATAAATCTTCACCTCCGGACCATTCCGGAACTCCTCGTGACGTCCGGGATCTTAACCGGGACTCCGAACAACATTCGGTAATCACATACAAGTCTTCCTAATAACCCTAGCGTCACCGAACCTTAAGTGTGTAGACCCTACGGGTTCGGGAGACATGCAGACATAACCGAGACGCCTCTCCGGTCAATAACCAACAGCAGGATCTGGATACCCATGTTGGCTCCCACATGCTCCTCGATGATCTCATCGGATGAACCACGATGTCGAGGATTCAAGCAACCCCGTATACAATTCCCTTTGTCAATCGGTACGTTACTTGCCCGAGACTCGATCGTCGGTATCCCAATACCTCGCCTAATCTCGTTATCGCAAGTCACTTTACTCGACAAGAATGCATGATCCGTGACCTGACACTTTGTCACATTGAGCTCATTATGATGATGCATTACCGAGTGGGCCCAGAGATACCTCTCCGTCATACGGAGTGACAAATCCCAGTCTTGATTCGTGCCAACCCAACAGACACTTTCGGAGATACCCGTAGTGTACATTTATAGTCACCCAGTTACGTTGTGACGTTTGGCACACCCAAAGCACTCCTACGGTATCCGGGAATTGCACAATCTCATGGTCTAAGGAAATTATACTTGACACTTGGAAAAGCTCTAGCTAAACGAACTACACGATCTTTGAGCTATGCTTAGGATTGGGTCTTGTCCATCACATCATTCTCCTAATGATGTGATCCCGTTATCAACGACATCCAATGTCCATAGTCAGGGAACCATGACTATCTTTTGATCAACGAGCTAGTCAACTAGAGGCTTACTAGGGACATGTTGTGGTCTATGTATTCACATGTGTATTAAGATTTTCGGATAACACAGTTATAGCATGAATAACAGACTATTATCATGAACAAAGAAATATAATAATAACCATTTTATTATTGCCTCTAGGGCATATTTCCAACAGTCTCCCACTTGCACTAGAGTCAATATTCTAGTTACATTGTAATGAATCGAACACCCATAGCGTTCTGGTGTTGATCATGTTTTGCTCTAGGGAGAGGTTTAGTCAACGGATCTGCTACATTCAGATCCGTATGTACTTTACACATATCTATGTCTCCATCTTGAACATTTTCACGTATGGAGTTGAAGCGACGCTTGATGTGCCTGGTCTTCTTGTGAAACCTGGGCTCCTTGGCAAGTGCAATAGCTCCAATGTTGTCACAGAAGAGTGCGATCGGCCCTGACGCATTGGGTATGACTCCTAGGTCGGTGATGAACTCCTTCACCCATATTGCTTCATGCGCTGCCTCCGAGGCTGCCATGTACTCGCTTCACATGTAGATCCCGCCACGACGCTTTGCTTGCAAATCGCACCAGCCATCGCCCCACCATTCAAAATATACACGTATCCGGTGCGTGACTTATAGTCATCCAAATCTGTGTCGAAGCTAAGCGCCGACGTAACCCTTACTGACGAGCTCTTCCTCACATCCATAAACGAGAAACATATCCTTAGTCCTTTTCGGTACTTTAGGATGTTCTTGACCGCTGTCCGGTGTTCCTTGCGGGATTACTTTGGTACCTTCCTACCAAACTTACGGCAAGGTTTACATCAGTCCGGTACACAGCATGGCATACATAATAGAGCCTATGGCTGAGGCATAGGGATGACACTCATCTCTTCTTTATCTTCTGCCTTGGTCGGGCATTGAGCCGAGCTCAATTTCACACCTTGCTATACAGGCAAGAACCCTTTCTTGGACTGATCCATATTGAACTTCTTCAATATCTTATCAAGGTATGTGCTTTGTGAAAGACCTATGAGGCGTCTTGATCTATCCCTATAGATCTTGATGCCTAATATGTAAGCAGCTTCTCCAAGGTCCTTCATTGAAAAACACTTATTCAAGTAGGCCTTAATGTTGTCCAAAAGTTCTATATCATTTCCCATCAGAAGTATGTCATCTACATATAATTGAGAAATGCTACAGAGCTCCCACTCACTTTCTTGTAAACGCAGGCTTCTCCATAAGTCTGCATAAACCCAAACCCTTTGATCATCTCATCAAAGCGAATGTTCCAACTCCGAGATGCTTGCACCAGCCCATAAATGGATCGCTGGAGCTTGCATACCTTGTTAGCATTCTCAGGGTCGATAAAACCTTCCGGCTGCATCATATACAGTTCTTCCTTAAGATGGCCGTTAAGGAATGCCGTTTTGACGTCCATTTGCCATATCTCAAAATCGTAGTATGCGGTAATTGCTAACATGTTTCGGACGGACTTCAGCTTCGCTACGGGAGAGAATGTCTCATCTTAGTCAATCCCTTGAACTTGTCGATAACCCTTAGCGACAAGTCGAGCTTTATATATGGTAACATTACCATCCGCGTCCGTCTTCTTCTTAAATATCCATTTGTTTTCTATTGCTCGCCGATCATCGGGCAAGTCTGTCAAAGTGCATACTTTGTTTTCATACATGGATCCTATCTCGGATTGCATGGCTTCAAGCCATTTGTTGGAATCTGGGCCCACCATCGCTTCTTCATAGTTCGAAGGTTCACCGTTGTCTAACAACATGATTTCCAAGACAGGGTTGCCGTACCACTCTGGTGTGGAATGTGTCCTTGTGGACCTTGAAGTTCAAGAGGAGCTTGATCCAAGTATCTTGATCATCATCATTAACCTCCTCTCTTGTCGGTGCAGCACCACAGAACATCTTCCTGAGTTGCGCTACTTACCGCTTCAAGAGGCAATACTTCATCAAGCTCTACTTTCCTCCCACTTAATTCTTTCGAGAGAAACTCTTTCTCCAAAAGGACCCATTCTTGGCAACAAAGATCTTGCCTTCGATCTTAAGTAGAAGGTATACCCAATGGTTTCCTTAGGGTATCCTATGAAGACGATTTTCGACTTGGGTTCGAGCTTTTCAGGTTGGAGTTTCTTGACATAAGCATCGCATCCCCAAACTTTTAGAAACGACAACTTAGGTTTCTTGCCAAACCATAATTCATACGGTGTCATCTCAACGGATTTAGACGGTGCCCTATTTAAAGTGAATGTAGCTGTCTCTAGAGCGTATCCCCAAAATGATAGCAGTAAATCGGTAAGAGACATCATAGATCGCACCATATCCAATAAAGTGCGATTATGACGTTCGGACACACCGTTACGCTGAGGTGTTCCAGGCGGCGTGAGTTGTGAAACGATTCCACATTTCCTTAAGTGCGTACCAAATTCGTTACTTAGATATTCTCCCCCACGATCTGATCGTAAGAACTTTATCTTTCGGTCACGTTGATTCTCTACCTCATTCTGAAATTCCTTGAACTTTTCAAAGGTCTCAGACTTGTGTTTCATCAAGTAGACATACCCATATCTACTCAAGTCGTCAGTGAGAGTGAGAACGTAACGATATCCTCCGCGAGCCTCAACGCTCATTGGACCGCACTCATCAGTATGTATGATTTCCAATAAGTTGGTTGCTCGCTCTATTGTTCCGGAGAATGGAGTCTTGGTCATTTTGCCCATGAGGCATGGTTCGCATGTGTCAAATGATTCATAATAGAGAGATTCCAAAAGTCCATCAGCATGGAGCTTCTTCATGCGCTTGACACCAATGTGACCAAGGCGGCAGTGCCACAAGTATGTGGGATTATCGTTATCAACTTTACATCTTTTGGTATTCACACTATGAATATGTGTAACATCACGTTCGAGATTCATTAAGAATAAACCATTGACCATCGGGGCATGACCATAAAACATATCTCTCATATAAATAGAACAACCATTATTCTCGGATTTAAATGAGTAGCCATCTCGTATTAAACGAGATCCAGATACAATGTTCATGCTCAAAGCTGGTACTAAATAACAATTATTGAGGTTTGAAACTAATCCCGTAGGTAAATGTAGAGGTAGCGTGCCGACCGCGATCACATCGACCTTGGAACCATTCCCGACGCGCATCGTCACCTTGTCCTTCGCCAGTCTCTGCTTATTCCGCAGCTCCCGCTTTGAGTTACAAATATGAGCAACCGCACCGGTATCAAATACCCATGAGCTACTACGAGCACTGGTAAGGTACACATCAATTACATGTATATCAAATATACCTTTGGTTTTGCCGGCCTTCTTGTCCGCTAAGTACTTGGGGCAGTTTCGCTTCAAAGGACCACTTCCTTGCAATAAAAGCACTCAGTCTCGGGCTTGGGTCCATTGTTTGACTTCTTCGATGGCGGCTTATCGGGGCGCAACTCCCTTGCCGTCCTTCTTGAAGTTCTTCTTACCCTTGCCTTTCTTGAACTTAGTGGTTTTATTCACCATCAACACTTGATGTTCCTTTTGATCTCTACCTCCGCTGATTTCAACATTGAATATACCTCAGAATGGTCTTTTCCATCCCTCGCATATTGAAGTTCATCACAAAGCTCTTGTAGCTCGGTGGAAGCGATCAAGGATTCTGTCAATGACCGCGTCATCCGGGAGATTAACTCCCACTGAGTCAAGCGGTTGTGCAACCTGCACATCTTGAGTATGTGCTCACCGACAGAACTATTTTCCTCCATCTTACAGCTGAAGAACTTGTCGGAGACTTCATATCTCTCGACCCGGGCATGAGCTTGGAAAACCATTTTCAGCTCTTCGAACATCTCATATGCTCCGTGTTGCTCAAAACGCTTTTGGAGCCTCGGTTCTAAACTGTAAAGCATGCCGCAGTGAACGAGGGAGTAATCATCAGACGAGAGACGCCAAGTGTTCATAACGCCTTGGTTCTCTCGATTGGTGCTTCACCTAGCGGTGCTTCTAGGACATAATCTTTCTTGGCAGCTATGAGGATGATCTCGGGTTCGGACCCAGTCCGTATAGTTGCTGCCATCATCTTTCAGCTTGGTTTTCTCTAGGAACGCGTTGAAGTTGAGGGTAACGTGGGCCATTTGATCTACAAGACATATTGTAAAGATTTTATACTAAGTTCATGATAATTAAGTTCATCCAATCAAATTATTTAATGAACTCCCACTCAGATTAGACATCCCTCTAGTCATCTAAGTGAAACATGATCCGAGTCAACTAGGCCGTGTCCGATCATCACATGAGACGGACTAGTCGACGTCGGTGAACATCTCCATGTTGATCGTATCTTCTATACGACTCATGCTCGACCTTTCGTTCTTCCGTGTTCCGAGGCCATGTCTGTACATGCTAGGCTCGTCAAGTCAACCTAAGTGTATTGCGTGTGTAAATCTGGCTTACACCGTTGTATTCAACGTTAGGATCTATCACACCGATCATCACGTGGTGCTTCAAACAACGAACCTTCGCAACGGTGCACAGTTAGGGGGAACACTTTCTTGAAATTATTGTGAGGGATCATCTTATTTACTACCGTCGTTCTAAGTAAACAAGATGCAAAAACATGATAAACATCACATGCAATCAAATAGTAGTGACATGATATAGCCAATATCATATAGCTCCTTTGATCTCCATCTTCGGGGCTCCATGATCATATTTGTCACCGGCATGACACCATGATCTCCAACATCATGATCTCCATCATCGTGTCTCCATGAAGTTGCTCGCCAACTATTACGTCTACTACTATGGCTAACGGTTTAGCAATAAAGTAAAGTAATTACATGGCGTTGAATCAATGACACGAAGGTCATACAATAATTAAGACAACTCCTATGGCTCCTGCCGATTGTCATACTCATCGACATGCAAGTCGTGATTCCTATTACAAGAACATGATCTCATACATCACATATATCATTCATCATTCATCACAACTTTTGGCCATATCACATCACAAAGCAATTGCTGCAAAAACAAGTTAGACGTCCTCTAATTGTTGTTGCATCCCAGTCTCGATTCGTGCCAACCCAACAGACACTTTCGGAGATACCCGTAGTGTACCTTTATAGTCACCCGATTCACGCCAGGACGTTTGGCACACCCAAAGCACTCCTACGGTATCGAGAGTTGCACAATCTCATGGTCTAAGGAAATGATACTTGACACTTGGAAAAGCTCTAGCTAAACGAACTACACGATCTTTGAGCTATGCTTAGGATTGGGTCTTGTCCATCACATCATTCTCCTAATGATCTGATCCGTTATCAATGACATCCAATGTCCATAGTCAGAAACCATGACTATCTGTTGATCAACGAGCTAGTCAACTAGAGGCTTACTAGGGACATGTTGTGGTCTATGTATTCACACGTGTATTACGATTTCCGGATAACACAGTTATAGCATGAATAATGACTATTATCATGAACAAAGAAATATAATAATAACCATTTTATTATTGCCTCTAGGGCATATTTCCAACAGTCTCCCACTTGCACTAGAGTCAATATTCTAGTTACATTGTGATGAATCGAACACCCATAGCGCTCGGGTGTTGATCATGTTTTGCTCTAGGAGAGAGTTTAGTCAACGGATCTGCTACATTCAGATCCGTATGTACTTTACACATATCTATGTCTCCATCTTGAACATTTTCACGTATGGAGTTGAAGCGACGCTGATGTGCCTGGTCTTCTTGTGAAACCTGGGCTCCTTGGCAAGTGCAATAGCTCCAAGTGTTGTCACGGAAGAGTGCGATCGGCCCCGACGCATTGGGTATGACTCCTAGGTCGGTGATGAACTCCTTCACCCATATTGCTTCATGCGCTGCCTCCGAGGCTGCCATGTACTCGCTTCACATGTAGATCCCGCCACGATGCTTTGCTTGCAACGCACCAGCCATCGCCCCACCATTCAAAATATACACGATCCGGTGCGTGACTTATAGTCATCAGATCGTGTCGGGCTAAGCGCCGACGTAACCCTTTACGACGAGCTCTTCGTCACCTCCATAAACGAAACATATCCTTAGTCCTTTTCGGTACTTTAGGATGTTCTTGACCGCTGTCCGTTGTTCCTTGCGGGATTACTTTGGTACCTTCCTACCAAACTTACGGCAAGGTTTACATCAGGTCTGGTACACAAGATGGCATACATAATAGACCCTATGGCTGAGGCATAGGGGATGACACTCATCTCTTCTTTATCTTCTGCCCTGGTCGGGCATTGAGCCGAGCTCAATTTCACACCTTGCAATACATGCATGAACCCTTTCTTGGACTGATCCATATTGAACTTCTTCAATATCTTATCAAGGTATGTGCTTTGTGAAAGACCTATGAGGCGTCTTGATCTATCCCTATAGATCTTGATGCCTAATATGTAAGCAGCTTCTCCAAGGTCCTTCATTGAAAAACACTTATCAAGTAGGCCTTAATGTTGTCCAAAAGTTCTATATCATTTCCCATCAGAAGTATGTCATCTACATATAATATGAGAAATGCTACAGAGCTCCCACTCACTTTCTTGTAAACGCAGGCTTCTCCATAAGTCTCATAAACCCAAACGCTTTGATCATCTCATCAAAGCGAATGTTCCAACTCCGAGATGCTTGCACCAGCCCATAAATGGATCGCTGGAGCTTGCATACCTTGTTAGCATTCTCAGGGTCGACAAAACCTTCCGGCTGCATCATATACAGTTCTTCCTTAAGATGGCCGTTAAGGAATGCCGTTTTGACGTCCATTTGCCATATCTCAAAATCATAGTATGCGGCAATTGCTAACATTATTCGGACGGACTTCAGCTTAGTGGATTCAGATAAGTTTTAGGCTAGCTTTGGTTCAATTGCTCATGGGAGATGGTATGCTCATTATTGTAGGATGAATCTAGAGGTTGCATTCTTTCTGTCCGTTAGAATGGAGACGACAGTTATAGTTTCTGCTGGTACGAAAGGAAAGGAGAGCGGATTCACATTTCCATTAGTTGTGGATAGCAGTAGTAGGTCATTTAATGACTTTAGGGCTGCTATTTGTGCCAAGTATCCATGGGGATTGTTTGATGCTGTTGAAAGTAGATATTGGGATAGTTTAAAGGAGTGTTGGAACCCTCTACAGTGTGATGATGAGTTAGGTGTGATGTTTGCAAGTAATGCAGAGACAAGGTCATGCAATATGGAAATAATAATTCAGAGAAAGAGAGGACAAAGGTGTGAAAAAACTGCTGGAGGGACAAGGGGTAGAACAAGGGGTAGGCCATGTGGATCCAGGACAACTGCTGCTAGTACTCCTAGTGCTCCTAGAACTAATACAGCAAGTGCAAGTACCACTCCAACTACTGCTGAATGCGGCACTAATAGACCAGAGGATCAGCCTGATCCATTTGTGGAAGAGGCACTGCCTGATGCACCTATTTTATCTGATGAGGAGGATGAGAAACTTTACCCAGGTTATGTCCAACACAACAATGATGAGAATACAACACATGAAGAGTACATTCCTGCAGAATTTTCAGATACTGATGATGATGAGAGGCAAGAGGATAATGGCATGGGAGCTTTTGAGGATGCAGATGAGGACAGACCTGTAATGATGTATGATAGAGATAATCCATCCATTGAGGAAGGTGTGGTCTTTACTAATGCAGTTGATTGCAAGAATGCAGTTGGAACATTCTCAATCAAGTACGAAACTGAATACATTACACTTAAGAGTGACCCAACTAGGTTTACTATGAAATGTGCCTGTGAGAGGTGTAAGTGGAGGCTGCATGCATCTCTGATGAGGAGGATCACTCTGTTTCAGGTACTAGCTACTGTTTTAGTAATGTGTTTTTTTGAATAAAATGTGCCTATTTGTTTTACTATTATTATTCTGACTGACTATTTGTTTTATTTTCAGATCAAAGTGAATCCCCACCCTCACACATGTCCTAGTGTGAATAGATCTCAGAGATTGAGAGCTGCAAAAAAAGGTGGATTGCAGATGCTTCTATGCCTTGGATCAGAAAAAATCCAGGGATTGTCGTGGAATTGTCACGGCAGATGTCCTCTTGCAAGTACTTAGTCGTGGAGCCATTGCAACTAGGAAGCTTAAAGGGGTTAAACGAGACAAAGGACACGAGAGAGTTATACTAGTTCGGCCCCTTACGGTGAAGGTAAGGCCTACGTCTTGTTGGGTTGGTATTGATTGAGGTTTCGATAACTAGGGAGCGAGATATGCTATGCCCGGCTCTCGATGAGTTGTTTCTTTTCCTAAGCCGCCAGCGGGTCGTCCCCTTATATACACGGGTGGACGCCCTGCGGCCTACAGAGTCCCGACCGGCTCATAAACAGTGTCCGGCTCGGTGACTAGTCAATTCTACCTTATGATACAAGTCATGTCATCATGGCGGTTTATCACCATGGGCCTTAAGCCGCCTGTGGGCCTCAGCCCCTTTATTGAACCGCCATCTTCATGCTTGGCCTTGGGATTCTTTTTGATGAGTCTTCTTTGCGTAACCCGACCCCTTCTGGGTGGCTTACACAAATAGTTATATCCCCAATATTAGGCCCCAGATTGATTTGAACTGGTTCATGTCAATCTTAAAATACCTTAAGAAATAAACCTTCAGCCTTCTGCCTGTGCAAAGGTTTTTAACCCGCCATGACATCATCTTCTGGATTCGCGTTAACCCGTAGTGACGTCATCTTTTCTTAAATTCATATTTTACTCTGCCATATCCTCCAACGGATCTTTGCTTTTACTGACCGTTTTGAAAACCGAGGCGTCCGGGCCACTGGATAATAATGTTTAGTCTCCTTGTTTCTCGCGTCGTCTCAGTCGGTCTTTCCCTATAAATAGGCTCGACCTAGGTCCTTTCCATTTTCTCCCTCAGTCGTCTTCATCTTCTCCCTGCCTCCCTGTTACTCGAGCTCCGCCGCCGCCGCCATCTCGAGCTCCTCGTCTTCTCCAACTCAGGCTGCTGCATCAACCTGACTTAATCAGAGAAACACGACGGAACCCTGCAACAGCTCTGCATTCGTAAGCCCTTTCCCTTTCCTGCGTTTAGATCCGCATCGCGGCCTCCCGAGTTCGTCGGTGTTCATCGCCGCCCGTTGCAAACCCTTGATATTTTTCCTTTCCCGTGCTCCTTTTTGATCTTTAGACAGCTAGAACTACTGCGGTGGCTATTCCGCATCCATCTCGAATAGAAACAGATCTCATTTCTCTTGTTTGAAGGCCTCCTTCGAGTGTATGAACTTCTCTGTACTGGTTTTAGGTCCAGAATTTTTTTTCCAGAGCAATTGTTTGATCCAAAATAATAACTGAAACTTGTGGAACTTGTTTGTTCCACACTTAGCCAAAAATCTGCACCTGTTGACTCTGTTCCACTACGATAGTCCATATAGTCAGTTTTAAGAAAATGACACTGTTTGGTCAACCTTGCTTGCTTCCGGCAATGTAAGAAAATTTAACTGCCTTCGATACTTGTAGCGGCTTAAATACCACTGAATAATTACCCATATATAATTAGGCCCCTTCTTAAGCCACTGTTTTGAATAAACTCACGATGTTCTCCTCCGGGTTATAATTAGAACCGGAAATTTTTTTCTTCTGTCATAGGCTTCAATTTGCCTAATGGCTCCCAAGGCTCCCAAACCTCCGTGATCTCAGAATCGGGTCAAGTCCGTCGTTACGTAAAGCACTTTGTCTGATTTTGTGAAATCCGCCATCCGCCCAAGAAAGAGATCATGTATTATCGTGTCCTAAGCCGCCGAGGAGAAGCCTCAACCAAGGAGGGGAGGTGATCATGTTTATCGATCACATGAACCGGGCTTCGCTTCCACCGGTTCAAATTCTTCGTGGATGTTTTGCATTTCTTTGATCTCAGACCTCAAGACATCGGGCCCAATTCCGTGTCACATATTTGCAACTTCCAAGTTTTCTGCGAGGTGTACCTTGGAGAAGAACCCATCTTACTTTTATTCAGAGAATTGTTTTACTTAAACCGGCAGAATGAACGCGCCAACGGGCCCAGTCTGGAACTTGGTGGCATCTCGATTCAGCGGCGGAGAGACTGCCTTTTTCTTTATGCTGAACTGCCAAGTCATCCAAAGGATTGGAATCAGACGTGGTTTTACTGCGAGGACACTTCTCCGGCTGAGGAAAATCCTCTGCCCAGCTTCCGTGCCTTGCGCCTTGAATCCAACCACCCGCTGCCGGATAAACTGACTGCTGTTGAGCATCTGCCACTTGCTCCCACCATTAGTAAAATTAAAGCTCTTTTGGGAAATGGCTTAGATGGTATTGACCTGGTCCGGGTCTGGGTCGCTTGGCGTGTAATTCCGTTAAGCCGCTGCCCCGGCTTAATGTGCACCTACTCAAAGTAGAAGAATGATTGCTGGCCATAGTCCCGACGACTTACCGATGATGTGGTGGAGGCTACGACCCGAAGTTGTTGAAAGAGGGCACGGTAACTAGTAATGCCTTTGGCTTACTTCCCTTCTGCAAGAAGAACCCGGCCCCTGCAGTAAGTCATCAATCTCAATAATTACTTCGTACTGTGTTTTACCTTGCTTTTATTTATAACCCTTTACCATTTTTTCTCAGGCCAATGACAACTTATGGAAGGTCAAGTATGACCATGAGGCTACCAAACAAGCCAGAGCGGCTAAGAGAACCGACAGAAAAACCGCCAAAACAGGAGCTTCAAGGAAAAGGAAGCCAAGTGCTTCAGATTTACTTAAATTGGACGACACTTCTGACGATGAAGAAGAGGTAATCCTTAATTCTCCTAACTCCTTTATCATCATTTTATTGACATTCTACTCTTTCAGGAGGATACGGGAAACAACCAAGCGGTTGACGAAGAGGTAACTATAATCTCCTCCGACTCAGAGCCTTTGCCAAAGCCAAAAATCCAAAGGGTGACCCGGAAAGTAAGATTTTCACATCCTTTAGCTTATCAAGATCCTCAATTTCTTTTGAAGCAACAAACTCATGAAAACCAGAGGCATACCCGGACCTCTAAGGATGCAGAACTCTCCTCCGGCTTACCTGATGTAACCAGGAAGCGCCAAACTGAGATTATCTCCGACTTATATTCTGCTTTCCCCTTAGCGGGCTTAATACGTCCACCTCTTAATTCATCTGACTAAATTATCAGGAGACCTCACCTTCCTCCGGCGAGTCTATGCAATCCAACATGCCGGCTTTTAAAACCGCCCCCGGGTAATGTAAACTTATTTACTTTATACTTTACCTTACCCATGTTTTTGTACTCACCCTTGTGCCTTGTCCACAGCGTGCAAGTGAAGCCCAGTAAGAGGGCAAGAAAGAATAAGCCGTCCCAAGATCCGGTCATAACTGAACCGGAACTCAGAACAGCTGCTCCTGGCACTTCCACTTATCAACCACCGCCTGAACCGGTTTATGAGAAGTCAGCACCGACCTCTGATCCGCCCGCTGAAGAAACTCTTGGTGGTTCTGATAAACCGGAAACTCCTAGCCCGGCCAAGACAACTGATCCGGAAGTTGAGATTCTCAAGACTCAGTTTTTCGAGCCAAGTCAGCCCACTGTCCTTGCCAAGTGCTCTACCAAGGAGGAGCTTTTGGAGCGTCGAAAGGCCAAGTTAGACATTGCAGAATATACTCATTTGAGCACTGGAGAGATAGTCTGTGGCTATATCAATCAAGTACATAGTAGTCGTGACCTGGAAGTTAACATGGTGAAGCAAATACAGCAAAAATCTAAGGTATAACTTATGCTACTTTTCTTAATCATACTTACCGTATCAGCCCCCAAGTCTATTGCTTATGAATAAATATGTTGTAGACTTAGAAAACTGCTTAACACTGCTGTGTCCGGTTTAGAAAGAAGATATTTAACCCGGTTGTAACATGATACCTTGAACTTGCGATACACATTAGCCCCCAAGTGTCAAGTACCTTTGCTTGGAAAGTGCATGGGACTTAATTACCATGAACCAGCATTGTAAGTTTAAAATTCTTCAGCATACATTAGCCCCCAAGTGTCAAGTACCTTTGCTTGCAAAGTACTTGGGACTTAATGTTACCTTACCATGATTCTGACTATAACTCGGCATCAATGCAGGCCACCACTAGTCAATTTGAATCGGAGATTGCTGACCTGAAGAGCCGCCTGGCAGCTCAAGAACTTGAAACTCAAAAGGCCAACTCCAAATTTGAATTCAGCATCTCTGAACAAGAGAAGTTGAAGAAGAATTTTGAAGCGGAGAAGAAAATCTGGGCAGATGAGAAGGCCTCACTAGTGACCCGGATCGAGACAGCAGAAACATCACTTGCAGAAGCAACAACCGAGCTGTCCGGCTTAAAGCGCCAGATATCTCAAATGGTCTCAGCAATCTTTGGTAAATTAATATATATAACCTCAAATATTGCAATCCTTCTTTTGATGACTATTTGAAGTGTTATCTCCGGCTCACCTTATGTTTATGAACGCAGGCCCCAGGAGCACAAACCTTAAGCAGAACATGTTGATCAAGCTGAAGGCGGTTTATACTCTCGTGGAACAGCTCTACACCGGGTCACAACGTGCTTTGGCCGTTGTAGCTTTATCAAATGACGTTCCTCACCTCCTGCAAGACGTGCTGAAGCGGCTTGTTGTGCTACCTCAGCGGATCCAAGAACTAAGGCGGGCGTTCACAAGAGCCGGGGCCATAGCCGCGTTGAGCGGGGCTAAAACATGGATTCCAGAACTAGACCCGGCCGATCTCGCTCTTGGATACCCGAGTCTGAAAGAAGATGGGACCTTATTTGATGAACAGGATTTCACCGCCTGTGTCAAAGATATACGCCCTTTGGCTACTCTTATTGGGATCGATACTGATCTTACCAAATATCAGCCGAGTTATGACAGCGAGAATCGGAGAATCCCAACGCTTCTTTATGACGACGTTAGCCTAATCCCTCCAATTCGTAAGCATACGTTTGCCCCTGAAGTAGACCCAGCCGGTTTAATAGATGACGAAGCTGAGTTTGAAGCTTTTAATGGCATTGACTGGGCCTCATCAACCTTCCAGGACAGGGCAGCCGACGGAGAGGCGGAGAAGGATAACCTGGAATCTTCCAGCCAACCAAAGGAGTGAATCGCCAGGCGTTTATGACTTTGTGAAAACAATGCTTCATTATTCAGACTCGGGGAGTTTTGTAATAGGTAGAAAAACCTCTCGATTTTTGTCATGCCTTCGCGCATGTTCATGGTGCTTAATACTTTCGTAAGCCGCCATCGCTATATACTTCCAGCTTATGTTGATCTTTTATTTCCTTGATGTTAAAAATTTGCTTGCCTTATCCTGCATATAAAACAAGCAGAATTCCCTTGGCGACTTATCGCATCGGGGGTCACATAAGGTATTGATAACCCGGAATGCGAACCAAAACATCATATAAAGGCCGGTTTATGATTATATTTGTTAAACATAATCACAATAGCATACCTGCGATCCTTTTGGTAATCCCACCAGTTTATGTGATCTAAATCATGAGGGTAAGTTTAACTCCTGAAAGTTGGCACATATGATGTTCACCTGGCCCTTAACAACTGAAGTAACCAATATTAAGCCGGTGGAACGAGAACCTCACCGTACTTTCGAGAAGGCCTCACGACAGTCAAACATTTATACTTACAAAATATGATGAATAATAAACAAAATTTAAAGGCCTCTGATTCGAATACGATCAGTGAACCGTTCCAAAGGGGTTAAGCTAAGATTCAGATACGATCATATAGCCCCCAGTGGTTTTGGCGATGCCGATCAAGTGGGTATCGACAACTATGTTCCCTTTGATTCGAATAGGACCTATGTTTGAACAGGAAGCCCCCAAGTGACCATAAGAGTTGTTTAATGATGTTGATTCGAATACGATCCACGTCAGACCCAAAGAGGTTAAGCTATGATTCAAATATGATCAAGAAGCCCCCAAGTGAGTTTGGCAGTATGCCAATCAAGTGGGTATCGATAGCTATGTTCTCTTTGGTTCGAATACGACCTATGTTTGAACAGGAAGCCCCCAAGTGATCATGGCTAGATTCGGATATGATCATAAGCCGGACCAAAAGGAAAGCTGGATTCAGATATGATCCGCTCCCTGTTGGTTGTTTCCTCCACCTGATAAAGAAGACATGTAAACCTTTGAGGGTGAAAAGAACAGAGGTCCTGCTTTATTGCTTCATATCACATATACATCGTCAAAAATATATACATCTTGAGAGCTAGTGGCTCAAGTATAGTAAGGCCGAAGATGGGCGATATTCCACGGCTGGCGGGTCTCCTCCTCCGACTTATGTGAGTCTTTGTGCTCTCGAACATCGATAAGGTAGTATGACCCGTTGTTCGATTCTTGTCTGACCAAAAGGGTCCTTCCCAAGGAGGGATAGCTTGTGCATATCGACCGATCCCGATGAGCCGAGCACTAAGTCGCCTTCCGAAGGTTACGCTTAACCCGCGGCTATGTTAGCGGCGCAGTCTTGCCGGTAAATTGCTGAGCGGGCTATTGCCAAGTCTCGCCTCATCCAACAAGTCAAGTGCATCCCGACGAGCTTTTTCGTTATCAGCCTCAACGTAAGCCGCCACGCTGGGTGAGTCATGCCGATGTCACTTGGCGGGACTGCCTCGCTCCGCACACCATGAAGAAAGTGTGTAACCAGTAGATCTATTAGGCGAGTGTTGATGCTCCACAAGATGTAGGGTAGCTCCTCCACCCAACAACCCGGAGTCCGCTGTAAGGGGACCAAGAGCCGGGTTTGATACCCTTCAGATCTCCGATTAGCTCTTTTTCGCTGACCATTGATCGAGGATGAGCAACAACTGAAACATCAAGCGGATACGTTCTTCTTTGACAGAACTCTTCCATGGCACCCTTGGAGAGATTAGTGCCATTATCCGTTATGATCTGTGTGGAAACCAAAATGAAAGATCACCTTTTCATGAACTGAACCGCCATGGCTGCATCACACTTCATGACCGGCTCGCCTCAACCCACTTTGTAAACTTATCCACCGCTACCGTGAGATGTGTCTTTTATCCTTAGACCTCTTGAAAGGTCCAACCATGTCAAGCCCTGCATCGCGAACGGCCAGGTAATTGGAATCATCCTCAACTCTTGAGCCGCACATGAGCTCGTCGTGAGAATTTTTGACATCCGTCACATTTGTCGACTAGATCCTCCGTGATCAAGATGAGCCGTCACCAATAGAAACCATGACGGAAAGCCTTGGCAACAAGAGATTTTGAGCCGCATAATGACCACAATATCCTTCATGGATTTCACGGTATCTCGACCCTCCGCAGCGCATATTACATAACATTGAAACACCCCAGTGACACTGCGGTGATGTAACTCGCCATGAACAATCGTCATAGATTTGGACCGCCTGATGATTTGTCTCGCCAAAGTCTCATCCTCAGGCAACTCTCCCCGGGTCATATAGGCCAAATACGACACCGCCCAATCCGGGATGACGAAGAGCTGCCACCAGCTGTGCCTCCGGTCTGCATCGCTAGTTCTTCCTCCGAGGCACCTTGATGTATGATTATGCAAAACGTCGAGAAAGGTGTTATGCGGCACCGGCTTACGCTGAGATCCCAGCCGGCTTAAAGCATCAGTCGCCTCATTCTTCCTTCGATCAATGTGCTACACTTGATAACCTTTGAAGTGCCCAGCCACAGCATCAACTTCACGATGGTAAGCCGCCATAAGGGGATCCTTGGAATCCCACTTGCCCGACACCTGTTGAGCCACGAGATCTGAGTCGCCCAAGCACCTTACCCGACTCAAATTCATCTCTTTGGACATCCGGAGACCATAGAGTAAGGCCTCGTACTCATCTGCATTGTTAGTACAAGGAAACATAAGCTAGAGCACATAACAAAATTTGTCACCTCGAGGGGAAGTTAAAACAACTCCAGCCCCCGAGCCTTCTAACTGCCTGGACCCATCAAAGTGAATAGTCCAATATGTGTTATCTGGCTTCTCCTCAGGTGTCTGCAACTCTGTCCAATCAATGATAAAATCCACCAGGGCTTGAGATTTGATAGCAGTCCGAGGCATGTATTTCAAACCATGAGGCCCAAGCTCAATGGCCCACTTGGCGACTCGTCTGTGGGCCTCTATTCGTATGATGTCTCCTAAGGGGCGAGCTACCACAGTGATAGGATGACCTTGGAAGTACTGCTTCAGCTTCCGGCTTGCCATGAACACTCCGTAAACAAGTTTCTGCCAATGTGGATACCTTTGTTTAGACTCAATGACCACCTCACTGATGTAGTAAACCAGTCGTTGAACCGGATGCTCTTTGCCAGCCTCCTTGCGCTCCACCATGATGGCAACACTGACGGCTCGTGCGTTAGCAGCCACATATAACAGTAATGGCTCCCTATCAATGGGAGCCGCAAGAATCGGCAGCTCAGACAACTGTCTCTTTAAATTTTCAAAGGCAGTATTAGCAGCATCACTCCAGACAAAAGTGTCCGTTTTCTTCATCATCAGATACAGCGGTAGGGCCTTCTCACCTAACCGGCTTACGAACCGGCTTAAAGCGGCAACAGGAACCGCCAGTCACTGAACATCATTGATGCACGCCGGTTTAGCCAAAGAAGTGATTGCCTTGATCTTCTCCGGGTTAGCTTTAATGCCTCTGTTTGAGACCAGAAAACCTAGAAGCTTGCCTGCAGGTACACCAAATACACACTTGGTCGGGTTAAGCATCATCTTATAAACCCGGAGATTAGAAAAGGTCTCCTTTAAATCAGATATCAAGGTTTCCTTCTCCCTGGACTTCAGCACGATGTCATCCACATAAGCATGAACATTGCGCCCAATTTGATCGTGAAGACAGTTCTGTACACATCGCTGATAAGTCGTCAGGCACTCTTGAGCCCAAATGGCATAGATACATAGCAGAAGGCTCCAAGCGGAGTGATGAAACCCGTCTTCTCCTGGTCCTTAACTGCCATTTTGATCTGATGATAGCCAGAGTAAGCATCCAAAAAGCTCAATCGCTCGCAACCCGCCGTAGCATCAATGATTTGATCAATACGGGGGAGGGCAAAGGGATCAGCCGGACAAGCCTTATTTAAGTCCGTATAATCCACACACATCCGCCAGGTGCCGTTCTTCTTGAGCACAGCACCGGGTTAGCTAACCATTCCGGGTGAAAAACTTCAACGATGAACCCAGCCGCTAAGAGCCGGGCGACCTCTTCTCCAATAGCTTTCCGTCTTTCCTCATTGAACCATCGAAGAAATTTCCTGACCGGCTTATACTTCGGATCAATATTAAGAGTGTGCTCAGCGAGTTCTCTCGGGACGCCCGGCATGTCAGAAGGTTTCCATGCAAAGATGTCCCGGTTCTCATGGATGAACTCGATGAGCGCGCTTTCCTATTTAGGATCCAAGTTGGCACTGATGATGAACTGCTTAGAAGAGTCGCCTGGAGTAAATTCAACAAGCTTTGTTTCAGTGGCCGATTTAAACTTCAACGTCGGGTCATGCTCTATAGTTGGCTTCTTCAGAGAGGTCATATCCGTCGGGTCAACATTATCTTGATAAAACTTTAGTTCTTCTGCTGCACAAACAGACTCAGCATAAGCCGTGTCGCCTTCTTCACACTCCAAGGCTACCTTTCGACTCCCATGCACCGTGATGGTGCCCTTGTGACCCGGCATCTTGAGCTGCAGATAAACGTAACACGGCCGTGCCATGAACTTGGCATAAGCCAGCCGTCCAAACAGAGCATGATATGGACTCTTGATTTTGACCACCTCAAACGTCAATTTCTCAGCCCTGGAATCATATTCATCTCCAAAGGCCACCTCCAATTCAATCTTATCGACCGGTATGCCGACTTACCGTGCACCACCCCATGGAAAACGGTGTTGATGTCCTTCAATTTTATCACCAAACCCATGCGCCGAAAGGTCTCGTAATAGAGGATGTTGATATCGCTACCTCCGTCCATGAGTACCTTGGTAAACTTATGTCCACCGACCGAGGTGCCACCACCAAGGCTAATCGACCGGATTGTCAACCCGGGCGGGTGACCTTCCCTGCCCATACAATAGGCTGCTCGACCACCTCAAGTAACATGGAACTGCCGCTCAACAGAGTTCACGGCCTCTTATGAATCTTTCCGTCACGCTTGCACAAGCTAGTGGTGAACACATGATATCGCCCACTATTCACCGCTTCGATGGCTTTGATAACCCGATCGCCGCTGTTTTTGTCCTCCTTGACCAGTGTTGTTGATTATAACCGCTTTGATTTCCTTGAAAGTTGAACTTGAACCGCCGCCCGGGCCATGAAACCCGCCGGCTCCTGAGCCACCGCCCGACCCATGATTGCCATCAAACATGTTGGAATTCTTGAAAGCCTTCATGATCGCGCAATCTTTCCATAAGTGGGTGGCGAGTCGTTCCCGGGTGCCGTGTCTCGGGCAAGGCTCATTGAGTAGCTGCTCAAGAGATGGGCCTGACCCGCCAGATCGAGGGGGCGGTCTCCCCTTACGTCTCTGATTGTTACCCTGCGCATTGGCATTGGCCACAAACTCCGGGTTACCCTCAGCCTTACGCTTGTTGCCTCCTTGATTCATCGGGTTATGTCTCGACCCTTTCCATTGTCGCTCTTCTTTCCATTCCCTGCCTTTTCCTCATCGACGCTGGATCCTTGGTACTATCGAGTCGGCGATTTGACTAAAGCTGCCATCAACGCACCCATATCATTGCAATCACGCTTAAGGCGCCCAGTTTCTGCCTTTAGCGGCTCAAAGCGGCAATTCTTCACCAACATGAGGACTGCAGAGCCAGCATCCATCTTATCGATTTAATGTATTATCTCCTTGACTGGGCGCATCCAATGAATTGTGGATTCACCCTCCTCCTGCTTACAATTGGTCAAGTCCACAATCGACATAGATTGCTTGCAAGTGTCTTTGAAGTTCTGGATGAATCGGGCCTTTAGCTCTGCCTATGAGCTAATGGAATTGGGCGGCAAACCCTTTAACCAAGACCGGGCCATTCCATCCAACATCATGGTGAAGTACTTAGCCATTGATGCGTCGCTGACCTCCAATAGCTCCATGGCCATCTCATAACTTCCAATCCATGCTCCGGGCTATAAGTCGGCCGTGTAATTCGGCACCTTTCGAGGTCCCTTGAAGTCCTTGGGTAGACGTACATCACGCAGAGCCGGCACCAAACAAGGAACACCACCGGTTCTAGTAGCCACGCCCACCTCAACGGAAGTCGTTGGATGCCCTGGGAAATCTTGATGAGGCCGCTCTTGAGCAGCTAGCTGAGCCGCCCGCCGCCCTCCCCGACGATTCGGTCTTGTACCGAGTTATAGCCACCGGCTGGTTACGGCGTTGGCGTGCTGCTTGACAAAGCTTCGACTCCATGTGCCTCATCAGAACTTGACTCCGGTTCGACGAGGCGGTGCTAACCAAGGCGGAGGAGTCGAATGAATCATGTCCCGGCTATAAGAATAAGTCTCTTGCTGAGCCAGGGCCATCTGGACAAGTTCTTGATCCTCCGGGTCTCCACCGTTGTCGGATCATCACCGTCCACTGGGAGAGCCGCCAAACGCGCCGATGCTGCGATTAAGTTCTCCATGGGGTTGGAAAAGTGACCCGGTGGTATTGATACATAGCGGGGCAGGGCCATACTCCCATGAGGAGGTGCCATCTCTCGAAGCTGAGCCGGTCCTCCCGCTCCGGCTGTCGTGAAATGATTTGCTTCGGGTGGGTTGCTAGGGCCGGCACCGGGTATAGCGAAAAGGTTCCGAGGGTCGTAAATCGGAGGCAAACGGGATTGAGTTTTCTGGTGCCTCCTTCTCATCACCTCATTAGATGCGCTCAGCTCATATTAAGGCTGGAAAGCCTCGACCGAGCTGCCGCGCTGCGTGCATCCAAAGCCGCCTGCTCAGTAGCTAACCTGGTGTCCTCACTGCCAAGGCCTCCTTGGCCCGGCTATCTCCTCACGCACTGTGCCACCTCCGCTATGCTCATCTTGATTTGCAGGAATAACCGTGGCGATTAACAGGGCCATAAGCTTATCCATGAGATCCATCAGTATCTGAGCCGGCGGGCTCATAGGGCCTCCTGCCCCGGCCGCTCCTGATCCGAACGTTATTGCTGCAGCGGTTGTAGAGTTTTGGCCGGGTTGAGTCTCAGCCATGAAGACTCCTGCCCAGCTTGGCGGCTCATAGTGGTCAGGAATATTGGAGCCATCGGAACAGCCCCCAAGCGCGCCATCTTGCACTTGATACAACGAATCTGTTGAACTGGCGGACGAATCACCATCAGAGAGGACGGCCGTCTCACCTCCATCTTCAGATCCTTCAGAAAGTTCCTCTCCGTGGATGCAGCCCACGAAGGCACGCTTCATGACGGGTTGAACTCGGGCGGGTTTCGCACGCTGAGCCATCTCGACGAGGTCGGTGCAGTTGTCCGGCTCAGGGCCCGGCTCACCAATCCGGCCGATGAAGACGTGGATTCCGCCGAAGGGGACTCGGTACCCGTACTCAATTGAGCCGACGTCCGGGCCCCAGTCTTCGTCATCAATGTAGATCTTGCCGCGGTGACTCTTGGTCGTCCGGCCAACTGCGTATCCCTTGAGCCCTTCGAAGCTGCCCTTCAAGAACTCAAATCCACTATGCACTGGCCCCATGGTGGGCGCTAACTGTCGTGGAATTGTCATAGCAGATGTCCTCTTGCAAGGACTTAGTCGTGGAGCCATCGCAACTAGGAAGCTTAAAGGGGTTAAACGGGACAAAGGACACGAGAGAGTTATACTAGTTCGGCCCCTTACGGTGAAGGTAAGGCCTACGTCTAGTTGGGTTGGTATTGCTTGAGGTTTCGATAACTGTGGAGCGAGACACGCTTTGCCGGCTCTCGATGAGTTGTTTTTTTCCTAAGCCGCCACTGGTCGCCCCTTATATACACGGTGGACGCCTCTGCGACCTCTCTGAGTCCCGCCGGCTCATAAATGATGTCTGCCTCGGTGACTAGTCAATTCTACCTTATGATACAAGTCATGTCATCATGGCGGTTTATCACCATGGGCCTTAAGCCGCCTGTGGGCCTCAGCCCTTTTATTGAACCGCCATCTTCATGCTTGGCCTTGGGCTTCTTTCTGATGAGTCTTCTTTGCGTAACCCGGCCCCTCCTGGGCGGCTTACACAAATAGTTATATCCCCAACACGGATTGGAACAAAGGAAATTCAGGGTAGGTTGTTAAAGAAGTATGGTCTTGAGGTGCCATACAGCAGATGTTACTATAGTAAGGAGATGGCACTTGACAAGATCTATGGTAAGTACAGTGATAGTTTCCAGTTACTTTATGCATTCAAAGCTAAAGTAGAGAGGGCATCACCAGGAAGTGTTTTTGACATTGACAAGCACACAGTGGAGTACAAGTTAAAAGGAAAGAAATTCTACAAGGAGTGTTTTAGAAGGGTTTTTGTATGCTTCAAAGCTTGTCAGAAAGGGTTCTTTGAGGGGTGCAGGCCATACTTGGCTGTAGATGCAACTGCATTGCATGGTAGGTTTAGGGGCCAACTTGTAGCAGCATGTGCTCTAGATGCTCATAACTAGTTATTTCCTGTTGCATATGGTGTTCTTGAGGTGGAGTCAACTGAGAGTTGGACTTGGTTTTTCAAAAACCTGAAGGAAGCAATAGGACACCCTAAAGGTTTAGTCATACATACTGATGCTTGCAAAGTACTGGAGAGTGTTGTTGATGATGTTTACCCAGGAGTGGAGCATAGAGAGTGTATGAGGCATCTTGGCCAAAATTTCAGCAAGAAATTCAAAGGGAAATTTTATGATGACAATCTATGGCCTTGCTCACTAACTTACAGCATTAAGAAGCACAACTTTCATCGGAACCAGCTGAAGAGCAGTCCAAAAGTAAAGGAATATCTTGAGCAGCACCACACAAAAATCTGGGCTAGAGCAAGTTTCACTGAGTCGAGCAAACTTGACTATATCAACAACAACCTTGCTAAATCATTCTACTCCAGAATCAAGAAATACAAGGGCCTACACCTAGTGGACCTGCTGGACAAGATTAGGCAATACATTATGGAGAAGTTTGACTTAAGAAAAAGAATTTGCATTGACCATTTCATTGGCCACTACATCTTACCAGCAGTAATGAAGACATAAATGGAGAAAACTAAAGGTTTGGAGATGACCATTGTCAGGAGAAGCCCAATGGTTGAGGTAATCATGATGATAGAGAGAAGAGAGAATGGAGGTACCCAGTAGACATGGAAAAATGGACTTGCAGTTGCAGACAGTGGCAGGTCACTGGTAATCCATGCATCCATGCTCTTTTCTTTATCGCTGCTTTAAGAGGTGATGCTAGTGCAATTGACAAGTATGTCCATAAGTACTACTCTGTTGAGATATTCAAATCTACATATGCTGAAAACCTACCAGCTTTGGAAGGCAAGCAACAGTGGGACACTGTAGATCCTGGTTTCAAATTATGTGCTCCTGTTCAGAAGCAAGCACCTGGCAGGCCAAGAAAGCAGAGGATTAGAGCTAGCAGTGAAAGAAAGGGCCTTGGGCCTAGGAAGAAGAAGTGCAAGAGGTGTGGAAGATATGGACACCAAGCCAAGGGCTGCACACAATCTATAGATCCAACATTTGGAGAAGAAGAACATTGGGGTGCTGAAAATGAAAATGATCATCCTACAACTAATGAGCCAGCAGAAGCAGAAGTGCAAGATGAGGATGAGGATGAGCCAATACCTAATGTTGTCCAGCAACAAATGCCACCACCAAAGGAACCATCACATGAAGCATCTACACAAACAAGTGTAGTAAGGTATGTCCAATTCCCAAATCCATTTATCTTAATGGATACCTTACAAATTGTGACATGTTTGCAATTGTTTAAGCCCTAGGAAAAACTATAGAAGAGCAGCAGATAGAGGAGCTTCTCCGAATTGTGTGAAAGAGAAGAGAGGTGGAGGGGTGCAACCAGCAAGTACATTTTGCTCAGCTACTGGAAGCAGTGTTGATAGCAAGGTTATTTCTCCTGCAAATAAAGCACCAGTAGCATTTGAAGCTCCACCCACTGCCCCTAACCCAGCTAAGAACACTAGAAGCAAGGCAAGGGAAGCTCCAAACCCAGCCAAGAACACCAGGAGCAAAAAATTAAAGTTCTAGATGTTTAAGTATTGTGCTCTATTTGTTTTGATGTTGTTATGGACTAGATGTTGATCTGTGCACTTGACTATGTGAACTTCTGAGTGCTCTATGCACTGGCTATTAAGCACTTGGTGTTTCTATGCTTAATGTTTGTTAGGAAATTTTCTGTTTGCTGCTTGCTGTTATCTCCTTTGTGCATCAATATTTTGTTGTTCAACTTCCTGTTGATTTGTTTCTATACCATCCACATTTGGTCTCATTAAGATTTGTCATCGACGACAAATCTTCATCAACCATCCACATTTGGACTCATCACATAAGATTTGTCGTCGACGACGTCGACGACAAATCTTCATCTACCATACACATTTGGACTCATCACATAAGATTTGTCGTCGACGACGTCGACGACAAATCTTCATCTACCATCCACATTTGGACTCATCACATAAGATTTGTCTTCAACTAGGGTTAAATCAGATCAAGTGACATCAATTCAACTACAACTGCAAAGTTACATCAAACAAAGTAGGGTTCCATCAACATCTTCACTTCAGATACAACGATAAACTACATCTACCATACCAGTAGAACAAACATAACAATTCCAACTAACAGCAATGCCCACACCAGCAACATCTCATCTCTCTCTTTAAGTTCCTTCTTCAAAGCCATATTCTTCTTTGCCAGCTCCATGTTTTCCTTCTTCAAATGGTGACATTTGATCCAACTGCCTTCAACCTCTGCGTGCAAGTCTTCAAAAGCAAGGGCAACACGCAATGGAGGAGCTGGGTCAACCCAAACCACCCATTCACACTCTTCTGGTAACTAATTGCAAGTCAGAGTAATCAATATTAGAGAGTACAAATCAACAAAAACTAAATCTGTGACAAATTCACAAAAACTTACATCTAATGGACAACCTAAAAAACGGCAGCCATTGCTAGCTCCTCCCCATGATACACGGCGAGCAGGGACAAGGCCATGGCCAGGGCAGCGATGCTTCGACAAAAACTCCAAGCCGGAATAGGACTCATCGGGAAGATAAAACTCCAAGGAATGTTGCACAATCCCGACCCCATCGACCTAAAACAAAGGTAAAATTTCCCCCAAATGTCACAAACCCTAGAAACCCTAGATTCAAGTGGGGTGGGGTGGAGGAGCACGAAATCCCTAGATTCAAATGGACACCGCCTTACTTACCTCTCCGGTCGCCGGTGAGAAGTTGGACGAGCCCGAGCTCGCCATGTGCACTGCTCCTTTCTCTCCCGCTTCCCGCTTCCCCCTCCAAACTTGGCGTGCCTTCCCTGCCTCTGTTTTTCACGCGAGCTGGCTGAGGACGAAGGGGTACTGAGGGTTATCAGCAAGAGGGGTAAAAATTTCCAAAACTACCGCCGGTAGCGGTCAAACGGTGCTGACCAGACGGAACCGTGCCGGAAGGGAAAAAGCATAAGAAAACCAAAGTGAGTTGGACAAGAACGAGTGTTTTTCGAAACTAGGGGCAAACCCACCGAGTGTGACACAATTAAGGGTATAAAATCAATTTTCTCATTTATTATTGTGTTTCACATTTTCTATATCTATGATCTATGGAATACTTATTTTTCTAAATATGTGATATTTTTAGTTTTTGGTACACAAAAATATGGGTTATTAGAGGGTGGTATTTGGTTCTACGCGAGGTGGTTTTGAGAACGATTGTATGAACATTACTTGATAAGTATATGATGTGATTTCAAAAAATGAGTTACGCTAGTTTGTGTTGTGCCCGGCCTTTCACAATTTTCTAGCCTTGCATCACTTCTTTGTCCATTAACCCCTCACCCACTCGCGTCCCCGGGCCCTCTAGCTAACCTAGCCCTAGCCGCCCCACCCCGTCAGATGATGCCGCCTTTGACAAATCCCAGAAGAAAGACCCTTGCCCTCATCCTCCGAGTCGTGTGAGGAGGATGATGGGAATTCCGTGTTGACCGAGGAGGAGGATACGGTTGTCGCGACCATAGTCGTGTCCTTCCTCACAAAGTAGAAAGACGAAGCTATGGGCTCACTACTGGAAAGTGGGAGATCGAGGAGGCGATGCAAGCTTCCATCGTCAACACCAACAATACCGATGATGACGACCTTGACCTCAAAGATGACGGCGAGCTCAGGTACATCGACCTTGGGGACAATGATGGCAATGACACCAATGACGGCTACCACGGAAACGTCGTCATTCACTTGAACTACAGTTATGTTTAGCACTTGTTAGTATGCTTCTACTCCCTCCGTTCCTAAATATAAGTCTTTTTAGAGCTTCCAATATCGAAAATCCATCTCTGCACCCGAGCTCATCTGCACCCGCGCTGATGAAAAAAATCAAAACAAATACTATAAAAATTCCAAAAATTCCAAAAAAAATTGGGCGGTAGAAAATTTGATGCGTGAGGCCCGCTCCAAATTTCAAGTCATTTGGACATCTCCTTCCAATATGGATTACATAAAAAGCAAATTGAGTGAATCTACACTGTCAAATATGTCTATATACATCCGCATGTAGTCTACATTGGAATCTCTAAAAAGACTTATATTTAGGAACGGAGGAGTAAGTTCAATGCCAAACAATTACCGTATGTTTCAAGTATGTTGTGATGAACTATGATTAATCAACATATTTTTTTCTCTTTATTGTATGTTTAGTTGAATTCCAAAAGTTGAATTTCAATTTGAGTTCACCCTTGATTCCCTTTAAACACAATACAAATGAAGATGATCACATACACGCACATACAACAGACATCTTCATAGTCAACGGAAAGTCTACTTGAACCCTGGTGGGTTGGTTCCACCCAGCGTCGTCCATGGGCCTGTGTGAGCACATGGGCCCCAAATTTTAAGGTCCTGAGTTTGGGTCGTACGTTTGTGTTGGCATTTGTATTAGGCCGGCGTATCTAAACCCCGCTCCACGCAATTGTAGCCTCACGTGAAGGGAGCGCCATACTAGGTCGGCCCAGACGCGCATGAGTCCACTGCCTCGTGTTTTTTTTGTTCACATTTTTTGTTTTTGATTCTTTTTTACTTTTGTTTATACTTCCAAATATTCTAAACATATACTTTACCTACATTTTTTAAAAATGTTAACCATGTATTTGAAAAATGTTAAATGTGTATAGAAAAAATAATTCCAGTGTATATGAAAAATGTACAATGAGTACGGAAAAGGTAGACATAAAAAATAAGTATTTAAAAATGTTAATCATTTATTTAGAAAATTTTAAACAATATATAAACAAATATTCTGGTCATCCAACACTTACACAGTCCCAAAATCCGGTCATCTTGCCACCATTTTAACCTCCCACACTTCAACAGTTGGATCATCCGGATAGGGTCCCAGGCGTCTGAGTTCATCAACAAGAGCTACCGAAGAGGTGCTCACTCTTCCCCCATCGTTCGGCAATTGCTCGGATCATCCGGGTGCCTCCCCGGATCGTTCGGCCCTTCCCCGGATGCTCTGCCCGGATATCTATCCTGAGAGCATATTTTGTTTGGGATGGCTTGGATTTTCCGAATTCTATCGTCCATGTTCGGCCAGCCCGTGTGCCACCAACAACAGGTTCGTACTTTGCTAGATGTTCTAGGCACCCTCCCGGATGTCTGGCCTTCCTTCGATAACCTGTTGGGTAACGTAGTAAAAAAAATCCTACGATCACGCAAGATCTATCTAGGAGAAGCATAGCAACGAGACGGGAGAGTGTGTCCACGTACCCTCGTAGACCAGAAGCGGAAGCGTTATGTCAACACGGTTGATGTAGTCGAACGTCTTCACGATCCAACCTATCCAAGTACCAAACTTACGGAACCTCCGTGTTCAGCACACGTTCAGCTCGATGACGTCCCTCGAGCTCTTGTTCCAGTAGAGGGTCGAGGGAGAGTTCCGTCAGCATGATGGTGCGGCGACGGTGTTGGTGATGTGATCCGTGCAGGGATTCGTCTAAGCACTACGACGCTATGACCAGAGGAGTAAACTGTGGAGGGGGCACCGCACACGGCTAAGACAAATCTTGGTGTGCCTTTGGGGTGCCCCCCGCCCCCGTATATAAAGGAGGAGAGGGAGGAGGCCAGCGGCCATGAGGGGGCGCGCCAAGGGGGAGCCCAACTAGGATTGGAAATCCTAGTTTGACTCCCTTTCCTATTCCAATAAGGGGAAAGAGGGAAGGAGAGGGAGAGGGAGAGGAAAGAGGGGGCCGCGCCCCCTCCCCGTAGTCCAATTCGGGAGGCACCCTGCGGGCTGCCCTCTCCTACTTCCTTATGGCCCATTAAGGCCCATAACTTCCCCTGGGGGTTCCGGTAACCCCTCGGTTCCCTCATAAATATCTGAAACGACCCGAAACCTTTCCGGTGTCCGAATACCTTCGTCCAATATATCAATCTTTACCTCTCGACCATTTCGAGACTCCTCGTCATGTCTGTGATATCATCCGGGACAACGACCAAACTTCGGTCACCAAAACACATAAATCATAATACAAATCGTCATCGAACATTAAGCGTGCGGACCCTACGGGTTCGAGAACTATGTAGACATGACCGAGACACATCTCTGGTCAATTACCAATAGCGGAACCTGGATGCTCATATTGGCTCCTACATATTCTACGAAGATATTTATCTATCAAACCGCATAACAACATACGTCAATCCCTTTGTCATCGGTATGTTACTGTTGTCGCTTGAAGCTACGTCGATATTTACACAAAGAGGAAGGGATGATGTAGCACAGCGGCAGTAGGTATTTCCCTCAGATATGAAACCAAGGTTATCGAACCAGTAGGAGAACCAAGCAACACAACGTAAATAGCCCCTGCACACAGATAACAAATCCGCGCCACCCGACGTGTTAAAGGGGTTGTCAATCCCTTCTGGGTACGGGGCCTCAAGATAGGCAAACGGACGTGAGTTAAAATTGTAGTAGATTGATAGATCGAACGCCTAATAAAATAAATAAGAATAAATTGCAGCAAGGTATTTTTGTACTTTTGGTTTAATAGATCTGAAAATAAATGCAAACGAAAAGTAGATCGCAAAGGCACACCCGGGGGCCGTAGGTTTCACTAGTGGCTTCTCTCGAGAAAAATAGCAAACGGTGGGTGAACAAATTATTGTTGGGCAATTGATAGAACTTCAATAATCATGGCGATATCCAGGCTATGATCATTATATAGGCATCACGTCCAAGATTAGTAGACCGACTCATGCATGCATATACTACTATTCTTCACACATCGACCGCTATCCAACATGCATCTAGTGTATTAAGTTCATGGAGAAACGGAGTAATGCAATAAGAACAATGACATGATGTAGACAAGATCTATCTATGTAGAGATAGAGCCCATTATTTTATCCTTAGTAGCAACGATACATATGTGTTAGTTCCCCTTCTGTCACTGGGATCCAGCACCGTAAGATCGAACCCACTACAAAGCACCTCTTCCCATTGCAAGATAAATAGATCAATTTGGCCAAACAAAACCCAAATATCGGAGAAGAAATACGAGGCTATAAGCAATCATGTATATAAGAGATCAAAGAAACTCAAATAACTTTCATGGATATAAAAAGATAGATCTGATAATAAACTCAAAGTTCATCGATCCCAACTAACACACCGCAAAAAGAGTTACATCATATGGATCTCCAAGAGACCATTGTATTGAGAATTCAGCGAGAGAGAGGAAGCCATCTAGCTACTAACTACGGACCTGAAGGTCTACAAACAACTACTCACGCATCATCGGAGGGGCTCCAATGGAGGTGGTGAACCCCATCCGAGATGGTGTCTAGATTGGATCTGGTGGTTCTGGACTCTGCGGTGGCTGGATCAATATTTCTCCGACTCCCCTAGGGTTTCTGGAATATTTGGGTATTTATAGAGCAAAGAGGCGGTCCCGGGGGCACCCGAGGTGGGCACAACCCACCAGGGCGCGCCTGGGCCTCCTGGCGTGCCCTGGTGGGTTGTGATCTCCTCGGAGCACCCCCTAGGCGCAGCCAGGGCCCATTATGTTCTTTCTGGTCCAAAAAAATCTTTGTAAAGTTTCGTTGCATTTGGACTCCGTTTGGTATTGATTTCGTGTGATGTAAAAAACATGCAGAAAACAGCAACTGGCACTTGGCACTATGTCAATAGGTTAGTACCAAAAAATGATATAAAATGACTACAAAATGATTATAAAACATCCAAGATTGATAATATAACATCATGGAACAATCAAAAAGTATAGATATGTTGGAGACGTATCAGCATCCCCAAGCTTTACTCCTACTCGTCCTCGAGTAGGGAAGTGATAAAAACAGAATTTTTGATGTGGAATGCTGCCTAACATGTCATATCATATTCTTTTCTTTATAGCATGGACATTTGGACTTTTATGTGATTCAAAGCAATAGTCTAGTTTTGACTTGATAATTTAAATACTTAAACATATCAACAAGCAACCATGTCTTTCAAAATGTCAACACTAAAATAAGTTATCCCTAGCCTGATAGGTATTGCTTCATGCTATATTATATTCTGTTTTGGATGATTAATGGGCTTTGTTATACACTTTTATATTATTTTTGGGACTAACCTATTAACCGGAGGCCCAGCCCAAATTGCTGTTTTTTGCCTATTTCAGAGTTTCGCAGAAAAAGAATATCAAACGGAGTCCAAACGGAATGAAACCTTCGGGAACGTGATTTTCGGAACAAACGTGATCCAGAGGACTTGGAGTATACGTCAAGAAATCAACAAGGAGAGCACGAGGCAGGGGGCGCCTACCCCCCTGGGCGCGCCCTCAACCCTCGTGAGGCCCATGTTGCTCCACCGACGTACTTCTTCCTCCTATATATACCTACGTACCCCCAAACCAACAGAAGCATCCACGAAAACCTAATTCCACCGCCGCAACCTTCTGTACCCGTGAGATGCCATCTTGGGGCCTTTTCCGGCGTCCTGCCGGAGGGGGCATTGGTCACGGAGGGCTTCTACATCAACACCATAGCCTCTCCGATGATGTGTGAGTAGTTTACCTTAGACCTTCGGGTCCATAGTTATTAGCTAGATGGCTTCTTCTCTCTCTTTGGATCTCAATACAAAGTTCTCCACGATTCTCGTGGAGATCTATTCGATGTAATCTTCTTTTGCGGTGTGTTTGTTGAGACCGATGAATTGTGGGTTTATGATCAAGTTTATCTATGAATAATATTTGAATCTTCTCTGAATTCTTTTATGTATGATTGGTTATCTTTGCAATTCTCTTCGAATTATCAGTTTGGTTTTGGCCTACTAGATTGATCTTTCTTGCAATGGGAGAAGTGCTTTGCTTTGGGTTCAATCTTGCGGTGTCCTTTCCCAAAGGATGAGGGGCAGCAAGGCACGATTGTATTGTTGCCATCGAGGATAACAAGATGGGGTTTATATCATATTGCATGAGTTTATCCCTCTACATCATGTCATCTTACTTAAAGCATTACTCTGTTCTTTTGAACTTAATACTCTAGATGCATGCTAGATAGCGGTAGATGTGTGGAGTAATAGTAGTAGATGCAGGCAGGAGTCGGTCTACTTGTCACGGACGTGACGCCTATATACATGATCATACCTAGATATTTTCATAACTATGCTCAATTCTATCAATTGCTCAACAGTAATTTGTTCACCCACCGTAATACTTATGTTCTTGAGAGAAGCCACTAGTGAAACCTATGGCCCCCGGGTCTATTTTCCATCATATTAATATTCCAACACTTAGCTATTTTTATTGCCTTTTATTTTACTTTGCATCTTTATTATAAAAATACCAAAAATATTATCTTATCATATCTATCAGATCTCACTTTCGTAAGTGACCGTGAAGGGATTGACAACCCCTTTATTGCGTTGGTTGCGAGGTTTTTATTTGTTTGTGTAGGTGCGAGGGACTTGAGCGTGGCCTCCTCTGGATTGATACCTTGGTTCTCAAAACTGAGGAAATACTTACGCTACTTTGCTGCATCACCCTTTCCTCTTCAAGGAAAACCAACGCAGTGCTCAAGAGGTAGCAAGAAGGATTTTGGCGCCGCTGTCGGGAGTCTACGCAAGAGTCAACATACCAAGTACCCATCAGAAACTCTTATCTCCCACATTACATTATTTGCCATTTGCCTCTCGTTTTCCTCTCCCCCACTTCACCCTTGCCGTTTTATTCGCCCTCTCTCCGTTCGCCTCTTTTTTGCTTCCTTTGTCGTAATGGCTAGTCCTTTATCTACTCCTTTGTCTCCTGAGAATGAAGTTATCAATTTTAGACAAAGGGAGGGAGAAAAATTAAAAGATGCTTGGTATAGAATTTGCAAAGCTCAAAATAAATCTGCTAGAAAGCAATCTACTTCCGTTCTTCTTCGTAACTTTTATGTAGGCGTCACGCCTTGGAATAGATATATTCTCGATACCATTACCGGAGGGAATTTCTTGGGTAGCCATACTTTTGATTCTTACAATGCTATGACAGATTTATTTGGCTCTCCACCTCTCTTGGTTAATGGAACTATGTTAACTTTGGAGCATGTAATGCAAAGACTTGAAATTATTGAAAATAAAGTTGCTACCATAGAGTTAATTGAAAATTTGGATAAAAAGATCTACAACCAAATTACCCAATATGGATCTAAAGTAGGAGTCACTTTGAAAAATATTAAGGAGAAAGAACCCATAGTTAATGAAAGAATAAATCAGGATTCCACTAGAATCGATAAACTTGAGGGTATCATTACCAACTTGGGGACCGCCTTTTCTTCCGTAAAGAATGCTCCAAGTCCTCCTACTAAAATTGCCAAGCTTATCTATGTTCCTAAAAATAAGGGTGAATCCTCTAATAAGGAAACTGCGGATCTCAAATCAATAAGTGTTCACCCCAATCTCTTTGCTATCATTAAGGAACTATTTGCTGCAAATGATTTTTCCAATTTTGTGCCTAGAAGTTTGATAATTAATAGAAAGAAATAAACTCCTAAGGGTGATAGGTCTCTTATTGAATAATTGCCTACCAAAGATGACAATACCTAGATCTATCCTTGCTTTTATGCCTAGCTAGGGGCGTTAAACGATAGCGCTTGTTGGGAGGCAACCCAATTTTATTTTTAGTTTTTTGCTTTTTGCTTCTGTATAGGAATAAATATTTGATCTAGCCTCTGGTTAGATTTTTTATTATGTTTTAATTAGTGTTTGTTCCAAGTTAAACCTATAGGATCTTCTTGGATGATAGTTATTTGATCTTGCTGAAAATTCCATAAACTTTCTGTTCACGAAAACAATTATTAAAAATCACCAGAGTGTGATAAAATATTGATTCCAATTGCAGAAGATCAATAAACAAATTTTCTAGGTCTCCCCATTTTGGTAGATATTTTGGAGTTCCATAAGTTTGCGTTAGTTACATATTACTACAGACTGTTCTGTTTTTGACAGATTCTGTTTTTCGTGTGTTGTTTGCTTATTTTGATGAATCTATGGCTAGTAAAATAGTTCTTAAACCATAGAGAAGTTGGAATACAGTAGGTTTAACACCAATATAAATAAAGAATGAGTTTATTACAGTACCTTGAAGTGGTGTTTTGTTTTCTTTCGCTAACGGAGCTCACGAGATTTTCTATTAAGTTTTGTGTTGTGAAGTTTTCAAGTTTTGGGTAAAAGATTTGATGGATTATGGAACAAGGAGTGGCAAGGTCCTAAGATTGGGGATGCCCATGGCACCCCAATAAAATCTAAGGACACCAAAAAGCCAAAGCTTGGAGATGCCCCGGAAGGCATCCCCTCTTTCGTCTACTTCCATCGGTAACTTTACTTGGAGCTATATTTTTATTCACCACATGATAAGTGTTTTGCTTGGAGCGTCTTGTATGATTTGAGTCTTTGCTTTTTAGTTTACCAAAATCATCTTTGCTGTACACACCTTTTGAGAGAGAAACACATGATTCGGAATTTATTAGAATACTCTATGCGCTTCGCTTATATCTTTTGAGCTATATAGTTTTTGCTCTAGTGCTTCACTTATAACTTTTAGAGCACGGCAGTGGTTTTGTTTTATAGAAACTATTATTCTCTCATGCTTCACTTATATTATTTTGAGAGTCTAAAACAGCATGGTAATTTGCTTAAATTGGGAAATTAATCCTAATATGCTAAGTATTCAAGACTAGTAAAAACTTTCTTATGAGTGTGCTGAATACTAAGAGAAGTTTGATGCTTGATGATTGTTTTGAGATGTGGAGGTAGTGATATTAAAGTTGTGCTAGTTGAGTAGTTGAGAAATTGAGAAATACTTGTGTTGAAGTTTGCAAGTCCCATAGCATGCATGTATGGTAAACGTTATGTAACAAATTTGAAACATGAGGTGTTCTTTGATTTTCCTCCTTATGAGTGGCGGTCGGGGACGAGAGATGGTCTTTTCCTACCAATCTATCCCCCTAGGAGCATGCACGTAGTGCTTGGTTTTTGATGACTTGTAGATTTTTGCAATAAGTATGTGAGTTCTTTATGACTAATGTTGAGTCCATGGATTATACGCACTCTTACCCTTCCATCATTGCTAGCCTCTTCGGTAACGTGCATTGCCCTTTCTCACATTGAGAGTTGGTGCAAACTTCGCCGGTGCATCCAAACCCCGTGATATGATACGCTCTGTCACACATAAACCTCCTTATATCTTCCTCAAAACTGCCACCATACCTACCTATTATGGCATTTCCATAGCCATTCCGAGATATATTGCCATGCAACTTTCCACCGTTCCGTTTATCATGACACGTTCATCATTGTCATATTGCTTTGCATGATCATGTACGTAGTTGACATCATATTTGTGGCAAAGCCACCGTTCATAATTTTTCATACATGTCACTCTTGATTCATTGCCTATCCCGGTATACCGCCGGATGCATTCATATAGAGTCATACTTTGTTCTAGTATCGAGTTGTAATCATTGAGTTGTAAATAAATGGAAGTGTGATGATCATCATTCATAGAGCATTGTCCCAATAAAAAAGATAAAGGCCAAATAAAAAAAGGGAGGCCCAAAAAAAGAGAGAGAAAATAAAAAGGGACAATGCTACTATCCTTTTTTCCACACTTGTGCTTGAAAGTAGCACCATGATTTTCATGATAGAGAGTCTCTTGTTTTGTCACTTTCATATACTAGTGGGAATTTATCATTATAGAACTTGGCTTGTATATTCCAACAATGGGCTTCCTCAAATGCCCTAGGTCTTCGTGAGCAAGCAAGTTGGATGCACACCCACTTAGTTTCTTTTGTTGAGCTTTCATGCATTTATAGCTCTAGTGCATCTGTTGCATGGCAATCCCTACTCCTTGCATTAACATCAATTGATGGGCATCTCCATAGTCCATTGATTAGCCGCGTTGATGTGTGACTTTCTCCTTTTTTTGTATTCTTCACATAACCCCCATCATTACATTCTATTCCACCCATAGTGCTATATCCATGGCTCACGCTCATGTATTGCGTGAAGGTTGAAAAAGTTCGAGATTACTAAAGTATGAAACAATTGCTTGGCTTTTCATCGGGGTTGTGCATGATGAGAGCATTCTTGTGTGACGAAAATGGAGCATGACTAAACTATATGATTTTGTAGGGATGAACTTTCTTTGGCCATGTTATTTTGAGAAGACATAATTGCTTAGTTAGTATGCTTGAAGTATTATTATTTTTATGTCAATATGAACTTTTGTCTTGAATCTTTCGGATCTGAATATTCATACCACAATTAAGAAGATTTACATTGAAATTATGCTAAAGTATCACTCTGCATCAAAAATTCTCTTTTTATCATTTACCTGCTCGAGGACAAGCAGGAATTAAGCTTGGGGATGCCTGATACGTCTCCAACGTATCTAACCCATCTTGGGGCCTTTTCCGGCGTCCTGCCGGAGATGGCATTGATCACGGAGGGCTTCTACATCAACACCATAGCCTCTCCGATGATGTGTGATTAGTTTAGCTCAGACATTCGGGTACATAGTTATTAGCTAGATGGCTTATTCTCTCTCTTTGGATCTCAATACAAAGTTCTCCACGATTCTCATGGAGATCTATTCGATGTAATCTTCTTTTGCGGTGTGTTTGTTTAGACCGATGAATTGTGGGTTTATGATCAAGTTTATCTATGAACAATATTTGAATCTTCTCTGAGTTCTTTTATGTATGATTGGTTATCTTTGCAAGTCTCTTCGAATTATTAGTTTGGTTTGGCCTACTAGATTGATCTTTCTTGCAATGGGAGAAGTGCTTAGCTTTGGGTTCAATCGTCGGTGTCCTTTCCCAGTGACAGTAGGGGCAGCAAGGCATGTATTGTATTGTTGCCATCGAGGATAACAAGATGGGGTTTATATCATATTGCATGAGTTTATCCCTCTACATCATGTCATCTTACTTAGCATTAGTCTGTTCTTTTGAACTTAATACTCTAGATGCATGCTGGATAGCGGTCGATGTGTGGAATAATAGTAGTAGATGCAGGTAGGAGTCGGTCTACTTGTCACAGACGTGATGCCTATATACATGATCATACCTAGATATTCTCATAACTATGCTCAATTCTATCAATTGCTCAACAATAATTTGTTCACCCACCATAATACTTATGCTCTTGAGAGAAGCCACTAGTGAAACCTATGGCCCCCGGGTCTATTTTCCATCATATTAATCTTCCAACACTTAGCTATTTTTATTGCCTTTTATTTTACTTTGCATCTTTATTATAAAAATACCAAAAATATTATCTTCTCATATCTATCATATCTCACTTTCGTAAGTGACCGTGAAGGGATTGACAACCCCTGTATTGCGTTGGTTGCGAGGTTTTTATTTGTTTGTGTAGGTGCGAGGGACTTGAGTGTGGCCTCCTACTGGATTGATACCTTGGTTCTCAAAAACTGAGGGAAATACTTACGCTACTTTGCTGCATCACCCTTTCCTCTTCAAGGGAAAACCAACACAGTGTTCAAGAGGTAGCATAGCCCATCATGCTCAACCATTGATCCATTCATGAAACACACTTGCATATTAGCTACACCCAATACTCAAGTATGATCATATTTCCTCCTAGTTGGTGCTTTTATAAGAGAAGATGGAGACTCAAGTTAAAAAATAAAAATTGCATAAAGTAAAAAGAAAGGCCCTTCGTAGAGGGAAGTAGGGATTTGTAGAGGTGCGAGAGCTCAAAGCGAAAATCATAGAGATAAAAACATTTTGGGAGGTGTATCCATCCCACCAACGAAAATGACTTAAGAGTTCCCAACACTTTCCATGCTAGATATATCATAGGCGGTAGCCAAATAGAAAATAAAGTTTATTCCTTTTTCCACCATACTTTCACTTTCCATGGCTAGTTGTATCCACGGTTGCCCTCCATACCAACACTTTCCAAGGAATTTATTATTTGACAACATAAAATAAATTTATTTTTCATTTCGGGACTGGGCATTCCTAATATCTTTGCCTTACTCTCGTGCAATGGCAAGTGAATAAACACTCATTGTGAGAATAACACATCTAGCATGGAAAATATTAGCCACCCCTCACCGCTCCGCGAGCGAAACAAACACACAAAAGAGAAGTTTATTTTGAAAATTAGAGATGGCACATGCAAATTTGCTTAGAGCGGCAAAAGAATGCCGCATATAGGTAGATATAGTGGTCTCATGTGGCAAAACTGGTTTAAAAGATGATGCACAAGTAGAGATCATACTTAGTGCAAAATGGAGGCTAGGAAAAGATTGAGAAGCGACCAACCAAGAAACGGATAATGTCATAAGCAAGCATTAAGCATAATTAACACCGAATAATGCACCACAAGTAGGATATAATTTCATTGCATGACTATTGACTTTCGTGCTTGCATAGGGAATCACGAACCTTAACACCAATATTCTTACTAAAGCATAATTACTCATCAACATAACTCACATATCGCATCATCATATCTCAAAACTATTACTAAGAATCAAGTTTATTTTGTCCAATGATCTTCATGAAAGTTTTTATTATATCCTTCTTGGATATCTATCACTTTGGGACTAATTTTTATGTGTTGCTTTTGATAAGCTCAAACAAATATAAGTGAAGATCATGAGCATAATATTTCTTTCTTTCTCTCAAATTAATTTAAGTGAAGCAAGAGAGAATTTCTTGAAAATTTTACTAACTCTCAAATAAATCTAAGTGAGGCAAGAGAGCATTTCTTCAAAAATACTAAAGCACACCATGCTCAAAAAGGTATAAGTGAAGCAGTAGAGCAATTCCATAGCTCATAAAAATTTAAGTGAAGCGAAGAGAGCAATTCTAACAAGTCATGACATTATTTTGGCTCTCTCAAATAGGTGTGTCCAGCAAGGGATCAAGACTTAAAACACAAAATAAAACAAGCAAAAACTCATATCATACAAAACGCTCCAAGCAAAACACATAGTATGTGACAAATAAAAATATAGTTTCGAGTAAAATACCGAGTGGCATCCCCAAGCTTAGTTGGTTGCTCTTTTTTGGATAATAGCTTGGGACGTTGGGGCATCCCCAAGCTTAGGCTCTTCTACTCCTTATTCCTTCATCCATCATAAGATAACCCAAAACTTGAAAACTTCAATCACACAAAACTCAACAAAACCTTCATGAGATCCGTTAGTAAAAGAAAGAAAATCACTACTATAAGTATTGTACCAAACCAATCACTACAAAAAAAAGACACATCCATGACATTTTGGGCGAGCAATTTTTTTCATCATACATATGACACTTCTATGACGATAATTGTGACAAAACCGGTATCATCATAGATGTGGTGGGCTCCTACTTCTATGACAAAAAATCATGACAGAAAATGGGCTTTTCGTCCTGGGCGGGCTGGAGACGCAGCTGCATGACATTCCTTGGGCCCTCCATGACAGAAAAAACCGTGGTAGAAGCGAGGGGGAGGAAAATTTCGGGGAGTTGCCGGTTACGGTGGGACGGTGGGAGGTCGGGGCGGCGATGCGCGTTCTCTCGTGACGACGCTGCTGGCGTGTGTGCGGCGTTGGCTCTAAATTAACCCGAGCAAGGCGTTGGGCTCTATCGAACCCGGCGATTGCCACTGCAGCTACGCGTTCATCGAACCCGAGCAATCGATCGATGGCTGTTAGCGAACCCGATGGGCGATTCGCCGCTGCTGCCGCTAATCAAGCGAGCGATTGGATGAGCGATGGCGTTGCGGGGGTTTGGATGAGCGAGGAGCGGTGGCGTTGCCTCTGGATTCTGAGGACCCCATGGTGTGGAGGGCTGGATGAGCGATGAGCGGTGGAGGAGTGGCCATGGAGGGTGGTTGAACAGGACCCGTGGTGTGGAGGGCTGGATGAGCAGTGAGCGATGGAGGGTGCCCGTGGAGGGGTGGTTGAGCGATGGCGGTGGAGTAGCGCGGGAGGCTGGATGAACAGGAGCCCGTGGAGGCTGGAGGAGGTCGACGGTAGCCCGTGGAGGCTGGAGGAGGTCGACGGTGGAGATGAACAGTATCCCGTGGAGTCCCGTTTTGCGGTACACCACACCCCTCTCGATGAACAGGACCCCCGTTTCGACCGTAGGAGGTCCGTTTCCTCTGTTTTGCGGTACGCCACACCCCTCCCGATCAATAGGACCCCCGTTTCGACCGTAGGAGGTCCGTTTCCTCCGTTTTGCGGTATGCCACACCCCTCCCGATCAACAGGACCCCCGTTTTGACCGTAGGAGGTCCGTTTCCTCCGTTTTGCGGTACGCCACACTCATCCCGATCAACAGGACCCCGTTCCGAACGTGGTCGGTCGAACACAAGGCCGTTTCCTCCGTTCTGCGGTACGCCAGGCCTCGTTTCCATCGCCTGTTCCGTCCAAGCCGGTTGGCTCCCACGCGTTCCGTTGCCTCCCCATGAACACGAGCATTCCGTTGCCTCCCCATGAACACGAGCATTCCATTGTCTCCCCATGAACACGACGCATTCCGTTGCCTCCCCATGAACACGAGCCCTCGCCGTACGTATGCGCGACTAGGCGTTCGAGATCCCGCCCGTATGTACACATATGTGGCCGTATTTTCTTTCTTGCACCCTGGCCGCTGTACGTACGTGTACATGCTACGTGCGCGCCTCTACTACGACACGTGCGCGCCTCTACATCGACCAGTATGTGCGTACACATTCGCGACCAGGATGACAACGCTACGTATGCTTTGACCAGGTGGGTCTGATCGAGCACTTCCTTACTGCGAAGATGTAGCTGGTGGGTCCCAGCGATCGGGGCGAATCGTTTTTTTGCCCGACGCACTTCCTTGCATGCGAAGGTGTAGCTCTGGGTCCCAGCAGATCGAAGCGAATCATTTTTTGCGGGACGCACTTCCTTGCGTGTGAAGGTGTAGCTCTTTGGGTCCCAGCAGTCGGGCGAATCGCTTTTTTTTGCCGGACGCACTTCCTTGCGTGCGAAGGTGTAGCTGGTGGGTCCCAGCGGTCGGGGCGAATCGTTTTTTTTCGGACGCACTTCCTTGCGTGCTAAGATGTAGCTGGTGGGTCCCAGCAGTCAGGGGGGGCGAATCGTTTTTTTTTCGGACACACTTCCTTGCGTGCGAAGATGTAGCTCCCGGGTCCCAGCAGTCAGGGGGCGAATCATTTTTCTCGCGAAATACGGTGGCCGGTCCGGTGGGTCCCCGCTGTCAGGTGGAGGAATAATTATTTTGCGCGTAATAAGGAGGCACTTCATTGCGGCTGCCGTGGACCCAGCTGTCAGCCTCCAGTCCACGTCCGATGGAAGTCGTTCCTTGACCACGTTGACCACGCCGCACCGAGAGCACCACGGCGGTGGACGACGGCCAGGCATAGGAAGGGGACGACGCGGAGCCGGGGAAGACGCGGGTAGTGGATGCACACGCGGAGAGGAGTATGAGGGTTCACTGGTTCGGCTGCGCTGCCGTCACCGCAGAATAACAGGGGGTGTGGGTGAGTGGAGGGATGGCCTGGCCAGCGGTGGGAGTAGTAGGGGACGGTGAGGTCTCCGCGGCAGCATAGCCGGCCACGGGAGGCAGGAGCAGGCAGCACGACCGGCGCTGCTTTGGGCTGCTGGAGCAAGAAGACCAGAGGTTGAAGAAGCACGACGGCCGTTGGATGGACATCGTACGGTCACTGCAGCTAGAATCGTTTATTATTGACTAAAGTTGACAAAGCCCTTGGTACGTCAGCTTAGTAGGCCCATAGGTCAGCTTCCGAAATGGTGCACCCCAGATGTCAGGGGAAGGAATCATTTTTGGTCGGGTGAAGCTAGAATATCCGAGATTGAAGAAGAAGCACGACATCCGTTGGATGGACATCCAACGGCCACTACTGCTAGAACCGTGTGCTGACTATAAGTTGACAAAGCCTTGCATACGCGTCAACTCTGTTTTTTTTAGGGGACGCGTCAACTTAGTAAGGCCAGAAGTGTGTGGCAGAGAACTTATAGCCCATTTGAGATTTCTAAGAATGTTTAGCCCATTTTTGAATTCTAATGGAATTTACTACAGCCCATTTACAGTTTGCTAAAACTACAGCCCATTTCAACCAACCGTTCAAAACAGAATTCAATAAAAATTTCCCACATTTTGATGGGATCCGAATATTTTTATCCCGAAATTTCTAGTCAGATTAAATACAATTTCAATATAAATTTATATAACGTAAAAATCCAACGAAACATTGCGCTCGCAACAATTAATGAAATTAAAATTTTCAATATTCCAAAAATAATATTTTATAAAGTAATCACTGTTTGGTGCATTCTTTAATAGTTACTACCCAGTTTTATTATTACATCCCATTTATTATTTCTTAAAGCCCATTTTCTTGTCAAGCCTAATGCATCCCTCCTAGGAAAGATTTGCAGCCAATGGACGGTGAATAACAACTTGACCTTGCACAGGTATTCCTAAAAAAAGTATAGCTGGGCTAGCCATTTTCAGCTTGAAAAAATTAATATCTGGGCTGGATATCGGCTCGGGCTAGGCGGGCCATAGCCCGCAGATTAATACCTGCAGCGATGTTTTCGTTGTTGTTCAGAGGAGAAAAATTAATATCTGGGGTAAACATCGAAAAAACTGCAGTGTTCACACCTCAAAAACACAAATACTGCTCGAGCTGCTTGGTCCCAGCTGTCGGTCGCTTCTTGTGCAATTCTCTCGTTTATTGACTAGAGTACATAGGTTGGCAATGGTGTGGGACCGTGATGTCAGAAACCAGGAGGAAGCAAAATAAATTATAGTTTATATATATATATATATATATATATATATATATATATATATATATATATATATATATATATATATATATATATATATATAATAAGGAGGCACTTGCGACGTGAGGCTATGGACCTGGTGGGTCCCCATTGTCATCCTATCCAAGTAAACTCATCTCTCGCCTGCTTGCGCCCAAAGCTTGATCGGCGCCGGCCGCCCGCTTCGGTGCAGGCGATTGCTCGCCTTCAAGCGACACAAGTGTCGTCCGTCCAATCCATCTGCCGCACACATTAATGATACGCGGTTGCCGAGGCGGCTACTCCGGTGCCACACGTCCGTCCCTCCGCCCGCCCACCATTGCTATATAAACTGATGCGTCGGCCATAGCCGCAGTCATCCGCATCCGTTCCCTTTCTCCTGTCCACACCACTACTGCCCACCATGGCTTCCTCGCGCTCCAGCGCTCTTCGGGATGGGCGGACGACGGACCACAAGGAGATGGCAGCCATTGTTGCCGACCGGCTGGCCGTTAGGCAGCCGGAGGACGATGACGTCCTAATGGAGAACATGGTAGTCGATGATCCGGCGCCAACCCCCTCCTCCACGCCATCCTCGTCGGTGCATTGCACCATGACCATCGGCGAGGCCCATGCCCAATATATGGACAGGGTGAGGCCGATGCGTGAGGAGCAGTTCCGGGAGGCGCAGGCCGGCGCCGCCTATAACCACCATCTCCTCCAGGAGAACCTGCAGGCGGAGGAGCAGATCACCGCGGAGCAGGCGGAGCAGGAGGTGATGCTCGACTCGTACCGCTCCGCCCGCAAGGGCCGCCTCGAGTGCTGGCGGTACCGCATGAGGGTGGCGGAGGCTGCGGCCGCCTACAAAGAGGCTAGCAAAGAGGGCGATGAAGCGGGCGAGGCGCTGTTTGGCGAGACCGAGGACGAGGCAGAGGACAATGCCGGCTCCGACGAGTCCCCGCTCCGCTCGCGTCGACGATGCCCTGCTCCGCTGAGGCCCCCCGGTGCCAACAACGAGGCAGAGGATACCGCCGGCTCCGCCGAGGCCCCGCCCCGCCAACAACGAGGCAGAGGACATCGCCGACTCAGCCGAGGCCCCACCCTGCCATCAACGTGGGGGAGGATCTCCACCGCTCCGCTAAGGCGCCGCCCGCCGGCAACGAGACAGAGGACATCGTCGGCTCCGCCGAGGCCCCGCCCCGCTGCCAACGAGGCCGCGCCACACAGAAAACAAGGAAGAGTAGAACACGGTAGGTCGCCGCCACTCGGGTCCAAGTAAGGCCACCGCTGCTACCCTCCGGTTAAAGCCAAGCTAGGCGGGTTGACCATTGACGGCCGGTTAGCTTCTTGGCGGCAACGTGGAGTCGGAGAGCTGCGCTGGAGAAAACGCTGCTTTACTTAGCTCGCTGGTGCAGTTGGTGATCGACATGTGGGCCCAACAGGCCACATGTCGATTACGAACTGCACTGCAGATTAAATCATCAAGCTTCTGCTCGCTCAGCGGGACACAGTGGGTAACCGGTTAATTAATTATACCTCCAGCGCACCCCTTTTTAGTTTTTTTTTTCGGAAAGGAGGATGACCCCCGGCCTCTGCATCTTGGAGATGCATGCGGCCACAAACACCCCTTTTTAGTTGAAGAATGTATGAAATGTAATGAAATCCGACATGTTTATATGAAATCCGACTGTGTATGAATGAATTTATTTTGATTAGTTCGAATTCTTGTATCACTGGCATTGGATGAACATGCAAAACAATAATACTAGCATTATTCCCAGGGTGATCATCACGTTTGCAGCAGTTTCACATGTACTCCCTCCGGTCCTTTCTAGTCTGCATACAAGTTTTGTCTGCAGTCAAAGTATCTCTACTTTGACCAATCTTATACAAAAAAGTATGCACTTTCACAATGTTCAAAGTAAAAAGGAACAGAAGAAGTACAAAGAGTTTGAGCAGCTTTTTAGTGTTTCTGTGCATTGCAATCAAACACACAGGCCTGGCAATTCATAGAGAACATTCAAAACAATCGATGATTATGCATCTCAGCGACTCACATGTCAGAGGCAATATTTACTTCACAACTAAAGAATAAAGAAAAATTAATCGCGCCGGCTTGTGACAAAGGGCATCCCATTCGAAAATATCAAACGCATATCTTGCTAAAATCAATGAGCAAAATTTGACAAGGTTGTCCCATTCCAAAATATCAAATGCCTACGATTGTGGAATGGGCAGGGTTTGCCATTAGTTCGGACATTGACATGGCACCTCGTGCTAAATAAACCAGCTATTCTTTTGTGCGGTTCCACCAAAATCAACCAAATTCAGCGTAGCTTGTATGATTTCGCCCTTATATGTTGCAACGCCTTGAACTTATGGGCACCTCCTTTCTTGTGGTGGAAATGAATGATTCGATGTATTCATGAACATTTTGTGCAGTTCCGTTGAAATCAAGTGAGCACCCTGTTTGCACAAATACAAAAAGTGATTAGTATAAATCAAAACTGTACTATGAATTGACAGTTTCAACATGCACATACATGGTCCATGTAGAGCACACTTTTAGAAAATGGAACTCACCGAAAGAATCCCTAGAACAACATTGTACTCGCGCATCATAGCAAAAAATGGAGATTTGTCGGTCCTTACGAGCTGAAGTTAGTTTGGTCTTGTGGGGAGTAATGTAACCATCCTTCAACTGCTCCTTCCGATGAGAAGATAGACAAGGCTTCTTCATCCGGCATAATCGGAACTAGTCACTTCACGCACTCCATATTCTTCTTTAGAGGAAGATGATCCTGTTTGCTCGAAAAAAAGGAAAGGAAATATTTAAAACAGCACAGATGAAGCACTTCTCAAGGACAATACCACTTTTTCATGACAGTATCTAAACAGTAGCACAACACCAATAGAGATGAAAAAGCTCAATCATATGGATGAAATCAGTGGGTGAGTACCAACATTTGTCAGGAGGCTGATTGTGTAGAGCATACAGATGAAGCACTTCTCCGGAACCATCTGTTGCTATCTATGGGGGTGGCCATGCTTACTATATACTCCTCGATTAGTTTAATGTATCCAACATCTTCTTGTGCAGTTCCACTAAAATATATGGTATCTTCAAAGAAGATCCTGTTTGCACAAGTAGAGATAATTACGTATGGCATCAAATCGGTGGCAAAACAATTGCTCGTTCCAGCCATAGCAATAAATTAAGATGCAAAACTATATCATTACTTGTGTCATCACAGCCCGATTGCTTCATTACAGCACGGGACTTGATTTTTGTTTTTCTTCGCTTGTTCTTCCCTTCATCACTTGGTTCAATAACGAGACAAGCTTCGCCTTCAATGTAAGATTTGGCATGTCAATTAGGGAGCAAAAGTATAGTACTAAACTTAATTTTCTGATGAAAGTGGCAAAATACAGGCCAGCAGTTGTGAAATATCCTTATCTTACCTCAATGGGATATTACGGTGCACATACAGATTGGAAGTCTTGTCTCCATTTGTGCAGTTCACTAGAATCAAGCAACATTATCGTACAACTAGCACAACATATGAAAGCACACTGCAGAATCATGTGAAAGAAGGCTAGTACTGACCTCTCATGATGCGGAATTCAAACAACTCACAAGAATAAGATCTGAACCAAATTCGCCTTAACGGTTAGGAAGTAAGATCTCCTCTTGTGCAGTTCCACTAAGATCAAGCAATCAAGCAACATTGTCGGTGTGACATTTTGGTTGAACTGCACAAAACACTCTTAAAACAAAAGTGTTTTGTGCGATTGCAACAAAAGGTCACAATGGCAATGAGGTGAAATAGATAACCCTGTTTACAGAGGTGCAAAGGAAACAATTAGTGGTCAATAACGGTGGATGACACACAAGCCAACAAAAAGAAGCATCTACCTTATCTAAATGGGAAAGAAAGCAAGACAGTAGCATTTCTCAAGCGGTGGCATTGATTAATATTAACATAGAGATTATATTAACAATAAAATTTGTTAAACATGTAATTTGCTTTTAAGCGTGGCATTACATCAATTTTCCAGTGGCATTATTAGAGGTGTTTGTTTACGAGGGACATTTTGGTGTAGGGACTAAAAACTCCGTGTCGGTCACATCTAAACCAAACAGGAGGGACTTTTCGGGACTAAAAGTGGGCATTTGGGACTAAAGAAAGAAGACCCCAAGGGAGTCTTTTGGGACTTTTCCAACAGTTGCCCCCGCCACGCATCGCACCTTGTTTCTATTAGTTCATTACTAGGGTAACATGGTCTTTTATCATGTCATTTAATAACCTCTAGTCCATGTTTAATCCCTCGAACCAAGCAGGTAGGGACTAGGGAGTTTTAACCAAAAAGGGCCTTAGATTAACAACAGCTAATGAGTTGCAGGGACGGTGGGCCACCAGCACCATGTGCATCTACCGATGTACTGTGGTCATGCACAGTCCGTTGCAACAAAGAACAAACAACCAAGGAGCATATTTGTGTTGGTCCCAGTTTTGTTATCATTAGACACCTTTCCCTATGTGAGCGCAGCAAATCTAGTCCTGCTCAAACTCTACAGCCTTGTCCCTTCCTTTCCTTTTTGAATTAGTACTTTCGCCCCTTCCTTTCCTATTTGAACCATGTCCTAGATTTATGTGATACAACTTTCCCCACTACTTTCCCCCATTCCTTTCCTCTTTGAACCACGTCCTAGATTCATGCTATACAACATTCCCCCTTCATTTCCTCTTTGAACCACGTCCTAGATTCATGCTATATACAACTTTTCCCACTACTTTCCCCCACTCCTTTCCTCTTTGAACCACGTTCTAGATTCATGGTATACATGCAGCTAGAGCAATGCATGTGGAGTAAGTAAAATGTACCTTAAGGTTCTTGGGGCGTGGTTCGATGGGCGACGGGACGGCTGCAAAGAAGAAGGGGTCGGAGGCCCTCCCCACTTGCCACTGGGTGGAAAGTGAACAGCAGCGCCGTAGTGGATTCCCTCTCCGACGGCGACGGTGTTAAGCCTCCTTCCCTTCCGGCGGACGGATCCTGCCGGCTCTTTGAGTAGCAAAGTGAGGGAGAGAGAGGCCAACGAAGTCTTGTTTAGATCTAGAGAGGGCGAGAGTGTGGGAAGAGCAACTACAAGGCTGAGGCTCCAGTGGAGAGGCGAGAGAGTGTGAAGAGAGCAACTACAAGCTACCGAGGCTCCAGCGTGTATATATATCTTGGAGAGAGAGTGAAGCGTGCAAACCCTAGAAAACATTTTGACCAGTCAAAGAATCCTCTGGCAAAAATTATGCTCAAGTGTAGTTATCGAACCCGAGACCTCAAGTTTGATGAGCGAACAGGCTAACCAGCTACACAACCCTCCCGTTATGTTCAACGAGAGGAAAATAACGTTTTATACATTCCTGCATTCTTGTGATAGGCATGCCATGTTTTTTGTGTGTGTGTGGGAGTCATTAGGATTTCAATCATAATCGTGTCATGTGGCTTTGGTGGTAAGACTATCCACAGTGGTGTAGAAATAATGCAGCCTTAGTCACCTTACCTCTCTCCACGTAGTAAGTTGGGTCCCGCCAGTCAGAGGGTGAAACAAACAAATTAATAAGAAAAATTAAAAGCGCCAGCGGTGTATCTTACTACCTCACACATCTCACTACTGCTCGGGAACACTGTCCAATTGATCCCTCTGTTCGCTCACGTACTATTTTAAGTAAATCCTTATTATAACATGCACACAAATTTTGGGCACTTGTATTTGACTTAAGTCAGTGTGCCACTGTATCTCGTATACTTACTACTCCCTCCGTCTAGGTGTGATAAGTCATGTTAGAAGGTGCAACGGGACCAAGGTGCGTGCGTGTGCGTGTGTGTGTTTAACAGCATGTGTGTGTTAGAGAGTGTGACAGATCGACCTACTCCTACAGAGATATGGTGTGTAGTGTACGATTTTAGCCGCAGAGTGGTGCATCCTCTCGCTTCAGGCGTGTCCGTAGGGACATCGGACAGCTGCCACGCCCTCCTCGACCAGCCTGGCCCACCCAAAGCCCTCCATCGCATGCGCACTTCCCGCCTGAAACGGTCAGCGCCGCTCCAAAGAATCGGTGCCGCATTCATGCCGGGCAGAGCGGACGCGACCTCTCACCTGGCGCAAGAGTGATGGTTGCTTCGTCCGTCCAACTTATTGCTGGGTCTATGTGATTTGTGGCTCATTGGTCTTTATTCTTGAGGTGGTAGGACTCTTTGGATGTCCCACGCCGCGAAAGGAGGTAGTAGATTACAATTTTCTCCATTCTTACAGCGGAGGAGTGCAAGAGCAGTGAAAACACACAGGCTTAGTGATTACATGGCCCACCTCACACTATCATCGCGCGACACCTAACTCTTTACATAGTACTCCCTTCATTCCTAAATATTACTAGATGAGTCCCCGCGCGTTGCCGCGGAACAGCGGTATATCTATCTGCACAAAATTATCGATTTCATAGAACTAAAATAAATCTATAACCACATGACAAATGTGGTAGCCAAACTAAATAAACTCCCATCATCATTTAGATCATCCCACGTAAGGAAAAAAGATCATCCAACTCCTACTGCATAATGGGATTATATTTTTCTTTTTGACATGTTAATGGGACTTGAAAGCTCACTTACATGCATGCTACCGGTGCATGCTTACATGCAGACATGTTGATGTGATTTAAAACCCACTCACATGCATGTGCCACGGTATTTCCGCATGCTTGCATGTGGCTTAGTGCGGAGCCTCTCAACGTCTAGATCAGACGGCTATTATGATTGATTTGCTTCATCTAACGGCTACGTCAATTTTGATGATGTGGCTCAAGGAGAGGATAGAGAATTCCTAGTAGTGGGGGCTAGCTATTACTAGTAGATAAGTCTTTGTAGAGATTCCACTAGGTGAACTACATACGGAACAAAATGAATGAATCTACACTTAAAACGCATCTATATACATCCGCATGTGGTTAATGGTGAAATCTCTACAAAGACTTATATTTAGGAACGGAGGAAGTACTAGTATAGTAGTAGTACGTACTGTAATTTATCAGCGAGATAAATTTGTACAATGCTATGAAGCTTCCAGCTCCTGTTAATTGTATCTTGCGTCCAAGGTTGCCCGTTGCAACATTTCATCAAATACAAAGGAGACTAACATGCATGCTATTGCATCTCAATGATTGACAGATCATAGCAAATATGTACTCCCTCCGTTCCAAAATAAGTGTCTCAACTTTGTGAAAACTTTAGTACAAAGTTGTACTACTACTAAAGTTGACACTTATTTTGGAACAGAGGCAGCTAAAGAAAAAAATGATCCATGTAGTCCCTAGCCCTTGAACCGTGAACCCTGACTAGGCTTCAATTTGCTGGCAACGTTCGATCTTCCTAATAAATGAAGTTTGCAACCTTTTGACCATCGGATCATTTTGTGTAGTTTCACCAAAATCGAGATGAGCATCCTTGTGGCAAAGAAATTGAAGAAGCGTGATTAGAATAAGATTACTAGGACTAGTTGATGAGACATAAAATCATCACAAATACAAGACGTAGAAGCCAGAGAGGTATCGGTATGTGCGGGCAAAGAAGTAGAGAAATATCCACGAGGAGTGATGTGGGCAGCTGGAGCAATGGTGCAAGCCGGCTGTAAAGGAGTTGTACCGAGGGACGAGCTCAACCTTGAGGAGGGCGGCGGAGGCGGCAACCGCCCACGCCGCGGCGGTGAGCAAGGGACGAAGGCAACCTCACCGGCTTTGTGAGAGAACGGCGGGGACCACTGATCGGGACGTGCCGATAGTGGGTTTTCACCGTCGGCGACGGCCACCGCATCTACACTAAGCATCCACCCCTTCCCCAAGCGGCCGTGATCCGCCGGGATGTTAGAGATGTTGCCACAGTCGTTTTGTGCGAGAGACTGTGAAGAGAGCAACCCCAGCAAGCAACCGTGTAGGCTGGCCCGTCCTGACTATGTATATAGTGGAGCGGTTTCCTTTTCTCTCCATATGAACCTATCATATTGCGTACGTGCCACTGAAGAAAAAAAATTATTTATAAATGACACGGCACCTACTAACCTTGCGCTTGGCATCTCCAAAATATTAACCTTGCGATTGGCTCTTCGCCTCTTCGGGAAGTCGAGCAATAATGGTAGTGCAGTATATATCGTTCTGGCTATATGAGACCGAATGAATTGCTACACGTCCACCACGTGGGAGAGGGTCGAGGGGCGAGGGAGAGTGCTACTACATACGGAGCAAAATGAGTGAATGTACACTCTAAAATACGTCTATATACATCAGTGTTTGGAGTATGTACTAGTAGTTCATATTGAAATCTACTAAAGGACATATATATTCCAAACAATATGATATAATCTCTAGAACCAAGGTAGTAGGGACGAGGAGTAAGCGGAGGAGTAGTAAATTTTTCTCCTCGTCCTGCGAGCCACAGCAGCATGGGCAAGGGAGGAGCAAGCTTCACCTCATCCTGCGAGCTACCGCGCCGTGGGCGGGGAGGCGGCGACTAAGCAAGCTTCTCCTTGTTACGCAAGTTGACGGGACACATCAAAAGTACTCCGGTGTATAGAGCCTTGCCTCTAAGGTAGGCCCCACATGGTTTGCCTCTTTTTTAATTTAACATAACGCGTCAAGTCGCAATTTGTTTGTTCACCCGTGGTAGACGATCCTCCCTCCACCAAGTGGACAACCAGTACACGTGCCAAATTACCACGTGGGCTGCCTTTTTCGTACAGAAATGAGCTCCACTGTGTACCCGCGCGGGTGTGGTTGAGAAAGAGACGGGAGTACGTGCGCTGTGCATGCACCTCTTCTCTTCGTGCACGTCCCCCACCTACGTGGGTGTGTGTGAGAGATACAAACCGCGTTCGTGAGTGTTTTTTGTTTTGTGGTGGGGGTGGGGGTGGGGTGGGGGTTGATTTCGTGAATTATTTGTGGGAATATGTGTCGATGACATCTCAAACAAAATTTTGCATGCAATGTGTGTGAAATGGAGGCCTATCCATATCATACATAGAGGGTCGGGCAATCCACGAGAAGAGAGGGAGGGGTCATAGCTATCGATAGAGTCGAAGAGAGGATCAAGTGGGTGGGTGCGAGATCGATGAAGAGAGCCATCGAAATGTGTGTGTGTGTGTGTGTGTGTGTGTGTGCAAGTCAAAGATATAGGGCGACTGGCCTACCGGAATGTTAGAGGGCACATGTCAAGTTTGTGTGTGGCAGGGAGACATGACTAGAGCGCTTGATGTATCGGTGTGTGTGGGGGGAGGGGGTGGGGGAGGGGGAGGGGGAGGTAGAGACCTAACTATAGAGGTAGAACGACTCGTATATGTGTTGAGACGGAGAGACCCAGCTATGTCTTGAGGGAGATCGGCCGACGTCCATACATAACTGAAGGACGGGAAATATGATGGGACAGAGAGAGAGAGAGGAGAGAGAGAGGGAGGGAGAGGGAGGGAGAGGGGTAGAGTGTTGTATGGGTGATGGAGTTGCTTCTCGGAGATGTTGGGAGAGACCTACTAGACAAACTGAGGGTGAAACTGCAATGTTATCAATGAGAGTGGGGATGTGTTTCTGTGTGTGCCTGTGCGTGATAGATCCGTCGGGACGCATCCATGGATGATGAAGGGGAACCATGTGTTTGGTAAGCAAACCTAACTAGATCGGTAGATCAATTGTTGTTTGTCGGAGGAAAAGGAGAGACACAACTAATGAGGTAGATCGATCGATGTGTGGGTAAAAACGAGTTATAAGGACCTAGCTGGCTATATGTATAGCGAGAGATTGGTCGGTGTACGTCCATTTGTTAGAGGCAAATAAGGCCCAGCGAGACGGATAGACAGAGGGAATGGAGCTAGGAGGTGGTGCAAGAGGCCCAACTACTAGCTAGATAGGGGGAGGAGTGTGCGGTTGTGAGATCGATGAAAAGAGGGGCGAGAGTTTACACGTGTGTCTGACCATATGAGAGACACAAGGCAAGGACACATAAAGGAGGAGATTGAAGCTGTGTGTGTATGATGTAGGCAGGCATCGCTGGAGAGGTTTATCGATCGGTGTGTGTCGGAAAGGAGTTGTGGAGACTCCGGGAGAATGACCTAAAGAAAAAAATGAATGTGCCTGGTGGATAGAATGCCGAGGGAGGAGGAGGGCGAGGAGGGCGTGTGCATGCACGAGAGAAAGTTAGTGGTAGCTACAAAGGCTAGAGGATTGTGTGGGTGTAAGAGACTAACAAAGATCATAATTTGATATGAAAGCGGATTCATATATTTGAATAGGAGAACATAGTGTTTTAAACATTGCATGCATGAATATAGCGGTGATACACGTGTTGTGCCGTAATGTGATAATGCATCGCGTTTGCAACTCACAGCTAAATGCCGAACAATCTAAACCATACTATACATCAAACAATATCACATTTTATTTGAATTTGTGATAATGTGCGGCGTTTGCAGCTTACAACTAAATATCGAGCAATCTAAACAATACTATATATCAAACATTCTCACATTTTATTTGAATTTGTGGTAATGTGTGGTGTTTGCAACTCACATCTAAATACTTGTAGGCGTAGGGGGCGGGGCACCATACATAATGTGATAAACACATTATACATATGAGACATGGTTTAGATTATGAAGATCCAGCTAGAGCTAGAAATGTAATGTGATTTGAAATCAAAATAAAGTGGATTCAAAAAATCTAGTTCGAGTTCATATAGTACACATAGTTCATATGTAACTCGAGACTAATCATGTGGTGTGATGTGAAGATAATACACAAATGATGGTTTAACTTGAAAACAATGATGATTGTAGATCTTATTAAAATAGAGAAACGAATTCAAATGCTTTGACTTCACAACAATCATTATTGTAGATCTTATTCCAATTTAGTTCATATTGAAGCGGTAGTATATACATTTGGAATGCACTAAAACGTTCATTTGAGTAGTAGGTTGCATGCATTATACACGTAGCAAAATATTTTAATTGAACATAACATGAATTCAAAGTTTTGAATGACATTTGTAATGCGCATTGATTTGGTACAGTACACGTTAGGCTTGCCCGGAAATTTCAACCCGCGCCTTGTTAGCCCGAAATATTTAAGATATATCTTTGTCTCGTTGTGCTCCGACAACTCCCTCCATCTCAATCTGCGCCTTGCTATTCCGAAATTACAACGCGCGCGAAAACTCCCACCTCCTGTGAAATCCCGACATGTGAAATGCCCGTGGTACCCCTGAACCGAAAGAACCGCCTCAAATCGGTGGGGGGTACTTTTGTAACTTACCCCACATTTCGGACAAGCGCGTCTCTAAGCCATGGTTCCCCACTGCCATCCCATCCGCCCACCCATTCATACACCGAGGCCGCGAAAACCCGCGACGAAACCACACACCCTGCTCCATCTGCCACCCAGCCGGAGCCTCTTCCCCGACGACGTCGTCCACAGCAACACCGCGACGTCCCTCATCCACCGTACCGGATAGGGATCCGTTGTCGATCTCATCGTCCCGCCGGTTCAGCCACCCCGTCCTCCACCTCCAAGGAGCTGCCCGGACGTTCCCCTCGTCTTTCGCGCCACCTCCATTCCCACACCGCCGTCTTCACCTGCACCACCGGAAGAGCATCATCATCACCGTTTCCTCGGATGAAGCTACGGCCTAATCGGCACCACCAAAGAGGTTTTACGCTAACCGCCGCATTTTCTTCTTGATTCGATCTCACGGTGCTGCCGACGCTCGGTCCCGAGCCGACACGGCGCGGCTCCATCCACTGCGGCGTCGCCGGCCACTTCCTCCACGGCGTCGCTCCCTCGGCGGCGACGTCCACATCAGTAGGAGCTGCTGCTGCTTTAGCTCTCGCTCGCGGTGCTGCTCTGCTCTTGCTCTCGGTCCCCTGCCTGGTCTGCTCTTGCTCGCGCTGCTGCTCTCGCTCTTGCTCTTGCTTGCGATGCTGCTTCAATTTGGCTACACTTCAGTCTACTGAATCGACTTTTGGGTCAGTCAATTTTCAAGGGGTGGGCTCGCCGGGGTGAAGGAAGAACCAGCCACAGCAGGGAGGGGGCTCGCCGGAGAGGTACCCCACTATCTATCTTAGGGTTCAGGATGGGAGCGGTGGTCCCTGGCGGTGGCGGGGCGTTGGCGGGGCGGTGGCGTGGGGATTGCCGGAGAAAAAGCTCGGCACGTGGGGGACTAGAGGGATGGCCGGGGCGGCGGAGGACCGGCGGTGCGGAGTGTTTTGGGCGGCGGGCGGCGACCGCCGCCATGAGCGGCGGGGCTGCTATTTGGCCGGTGGTGGCTGGCGGCTCAGGGGGGTGGAGGTTGAAGATGAACCGCAGGCCCTTGATTTCGTATCCAACGGCTGCAAAATTGACTGACTAGAGATGAAAAAGTCAGTCGACCGACGTGTAGCCTCACCTTGCTAGTGCGTTCAGTTTCGACAGCAAAATTCAGTTTCGACAGTTAGGTTCAGTTTCGACAGTTAAGTTCAGAGATGAGCGGCTGATGTATTTTACATCTAGCACTTTGTGGTTATGTATTTTACGTCATGTATTGGAGATGTTATTAGAATTCCACTCAGGTTAACGTTGTTCGTTGTCTCTCTTGTCCTGCTTCAGCATCGGCGTCGTACAACTCACCGGAGCTGCTCCAACGACGAAACCCTCCATCACAATGAGCAGTACCTCGGGCTCCATCTCCAGACGCCTAAGATCTTCTTCCCCTCCTCCGACAGAAAAGTTAGCCGGAGCATCCTCACCGGCCAACCTAATCATGCTGAGATCGACATGGCTTCGCCAAAGAGGTTGTACACTTGTTTCATCTCTTTTTTACTCTACATGTTATATATATTGTCCACTGAGCACACGGATTTATTCCTTTAGTGTCTCCTTGAAACAAAAAACGTAGGAATTTTAATTTTCACTTGTCCTCCTTTTCAAATTCCTATTCATGAAGCACAAGACTAAGAGATAGTAGCATAATAGCATTATAACCGTACATTTTCTTGTGGTTTGACTTAATCTCACCATGCTTCTTTGCATCCTGTGATCTTCCAATTGTTGTGAATCAAACACCCAGATTGGCAGAAATCCTGTGTTTTAAATTCTCTGTTTTGCACGTGCATTCCTATCCTATTCCTGTCTATTTCCTATCCCTGCATTGTTGGAATCCTCCAATTCAAACGAGCCCTTACAGAATTACTTCTCTTACAGATAGTTGTCAAAGAAAATCATGCGTGGTTTGTCCCCTCTGCCTGCTGCGCGTCGTCCACCCCAGCTCAGCTGCTCCAACGATGAAGGGTCCAGCACAAAGAGGATCCGGCCTCCGGACTGTCTTTCGCCGCCTCAGATCTTCTTCCCCGCCGCTGGCAGCCATGAAAACTGCATTACCATCATCAACCGAGCAGATGACCTCGAGGACTACACGGGTCCGCAAGAGAGGTCGCACTCTTTCGTGTCTGCTTACGTTATGCATAGCTTAATATTACATGCTACTTTATCATCCTGTTCACCGATTAGACTCTGAGTCAGCTCCAAACTAATGGTCAAACTTGAGTTTTTAAATGGTTGTGGGGTACATATCGGGGCCGCTATCAATAGTATCTATCTACTATCTGGTTAATCTCCGGTGTCTACTATGAGTTTCATGTTGGGTGGGAAACAAATAGTAAAGAAACCATTATCTGTATTTATTAACTGAAGCCATTATCTGCCTGCTATTATTGGTTTTGGGTCTATCCACAGGTTGCTACCATCACTCTGGATTTCTGCATGCACTCCTTACATAATCTCACTATGTTTTATTCCTATGCATGACAGTTATTGTAAACAATGGAACTGAACATGTAGAGCAAAAGAGACGAGCCTTGAGTGGCAATATAATTTCATGCAGACGTCGCTCCATGGTAGGCGCAAAGGCAGCCCCCTCCATGCATTTCGGATTGTAATCGAGAGGAAGATATCTGTTCTGAGGGGATTCAGAAGGAGAAGATAACTCCTATTTACCCCCTGAGGTCTTCGCTCTAACTTGGCATGCTGATGTTGGTTATATCATGCATATGGTGTCTTGCATTGCTTACTTTATACATCAAATATGTCATCTGCTTAGTTTAGACATCCTTTGTGCGAATGCCATCTGTTTAGTTTATTCATCGTTTATGTGAATTATGCAACGCCACCTTGTTTAGCCAGGCATCATATATGTGAATTTTGCAATGCCATCCTGCTTAGCCAGTCATCTTATATGTAAATTATATCAGGCCATCCTTTTTTTCCGTTACATATTACATTTGTCAACAATGTTAGTACATTCAACTGCTCTTCGTGTGCATCAGCCATTTGACACGGTGATGGCAAATTCTGGAGTGAAAACAAGGTCTTCTGAGCAGACTATGCTATCTGACGAAGCACATATCTCGCTGGTTATGGATAGCTCCTCAGAGGAGGATTCAGAGACAGATGACCAGTCCTATCCCCCCCCCCGAGGTGTATGCTCTAACTTGGCAGGGTTATGTTGCTCATATCGTGCGTATGGTGTCTCGCATTGCTATGCCATTTGATTAGTTTAGACATGCTTTGTGTGAATGCCACCTTCTCAGTGTCTAATTACCATATATGTGAATTGTGCATTGCCATCTTGTTGCAAGACATTATATATGTGAATTATACAATGCTATCTTGTTGCAAAGGCATTATATATGTGAATTTTGCAATGCCATGTTGTTTAGCCAATCATCATGTATGTGAATTATATCATGCTATCATTTTTTTGTATTACATGTTCCATTTGTCGACAACGTTTGTATATTCAACTACTCTTCTGTGCATCAGCCATTTGAAGCGGTGATGGAAGTATCTGGAGTGAAAACAAGGTATTCAGAGCAGACAATGCTACCTGCTGAAGCAGACATCTTGCTGGCTACAGAGAGCTCCTCGGAGGAGGATTCAGAGACTGATGACCAGTCCTATTTTCCCCCTGAGGTATATGCTCAAACTTGGCAGGGTTATATTACCCATCTCATGCATGTTGTCTTGCATTGCTTAGTTTTTACATCATATATAGATTGCCATCTGCTTACTTGCTTACTATATAAATCATATATTTTAATTATATCATGCCATCAAGTTTACATAGTACATACACATCATCTATCTGAATTATGGCATGGCAACCCATTTAATAAAGACATCATATAGTTATATCATCTCATCATGTTTAGTGTTTACAGTCATCATATTTACAATTATGGCATTCTATCCATGAATGTATGTGAATTATGGCATGCCAACCTATTTAATAAACACATTATATAGTTATGTCATGTCATCCTATTTACATAGTCTCATATTTTGAACTATGTCTTTCCATCTTTTTTAGTTAGCCATCATAATGTGAAATTGTGTCATGCTATCATGTTTAGTTAGCCATCATATATGTGAAATTGTGTCATGCTATCCTGTTTGGTTAGACAACATAAATATGAATTATTTCATGCCCTCTTTTATTCCCCACTATCCATTGCATCTGTCTATCATACAATGTCTATACTTTCAATTACTTTTCTTGTTTATCAGCCATTTGAATTGGAGAGCGTGATGGCAGTATCTAAGAGAGTAACAACACGGTCTTCAGAAAAGATAGTGCTACCAGTTGATGCAGATAGAATCACGGTTGTACTTGCCCAAGGACCAGATCCACCACACATAACCCAGACTCTCGCAGATTGTACCCCTACCCAGTTGGACAGAGAACCAGCTACACCCCTTCTAACCCCAACCCCAGCAGATAGTAACCCAGTTCCAGTTGACACAGCACCGTCTCCACCACAGAGCACCCAAACACAAGCGGTTAGTAAGGGAACTGCAGTGCCCAAAGCACGAGGACCACCACTCCAAACCCCAACTCAACGCTTAAAGGATAAGAAGATTTGTTCTCAGGTCAGGTTCTATAGCTATGGTTCATACTCCTTTGCTCTTGCATTACTGTATTTACTCATACCAACTATTTTCAAATTTGAAGGATGGAATTGAAACTCCAATGGCGCAACAGGTATGTTTTAAACCTGTTTCTTTAACTGGTTTGCTGTTGTAACCTGCTCTATGTTGATTTCAGTTTCAATTGAATAAACAGTTATGTTCTCATGTCATGCACATTACAAGTGTTGTTATTGCTCTATAGTTACCCACACTTATATTCTGTCTATTCTGCTTTGTCTTGAACAAATATTATTTGAACTGTGTCTCTATCTTGATTTGGCAACAAAAACTAGAATGATATAGACCATAAAGTGACCATGGTACATAGATATATGTTGATTTCATGCTGTTATCCTGTCCACTTTACTACTGAACTCATTTACCAAAATGAGTTTCATATACAACATAGTAAACATGTGATGTGTCTGCTTGTTTCTCTTTTAGAATGCGGACAAAATATTGGAGAACAATACCGCGTTATCCAATGGTAAAGGAAGTAATGCAGATAAGGTTCAAGATAGTGAGACATCCCTGTTGGTCTCCAAGAAAGCTGATAAAAACTATCTTGACGACAGTGAGGGAACCCAAAAGTCCTGTCTTGATGTAGTGTTCGAGTTACTGGCCACTACTGCTGGCACAAGCTCTTCGAACTCGCTGCCTGAATCAGTTCGTCTTCTTGAGTCTCAACTTCAAGTTGAAAGACATCGATCAGATGTGCTTTCTGACGACAGAAGTGAAGGACCGAGGAAGTCCTGCAGAATTCAGATGCATATTTTACGGTGCAACACAGTTACTGGAGGATTTAAGCGCCAAACAAGAGAAAGTTAATAAGCTTGCTAAGCATCTTGCCAGCATTATGGGTACCCAGGATATTGTTCCTTGAGATCTTCTGAAGTGGTTTCAGTTCTGGATTTGTTTGTGCTGGTCGCCAACTTTGACAACCAGTGTATATGATATGCTGCTTTGTTCCCTATATTTGCACTGGTGGCGAACTTTGATGCCCAGTGGATGTAATATGTGTAACAACCGTGATATCCTAGCATAAGTTGCTTGCTTATTTATTTCCTTGTTGTCTTGTTTATTTGTTTGCTTGTAGTCAGTGCAGTTCTTTTTAAAACTAGTCCACAATAAATGGGCTAATATGTACTGTAGTGACACTGGGCCTCCTACAGGCCGTAGAAACAGTGGGCCTTCTACGGGCCGTAGAAACAGTAGACCTTCTATGGGCCGTAGGAACAATGGGCCTTCTACGGGCCGTAGAAACAATGGGCCTTCTACGGGCCGTAGAAACAATGGGGCTTCTACGGGCCGTATCATCAATGGGCCTTATACGGGCCATATGACCATAACAGGCCATCGTTAATAGGTCGTATTTCATGGCGCTATGAAAACGCCCAACGATTAACGGACCACAAGCGGGCCGATGTAACCATCGGCTAAATTTGGCCCCAAGCGAAAATAGCGAACGGGCCGTAAGTAAATGAATGCTGGAAATGAGCCCAAGAATAAATGGGCTCTGAGAAGGCCGAAATATAACATTTGCTGGAAATGGCCCAACTGAATAACGGGCCCTTAATGGGTATAAAGTGATATATTGTTCATTACGGGCCAGTTTCACCACGGGCCGTTAATGGGTGTGAAGTGATACACTGTTCATTGCGGGCCAGTTTCACCACGGGCCGTTAATAGGCCAAGAGTTACATAGGGCCTCATATGGGCCGAAAGACGTCATGGCCGTACATGGGCCAGAAGTGAAAATGGGCTGGAATCATATTGGATGGCCCAGATGATGCTACTGGGCCTAATTCGGATAGGGCGTAACGGGCCTTGGGTTAGCGGGCCGTAAATGGGCTATATGCGAACAGGCCGTTAACAGGCTTTCCATGGGCCGGCCCGCCACCTTTTGACCAAGTCAAACGGGCCGGCCTTTTCACAGGAATGGGCCTCTGTTGGGCCGTGCCACGTGTCAACGTACCATAGGCGCCTTCTGTCCAATGAGTGGATGACATCTGTCCCAACGATGAGTCGACACGTGTTCCCTCCAGCCAATGATGATTTTACACGTGGAAAATCCCCATTGGTCGGGGCTGTTAACGGGTTATCGGATCCAAAACCCGACCCGATAGCTTAACGGCGTTCCGTTACGGTGGATGCCACGTGTCGGTCACCCTTGACGAAAGCACTTCTGTGATGCGCGATTTATCGTCAAGGAAGTGGACACTTCCGTGATGATAATTTTGGTAATGTCATGGAACACTTCTTCGACAGCACAGGTATGACTATCTTGATTTTGTCATAAATTTGTCATGGATGTACATGCATGACAAAAAACGCGACCTACTGTGACAAACACGTATCATCACGGAAGTGTATTTTTTTGTAGTGAATTCATATTTTATTTTTGCATTATATCTACTGTATTCCAATTTTTCTATGGCAAAAACTCAGCAAAGAAAACCATAGAGCCATCAAAATAATCACACAACGCAAAGAAAACAGAATCTGCCAAAACAAAACAGTCTGTAGCAATCTGACTATTTCGAAGACTTCTGGAACTCCAAAAATTCTGAAATATTAGGACGACCTGAGAAATTTGTATATTAATATTCTGAAAAAAGAACTGGTATTTTATCACGCTCTAGTAAAAAATGAGAATTTTTTTCGTGAGCACAAAAGTTTCTATTTTCAGCAAGATCAAACAACTATCACCCAAGAAGATCATAAAGGCTTTACTTGGCACAAACACTAATTAAAACACAAAGAACACAATCATAACAGTAGAATAATTGTGCAAACACACAAGAACATAAAGAAAGAAAAAATAAATTTTATTCATTGGGTTGCCTCCCAACAAGCGCTATAGTTTTACGCCCTTAGCTAGGCATAAAGCAAGGATCTAGGTTTTGTCATATTTGGTTCGAGATCCGTAATATGCCCTCATGATTGATTCATATGGTCGCCTAATTCTTGTTCTAGGGAAGTGTTCCATACCCTTCCTCAAAGGAAATTGGAACTTAATATTGCCTTCTTTCATATCAATCACGGCACCTATAGTGCGTAGAAACGGTCTACCAAGAATAATTGGACAAGAAGGATTGCAATCAATATCAAGAACAAAAAAAATCTATGGGCACATAATTCCTATTTGACGGAATAAGAACATCATTAATTCTTCCCATAGGCTATTTAATAGTAGAATCCGCCAAGTGCAAATTCAAAGAACATTCTTCAAGATCGGTAAGACCAAGCACATCACACAAATATTTCGGAATTGTAGAAACACTAGCACCCAAGTCACACAAAGCAAAACATCCATACTTTTTAATCTTGACTTTGATAGTAGGTTCCCACTCATCATGCAATTTTCTAGGAATTGAAACTCCCAATTCCATTTTTTCTTCAAAAGCTTTTATCATAGCATCAACAATATGTTTAGTAAAAGCTTTATTTTGTTCATAAGCATGGGGTGAATTTATCATGGATTGCAACAAAGAAATACAATCAATCAAAGAGCAACTATCATAATTAAAGTCTTTGTAATCCAAAAGAGTGGGCACATCACTAGCTAAACTTTTGACCTCTTCAAACCCACTTTCATCAATTTTCTCAATAAGATTTTCACCCTCCGAAATATTAGGACTCCTTCTACCTAAAGTTGACTCTTCTCCAGTCCCTTTTTCATCAATCTTAACTTTACTATACAAGGAATCAATAGAAGAAACACCAATTATTTTAAGATCTTCATCACTTTTATCTTCTAACGAGATTGGTTTAGCGGCCATTTGATTTACTAAGGTAGCTTGTGCATCGGATATTTTTCCTAGCAAACTTTCAGCAAAAGCATACTTAGATTGAAGATTGCAAACTTCTCTACTAATATCATCAAGTTGTTTTGTGATAGCATCCAGCACAACGGAGTGTTTCTTAAGTTCTTTAGTAAAATACTTAATATGCTCAAATTGTGTAGTCATATATTCCTTAGTACTTTTCTCAATTTCAAGCAAAATATTTGGGTAAGAAACATCATAACATTTTCTTTGAGGCGTCATGACTACACAAACAAGAACGCACACAAAAACAGATCTGGCAAGAAAACGGCGAACGGAAAAGAAGGGCGAATAAAACAGAAAAATTTTGTGAAGTGGGGGAGAGGAAAACGAGAGGCAAATGGCAAATAATGTAAATTGCGAGCAGATGAGATTTGTGATTAGGAACCTCGTGTATGTTGAAGATCCTCCCCGGCAACGGCGCCAGAAATTCCTTTTGATGTCGCTTGAACCTACGTCGGTATTTCCCCAAAGAGGAAGGAATGATGTAGCACAGCGGCGGTAGGCATTTCCCTCATATATGAAACCAAGGTAATCGAACCAGTAGGAGAACCAAGCAACACAACTTAAACAACCCCTGCACATAGATAACAAATCCTCGCAACCCGACGTGTTAAAGGGGTTGTAAATCCCTTCCGGGTACGGCGCCTCAAGATAGGCAAACGGACGTGAGATAAAATTGTAGTAGATTGATAGATCAAACGCCAAATAAAATAAATAAGAATAAATTGCAGAAAGGTATTTTTGTTTTAATAGATCATAAAATAAATGCAAAGAAAAAGTAGATCGTAAAGGCAAATATATGAGAAAGAGACCCGGGGGCCGTAGGTTTCACTAGTGGCTTCTCTCGAGAAAAATAGCAAACGGTGGGTGAACAAATTACTGTTGGGCAATTGATAGAACTTTGAATAATTAGGACGATATCCAGGTAATGATCATTATATAGGCATCACATCCAAGATTAGTAGACGGACTCCTGCCTGCATCTACTACTATTTTTTGACCAATCAAACAGTAGGAAAGGCTCCTACTGCATTTATATATATATATGCCCCCCCCCTTTGGAAGGGAGGGAAAGTTACATTTTTACAAGTGAAAAAGGGGAGGCTGAGTTCCACCCAAAGAAAAAAGGAAAAGAAGTATTACAAGAGGTTTACAAGAGGTTTACACAATGGAGTTCACAATGGCAGTGATAAACTGCTGATTCCTATCCTTTGCTCTATACCTCAGGTTGCCAAAGTCTGTCTTGAATCTTTGTTTCCAAGATTCCAAGGTGGGGGGATCTTACGAAAATGGTTATTGCATCTACTACTATTACTCCACACATCGACTGCTATCCAGCATGCATCTAGTGTATTAAGTTCATGGAGAAATGGAGTAATGCAATAAGAACGATGACATGATGTAGACAAGATCTATCTATGTAGAGATAGACCCCATCATTTTATCCTTAGAAGCAACGATACATACGTGTCGGTTCCCCTTCTGTTACTGGGATCAAGCACGTAAGATCGAACCCACTACAAAGCACCTCCTCCCATTGCAAGATAAATAAATCAAGTTGGCCAAACTAAACCTAAATATCGGAGAAGAAATACGAGGCTATAAGCAATCATGCATATAAGAGATCAAAGAAACTCAAATAACTTTCATGGATATAAAAATATAGATCTGATCATAAACTCAAAGTTCATCGATCTCAACAAACACCCCGCAAAAAGAGATACATCATATGGATCTCCAAGAGACCATTGTATTGACAATTCAGCGAGAGAGAGGAATCCATCTAGCTACTAACTGTGGACCCGAAGGTCTACAAAGAACTACTCACGCATCATCGGAGAGGCACCAATGGAGGTGGTGAACCCCATCCGAGATGGTGTCTAGATTGGATCTGGTTGTTCTGGACTCTACGACGGCTGGATCAATATTTTGTCGACTCCCCTAGGGTTTCTGGAATATTGGGGTATGTATAGAGCAAAGAGGCGGTCTGGGGGGCACCCAAGGTGGGTACAACCCACCAGGGCACGCCTGGGCCTCGTGGCGCGCCCTGGTGGGTTGTGCTCTCCTCGGAGCACCCCCCCCCCCAGGTGTAGCCAGGGCCCATTATGTTCCTTCTAGTCTAAAAAATCACCGTAAAGTTTCGTTGTGTTTGGACTCCGTTTGATATCGATTTCCTGCGATGTAAAAAACATGCAGAAAACCACAATTGGCACTTGGCACTATGTCAATAGGTTAGTAGAAAAAAATTATATAAATTGATTACAAAACATCCAAGATTGATAATATAACAGCATGGAACAATCAAAACTTATAGATACGTTGGAGACGTATCAGTTACTTCCCCAAGATTCGATCGTCGGTATCATCATACCTAGTTCAATCTCGTTACCGACAAGTCTCTTTACTCGTTCCGTAATGCATCATCCCGTAAATAACTCATTAGTCACATTACTTGCAAGGCTTATAGTGATGTGCATTACCAAAATGGCCCAGAGATACCTCTCCGATACACGGAGTGACAAATCCTAATCTCGATCTATGCCAACTCAACAAACACCTTTGGAGACACCTGTAGAGCATCTTTATAATCACCCAGTTAAGTTGTGACGTTTGATAGCACACAAAGTGTTCCTTCGGAATTTGGGAGTTGCATAATCTCATAGTCAGAGGAATATGTATAAGTCATGAAGAAAGCAATAAAAATAAAACTAAACGATCATAATGCTAAGCTAAGGGGTGGGTCTTGTCCATCACATCATTCTCTAATGATGTGATCCCGTTCATCAAATGACAACACATGTCTATGGTCAGGAAACTTAACCATCTTTGACTAACGAGCTAGTCAAGTAGAGGCATATTAGGGACACTCTGTTCGAAAATCCATCTCTGCACCCAAGCTCATCTGCACCTGCGCTGACAAAATAAATCAAAAGAACTACTAGAAAAATTCAAGAAATTCCAAAAAAATTGTGTGGTAGAAATTTGTTGCGTGAGACCCGCTCCAAATTTCAAGTCATTTGGATATATGAGCAGCTCTCAACAAAAAAGACAAATTGGGGGTCTATAAAAATGTTTACTGTTCATGTACTGTTTTGACCTAATTTGTCTTTTTTGCTGAGAGCTGCTCAGATGTCCGAGTGACTTAAAATTTGGAGCGGCTCTCACGCATCAAATTTTCTACCACACAAAAAAACTTTGGAATTTTTTGAATTTGTTTTGAATTTTTAATGATTTTTTTCTAGCGGGTGCACATGAGCCTGGGCACTGAAACGCCCTACTCCACTCTGTTTATCTATGTATTCACACAAGTACTAAGTTTCCGGTTAATACAATTCTAGCATGAATAATAAACATTTATCACGATATAAGGAAATATAAATAACAACTTTATTATTACCTCTAGGGCATATTACCTCTAGGAAATATAAATAAAAGAGATGTAATATAATAGGAAAGAGACACGGGGGCCATAGGTTTCACTAGTGGCTTCTCTCAAGATAGCATGTATTACGGTGGGTGAACAAATTACTGCCGAGCAATTGATAGAAAAGTGCATAGTTATGAAGATATCTAAGGCAATTACCATGAATATAGGCATCACGTCGGTGTCAAGTAGACCGAAAGGATTCTGCATCTACTACTATTACTCCACACATCGATCACTATCCAGCATGCATCTAGAGTATTAAGTTCATAAGAACGGAGTAACGCATTAAGCAAGATGACATGATGTAGAGGGATAAACTCAAGCAATATGATATAAACAACATCTTTTTATCCTTGATAGCAACAATACAGTACATGCCTTGCTGCCCCTACTGTCACTAGGAAAGGACACCGCGAGATTGAACCCAAAGCTAAGCACTTCTCCCATTGCAAGAAAGATCAATCTAGTAGGTCACACTAAACCGATAATTCGAAGAGACTTGCAAAGATATCAAATCATGCATATAAGAATTCAGAGAAGAACCAAATAATATTCCTAGATAATCTTGTTCATAAATTCACAATTCATCGGATCTCAGCAAACACACCGCAAAAGAGTATTACATCAAATAGATCTCCAAGAACATCGAGGAGAACTTTGTATTGCGAATCAAAGAGAGAGAAGAAGCCATCTAGCTAATAACTATGGACCAGAAGGTCTGTGGTAAACTACTCACGCTTCATCGGAGAGGCAATGGTGTTGATGTAGAAGCCCTCCGTGATCGATTCCCCCTCCGGCAGATCACCGGAAAAGGCCCCAAGATGGGATCTCACGGGTATAGAAGGTTGTGGCAGTGGAAAAGTGGTTTCATGGCTCTCCTTCTGGTGTTTCTAGGGTATAAGAGTATATATAGGCAAAAGAAGTACATCGGTGGAGCAACAAGAGGCCCACGAGGGTGGGGGTGCGCCTACCCCCTGGGCGCGCCCTCCTGCCTCGTGGCTTCCTCGTGGTGTTCCAGACTTCGACTCCAAGTCTTCTGGATTTCTTTCAGTCCAAGAAAGATCAATGCGAAGGTTTCATTCCGTTTGGACTTCGTTTGGCATTCCTTTTCTGCAAAACTCTAAAATAAGCAAAAAAAAACAGAAACTAGCAATGGGCCTCCGGTTAATAGGTTAGTCCCAAAAATAATATAAAAGAGCATATTAAAGCCCATTAAACATCCAAAACAGATAATATAATAGCATGGAACAATAAAAAATTATAGATACGTTGGAGACGTATCAAGCATCCCCAAGATTAATTCATGCTCGTCCTCAAGTAGGTAAATGATAAAAACAGAATTTTTGATGTGGAATGCTACCTAACATAATTATCAATGTAATTTTCTTTATTGTGGCATGAATGTTCAGATCCGAAAGATTCAAGACAAGAGTTTAATATTGACATAAAAATAATAATACTTCAACATACTAACAAAGTAATCATGTCTTCTCGAAATAACATGGCCAAAGAAAGTTCATCCCTACAAAATCATATAGTTTGACTATGCTCCATCTTCGTCACACAAAATATTCAAATCATGCACAACCCCGGTTTCAGCCAAGCAATTGTTTCATACTTTAGTATTCTCAAACTTTTTCAACTTTCACGCAATACATGAGCGTGAGCCATGGACATAGCACTATAGGTGGAATAGAATGGTGGTTGTGGAGAAGACAAAAAGGAGGAAGATGGTCTCACATCAACTAGGAATATTAATGGGCTATGGAGATGCCCATCAATAGATATCAATGTGAGTGAGTAGGGATTGCCATGCAACGGATGCACTAGAGCTATAAATGTATGAAAGCTCAACAAAAGAAACTAAGTGGGTGTGCATCCAACTTGCTTGCTCACGAAGACCTAGGGCATTTTTAGGAAGCCCATCATTGGAATATACAAGACAAGTTATACAACAAAAATTCCCACTAGTATATGAAAGTGACAAAATAAGAGACTATCTATCATGAAGATCATGGTGCTACTTTGAAGCACAAGTGTGGAAAAAGGATAGTAGCATTGTCCCCTCTCTCTTTTTCTCTCTTTTTTTTGTTTGGCTTATTTGGCCTCTCTTTTTTCATTGGATTCTTTGTCCTCTATTTTTTCCTCATATGGGACAATGCTATAATAATGATAATCATCACACTTCTATTTATTTACACCTCAAGGATTACAACTTGATACTTAGAACAAAACATGACTCTATATGAATGCCTCCGGCGGTGTATCGGGATGTGCAATGAATCAAGGGTGACATCTATGGAAAAATTATGAATGGTGGCTTTGCCAAAAATACGATGTCAACTACATGATCATGCAAGGCAATATAACAAAGATGGAGTGTGTCATAATAAATGGAATGGTGGAAAGTTGCATGGCAATATATCTCGGAATGGCTATGGAAATGCCATAATAAGTAGGTATGGTAGTTGTTTTTAGGAAGGTAAATGGTGGGTTTATGGTACCGGCGAAAGTTGCGCGGTACTAGAGAGGCTAGCAACGGTGGAAGGGTGGGAGTGCATATAATCCATGGACTCAACATTAGTCATAAAGAACTCACATACTAATTGCAAAAATCTACAAGTCATCAAAACCAAGCACTAAGCGCATGCTCCTAGGGGAAGGGTTTGTAGGAGTTAACCATCGCGTCCCGACCTCCACACATAAGTAAGACAATCAAAGAAACACCTCATGCTTCAAATTTGTTACACAACGGTTACCATACGTGCATGCTACAGGACTTGCAAACCTCAACACAAGTATTTATCAAATTCACAATTACTCTACTAGCATGACTCTAATATCACCATCCTGATATCTCAAAATAATCATCAAGCTTCAAACTTCTCATAGAATTCAACGCACTTTGTATGAAAGTTTTTATTATACCCATCTTGGATGCCCATCATATTAGGACTAGTTTTATAGCCAAAGCAAATTACCATGCTGTTCTAAAAGACTCTCAAAATAATATAAGTGAAGCATGAGAGATCAATAATTTCTATAAAATAAAACCACCATCGTGCTCTAAAAAGATATAAGTGAAGCACTAGAGCAAAATTATCTAGCTCAAAAGATATAATTGAAGCACATAGAGTATTCTAATAAATTCCGACTCATGTGTGTCTCTCCCAAAAGGTGTGTACAGCAAGGATGATTGTGTTAAACTAAAAATCAAAGACTCAAATCATACAAGACGCTCAGAGCAAAACACATATCATGTGGTGAATAAAAATATAGCCTCAAGTAAAGTTACCGATAGACGAAGACGAAAGAGGGGATGCCTTCCGGGGCATCCCCAAGCTTAGGCTTTTGTTTGTCCTTTAATTTTACCTTGGGGTGCCTTGGGCATCCCCAAGCTTAGGCTTTTGCCACTCCTTATTCCAAAATCCATTAAATCTTTACCCAAAAACTTGAAAACTTCACAACACAACACTTCGAAAATCTCATGAGCTCCGTTAGTATAAGAAAATAAACCACCACTTTAAGGTACTGTAATGAACTCATTCTTATATTATATTGGTGTTAAACCTACTGTATTCCAACTTCTCTATGGTTCATACCCCCCGATACTACTCATAGATTCATCAAAATAAGCAAACAACACACGAAAAACAGAATCTGTCAAAAACAGAACAGTCTGTAGAAATCTGTAACTTTCGAATACTTATGTAACTCCAAAAATTCTGAACTGAATTGGTGGAAGTGAGCAATTTGTCTATTAATCATCTTCAAAAAGAATCAACCTAAAATCACTCTCCCGTAAAAAATGACAGCTAATCTCGTGAGCACAAAAGTTTATGTTTTTACAGCAAGATTGCAAAGACCTCACCCAAGTCTTCCCAAAGGTTCTACTTGTCACAAACACTAATTAAAACATAAAACCACATCTAAACAGAAGCTATATGAATTATTTATTTCTAAACAGTACTAAAAGGCAAAGAACAAAAATAAAATTGGGTTGCCTCCCAACAAGCGCTATCGTTAAACGCCCCTAGCTAGGCATAAAAACAAGAATAGATCTAGGTATTGCCATCTTTGGTATGCAATCCATAAGTGGCTCTCATAATAGATTAATAAGACAATTTAATTTTATTCCTAGGAAAGTGTTCCATTCCTTTCCTTAACGGAAATTGGAATCTAATATTTCCTTCTTTCATGTCAATAATTGCACCAATCGTTCTAAGGAAAGGTCTACCAAGAATAATAGGACATGTAGGATTGCAATCTATATCAAGAACAATGGAATCTACGGGCACATAATTCCTATTTTCAACAATAAGAAGATCATTAATCCTTCCCATAGGTTTCTTAATGGTGGAATCCGCAAGATGCAAATTTAAAGAACAATCATCAAATTCAAGGAAACCTAGCACATCACACAAGGTTTTTGGAATCATGAAAACACTAGCACCCAAATCACACAAATCATAGCATTCATAATCTTTAATCTTAATTTTAATAGTAGGTTCCCACTCATCATAAATTTTTCTAGGGATAGAAACTTCTAGTTCAAGCTTTTCTTCATAGGATTGCATTAAAGCATTAACGATATGTTTAGTAAAAGCTTTATTTTGATTATAAGCATGAGGAGAATTTAACACGGATTGCAAAAAGGAAATACAATCTATCAAAGAGCAATTATCATAATTAAATTCCTTGAAATCCAAAATAGTGGGTTCACTGCTATGTAAAGTTTTGACCTCTTCAATCCCACTTATATTAATTTTTGCATCAAGATCTAAAAACTCTGATTCATTGGGACGCCTTTTAACTAAAGTTGACTCATCTCCAATCCCATCTTTATCAAGATTCATATTGGAAAACAAAGATTTAATAGGAGTCACATCAATCACTTTTAGATCTTCATCATTATTATCATGAAAACTAGAAGAACACGCTTTCACAAAGCAATCTTTTTTAGCACGCATCCTAGTGGTTCTTTCTTTGCACTCATCAATGAAAAATCTCATGGCTTTGAGAGACTCATTGATGTCAGATCTAAGTTTCAAAAAATCAACATCAAGAGAAATTCTATCCACGTTCCTAGCCAACTCATCAATCTTAAGCAATTTTTCTTCAACCAAAGCATTGAAATTCTTTTGCAAACTCATAAATTCTTTAACACTAGTCTCAAAATCAGAGGTCATCTTATTAAAATTTTCATAAGATTTGTTGTAGGAATTACCATAATTATTAGAGGAATTACTAGGAAACGGCCTAGACTTAAAGTTTCCTCTATACGCGTTGTTATCAAAATTGTTCCTACAAACAAAATTCACATCCATAGATTCATTATTATTCTCAATTAAAGTGGACAAAGGCATATCATTAGGATCAAAAGAAACACTTTTATTAGCAAACAATTTCATAAGTTCATCCATCTTTCCACTCAAAACATTAATCCCATCAATCGCACAAATTTTTTTACTAGTGGATCTTTCGGTGTGCCATTGAGAATAATTAACCATAATATTGTCTAGGAGTTTAGTAGCTTATCCTAAAGTGATTTCCATAGAAGTGCCTCCCGCAGCCGAATCTAAAAGATTTCTAGAAGCAAAATTCAGTCCGGCATAAACCTTTTGTATAATCATCCACAAATTCAAACCATGTGTAGGGCAATTACGTATCATTAATTTCATCCTCTCCCAAGCTTGTGCAACATGCTCATGATCAAGTTGCTTAAAATTCATAATATCATTCCTAAGAGAGATGATCTTAGCGGGAGGAAAATACTTAGAGATAAAAGCATCTTTGCACTTATTCCATGAATCAATACTATTTTTAGGCAAAGAAGAGAACCAAGTTTTAGCACGATCTCTAAGCGAAAACGGAAATAGTTTCAATTTGACAATATCATTATCCACATCTTTCTTCTTTTGCATATCACACAAATCAACAAAGTTGTTTAGATGGGTAGCGGCATCTTCACTAGGAAGGCCAGAAAATTAATCTTTCATAACAAGATTCAACAAAGCGGTATTAATTTCACAAGATTCAGCATCGGTAGTAGGAGCAATCGGAGTGCTAATAAAATCATTGTTGTTGGTATTGGAAAAGTCACACAATTTAGTATTATCTTGAGCCATCGTGACAAACAATCAATCCAACACACAAGCACACAAGAAGCACGCGAAAAGAGATGAACAGAAGAGGGGCGAAGAAAAGGCAAAGGTTTTCGAAAATCATTTTAGAAGTGGGGTAGAGGAAAATGAGAGGCGAATGGCAAATAATGTAATGTGAGGGAGAAGAGTTTATGATGGGTACTTGGCATGTCTTGACTTGGCGTAGATCTCCCCGGCAATGGCGCCAGCAAAGGTTCTTGCTACCTCTTGAGCATGCGTTGGTTTTCCCTTGAAGAGGAAAGGGTGATGCAGCAAAGTAGCGTAAGTATTTCCCTCAGTTTTGAGAACCAAGGTATCAATCCAGTAGGAGACAATGCATAAGTCACGTAGTACCTGCAAAAACAATCAAGAACCTTGCAACCAACGCGAAAAAGGGGTTGTCAATCCCTTCACGATCACTCGCAAAAGCGAGATCTAATAGAGATAGTAAAATAAATATTTTTGGTATTTTTGTTGTATAGATTGGAAAGTAAAGATTGCAAAATAGTAAACGAGATGCAATGTAAATAAAAGAGATGTAATATAATAGGAAAGAGACCCGGGGGCCATAGATTTCACTAGTGGCTTCTCTCAAGATAGCATGTATTATGGTGGGTGAACAAATTACTGCCGAGCACTTGATAGAAAAGCGCATAGTTATGAAGATAGCTAAGGCAATGATCATGAATATAGGCATCACGTCCGTGTCAATTAGACCGAAACGATTCTGCATCTACTTCTATTACTCCACACATAGACCGCTATCCAGCATGCATCTAGATTATTAAGTTCATAAGAACGGAGTAACACATTAAGCAAGATGACATGATGTAGAGGGATAAACTCAAGCAATATGATATAAACCCCATCTTTTTATCCTTGATGGCAACAATACAATACGTGCCTTGCTGCCCCTACTATTACTGGGATAGGACACCGCAAGATTGAACCCAAAGTTAAGCACTTCTCCCATTGCAAGAAAGATCAATCTCGTAGGTCACACTAAACCGATAATTCGAAGAGACTTGCAAAGACATCAAATCATGCATATAAGAATACAGAGAAGAACCAAATAATATTCATAGATAATCTTGTTCATAAATCCACAATTCATCGGATCTCGGCAAACACACCGCAAAAGAGTATCGAATAGATCTCAAGAACATCGAGGAGAACTTTGTATTGAGAATCAAAGAGAGATAAGAAGCCATCTAGCTAATAACTATGGACCCGAAGGTCTATGGTAAAATACTCACGCTTCATTGGCGAGGCAATGGTGTTGATGTAGAAGCCCTCCGTGATCGATTCCCCCTCCGGCAGATCGCCGGAAAAGGCCCCAAGATGGGATCTCACGGGTACAGAAGGTTGCGGCGGTGGAAAAGTGGTTTCGTGGCTCTCTCTCTCTGATGTTTCTTGGGTCTAAGAGTATATATAGGTGAAAGAAGTACGTCAGTGGAGCTACGAGGGGACTACGAGGGTGGGGGCGCGCCTACCCCCCTGGGCGCGCCCTCCTACCTCGTGGCTTCCTCATGGAGTTCCAGACTTCGACTCTAAGTCTTTTGGATTGCTTTCGGTCCAAGAAACATCCTCGCGAAGGTTTCATTCTGTTTGGACTTCGTTTGCTATTCCTTTTCTGCAAAGCTCTAAAATAAGCAAAAAATAGAAACTTGCACTGGGCCTCTGGTTAATAGGTTAGTCCCAAAAATAATATAAAAGATCATATTAAAGCCCATTAAACATCCAAAACAGAAAATATAATAGCATGGAACAATCAAAATTTATAGATACGTTGGAGACGTATCATATATCCTTAGTACTTTTCAGGTATTTCAGGATGTTCTTCACCGATGTCCAGTGATCCACTCCTGAATTACTTTGGTACCTCCCTGCTAAACTTATAGCAAGGCACACATCAGGTCTGGTACACATCATTGCATACATGATAGAACCTATGGCAGAAGCATAGGGAATGACCTTCATTTTCTCTCTATCTTCTGCAGTGGTCGGGCATTGAGTCTGACTCAACTTCACACCTTGTAACACAGGCAAGAACCCTTTCTTTGACTGATCCATTTTGAACTTCTTCAAAACTTTATCAAGGTATGTGCTTTGTGAAAGTCCAATTAAGCGTCTTGATCTATCTCTATAGATCTTGATGCACAATATATAAGCAGCTTCACCGAGGTCTTTCATTGGAAAATTCTTATTCAAGTATCCTTTTATGCTATCCAGAAATTATGTATTATTTCCAATCAACAATATGCCATCCACATATAATATTAGAAATGCTACAGAGCTCCCACTCACTTTCTTGTAAATACAGGCTTCTCCAAAAGTCTGTATAAAACCATATGCTTTGATCACACTATCAAAGCTTATATTCCAACTCTGAGAGGCCTGCACCAGTCCATAAATGGATCACTGGAGCTTGCACACTTTGTTAGCACCTTTAGGATCGATAAAACCTTCTGGTTGCATCATATACAACTCTTCTTTAAGATATCCATTAAGGAATGCAGTTTTGACATCCATTTGCCAAATTTCATAATCATAAAATGCAGCAAAAGCTAACATGATTCAGATAGACTTAAGCATCGCTACGGGTGAGAAGGTCTCATCGTAGTCAACTCCTTGAACTTGTCGAAAACCTTTCGCAACAAGTCGAGCTTTGTAGACAGTTGATACGTCTCCAACGTATCTATAATTTTTGATTGCTCCATGCTATATTATCTACTGTTTTGGGCAATATTGGGCTTTATTATCCACTTTTATATTATTTTTGGGACTAACCTATTAACCGGAGGCCCAGCCCAGATTTGTTGTTTTATGCCTATTTCAGTATTTCGAGGAAAAGGAATATCAAACGGAGTCAAAACGGAACGAAATCAACTAGAGAAGTTATTTTTGGAAGGAAAGCCACCCGATGGACTTGGAGTGCACGTCAGGAAAGAAGGGAGGTGCTCACGAGGGTGGGGGCGCGCCACCCCCGGGCGCGCCCCTGCCTCGTGGCCCCCCCTTCGGTCCACCGACGTACCCCCTGCACCCATATATACCTACGTATCGTAAAACTTCCAGAATAGAAGATAGATCGGGAGTTCCGCCGCCGCAAGCCTCTGTAGCCACCAAAAACCTCTCGGGAGCCCGTTCCAGCACCCTGCCGGAGGGGGAACCCATCATCGGTGGCCATCTTCATCATCCCGGTGCTATCCATGACGAGGAGGGAGTAGTTCACCCTCGGGGCTGAGGGTATGTACCAGTAGCTATGTGTTTGATCTCTCTCTCTCTCTCTCTCTCTCTCTCTCTCTCTCTCTCTCTCTCTCTCTCTCTCTCTCTCTCTCTCTCTCTCTCTCTCTCTCTCTCTCGTGATCTCTCTCGTGTTCCCTCTATGGCACGATCTTGATGTATCCCGAGCTTTGTTATTGTAGTTGGATCTTATGATGTTTCTCCCCCTCTACTCTCTTGTGATGAATTGAGTTTCCCCTTTGAAGTTATCTTATCGGATTGAGTCTTTTATGAGAATACTTAATGTATGTCTTGCCGTGCTTATCTGTGGTGACAATGGGATATCATGTGCCTCTTGATGTATGTTTTGGTGACCAACTTGCGGGTTCCGCCCATGAACCTATGCATAGGGGTTGGCACACGTTCTTGACTCTCCGGTAAAAACTTTGGGGCACTCTTTGAAGTACTTTTGTGTTGGTTGGATGAATCTGAGATTGTGTGATGCATATCGTATAATCATGCCCATGGATACTTGAGGTGACAATGGAGTATCTAGGTGACATTAGGGTTTTGATTGATTTGTGTCTTAAGGTGTTATTCTAGTACGAACTCTTTTATAGATTGATCCGAAAGAATAGCTTTGAGGTGGTTTCGTACCCTACCATAATCTCTACGTTTGTTCTCCGCTATTAGTGGCTTCGGAGTGACTCTTTGTTGCATGTTGAGGGATTGTTATATGATCTATCTATGTTATTATTGTTGATAGAACTTGCACTAGTGAAAGTATGAACCCTAGGCCTTGTTTCCTATCATTGCAATACCGTTTACGCTCACTTTTATCATTAGTTACCTTGCTGTTTTTATATTTTCAGATTACAAAAACCTTTATCTAATATTCATATTGCACTTGTATCACCATCTCTTCGCCGAACTAGTGCATCTATACAATTTGCCATTGTATTGAGTGTGTTGGGGACACAAGAGACTCTTTGTTATTTGGTTGCAGGGTTGTTTGAGAGAGACCATCTTCATCCTACGCCTCCTACAGATTGATAAACCTTAGGTCATCCACTTGAGGGAAATTTTCTACTGTCCTACAAACCTGTGCACTTGCAGGCCCAACAACGTCTACAAGAAGAAGGTTGTGTAGTAGACATCAACAGAAACATCATCGTCAGCGTCAGTCTTCTTATTGAAGATCCATTTATTCTCTATGGCTTGCCGATCATCAGGCAAGTCAACCAAAGTCCATACTTTGTTCTCATATATGGATCTCGTCTCAGATTTCATGGCCTCAAGCCATTTCGCGGAATCTGGGCTCATCATCGCTTCCTCATAGTTCGCAGGTTCGTCATGGTCAAGTAACATGACTTCCAGAACAGGGTTACCGTACCACTCTGGTGCGGACCGCACTCTGGTTGACCTACGAGGTTCGGTAGTAACTTGATCTGAAGTTTCATGATCATCATCATTAGCTTCCTCACTAATTGGTGTAGGAATCACTGGAACTGATTTCCGTGATGAACTATTTTCCAATTCGGGAGAAGGTACGATTACCTCATCAAGTTCTACTTTCCTCCCACTCACTTCTTCGAGAGAAACTCCTTCTCTAGAAAGGATCCATTCTTAGCAACGAATATCTTGCCTTCGGATCTGTGATACAAGGTGTACCCAACAGTTTCCTTTGGGTATCCTATGAAGACACATTTCTCCGATTTGGGTTCGAGCTTATCAGGTTGAAGCTTTTTCACATAAGCATCGCAGCCCCAAGCTTTAAGAAACGACAGCTTAGGTTTCTTGCTAAACCATAGTTCATATGGTGTCATCTCAGGTTATTAGCCAATGCAAATTGTAGGTCTTACACTAACAGGACAAGCCCATATTTTCTCTTATGAAAATGACAACCACTCATTTTGGCCATGTTGCAGTTAGTTAGAAACATTATCCGTGCCGCTACATATAGTCAGATAACGCAAAGGGTAATGTTTGTATCCGGTCGACCGGCTAAAACTGCGCCGGTCGCGCTCTATCCACGCGTCCTATTGGTCCCACGCGCTGCCCTATTTCCTTTCCCTTATCCCCTTCCTCTTTCCAAGTCTTCTCGACCATTCATTCGTCCCCATCCCGTGGAACGAACTGGCGTTCGTTCCCGCAGCTCCTGTGTTCTGTGCCCCTCCAATCCTTCTTTCACTTCACCACAAACGCCTGCTCCGCTAGAGCGTCGTCGCGCGCTGCTGTTGGTGCCCGCCGCGACCACGCACCCATGCGCTCGTCTGCTGTCGCCTTTGAGATAGGGCGGCCATCATGTGTTGCATGCGGCTCCTGCACTTACCGGGACTGCAAGGACCACAAGCTGCGATGCGGCCGGCCATGTCAGTTATGAGCATGCATGCAAAGTACGACCATGGGGTGGCCGGCTGAATGCATCCACGGGGGATTTTTTCTACCACCGATGCGACAGGGAAGTCTGCTAGAACCAGCGGCGGCACGCTTGCGAAGCTATATCACGAGGCAAAGATGCTAACGACCGGCGCGCCAAAATGCTTGGACCAACATTTTTTTGCTGGAACCAGAGAGCGTCCGGTGCGAGAGTCGGCGCGGCGGAGCTGCAAACCACGGCAAAAAATGTTACGATCGGCATACAAAAATGCTAGGTCCGGCATATTTTTTTGTTGGAACCAGTCGAGCGTCGGCAACGACGGCGAGACGGAGCTGCATCCACAACAAAATTTGCTACGACCGGCACCTATTTTTGCTGGAACCAGTTGAGCGTCATGGCGAGGCGGAGCTTCGTCCACAACAAAATTTGCTACGACCGGCATCTATTTTTGCTGGAACTACTCGAGCGTCGACAACGGCGAGGCGGAGCTGCATCCATAATAAATTTTGCTACGACCGGCATCTATTTTTGCTGGAACCACTCGAGCGTCGGCGACGACGGCGAGGCAGAGCTGCATCCATAATAAATTTTGCTACAACGGGCATATGGTTTCGTTGAAACCAGCATGCGTGTCGAACGGCTACAGTGTGCCTCCCAGAGTTGCTACCACGGGCTGCTCAGGTCTCAGGATGCTACAAACTGGCCACCGAGGTTGCCATGCCCATGCCCGGTGACACTATGATGGCCACATGATGACGGGGACGGCGACGACTCTCTGGTTCGTGCTGCATCGAACACAGCCAGGGTTGATAGCGATGGTGACGCTCTTGTTGGACGAGCGTGAATGGCCGAGGAGCGCGTGCGGCCGAAGGAGACTGGGAGACAAGCACGAGTGTCACCGATGGCCGGCAAGCGCAGGCGGCAGTGAGCGCAGTCTCCGCCATGGCCACGAGCTATTGGTCAACGGGGACGCGAGAGGATGGAGGCGTGAGGACGAAGCGGTTTCTGCGTAAAGGAACGTGAGGATATAGATCTAACGGGTATTATACGACGAATCCAACGGACGTGCGGTGACCGGCGGAACTTTCGTCCGGTCCGCCGGCGCCTATCGTCCGCCGAACGCAAAAGTGCCGCTGTATGTCAATACTGTAACATTCTTGGGGCTTACAATCTTGTATATAACACCTAGCTTCCGAATTTCAGGACATCACAGCTGTTGTTCGTACCTGCTTGCTACAAGACCACCGGACAAACAAGCGAACGCAAGTCATCAGGTCACTTGTTCGTGTCTGCTTGCTGTGAAACAGTCCATTCCCATGGCGGTCCGGCCATGGAAAAGGAACACTAGAAGTTCCGAAAAAGGGTTTCCCCCCGCTTTATAAATAAAGCACCAACACTTACATCCAAGTAACCGATACAAACGCACGCCACACAACCCAAGGCAAGAAACAAGAATGCCGGGCACCGACACACAACTTCAATGACTACCAAGAATCAGCGAAATGAGCAAAAGAACCGCTTGTAGCCGACGGAGACCACCAACAAGATGAGAGATCGTCCGGAAGAAGTGCAACGGACCACGCCGGACCGAGGGTTCCAAGACGATGCCTCCAAGAAGGGCACGACCACGGACCGTCGCCATCGTCCGATCCAAAGATCGAGGTTTTCACCCGAACACGACGGGAGGAGGAGAGCACCACGACGGAGCCTACGAGGGAGGAACACGACATCCGCGGACGCCGCCACCGTCGACCGTGTAGGGACAGGTAAGTGATGAACCCGGTGCTCCACCCTTCCGCTGCATCCCGGTCGGCCAACCACTGCAACCATGCCACCCAAGCGGCCGTGGTTGCACGCCAGATCGATCGCGCGATCCGCCACGACCGACGCGACTCCCACCGCCAGGCACGCCGCCCGCCACCGGACCACCGAGAAGCCCCAAAGGTCACGTCTTGGACAAGATCCATGAGCCCAACCACCTCGGAACATGGCGACCACGCCTCAAGGGGAACCGAGCCCAAATGGCGGGGAAGGGGAGGAGGAGGAGCGGCCTATGGCCACAGATCCGCAGAGAGCGCCGGCCACCGCCCGCTGCCGAGGAGGAGGGCGCGGAACCGCCGAGCTGCATCCATGAGAGGCCACCGGGAGGCCTTCCGCGCAGCGCCGCCGCCCACCCGCGAGGGGCCGGCTGGACAAGGCCGCCCACCTCCACCACTGCCGCGCCGCCCCTCCACGAGATCCACGGCGAGAAGGGCCGCCCGCGACCAGTCGCCGCGACCAGCGCCAGACGAGGCGCCGAGGAGCAGCTGCTGGCAGCCGCCACCACCCGCCGGGCTGCACCACCACCATGCCTTTGTCGCCCGACGCCACGCCGCCGTCGCTGGCCTACTCGAGCGCCGCCGACCGCTTCGCCCGGCATGGCGCAACATCCCCACCGGCGAGATCCGGCCCGCGCCGCACACACGCGCAAGGAGGCGAGATGGCCCCGCCGCCGCCGGCGACGACCGGGCTTCGTCCGCTCGTGCCCCTTGACGGCGGTGAGGGAGGAGAGAGAGAAGGGGAGGGTGGCGGCGGTGACGCTAGGGTTGCCCCCCGGATGCCCGCGGGAGCGTCGCGGGAGGGGAGGGGAGGGGAGGTGTCTGTTTCTCCTCCGTTGATTAACCCTAGAAGTTTGATCCTCTAGGAATCGGTGAGTGGGCATGTTGATTGCTCATTTTAAGTTGGAGATGAAATTGGTTTGGGCACCCTAATCTGTGATTTTTATTTTACCCTTTTTTTCAAATTTGCATCGCATATTCATTATACATATCAGAATGATTAAAGAATCTGAAGGTAGGACTGTTTTTCACTCATCTCACAGTTTCTGGGATGAACGGGTGCATGGAGTGCTTTGGCTGTTCTGCAACTTGAGCGGACGCGGTACACGGCAGGTGCCATTGTGGCCGGTGCTTGCGTGGTGAGAAGCAATATCTGGCTAATCCTCAGCGTCACGGGCTGTAACACCCCGGATGTAACTTTCCATATTTGTAACTCCAACTCTTGCCATTTTCGGCATTGTGACATGATATTCCCTCCGTGGTTGGGTTTTTCTTCTTTTTTGCATTTCGTCCATGTCATGCATTTCATATCATGTCATCATATGCATCTCATTTGCATACGTGTTCGTCTCATGCATCCGAGCATTTTCCCCGTTGTCCGTTTTGCAATCCGGCACTCCTATGTCCCCCGGCGTCCCCTTTTACGTTTTTCCGTGAGCGGGTACTAAACTTTCTTGGAATGGACCGAGGTTTATCAAGTGGCCTTGGTACACCACCGATAGACCACCTGTCAAGTTTCGGGTCATTTGGAGCTCGTTTGGTACTCCAACGGTTAACCACACTCTCGCAAAGGCCTCTTTTAAGTTGCAGCCCAACACCCCTCCAAAACAGCCCAATAACCCATCTAACTCCCCTCCATGCTCTCGGTCGTTCGATCACGATCGTGTGAGCGAAAACTACACCTCATTTGGACACTCCTAGCTCCCTCTACCTACAAATATGCATCTCCCCCTCCAAATCCGGGCGAAACCCTAGTCTCCCCGCTCCCCTCGCGCCGCCGGACGAAATCCGGACGGCCGGACACGTCCGCCCACGCCGCCGGACGAATCCGGCCGCGCCACGTGGCGCCGCCCGCCAGCCCGCCGGCCGGCCCATGAGGCCCGCCGCTGAGCCCTCCGCGCTTCGCTCCCGGGCAGCCGCGCCGCGCGCCCGCCGCCATGGTCCCGCCGCCTCCGGCGCAGCCCGCCACCGATCCGCCACCCGGCGCAGCAGCGCCGCCGCCGCGCCCTCCGGCCGGCCGCCTCCGCGCGCCGCCGTCGGCCGCCTCGCGCTTCGCTCGGCGGCGGCCGATCGCCGCCGTTGCCGGCCGCCTCCGCCAGCCTCCAGCCGCCCCGGCCTCTCCTCCCTCCGGCGAGCTCCGTCTCTGGCGACCTCGACTTCCGCGCCTCGATCCGGCCAGATCGGATCTAAGCAGGGTTGACCTCTTTCTCCCCCCGTTTTCACCAAGTCCTTATTCTGCATTAAAATTGTTGCATGTTCATCGCATCACATCTTCACATCCGTAGCTCCGTTTCGTGCGTGTAATATGTCAAATTGTTCGTATCGAAGAGTAAATCATTTCATTACATTGCATCATTTACATTTGTGCTCATCTTGATGCCCTAAATGCTGTTAGAAGAGGGCTATGTGATGTTAGTTTCTGTTTCTTAACAGAAAATGCAATTTTGTCATTTTTGCCATGATTGATGTGTGCACCCTATGAACTGGAGTCCTACATGTGTTTTGTAATATGCCATGCCATCTTTACAGGTGTGTATGCCATGTATTTTTGTGATCTCTGTGGTGACTAGCACTAGCATGCAAACTAGGCCTCATGATGTTGCTGATTTCAGCCCCTGTTTTGCTGATATTTTTATGCCATGTTAACTTGATGCTACAGAGAGATCCATGCATATTTTGAGATACTTCAGTAAGGATGTTTTTAACATATGGTTATGCTCTATCCATCCATGCCTTTGTTTGCACTTATGGAGTGCCATAGCTTGAGTCAATCGAGCTCTACTTTTGCTATAAAATGTTTCCTGCAGATTGTTTACATGTTATTCAATTTTGCCAAGGTTGTTGTAGTTGATCCGTGTATGCTATGATGTTGTTCTTGCCATGTATAGCTTCTATGCCATGTCTTCTTGATGGACGTATGCTTAGTTTATCATGAAATGCTCTGTAGTGAGTGCATCGAGCTCGCGAAGATGCCTACTTAATTCTGTCAATGTCATGCCCTGTTTGCTGAATCTGTTAACGGAACTTGCTATATTGACATGGGTGCTATTGCATCTTCTGATCCTTTTTGGCTTATGGTCAGTAAGGGACTTTTGTTCTATGCTTTGAGTAGATTCATGCCATGCCTTGTTTTTCTATTATAAGTTCATGTAGCATGCTGTTTGCTTGCTCTGAACATTGCTTCCTGATGCTGATTCTGCCATGTTCAGTATTTTCTCTAAGTCTGTGAAGCTGATATGTTTTGCACTTTTGCCATGCTTGTGTTGGACCTGTTATGGTGTGATTTAGCCGTAGCTCAGTGTTCATCTTTTGTCAAGCATCTTGAGTAGATCACTGCCATATGCTTTGCTGGTACGTTTGGGTGCAGTAGCTTAATTTCTTGTTGCTTGCTAAGTGGCATCATGCTGTTAATGGCAGATTTGTGTCATTCTTGTTTTGCTTGTCATTTGCAAACCGTGCATCCGATTCCGGTGATCTTTATATCGATTTCAACCGAAATCATCTCATCTTTCCAGCGACATACTTGGTTTGCCAAGTTGATGCCTGGTTCATCATTTTCCTTCCGGAGCACGCATACGCATTGCATATCACATCTCGCATATCATGCCATGTATTGCATCATGTTGCTTGTGCATTGCACCGTGATTTATTGTGGTTCCTTTGTTTGTGTTCTTGCTTTGGGTAGAGCCGGGAGACGAGTACGTGAACGAGGAACCTGTTGAGAACGCTTACGAGGATCAAGCTTTCGACAACTCTGAGAACTTTGCAGGCAAGATGACCATACCCTTGAAATCACTTCTATCTTTGCTTGCTAGATGCTCGCTCTTTTGCTATGCCTATGCTACGATGCCTATCACTTGCTTATCATGCCTCCCATATTGCCATGTCAAACCTCTAACCATCCTTTCCTAGCAAACCGTTGATTGGCTATGTTACCGCTTTGCTCAGCCCCTCTTATAGCGTTGCTAGTTGCAGGTGAAGATGAAGTTTGTTCCTTGTTGGAACATGGAGATGTTGTTCCTTGTTGGAACATGTTTACTTGTTGGGATATCACAATATATCTACTATAATTAATGCATCTATATACTTGGTAAAGGGTGGAAGACTCGGCCTTATGCCTGGTGTTTTGTTCCACTCTTGCCACCCTAGTTTCCGTCATACCGGTGTTATGTTCCTTGATTTCGCGTTCCTTACGGTTGGGTGATTTATGGGACCCCTTTACAGTTCGCTTTGAATAAGACTCCTCCAAAGAAGGCCCAACTTTGGTTTTACCATTTGCCACCTAAGCCTTTTTCCCCGGGTTTCGCGAGCCCGAGGGTCGTCTTTATTTTAACCCCGGACCGGTGCTCCTTTCGAGTGCTGGCCCGAACCGGCAGATCGGGGCCACCACGGGCAACTCGAGGCTGGTTTTACTCGTAGGCTGACCTATCCGGATGTGCCACGAGAACGAGATATGTGCAGCTCCTATCGGGATTTGTCGGCACAATCGGGCGGCTTTGCTGGTCTTGTTTTATTGCTGTCGAAATGTCTTGTAGTCCGGGATTCCGAGATCGATCGGGTCTTCCGGTAGAAGGAATATCCTTCGTTGACCGTGAGAGCTTATAATGGGCTAAGTTGGGACACCCCTGCAGGGTATTATCTTTCGAAAGCCGTGCCCGCGGTTATGAGGCAGATGGGAATTTGTTAATGTCCGGTTGTAGAAAACCCGAAGTTGACCTTTATTAAAACACATCAACCGCGTGTGTAACCGTGATGGTCTCTTCTCGGCGGAGTCCGGGAAGTGAACAGGTGTTGGAGTAATGTTTGACGTAAGTAGTTCAGGATCACTTCTTGATCGCTACTAGCTTCACGACCGTGCCTTGCTTCTCTTCTCGCTCTCTTTTGCGAATGTAGCCACCATATATGCTAGTCGCTGCTGCAGCTCCACCTCACAACTCTGTCCTTCCTATAAGCTTAAATAGTCTTGATCTCGGGTGTGAGATTGCTGAGTCCCGTGACTCACAGATTCTACCAAAACAGTTGCAGTGCCGACGATGCCAAGGCAGATGACGCAACCGAGCTCAAGTGGGAGTTCGACGAGGAACGTGGTCGTTACTATGTGTCTTTTCCCGATGATCGTGAGTGGAGCCCAGTTGGGATGATCGGGATCTGTGTAGCATTTGGGGTATCTTCTTTTATTTTGGTTCCGTAGTCGGACCTTGAGTGTAATCTGAATGATGGATGTTTATTTATGTATTGTGTGAAGTGGCATTGTAAGCCAACTATGTATCTCTTTCCTTATGTATTACATGGGTTGTGTGAAGATTACCTCACTTGCGACATTGCTTTCAATGCGGTTATGCCTCTAAGTCGTGCTTCGACACGTGGGAGATATAGCCGCATCGAGGGCGCTACAAGTTGGTAATCGAGCCATCCCGACTTAGGAGCCCCCGCTTGATTGTTTGTTGGCGTTGTTGAGTCTAGAACAAAAATGTTTTGAGTCTTAGGATTATATATATCGAGAGTAGGATTCTTTTACTCCCGGTCCTTCGTCGCTCTGGTGAGGTCTCCGACGAGAAGTTTTGACTCTCCTCTCCTCAAATTTCACTAAAAAAATTTTAGGATCACGCTGGTATCTTGGAATCATTCCGATGGTTTTGTGACGAGAACATTGTTCTTGGTGCCTCCTGACATTTAGGGGTTGTGGCAGTGTCCCGGGGAAGCTCGGGAGTATTGCCATGACTCGTATAACGGATGCTTTTCGAAGGTCGAGGTACACGATTTCCGAAGGTTTCTTGGTTATGTGTTGACGGATGGATACAATTGGATCTAGGTATTGTTAGTTTGGGTGATATATTTTGTGTCCCTCAGATCCCCAACACCAGATTGCATAACTAGAAAGTTTGGGAGTTTATAGGTGGGATTCAAGTAGCTCTTAGCATTTCTTCCCGCAGATATTTGGTTTGTGATTGGGTAATCCTTACCACTTATTTGTTCGGCCGTACCTTGTTATTTTTTCATCAACCCTTAATCAAGTGGCTTCTCACCTTAATGGACGTGTGATGTTAACTTTGGAATTCATTCGCTCATCCTTGTTGAATGTTTATTGTGAAGACTATATGTTGCAATTTCTATCTGTTGATTCAACTTGTCTATCTGCTTATCAAGTGCTAACGGATGTCACCCTCTTCAGATGGCTCCGCCAAGCGTCTGAATCCGGATCGCAATGATGAGAGTCAGTCGAACCCTCCACCTCCACCTCCGCCTCCGGAGGCATGGCAAGCTATCATGGCAGCCACCAATGCCAATGCTCAGATGATTTTGCAACTCTTGCAAGAGCGTACCCAAGGGCAAGGCAATCAAGGAAATCAAGGCCAAGGCAACAACCAGCCGCACTTTGCTACCCTCAATCAGTTCCTCGCTAATCAGCCGAAGTCTTTCAGTTTCTGTGTCGAGGCCACAGACGCCGACGATTGGCTTGTGGACATCTGCAAACATTTTGAATGTAGCAATGTCGACTGAGGACTTTGTCAAGTTTGCTTCGTTTCAACTCAAGGACCAAGCTGCTGAGTGGTAGCAGCAATACAAAGATTCCAGAGGAGGTCGTGTCATTACAGGATGAGTTCCGCCGAGACTTGAGCTCACCACATTCAAAAGTGTTGTTGAGAGCAAGCGTGAGGAGTTCCGCAATCTCAAGCAAGGCAACATGTCGTGTATCAATACAATATCCAGTTCTAGAAACTCGCTCGCTTTGCTAAGAAAGACGCCCACGATGAAAAGAGTATGATCTATCAATTCAGAGGTGGTCTCAGAGAAGATCTGCAATTAGCTCTCGTGCTTTTGAGCCGAAAAGTATGATGAATTCTACAACATGGCATCAAGCAAGAAGCTGCCCAGCTCAAATGTGAGGCTTCTAAGAAGAGAATCAGGATGCAGTTCAGTCTTCTTCTTCCTCTCAAGTGGCAGCTAAGCAGAAGTTCTACCTTCCTCCTCCTCCGTTCCGTCAGCCTTATCGCAGAAGAACTCAGGTGGTCGTGGATCTTCCCACCCGCCCAACCCAGGCTATCGAACAAGTCTAATTCTCAAGCTCCAAGGTCAAATGCTCCTTATCACCGTCCTCTCTCGAGGTGACTTGCAACAAGTGTCGCAGAAGGTCACTATGCGAACAAGTGCTTCAACCAAAGCGCCTTCCGCCTCCTCCTCCTGTGAAATCTTCCAGCAATCCAGTGGTCAAGCATAATCCAAAGCATGCCAAGGTGAATATGATGAATGCAGCTCAAGCGGAGGAATCTACTGACGTGATAATGGGTAATCTTCCAGTTAATGATATTCCTGCAAAAGTCTTATTTGATACTGGTGCATCGCATTGTTTCATGTCAAGACCGTTTTTGCCAAGCATGATTTCACTTCGGAATTTTTGGATAGACCTCTAGCAATTGTTTCCCCGGGCAAGCACATGAGTTCTAGTTTGTTGGTTCCGAATGTCGGTATCAAGATGGGCGATTATAGATTTCTGGCTAAACCAATTGTTCTCGGTGACTCGGATATTGATCTTATTCTCGGGATGGACTGGCTTTCTCAGCACAAAGCTCAGCTTGATTGTGCTGCCAGGGAAATTCAATTGACTCACTCTTCTAATGATGTGATCATCTATGCCGCTCGTGATGAAACCATTCGGTTGTTTTCTCTCAATGAGAAGGGCGAATTGATGCTATCTCTCGATTCGATCGTTTGTGAGTACCAAGATGTCTTTCGTAAGAGCTTCGGGTATGCCTCCTCACCGCCGCTTGAATTCGTTATCGATCTTGAGCCCGCATGAACCCGTTTGCAAGCGTCCATACAAGCTTGGACCTAATGAGCTGAATGAATTGAAGAAACAGCTCGATGAACAAGAGCGTCTGGGTTTGATCAGACCGAGTTCATCTCCTTGGGGTTGTGGTGTTCTTTTTGTCCAGAAGAAGGATGGCACGGACCGACTGTGCGTCGATTACCGTCCATTGAATAAGAAGACAATCAAGAACAAGTATCCACTTCACAACATCAATGAGCTTTTCGAGCAACTCAAAGGTGCTAAAGTGTTCTCCAAGCTTGACCTTCGTATGGGTTATCATCAGATTCGCATTCATGAACAAGATATTCCCAAGACAGCTTTCAGAACAAGCTTTGGTTCTTATGAATATAATGTCATGTCTTTCGGCCTTGTCAATGCTCCTCCAACATTCTCTCGGATGATGAACTTCATCTTCAACCCCTACACTAATGAATTCGTCTTGGTCTATCTTGATGATATTTTGGTCTTCTCCAAGAATAAGAAGGATCATGCCAAACATTTGCGATTGGTGCTAGACAAGCTCAGAGAGCATCAATTCTATGCGAAGTTTTCCAAATGTGAATTTTGGCTTGATGAAGTGCTTTACCTTGGTCATATCATCTCCGCCAAGGGCATCGCTGTTAATCCCGAGAAGGTGTCTGCAGTTGTGAATTGGGAACCTCCTCAGAATGTCAAGCAGCTCCGCAGTTTTCTTGGTCTTGCAAGCTATTGTCGAAGATTCGTTGAGAATTTCTCCAAGATTGCAAAGCCTCTTTCCAACCTCCTTCAGAAGCATGTGAAGTATGTCTGGTCTCCTGAGTGTGACGTTGCTTTCAATAATCTCAAAGAGAAACTCGTCACAGCTCCTGTCTTGACTCCTCCTGATGAATCCAAGCCATTCGAAGTTTTCTGTGATGCTTCTCTTCAAGGTCTCGGTGCTGTGTTAATGCAAGAGAAGAGAGTTGTGGCCTATACCTCTCTTCAGCTGAAGCCCAACGAAAAGAACTACCCCACTCACGATCTTGAGTTGGCGGCAGTTGTCCATGCATTAATAACTTGGAGACATCTCTTGTTGGGAAGGAAAGTGGACATTTTCACCGATCACAAGAGTCTCAAGTATATCTTCACTCAACCCAACCTCAACCTCAGGCAAACTCGATGGGTCGAAATGATTCAAGAGTACAACCCAAGTATTGAATATACTCCGGGCAAGGCCAATGTGATTGCAGATGCTTTGAGCAGGAAGGCTTATTGCAACAGTTTAATACTCAAGCCCTTCCAACCGGATCTCTGTGAAGCTTTTCGCAAGCTGAATCTTCAAGTTGTTCCTCAAGGCTTTCTTGCCAACCTCATAGTCTCTCCTACTTTGGAAGACCAGATTCGTGAGGCTCAACTCCTGGATTCCATGGTGAAAAAGGTGAAACGTGGTATCGACAAGGGCATTTCCAAGTACAAGTGCTTCCACATTGATGACAAAGATACTCTTTTCTTCGAGGACCGGATTGTGGTTCCTAAGGGTGATCTACGTAAAGTCATTATGAACGAGGCACACAATTCGCTTCTATCCATTCATCCTGGAAGTACGAAGATGTACCATGACCTCAAGCAGTCATATTGGTGGACTCGAATGAAGCGAGAAATTGCTCAATTCGTGAATGAGTGTGATGTCTGCAGAAGAGTGAAAGCAGAACACCAACGACCAGCTGGTCTCCTCCAACCTCTTGCTATTCCAGAATGGAAGTTTGATCATATTGAAATGGACTTCGGACTGGATTTCCTAAGTCCAAGCGTGGAAATGATGCTATCTTCGTTGTCATTGACAAGCTGACTAAAGTGGCTCATTTTCTTCCTATCAAAGAATCCATCACAGCAGCTCGGTTGGCGAGCTATACACATCCAGATTGTCTCCTTGCACGGCATTCCACAATTGATCTCTTCAGACCGTGGCAGCATCTTTACCTCCAAGTTTTGGGATTCTTTTCAGAAGGCCATGGGCACCAACATTCGTTTCAGCACAGCTTTCCATCCTCAAACAAGTGGCCAAGTTGAGCGAGTCAATCAAATCCTTGAAGATATGCTCGGGGCTTGTGTCATTTCCTTGGTATGAAGTGGGAAGATTGTCTTCCATATGCCGAAGTTCTCCTACAACAACAGTTTCCAAGCGAGTTCGGCAAGGCCCCATTCGAAATTCTCTATGGCGAAAGTGTCGTACTCCTCTCAATTGGTCCGAGACAGGTGAATGCCAACTTCTTGGCAACGACTTGATCACGAAGTCAAGAAATGTGCAAAGTCATTCGTGAGAATCTCAAAGCCGCGCAATCGCGCGCGGAAGAGCTATTATGATGACAAGCACCGTGATGTGGCTTTTGAAATCGGAGACCATGTCTACCTCGCGTCTCTCCAATGAAAGGCACTCGTCCGCCCGGTATCAAAGGGAAGCTTGCCCCTAGATACGTGGGTCCTTTCAAGATCATTGGCAAAAGAGGCGATCTCGCCTATCAACTTGAGCTTCCGTCAACTTCGCGAACGTGCACGATGTGTTTCACGTGTCACAGCTTCGCAAGTGCTTCAAGACTCCTTAACGCACTATCAACTTCGAAGAAATTGACCTCCAAGAAGATCTCTTATCATGAGCACCGCGTTGCTATTCTTGAAGAAACCGAGCGCAAGACTCGCAACAAGTCAATCAAATTCCTGAAAGTGAAGTGGTCACACCATTCCGACCGAGAAGCCACCTGGGAGCGCGAGGATCACCTCTGTTCCGAATATCCGGAGTTCTTTCAGTCCTAGATCTCGGGACGAGATCCTCTTGTAGTGGTGGAGTGTTGTAACACCCCGGATGTAACTTTCCATATTTGTAACTCCAACTCTTGCCATTTTCGGCATTGTGATATGATATTCCCTCCGTGGTTGGGTTTTTCTTCTTTTTTGCATTTTGTCCATGTCATGCATTTCATATCATGTCATCATATGCATCTCATTTGCATACGTGTTCGTCTCATGCATCCGAGCATTTTCCCCGTTGTCCGCTTTTGCAATCCGCACTCCTATGTCCCCGGCGCCCCTTTTACGCTTCCGTGAGCGGGTACTAAACTTTCTCGGAATGGACCGAGGTTTGTCAAGTGGCCTTGGTACACCACCGGTAGACCACCTGTCAAGTTTCGGGTCATTTGGAGCTCGTTTGGTACTCCAACGGTTAACCACACTCTCGCAAAGGCCTCTTTTAAGTTGCAGCCCAACACCCTCCAAAACAGCCCAATAACCCATCTAACTCCCCTCCATGCTCTCGGTCGTTCGATCACGATCGTGGCGAAAACTACACCTCATTTGGACACTCCTAGCTCCCTCTACCTACAAATATGCATCTCCCCCTCCAAATCCGGGCGAAACCCTAGTCTTCCCGGCCTCCCTCAGGCCGGACGAATCCGGACGGCCGGACACGTCCGCCAGCGCACGTGGCGCGCGCCGCGCCAGCCCCGCCGCCGCCCATGAGGCCCGCTGCTGGCCCTCCCCAAGGCGCTCGGGCGCGCGCCCGCCCGCCCATGTCCCGCCGCCTCCGGCCGCAGCCCGCCCGCCGATCCGCCGCCCGGCCGGCAGCCGCGCCGCCCGCCGCCCGCCGGCCCGGCCGCCTCCTCCGCCGCCGCCGCCGTCGGCCGCCTCCTCGCTTCGCTCCGGTAGTGGCCGTCGTGCCGCCGTTGCCGGCCGCCTCCGCCAGCCTCCGGCCGCCCCGGCCTCTCCTCCCTCCGGCGAGCTCCGTCTCCGGCGACCTCGACTTCCGCCTCGATCCGGCCAGATCGGATCTGAGCAGGGTTGACCTCTTCCCCCGTTTTTCACTAAGTCCTTATTCTGCATTAAAATTGTTGCATGTTCATCGCATCACATCTTCACATCCGTAGCTCCGTTTCGTGCGTGTAATATGTCAAATTGTTCGTCTCGAAGAGTAAAACATTTCATTCCATTGCATCATTTACATTTGTGCTCATCTTGATGCCCGAAATGCTGTTAGAAGAGGGCTATGTGATGTTAGTTTCTGTTTCTTAACAGAACATGCACTTTTGTCATTTTTGCCATGATTGATGTGTGCACCCTATGAACTGGAGTCCTACATGTGTTTTGTAATATGCCATGCCATCTTTACAGGTGTGTATGCCATGTATTTTTGTGATCTCTGTGGTGACTAGCACTAGCATGCAAACTAGGCCTCATGATGTTGCTGATTTCAGCCCCTGTTTTGCTGATATTTTTATGCCATGTTAACTTGATGCTACAGAGAGATCCATGCATATTTTGAGATACTTCAGTAAGTATGTTTTGAACATATGGTTATGCTCTATCCATCCATGCCTTTGTTTGCAATTATGGAGTGCCATAGCTTGAGTCAATCGAGCTCTACTTTTGCTATAAAATGTTTCCTGGCAGATTGTTTACATGTTATTCAATTTTGCCAAGGTTGTTGTAGTTGATCCGTGTATGCTATGATGTTGTTCTTGCCATGTATAGCTTCTATGCCATGTCTTCTTGATGGATGTATCCTTAGTTTATCATGAAATGCTCTGTAGTGAGTGCATCGAGCTCGCGAAGATGCCTACTTAATTCTGTCAATGTCATGCCCTGTCTGCTGAATCTGTTAACGAAACTTGCTATATTGACATGGGTGCTATTGCATCTTCTGATCCTTTTTGGCTTATGGTCAGTAAGGGACTTGGGACTTTTGTTCTATGCTTTGAGTAGATTCATTCCATGCCTTGTTTTTCTATTATAAGTTCTTGTAGCATGTTGTTTGCTTGCTCTGAACATTGCTTCCTGATGCTGATTCTGCCATGTTCAGTATTTTCTCTAAGTCTGTGAAGCTGATATGTTTTGCACTTTTGCCATGCTTGTTTGGACCTGTTATGGTGTGATTTAGCCGTAGCTCAGTGTTCATCTTTTGTCAAGCATCTTGAGTAGATCACTGCCATATGCTTTGCTGGTACGTTTGGGTGCAGTAGCTTAATTTCTTGTTGCTTGCTAAGTGGCATCATGCTGTTAATGGCAGATTTGTGTCATTCTTGTTTTGCTTGTCATTTGCAAACCGTGCATCCGATTCCGGTGATCTTTATATCGATTTCAACCGAAATCATCTCATCTTTCCAGCGGCATACTTGGTTTGCCAAGTTGATGCCTGGTTCATCATTTTCCTTCCGGAGCACGCATACGCATTGCATATCACATCTCGCATATCATGCCATGTATTGCATCATGTTGCTTGTGCATTGCACCGTGATTTATTGTGGTTCCTTTGTTTGTGTTCTTGCTTTGGGTAGAGCCGGGAGACGAGTACGTGAACGAGGAACCTGTTGAGAACGCTTACGAGGATCAAGCTTTCGACAACTCTGAGAACTTTGCAGGCAAGATGACCATACCCTCGAAATCACTTCTATCTTTGCTTGCTAGATGCTCGCTCTTTTGCTATGCCTATGCTACGATGCCTATCACTTGCTTATCATGCCTCCCATATTGCCATGTCAAACCTCTAACCATCCTTTCCTAGCAAACCGTTGATTGGCTATGTTACCGCTTTGCTCAGCCCTCTTATAGCGTTGCTAGTTGCGGTGAAGATGAAGTTTGTTCCTTGTTGGAACATGGAGATGTTGTTCCTTGTTGGAACATGTTTACTTGTTGGGATATCACAATATATCTACTATAATTAATGCATCTATATACTTGGTAAAGGGTGGAAGACTCGGCCTTATGCCCGGTGTTTTGTTCCACTCTTGCCACCCTAGTTTCCGCCATACGGTGTTATGTTCCTTGATTTCGCTGCTCCTTCCTTACGGTTGGGTGATTTATGGGACCCCTTTACAGTTCGCTTTGAATAAGACTCCTCCAAAGAAGGCCCAACTTTGGTTTTACCATTTGCCACCTAAGCCTTTTCCCCGGGTTTCGCGAGCCGAGGGTCGTCTTTATTTTAACCCCCGGACCGGTGCTCCTTCGAGTGCTGGCCCGAACCAGCAGATCAGGGGCCACCACGGGCAACTTGAGGGCTGGTTTTACTCAGAGGCTGACCTATCCGGATGTGCCCCGAGAACGAGATATGTGCAGCTCCTATCGGGATTTGTCGGCACAATCGGGCGGCTTTGCTGGTCTTGTTTTATTGCTGTCGAAATGTCTTGTAGTCCGGGATTCGAGATGATCGGGTCTCCCGGTAGAAGGAATATCCTTCGTTGACCGTGAGAGCTTATAATGGGCTAAGTTGGGACACCCCTGCAGGTATTATCTTCCAAAGCCGTGCCCGCGGTTATGAGGCAGATGGGAATTTGTTAATGTCGGTTGTAGAAAACCCAAAGTTGACCTTTATTAAAACACTTCAACGCGTGTGTAACGTGATGGTCTCTTCTCGTGAGTCCGGAAGTGAACACGTGTTGGAGTAATGTTTGACGAAGTAGTTCAGATCACTTCTTGATCGCTACTAGCTTCACGACCGCGCCTTGCTTCTCTTCTCGCTCTCTTTTGCGAATGTAGCCACCATATATGCTAGTCGCTGCTGCAGCTCCACCTCACAACTCTGTCCTTCCTATAAGCTTAAATAGTCTTGATCTCATGGTGTGAGATTGCTGAGTCCCGTGACTCACAGATTCTACCAAAACAGTTCTGGTGCCAGCGATGCGGTCAGGCAGATGACGCAACCGAGCTCAAGTGGGAGTTCGACGAGGAACGTGGTCGTTACTATGTGTCTTTTCCCGATGATCAGTAGTGGAGCCCAGTTGGGATGATCGGGATCTGTGTAGCATTTGGGGTATCTTCTTTTATTTTGGTTCCGTAGTCGGACCTTGAGTGTAATCTGAATGATGGATGTTTATTTATGTATTGTGTGAAGTGGCGACTGTAAGCCAACTATGTATCTCTTTCCCTTATGTATTACATGGGTTGTGTGAAGATTACCTCACTTGCGACATTGCTTTCAATGCGGTTATGCCTCTAAGTCGTGCTTCGACACGTGAGAGATATAGCCGCATCGAGGGCGTTACACGGGCGCCCTCTCTCACTCCCGTGCATGTGTACCACTGAATCACTATTGTAGCTCAAAGGACACTACAAATCTTCAATCGTATGTGCCTTTCCTTCATACTACTATCTTTGCCCCCTTTATTAGCTTCAGATTTGGTCAGTCCTTTGTTCGATGAAATGCACAAATCAGATTTCTTCTTGGATGTCCATGTGTGCATTCTCTTAATTCTTTGATTCATGAAATCAAAATACTAAAAATGTGCATGTTATGACTGGCCAACACACAGAAAAAATAATGGTGTGCAACTTTATTTAAGATCGATTAGTTAGCAACATATCAGATAAATATATTTAGTGCATCATGTATTTTCCCCCCACACTAAAAATTTCTATAAGTTCCCATTGCAAAATATCAAAACGTTGTATTGTAGTATGTGTTCTCCCTTTTTACCAAAGAAAACAAAGTGCAGTTTTATCTTATCCTTTTCTAGAAACATCAGTATACGCTGTGTACTGATCTACAGTCCCAAATATGATCGAGCACACTTTCCTTTGCTTAGTTTAACCATCTACACCATTACGTGTTCTTGCACTGATTGAAGCCCATTAGACCGAAGAAACACCATGTCCTGGCATACTACCCCAATACCTTTTTGCAAGCCAACTGAAGTTCATGTCTCTACTATTGCTAACAAATAGATTACTAGATGCAAATTTAATTAAAGTTCATGATTCATGTCTTTCTATATTTAAGATTAAGAAATTCTATATAGACGGGCGCGGCAACGCGCGCCATCAATGATCTAGTTATTCTTGTTACTCTTGGAGGATGAAGACTCCTTGGTGGTAGGAATTCTTCGAAGAGGGACCGGTCGTTGTGATTACCTCCAAAAAGTTTGTGAAGGTTTGGAGGCCGCATCAAGGTCTACCACTAGCATTTGAGAATCGCTTTCGTGTGATATCACAAGGAGAAAAGTACGACCCTTCGTGATAACACCCTCGCCTCCAACGGTGACTAGCTTCCATCAAAGGAAGCGAGCATCGGGTCATCTACAGAGTTTCGCTAATCCTAACTCCTTGCTTGTGGTTTACTTGTCTCCTTGTCTTTACTTATTATATCATATTGTGATTGTCTCCTCCTAGTTCTGTTGAGTATATTGCTAGAAATAGTATCACCGTGCATTTGTTAGGCTCACTTTCATATTCTACATAATTGCCTAAAATTGTTAAGTAGTAATTAAAATTTGAAATTGTACCTCTATTCACCCCCCCCTCCCCGCCCTCTAGGTCCATCTCAATCCTTTCAACGACGCCATGGTGATCTCCCTTGACGCCTGCCACACTACCACTCCAAAATCGCCAACACCAGCCCACTGGAACCTCTACACCTTGATACCTCATAGCTCATCTGGGTCTAAACGTTGTGTGGACCACATGGAATGAGTTGTGGATGATGATGTCCATGATGGGCAAGGGGTAAGGCCTGAAGCATCCGCGGACACGCAAACCCCTTCCCGCCATCCCATTTTGCAAGTGGATCCACCATCGAGTTTCGCATTAAAAACTTCGCGACTACCATTCCAATCCTCTTGCCATGGAATGTATCGGAGAGGAGCGCACCCACCCCTTCAAGTAACCCTTGCCACTATCAAATCTAGATAATTGATGCTGAAAATCACATGTGAGAAAGGTTGAGGAGACGTACCTGGATGAGCTTGCAACAAGGTGTGAAGGTCTCCTCGATTTTGGCCCCCGGCGAGCGACTGCGGTAGATTTTCTTCAATGAGCAGAGCAAAGCGAAGCAATAAATACATGAGAAAAATGACGAATGGGAGATGGAGAGAGATAGAGGGAGGAGGAGGCATGCATATCAGACATCAGTTTTTTAATGTGCAGTTGCGATTCGATTGTGTTTGTTACACAAACGAGCGAACGATTGCTGCTTGACGTGGACAACCGTGCCCAACGTCAAGATCCATGCCGCAGGATCCGACGGGCGAACGAGCGTCAAAGTGAGACAGAAAGGAGCGAACGTTAGCTCCTTATCAGTTCTAAAACAAAACAAAAACTCTTTCCGGGTTGAGAAGCAACAATCAGGTTAGTCGATAGTGCTCTTTCAATGACGCGATCAGACTCAGTCTTGTTGTCTTGTTCAATGACTGGATTGATGAACTCGAGCTTGAGGAGCTTGGGCCACAGGCCGCTCACTGGGAAGATAGGTTCACATTCTACTCCCTCTCTCTCCATTGTGATGCATCTGTGATCTAACTGGTGTTCGCTCATCTTAGACTCTGTTGAAACAACAACGGTACACGCTTCAACCGCTTCTTCTTGGAGAAGCAATGGTTCGAGTAGTCTGGTTTCAGGAAGGAGAGGGGTCTTCAACAAATGGTAGGAGGCCTTGTCTCACCCGGCCCATGGGTATGGGCCCTTGTGTGAGGTCGTCGGCCAGTGGCAACACTGCATTCTACGACTTCGTCACTCTCTCGTAGGCTTTCTTAAAATCTTGAAGCTGGACTTTGAGAAAGCCTACGATAGAGTGAGCTAGGGCTTCTTAGAGGAAGTTATGCACAAGGAAAATCTATGCATCATGCAGTTGGTTTGAGGGGGGCAGATGGCCAATAACATTAATGGAGCAGGGCCCTTTTTAGGACCTCGAGGAGCTAATGTCAGGGTGATCCACTCACTCTCTCCTCTTTCTATGCCGAAATGTGGTGTATATTAAATTTTTCCTAAGTCAAAAGTTGTGAAGTTCGACCAACAGTATAGATAAATATTTGAATATTTACAATACCAAATCAATATCATTAGGTTCATCACAAAAATTCTGGATATAGTCGTGAGGCACAGAGAATTGGCTACTCGGGGTTTGACCAACCAAAACCGCCGTTGGACCAAAATTACCCGGTATTGATAGTTAGGGCAAAAACTACCAGATATTTAAAATGGAGCATGAGTTCATGTGCTTCATACTGAACAATAAATTATAATGTTTAAAATATCTTTAGGATTTTAATGATAAATGATTTCATCTCTTCTAATCACGTGCAAATTTCTGTTAAGAAATGGTACGTCTTTTTACCTAGGCACACGAAAAATCAGTGCACTAACTGCTTTAGTTTTAGAGTAGGTTTTTTTTTTGGGGTCAAAAGTATATGGTTTTCACAAAAAAAAAATTACATGTAGTTAGAAGGCGGGAACGTGTTTGTTGTAAAAGAAAAGTTGTTTTGGCTTCTTTTTTTTCCATACTACTCCCCCGCGTTAATTAATTTGGCTCGGAGGGAGTATTTGTTTTGAATTTACTAATCACCCAGGAGCGTAGCTGAGAATCGGAACACCTTCCCCAAAAGTTAGTCCCAAGAAAAGCGACAAACAAAGTATACACGGCTCAGTTAACAGAGATATACATTATCTATTGAAGAAAATTGGTGAACACATGTTTTAATGGGAGGCATTCTCAAGAAAAGATAAAAATATATGGAAGTAATCTATAAATGGAGAAGAATACTATAAATTAAAGTGTGAAAAGCGAAGAAGAACAAAAAGAAGAAGACATGGGCTTATTTTGTCCACCAGAAAGTAGGATACACTTATGTGCGTGGAGGTGTGCAACGTGCGAACTACTTGGCATATGACCTTTTGCAACGCTGTCAGGTTCCCCCAAATCGCCGTGTATATGGGCGAGTCTCTCTCTCCTCAAGCTGTGAACCAGCATGATCTATGTTTCGAAAGTAACTATTGTCTATTTATTTATGTTTAATTATCCCATTCGACGTGTGCGTACGTGCCACACGAAAGGTCTAACTTGTTTTCTGGAGTAAATTATGCGTCGTCGCTGTATGTACATAATTATATATATATTGTTATTGGTTGCTTGCACGGTATGGGGTTGCACTCACTCCCTCGTCACGCATGATTGCTCGATCCGGTACGGCACGTTCGGCTTCGGCATACATATCGATCGGTCGGTTCGCCCGTCGTGGTCTGACCGACGTGATGGGTCGTATGGATCGTCATGAGTCGCCGCAGGTTGATGAAGTTAATGTGTGACCATCGTCCCGGCGACTAGTCCATCATCGTGAAACTAATCTGCGTGGCCTGCTGCCACCTTTACCGGCAGGAGATCCGGGAGAAAAATGAAGCGTGCGTCCATCAACCTAGAGCAACAATTTTTTTTCCTCTCTCTCTCTCTCTTACGGCCGGGCTGTGTGCAAAGGTGTCATGTTTTTAGCTCCACTGTCCATTGTACTACAAAGTAGGGCCCACATTGCTGCAGCCACGTTTTGCAAGCCCTTCTGGAGTTGCGTCCAGAAGAACCAAAAAAGAACTCCCCTCGAGCTAATCAATACGCACTACTCGTCAGTACAATAGGGTAGTACGGCGAAGACGTTGAGAAATATAGATGTTTAAGCTGGCGGGAGCGGCCAGATTGTCCTTAGTTGAAGAGAGCATCTCCACCCCCCAACCCCGACCGGCAGCGGCGGGCAGGCACCCCCGTCGTCTCTCCCACGGCGCCACCCACGAGCCACGACCACGTCCATATAAGCGCGTGGCACGCGCGAGGAAAACCAAATTAACCAACGCGCCCGCGCCCACCAACCAGACCAGACCAAACCAAACTAGCCAGCAGCTCCGGGAAGCAAGAACCAAGAAGGCCGACGATGCGGCAGCAGGAGGACCGGGCGCTCCTCCCGACGACGGCCCCCGGCGGGCCGGACGCCGCGGCGGCGTCCGGGCCGTCGGGCCGGCTGCGGACGGCGGGGCTGGTGGCGGCGTGGTACGCGTCCAACATCGGGGTGCTGCTGCTCAACAAGTACCTCCTCTCCGTCTACGGCTTCCGCTACCCGGTGTTCCTCACCGCCTGCCACATGTCCGCCTCCGCGCTCCTCTCCTCCGCCTTCGCCGCCGCCACCACCAGCTCCTCCGGCGCCGCGCGCCGGCCGCTCTCGCGCGGGCAGGCGGCCAGGGTGGCCGTGCTGGGCGCCGTCTTCTGCGGCTCCGTCGTCGCCGGCAACGTCTCGCTGCGCTACCTCCCCGTGTCCTTCAACCAGGCCGTCGGCGCCACCACGCCCTTCTTCACCGCGCTCATCGCCTACGCCGTCGCGGGCCGCCGCGAGGCCCGCGCCACCTACGCCGCCCTCCTCCCCGTCGTCGCCGGCGTCGTCATCGCCACCGGGGTAACTAAAACTAGAGCAGTAAAATCCGTATGGATCCAAATCTTGATGTGCTCGCGCGCCGACATTGATTGTTTGCTTCCATCCAGGGCGAGCCGAGCTTCCATCTGTTCGGGTTCATCATGTGCGTGGGCGCGACGGCGGGGAGGGCGCTCAAGACCGTGCTGCAGGGGATCCTGCTCTCCTCGGAAGAGTAATTATCATACAGAACTTCATTCATCACGTTGACTTGTACTGAATGATACATTTGCTGAAAATGGGGCTTGGGATTTGATGGCGTGCAGGGAGAAGCTCAACTCCATGGACCTGCTCCGGTACATGGCGCCGGTGGCCGTGGTGCTGCTGGTGCCGGCGACGCTGATGATGGAGCCGGACGCGCTCGGCGCGGCGGCGGCGCTCGCCCGGGAGGACCCCAGCTTCGTCTGGTTGCTGCTGGGCAACTCCTCGCTGGCCTACCTGGTGAACCTGACCAACTTCCTGGTCACCAAGCACACCAGCCCGCTCACCCTCCAGGTTCGTCCTGCCAAGCATGGTGCTCTGCTCATTGACTGAACTTTTCAGATGAACACACACACGGGTTACTTACCGGTGATGCTGATGCGCCTTGTGCTTGGTCGTTGCAGGTCCTCGGGAACGCGAAAGGCGCGGTCGCCGTCGTCGTCTCCATCCTGATATTCAAGAACCCGGTGACCGTCATGGGGATGCTGGGCTACGGGGTGACCATCGCCGGCGTGGTTCTGTACGGCGAGGCCAAGAAGAGGAGCAAGTGAGCTGCGCCGGCGTGGGGAACAGGCCTCCAGAAGATGTGCTGACCGTCACATTAACCTTTCGCCGGAGCTCCGAATCTCCGATGTGTTGATCCAAGTTCCGGCAGAGACCTGATGATGGCACGATGAAGACGACCAACCCATTTGTATATTTATTCTTGCTCCAGGTGCAATCTGGGTTCCTCAAGTGTAGGACTTGGTGATGTTAAATCATCACAAGCCGTTAGATCAGATGTATTCATGCTTGTAAATTGTTGTGTAGGCTGCACTACTACAATTACAAGTGACGATTGATCAATACTATTGCTAGTCGCAGATATAGATACCCACCCTGGTGAACATGCTATATGGCCTACTAGTAATACTCAGTAGGAACACTACAAACAGTAACTGAGAGGGAAATCATATTTATACGCTTTTACTCGCAAATCTGCAATTGACATAACAGGATCAAGTCCTTGGACTCAACAGAATATCACAGTTTTCTACCATATCCTGCGTTTTTACTACACTCGTAGCACCCTCACTCTTCGAACAGCTAAAAGGAAACAAAAGAAAATGTAGGACAGCCTTTTGTACTAACTTCACCTGTGGTTGCCTTCTGGATAACAAGGATGTAATCATAAAACAACCAGCAGCATACGATTCCGAAGCTCAGCTCCTCTGGCGGAACAAGACACCTAGTCGGTGGCATCCCCAAGAGAAATGGAGGACAGCTTCTGCGCCAACAGGGTCAATGGAGTCGCGACCCCATTAGATTGTCCTTGAGAAATGGAGGGCGCCTTCTGGGTCAATGGAGTCGCCTCCCCATTAGCTTGTCCTTGATAAATGGAGGACAGCTTCTGGGTCAATGGAGTCGCCTCCCCATTAGCTTGTCCTTGAGAAATGGAGGACAGCTTCTGGGTCAACGGAGTCGCCTCCCCATTAGCTTGTCCTAGAGAAATGGAGGACAGCTTCTGGCTCAAGAGAGTGATTGGAGTCATCTCCCCTATAGCCTGCGCATTTGTATGTGAGGCCAGAATGCTTCCCTTTACAGGAGTCATATGCTCTTCAGGCTGGATATTTTGATGCGAATAACCACCAGGCTGGATGTTCTCTTTTGCGGTATCCATTGCTGGAATGTTCTCCTTTGCAATATCCATGGCTGCCAACACTTGGCCGGCCTGGGGCATGCAAGCTTCATTGTCAATCACCTCCAGTGGTTCTTCTTCCACTTTTGCAACTCCAAGAGGCAGTGAAGGTGATGGTACCTCAGTTTGAGAAGAAGTGTTATCCTCGCCAGGTGCTGCTGTAGTTTCTGATGGTTGCTGACCAGAGGTACCTGATGACAGCTCAACAGTTGATGAACTGATATCGCCATTTGCCTGGACATTCTGATTTAAAGCTGCAATGCCCTCCTCTGCTACGTCCATGGCGACCAATTGGCCAGTCTCCAGCATGTATGCTTCATGCTCCGACACCTTCGATGTTTCTACTTCATGGTCAATCACCTCCAGTGGGTCTACTTCCATTTTTGCAACTCCAAGTGGCAGAGAAGGTGATACCTTGATTTGTGAAGGACTGCTCTCCTCGCAAGGTGCTGCTGTAGTTTCTGATTCTTGCTGACCAGAGGTACATGATGACAGCTCAACTATTGATGATTCTACTTCACCATTAGCCTGGACATTCTCATGCAAAGCTGGAATGCCCTCCTCATCTGTAATGTCCATAGCGACCAACAGACCAGTCTCCTGCATGTGTGCTTCATGCTCCGACACCTTTGATGATTCTACTTCACCATTAACCTGGACATTCTCATGCAAAGCTGGAAAGCCCTCCTCTGCAATGTCCATGGCGAGCAACTCATTCACGTGTGCTTCAAGCTCAGAGACCTTTGATGATTCTACTTCACCATTGGCCTGGACATTCTGATGCAAAGCTGGAATGCCCTCCTCTGCACTGTCCATGGCGACTACCAATGGACCAGTCTCCTGCATGTGGGTTTCATGCTCTGACACCTTTGGTGTTTCTATTTCAGTTTGAGCAGCTCTAATTAAAGGCATTGAAGGCCCCTTTGTTCCAAAAATGTCATGCTCCGCCACCTTTGCTGGTTCTACTTCAGTCTGTGCAACTCTGGGAGACAGTATAGGCAATGCCTCAGTTTGAGAAGCTTCATGCTCTGCCACCTTCAATGGGTCTACTTCAGCTTGTGCAACTCTGATGGGCAGTGAAGCCGATGCCTTAGTTTGAGAAGCGTCATGCTCTGTCACCTTTGATGGTTTTACTTCAGTTTGTGCAACTCTGAGAGGCAGTGGAGTTGATGCCTTGGCTTGAGAAGCTTCAGGCTCGGTCACCTTTGATTGTTTTACTTCAGTTTGTGCAACTCTGAGAGGCAGTGGAGTTGATACCTTTGCTTGAGAAGCTTCAGGCTCTGTCACCTTTGATGGTTTTACTTCAGTTTGTGCAACTTTGAGAGGTAGTGAAGGTGATGCCTTGGTTTGAGAAGGTGCTGCTGCCCTAGATTTTGGTTCTTCTTGCTCAAAGGTCACCTTTGATTGTTTTACTTCAGTTTGTGCAACTCTGAGAGGCAGTGGAGTTGATACCTTTGCTTGAGAAGCTTCAGGCTCTGTCACCTTTGATGGTTTTACTTCAGTTTGTGCAACTTTGAGAGGTAGTGAAGGTGATGCCTTGGTTTGAGAAGGTGCTGCTGCCCTAGATTTTGGTTCTTCTTGCTCAAAGGTAAGAGCTGCAGGGATTGTCTTCGGAGTAGAAGGAATCCAAGAGTTCTGTGTGGCCAACGGTGAAAACAGAACCTTCGTGGGTTGCAGTTGTGCCCGTGCACTGGCTTTTTGTTCAACAGATTTCTCCTGAAGACATAACAGAACCAAGAGTGTTAGAACAAATAAAGAGTATTGGCATCATTACAAGAAAGAAAACATACAATTCACTTACGGCATCAAAATAACCAATCTTGGGTGTAGGCCTTCGTAGACCAGATGGTTTAAAACCATTTCCTTGGGTTGATGTGTCGACATTAGATTTCACATTATCAGCAAATGCTCCTAAAGCCTGTCCTTCTGTAACAATAACAGGCCTCCGTAGTGTGGTTGGAGGGTGGTCATTGCTCTTTCTGTTGGAAGGGGACAATGAAGACGACCTTGTACTATAGGTCTCAGATGTATGACTCGCTCTCCCTACAGTGGATGCTGTTGAAACCCCAGAAATCACAGAACTCATGCTGTCCACGGAGCTGCTAGGTGAAATAGTCGGTGATGCACCCTCACCGTGACTCTTATTTCTTGATGCCCTTGCTGGGTCAACCTTGTTGATATCAGATCTTGATGATGAACGGATAGGGATCCTCTGGGCGGTCCTGTTCTTGCTGATTAGGGTCGGTGACTTTGTTTTCCCACCTGCCATGGGAGCACTACGCAAGGAAGGACTTGCTGCTGAGGACAAAGCACCAGATTTTGAGGTTGAGTTGTTCTTTGTCCCCCCACCAGGCCGAGATGGCACGCTGGCTGAACTGTTAGCAGACTTGGCAACTGCCTGCCTGTTGACTACACCTCCTGCAAGAGGGAAAAGGTGTATTATTAGGCTTGCAATCTACTCCCTCCGTCCCATAATGTAAGACGTTTTTTGACACTAGTGTAGTGTCAAAAAACGTCTTACATTATGGGACGGAGGGAGTATTTAACATTTATGGCAGAGCAAATTTAAGTATGCTGATTCACACACCGGTGCTACTTCTTTTGTCTGAAATCCCAGAGGTGACAGCTGTGTTAGTCGGTGCTCTCATTGTAGCAACTCTTGGCAGAGCTCTGGGAGGTTTTGAGGATGGTTTTGCTTCTGCAGCTTTCGATACAGCCTTCGCAAGCAAAAAGAATAAACATGTAAGTTCAGATTAGTACTCAATGGGAACTTCAATTAAAACAAGCAATTAGCCAACTTTGTTCTCCGTAAAAGATAACAAATTATCTAACTGGAGTTTTTTTATTAGTTCTATGAAATTCCAAAACAAGGTTTCACTGGACAAGACACAAGAGGTAATCTAATTGTCGGTAAATGCAAGAAACGTTAGGCTCTTAAAAACAGATTCACAGGGAAATAATTACTGATTACTACAACTATAGATCCTGGTGTATGTAGCAAGCATCACACAGAGCATAAACCTCTAGTTAGGTGTAGACGGCTAAACTACAGAAAGATGATGGATATTCTGGAATTGCAAGCATGTAACATACCACTCTTGCAGCTGCAGGCTCTTTCAGGGTGACTTGGGGCCTTTGTTTGCTACCACCAATGGAACCATTGCTTGTTGAAGCAGGGGGCCTTATCTGAGGCAGCATTAGCAAGTATTGATTAGTAATGATTACAGACTGCAGAAAACTGGGTTCAAATCACTGAAGAATTGTGTCAACATACCTTGCTCTGAGTCTGAGGTATCCGATCAACTCCCTTTCTCGCTGGAAAGTAACGACACAGCAATCATGTTAGTAAAAAAATAATACAGCGGATGGTGCTCCCTGAAGTTACAGCAGCATAAGAAATTAGCATGTTGCATCAACTTCTGAGTTTGAGACATCTTACCTGTGACAGGAGGCGCCTTTGCTGCGGCCCTAGGGGTTTTTGAGCTAGCAGAAGCCACAACTGGAGCTTTATCAGGTTTCCCAAGTGTTCTCTGAATCGAAGCACGGACATTGTCAAACAGCTCAGTCTCAAGGCTTTCCAGCACAAAGCTTTCACTTTCCAGCGAGGAGGTGGTGGACTCCATTGACCTCCTCATTTCCTCTGCTATTCCTGGCAGCAGCCTAGAACCCTGCGACTTGCGGAAAGTGCTGTTCACAATGCCCAATTCCTCAGTATCGAGAACACCTGCTCAGACCAGGAGGAATAGTTAGCTGCTATCAATCAACGCATCAGGGTGACAAGTATAACAAAAGACAAGTACAGAACTGGAAAGAGAAATGGTAAGAACTGCTGTATATCTACATCAAAATGCACAGGTGTGATATAACAAAAGACAAGTACAGAGCTGGAAAGGGAAATGGTAATAAATGTTGTATATCTACATCAAAATGCACAACAAAAGACAAGTACAGAGCTGGAAAGGGAAATGGTAAGAACTGCTGTATATCTGCATCAAAATGCACAAGGCTGATATAACAAAAGACAAGTACAGAGCTGCAAAGGGAAATGGTAATAAATTCTATCTATCTGCATCAAAATGCACAGGTACAGGCGACAAAAAAAAATTCAAAAAAAAGGGACATGTTGGTAGCAATCCAGATCAGGATCCATGAGCCCAGGATGTGTATCATACTAACACGCAGCAGCCACGAAACAACAGAGATTTTGGCTAGTTTATTTATGGAGGCGATGCGCAAACCTTCGCTGGTGAAGAAGGCTTTGTCCCAGGCGAGGCTCTTGCGGAGGTTGACGCCGCCCTTGGGCTTGGCCTTCTTCGGGGACTGCGCCCGCTCCGGGCCCTGCTCCGCGGGATCCACGACCTGCCCGCCCGGCGCCGCAGCCGGAGGAGGAGGAGATCCGACGGCGGGCCGCTCCGAATCGGCGGCCACCACCGAAGCCCCTAATAATGAACAAACAAACAAAAACGCAGCGCGGCGCGTCAGATCGGAGGCACCAGCCAACAGGCGCGCGGATTCCCCGCCGAAACGGGAATGCACGGAGACGGGAGGCGCTCACCTGGGGCAGCGCGGGGCGGCGGGTCGGGGTGCTGCGGCGGCGAGGCGAGGTCGAGGAGGAAGTCGTCCTCCTCGCCGGAGACGTCGATGAGGGAGAGCGCGTCCATCGCGGCGCGGACGCAGGCGGAGGCGGGGGCGGGGGGCGAAACCCTAGATCGCCGCGGATGGGGTGCGGGAGGAGGCGAGCTGCTAGAGAGACGTTGGGGGCTGAGATTTGGGGTGGAAATGGAAATGGATGGCGTGCGTATAAAAAAAAGTTGGGAGGGGGACGCGGGTTCGAGACGGGTGTGGAAGCGTGAAGCGTGACGCGCTCGGGTGTGGCTGGCCGGTGGGTCCAGGCGTGGGTTTGGCACCGGGTTTTCTTTCCGGATGGGGCTGGGGCGAGCACATGGGCGGGATGGTTTCAAATTTCGGAGGAACGGAGGAACGGAACGGTCTTCCGAGGCTAGGCTAGGATAGTCTTTGACTGATCCGAATAGTTCTGTGACGGGAAACGGTAACCGGCGAACGTTCACTGTTCGCTGGAGAGCGCGCAGCCATGATTTTGGCTTTCTTTCTTTTTTGTTCTTTTGGCATGGCAACTCGGTCATTTCCTCGCGATTTTGCTCCCACCGAACGTTCATCAGATATTTGCGTCTTTTGCGATTTGATGATGATTGGTGGTTGCATTCGCATGCAAATTTTGTCTCCCCTTGTTTTCTCTTTGTTTCAGTCTAAATTGTTATATTAAACAAGTACAACTAGGGGTGAACAATGCAAAGGACAAGAAACCCCACAAGGCCACAACAACCCGTGTAGTATTTTTTTCTTTTTTTTTTGCAAAGCACAGCCCCTTGTAGTGATTGAAACTACACGATGCACAAGATGATATTCAAAAGCACACCGATGTCGGTGTTTGCTTTTACAGTATTACCATGATTTTGATTGTAATTTTCCGTTAGAATACTTGTTTCTCCTGGCATATATGTCATGCCAGGTGTTCTTTTACATTCTGCACTAGATCGTTTGTAGTGGATCGAAGACTACATTGGGATCTAGTCAAGTCACTTATCTCTACTACTCCCTCCTTTCCGATTTAGAAGGCTCAAATCTCAAATCTCATCAACCAAGGCATTTTGTGAGTGGAGGAATGTATCTCGTACTTTAAACTACCCCGATTAAACTCATGCATTAATTTGGATTAATTGCAGTACATGCATGCTTGGCCACTACTTCCTCCGTTCCGGAATATAAGTCTTTGTAGAGATTTTAAATGGACCACCACATACGGATGTATATAGACATACTTTAGAGTGTAGATTCACTTATTTTGCTCCGTATGTAGTCCCTTATTGAAATTTCTAGAAATACCTATATTTAGGAACGGAGGGAGTAGATGAGTAGGAACATTACATGCATTTGTGTGTTCCTCTTTAATTCTTGCATGCAAAGATTTAATGCGCATTGGAAACTAAAAATGAGATGGAGATGAGCCCTATAAATTGAAAAAACAAAAAAGTTGAAATAAGTCTTATAAATTGAAAAGGAGGGAGTACTATTAAACAAGCAAACATATTTTTCTCTAAATGCACCCCGTCTAAACGTACACACAATAGCCCGCAACAATTAGAGCCACCTGATCAGATTCAGTCATTTAGATCTAACCGTCAATATAACAACATGCCTCATCAAAAGTGCATTTAGCAATTCCAGGAGACGGACGAAAACTCTGCCATCCCCATGCGCCCTGCAGCCACGACCCCTACAATCATGCACGAAAAAAAACAGATCCAATCAAAGGAACCCCCTATAATCACAGCACGGAAAAAGAGAAACAGATCACAATCGGATCGCCTCACCCTCAACCGGCCGCTGCGCCTCCGGCTTGCCATTGCAAGACTTCCCATTTGATGCGATCCTTCTGTTGGGGAACGTAGTAATTTCAAAAAAAAAATCCTACGGACACGCAAGATCATGGTGATGCATAACAACGAGAGGGGAGAGTGTTGTCCACGTACCCTCGTAGACCGAAAGCGGAAGCGTTATAACAACGCGGTTGATGTAGTTGTACGTCTTCACCGCCCGACCGATCAAGCACCGAAACTACGGCACCTCCGGGTTTTAGCACACGCTCAGCTCGATGACGATCCCGGACCGATCCAAAGAAAGTGTCGGGATGAGTTCCGTCAAGACGACGGCGTGGGACGATCTTGATGTTCTACTGTAGAGCAGGGCTTCGCCTAAGCACCGCTACAATATTATCGAGGAGAACTATGGTGGATGGGGCACCGACACGGCTAAGAGATCTCAAGGATCAATTGTTGTGTCTCTAGGGTGCCCCCGCCTCAGATATAAAGGAGCAAGGGGAGGTGCGGCCGCCAGAGGAGGCGCATCAGAGGAGTCCTACTCCCACCGGGAATAGGACTCCCTCCCTTCCTTGTTGGAGTAGGAGAGGAGAGGGAAGGATAGAGAGGGGGAAAGGAAAGGGGGGCGCCGCCCCCCTCCTTGTCCAATTCGGACTTCGGGGGCTGCCCTTGGCCGCATGTCCTCTTCCTTCTCTTGGGGCCATGAGGCCCATTAACCTCCCGGTACTCCGGTATATACCCGATAACTCCCGAAACCATTCCGGTGTCCAAATATAGTCGTCCAATATATCAATCTTCATGTCTCGACCATTTTGAGACTCCTCGTTATGTCCGTAATCATATCCGGGACACCGAACAAACTTCGGTACATCAAAAACTATAAACTCATAATAAAACTGTCATCGTAACATTAAGCGTGCGGACCCTACGGGTTCGAGAACAATGTAGACATGACCTAGAACTGTTTCCGGTCAATAACCAATAGCGGAACCTGGATGCTCATATTGGCTCCTACATATTCTATGAAGATCTTTATCGGTCAAACCGCATAACAACATACGTTGTTCCTTTTGTCATCTGTATGTTACTTGCCCGAGATTCGATCGTCGGTATCCAATACCTAGTTCAATCTCGTTACCGGCAAGTCTCTTTACTCGTTACATAATGCATCATTCGTAATTAACTCATTAGCTACATTGCTTGCAAGGCTTATAGTGATGTGCATTACCGAGAGGGCCAGAGATACCTCTCCGACAATCGGAGTGACAAAACCTAATCTCAAATACGCCAACTCAACATGTACCTTTGGAGACACCAGAGCTCCTTTATAATCACCCGATTACGCTAGACGTTTGGTAGCACACAAAGTGTTCCTCCGATAAACGGAGTTGCATAATCTCATAGTTATAGGAACTTGTATAAGTCATGAAGAAAGCAATAGCAACATACTAAAACGATCAAGTGCTAAGCTAACGGAATGGGTCAAGTCAATCACATCATTCTCCTAATGAAGTGATCTCGTTAATCAAATGACAACACATGTCTATGGTTAGGAAACATAACCATCTTTGATTAATGAGCTAGTCAAGTAGAGGCATACTAGTGACTTTAAGTTTGTCTATGTATTCACACATGTATCATGTTTCCAGTTAATACAATTCTAGCATGAATAATAAACATTTATCATGATATGAGGAAATAAATAATAACTTTATTATTGCCTCTAGGGCATATTTCCTTTGCCTCCTTCCCCTCCTCACCTGATTTCATCCTTGCCATCGAGTGGTCTTCAAGGGGACGCCGGTGACTCCACTACTCCTCCGATGGTGGTTGTGGGGTCGTCCGAAGAGGCGGGGAGCAGCGGCGCATTGGCGGACCGACCGGGAGCTGCCTTGCGCTAGGGTTCCTCCCCACACCCCCGCTGCGCCTCATCCCCCTCTAGCTGCACCCCTCCCATCTATGGTGTCTCTCCCAGTGGCGGAGGCATAGCAACGAGCGAAGGCTGTTGTGGCGTGGGGTCGATGGCCGGAGGTCAAAGGCGAGCGGGGCAGCGGCCGGGGGTCCGCGTGTGGTACGCATGGGCTGTCTGTTGGTTGTGTGCATGGTGCACAGGCGGTAGTAGCAGCAGCCACGGGCTTTTCTCTGAATTTGCAGCAATAACAGGGTCACGGACAGTCAAATCCCTCTGAATTCTTGTCGGTTCAGGTTCTTCCCGTGCACTGGCTGATCGAGGTGATGAAGCACATGTTGGCCGTGTGGATGGACCTTGGCAACCCCGGCTTCGTCAATGTCGCCGGCAACACGTCCGAGATGATGTCGCCGGAGTTAGCCGGAGTTCTTGTCTTACTATGTTGTCTTCTGAACTACCATCTCTGAATTTATTTAAGGTTACTTCTCCTATCTCTGTTCTAAAGTAAATGCATCTTGTCTTTCAATCTTCTGTACATATATTTGCTACAACATGTGTCTTGCTTGTTATGTGGATGTGCAACAGATTTGTGCTACAAAGAAGGGTTCATGTGCAAGGAAGCATAGAAGATATGAGTCAAAAAAGAAAGAAAATGATCAAGGGTAGAATAAATTCAGTGTGCACTTGAATAAATGTCGTATGGGTGTTTAAAAATCTTCCCTTTATGACCGTTTGGAAATATGAAGTATCAAGAGTGTCCTATTTATATATGATTTTTTTAGTATGAGGCACAAAACACGCTTGCTGATATATAGTTTTGAAATCATGCTTGGGATTTTCTCTCTCCCATGTTATAACCAATTTTTGCTGTTGAACCTGAACCTGAACATCAAAACCATTTTCATTTGTATTCGATAGTAGGATAAATAACCGCTCCAAACACTACAAAAAAAAACATCCGTGACATTTTGGGCCGAACGAAAATTTTTTCTGTCATACATATGACACTTCTATGACGATAATTGTGACAAAACTCGGTATCATCATAGATGTGGTGGACTCCTACTTCTATGACAAAAAATCATGACAAAAAATGGGCTTTTCGTCCTGGGCGGGCCGGAGACGCAGCTGCATGACATTCTTTGGGCCGTCCATGACGGAAAAAACCGTGGTAGAAGCGAGGGGGAGGAAAATTTCGGGGAGTTGCCGGTTACGGTGGGAGGTCGGGGGCGGAGCGATGCGCGTTTCTCTTGTACGTATGTGCGTGTGTGCGAGGCGTTGGCTTTAACTGAAGCTGAGCGAGGCGTTGGGCTCTAACTGAACCCGAGCGATTGCACTGCAGGCTACGCGTTACTAAACCCGAGGGATCGGTCGATGGCTGTTAACTGAACCCGATGGAGCGATTCCTTCGCTACCGCTGCTAGTGAGCGCTATGGGGGGGTGTGGATGAACAGTGAGCAGTGGCATTGCCTCTGGATGAACAAGAACCCGTGGTGTGGAGGGATGGATGAACAGTAGATGGTGGAGGGGTGGCCGTGGAGGGGTGGTTGAACAGGACCCCGTGGTGTGGAGGGCTGGATGAACAGTAGACGGTGGAGGGGTGCCCGTGGAGAGGGGTGGTTGAACAGTAGCCGGTGGAGTAGCGCACGGTGGAGGCTGGATGAACAGGAGCCCGTGGAGGCTGGAGGAGGTCGACGGTAGCCCCGGAGGCCGGAGGAGGTCGACGGTGGAGATGAACAGATCCCGTGGAGTCCTGTTTTGCGCACGCCACACCCTCCCGGCGAACAGACCCCGTTTGACCGTAGGAGGTCCGTTTCGCCCATTTTGTGGTACGCCACACCCTCCCGATCAACAGACCCCGCTTTGACCGTAGGGAGGTCCGCTTCTCCATTTTGCAAGACGCCACACCCTCCCGATCAACAGACCCCGTTTCGACCGTAGGAGGTCCGTTTCCTCCGTTTTGCGGTACGCCAGGCCCCTCCCGATCAATAGGACCCCGTTTCGAACATGGTCGGTCGAACACAAGATCGTTTCCTCCGTTGTGCGGTACGCCAGGCCTCGTTTCCATCGCATGTTCCATCCAAGCCATCCCGATGAACACGACCATGCATTCCGTTCCGACCCAACCGGTTGGCTCCCCATGAAAACGACGACGACGTTGTTTCTCCGTTCCGACCCAGCCATGTACGTATGCGCGATAGGCGTTAGAGACCCTGCCCGTATGTACGTGCGCGGGTCAGATTTTCTTTCTTGCACCCTCGCTGTTATGCGACGTGTACATGCTACGCGCGCGCCTCTACTACGACACGTGCGGCGCTCTACATCCACCAAGATATATGTACGTACGTTCGTCACCAGAATGACAACGCTACGTACGCTTCGACCAGGTGGGTCCCGACTGTCAGACACTTCCTTGCGTGCGAAGATGTAGCTGGTGAGTCCCAGCAGTCATGGGGGTGAATCGTTTTTTTTTTTGCCCGTTCGCATTTCCTTGCGTGCGAAGGTGTAGTTGGTGGGTCCCAACAGTCAGGGGGGAAACGTTTTTTTCATGAAATATGGTGGCCCGTCCGATGGGTCCCCGCTGTCAGGTGGAGGAATAATTATTTTATGCTGTAATAAGGAGGCACTTCCTTGTTGCGGCCGTGGACCCATTGTCACCTCTCCACGACTGATCCACGCCCGATGGAAGCCGTTCCTTGACCACGTTGACCACGCCGCGCCGAGAGCACCAGGGCGGTGGACGACGGCGAGGCCTAGGAAGGGGATACGAGGAGCCGGGGAAGACGCGGCAGTGGATGCCCATGCGTAGAGGAGTACGAGGGTTCACTGGTTCGCTGCGGTGTGAGGCTGCCGTCGCCGCAGAATAACAGGGGGTGTGGGTGAGTAGAGGGATGGCCTGGCCAGCGGTGGGAGTAATAGGGGGCGGTGAGGCCTCCGCCGCATCGCAGCCGGCCACGGGAGGCAGGAGCACGAGGCACGACCGACGATGGTTTGGGCGGCTGGAGCAAGAAGACCAGAGGTTGAAGAAGCACTATGGCTGTTGGATGGACATCGTACGGTCACTGGAGCTAGAGTCGTGCATATTGACTAAGTTGACAAAGCCCTCAGTCCCCGTCAACTTAGTAGGCCCACAAGTCAGCTCGCCACTATACCGGGTCCCAGCTATGTGGGGAGTATTCATTTTTTGTGCGTAATAAGGAGGCACTTCCTTGCGTGCGAAGATATAGCTGGTGGGTCCGAGCTGTCGGCCGGCGGTAACGTTTTTTCGTGAAATACCGATGCCCTTCGGTGGGTCCACGATGTCGTGGACGAATCATTATTTTGCGCGTAATAAGGAGGCATTTCTTGCGTGTGGCCATGGACCCAGCTGTCGGCCTCTCCACGTCTGATCCACTTCAGATGCATGTCGGTCGTTGACCACGTTGACCGAGCCGCGCCGATAGCACCAGAGGCGGTGGACGACGGCGAGGCCTAGGAAGGAACGACACGAGGCAGGGAAGACTCAGCAGCTTGTTTCCCACGTGGGGAGTACGATGAACAAGGGTTTCTTGGTTCGCCTCGCCATCACGGAGAATAACAAAGCAGTGTGGGTGAGTAGAGGGATGGCTAGGCCAGCGATGGGAGTACGGTGGCGGTGAGGCTCTTGGCAAAGACACCCGGCATGCTGAGGAGGGAGCAGCAGTCCTGGCTTGGCGCTTGTTTAAGCGGCCGAGCAGGAAGAGCAGAGATTGAAGAAGACGACGGCCGTTGGATGGCCATCCAACAATCACCGCCAGTCGCCAACCTTTTTTTAGGAAAGTCTCAAATCTGTGGAAAATAAAGATACAACCCATCTGCCATTATTTCTAATAATTTACAGCCCATTTGCTAATTCTTAAGGTTTTTTTGGAGCCCATATTCTTTTTGTTAGCATTACAGCCCATATTGTGGCCACGGTTAAAAAATTATACGAAATTTTGCATATTTCGGTGCGGTCCAAACTGTTTTTAATCCTGAAATTTCGACTCACATTCAAACTGATTTTAAAACTAAATGTATATCAATATAAAATCCAACAAATTCTCCACACATAAAAATTAATGTAATTTAAAATCTCGAAATAAAAAAAGATATTTGAAACTAATTGCCGCTTTGATGTGTTTTAAAATGTACAACCCATTTCTCATTCTCGATGGGCCATTTTCTCGGCCATTAATGAAAGCTCTCCTTGTCTTGAAAGATTTGCAGCCCAACAGGCCCGACAAAGCGACTTACTTGGCAAATCACAAAGAACTAGGTGTGGCCATGGACCCACTGTCACCCTCTCCACGACAAGACTCTTCGGATGGAAGTCGTTCCTTGACCACGTTGACCACGCCACTGGAGAGCACCACGGCGGTGGACGACCACGAGGCCTAGGAAGGGACAACGGAGCCGGGAAGACGCAGTAGTGGAAGCCCGCGGAGAGGAGTACGAGGGTTCTTGGTTCGGCTGCGGTGTGAGGTTGCTGCCGCGCAGAACTGGCCAGCCGTGGGAATAGTAGGGGCGGTGAGTCCTCCATGAAGCACACCGGCCACGGAGGCAGGAGCATGAGGCACGACCGACGCTGGTTTGGGCGGCCGGAGCAAGAAGACCAGAGGTTGAAGAAGCACTACGACCGTTGGATGGACATCGCACGATCACCGGAGCTAGAATCGTTCATATTGACTAAGTTGACAAAGCCCTTCGTCCCGTCAACTTAGTAGGCCCATTAAGTCAGCCTCCCACCAAGGTGGGTCCCAGCTAGTGGGGAGTATTCATTTTTTTGTGCGTAATAAGGAGGCACTTACGGTGGGTCCGAAATGACAGCGTGGGGATGTTTTTAGCAAATACGGTGGCCCGTCGGTGGGTCCCAGCAATCGTGGGGCAAATGTTTTTCGCAAAATACGGTGGCCCGCCCAATGGGTCCTCTTTGTTAGTTGGAGGAATCATTATTTTCCCGTAATAAGGAGGCACTTACTTGCTGCGCCGTGGACCCAATTGAGACTCTCCACGTCAAGATACTCCGATGGAAGTCGTTCCTTGACCACGTTGATCTCGCCGCATTCCGCTGCATGCATGCGCCCATGGGTGGTGCGCCCCCACCGTCGACCTTCATGTACGGTCATCTTCCGATGACTCTCGGTTATTGACCATGTTGACCACACCGTGCCAAGCGCACCTGCATCGGAACGACCGGAGATGGGGAAGACAGGCGGTGGAGTCGCAGATGGAGAGGAGTGGGAAACTTCATCTGGTTGGTGCTGGCAAAGACAGCCTGCAGCAGTGCCCTTACGGAGACATGAGCAAGAACAGAGGTTGAAGAAGGAGCACGGCCGTTGGATTAACATCCAACGGTCCAACTGCTAGAATCATTTGTTGATTAAGTTGACAAAGCCGTATGCGTACACGCCCGCTTAGTAGGCCCACAAGTCACCACCAACCGACGGGTCCCAATTGTCAACGGATGAATAATTTTTTCGCAAAACAAGGAGGCACTTCCTTCCGTGTAAGATACAGGCCGGTGGGTCCCGGTATGCCGTGGAGGAATCATTTTTCAGCTTAATAAGGAGGAACTTTCCTTGCGTGCGACCATGGACCTCGTGGGTCCCAGCCGTCGAGCTCTCCACGTCTGATCCTCTTCCGAGGACTCTCGTTTGTTGACCACGCCGCACCGAACACAACGAGGCGGTGGACGACGGCGAGGCCCCGGACGGGAACGACTCGGAGATGGGAAAACGCGGCAGTGGAGTCGCATATTGAGCGGAGGAGAAGGGTTATAACTGGTTCTGTTGCAATTCATATCAAACTCAGGTTCACAGGACACGTTCATATTCATAGCCAACATTCACTATCAACAACTCAAAAGATTCATATATACACAAGCTCAAAGATATCTATGCATCCAAATGATTGATAGATCACACGGCAATATTCATACATAATTCACAAAAGATTCAGATATACACATGTTCAAGATGTTTATGCATCCAAATGATTGAGATCACAGCCAATATGATCCATGGACGAACTTTAATTACCTAGGGTACAGACGGTAAATGGTGTTCAATCGAGGTACTTCTTGCTAAAATTAGTTCTTGTACGAGTAAACTTTCGAGTACATAAGAGGCAAAGATGCATAATCTGAACTTTGCTTGTAGGTTTATCCTCAAATAGTGGCCTCGTGTCGACGGAGGTTTGAGCAACTTGGCCACTACTTTCATCCAACTAGTTTATGGCTCATCTTGGTCCCAGTATCTCGCCAAAATTCTACATTGCGGATTTAGAAAGGAGGCGGTTGAGAAAATGAACCACCCAAATTTTTGTGCAGTTCAACTGAAATGGAGCATCCTTGGCATGCGATCGATTAAGTCCCAGATGAATATACGCGTCAACCAACTTGTCGGAATATTTAGACTCCATGCCATATAGTTCGCTACCATATGTGCCGATAACCAAAAGGCACAAGTTGGAACCAAAGATCGGACTGCGTTTTCGGGCTATGCACCAAGCAATATTTTTGGCGCTCACTCTCATAATACTTGGAGTTTGACAATTGGTTGACGCGGTTGATACTCGAATGAATATAGGCACTTCTTGTCAACATCGATGCTTGTCTCGAGTGAACTTTGGAGTACATAGCAGAAAGCATAAGTACTGTCCATCGGATCATTTTGTGCGATTCTCTGAAATCACCCGATGTAATGATTTGCTCTGCGAGTTCGGGCTCCAAATTACTCCTTTATGAAATCGGCAAACAGAGCACAATACCAAATTACCAATACATATGATGTGCACAATAATCGGGATAAAGACCAAGACCAACTTGTGTGAGGTAGCATATCAATTACTATTTCCTTTGATCGAAGCCGAGATAAGCCAAGCGATCGACAACAAAGGAAGAAAGCAAGCGGATATTAGCGGTGACAGAAAGGACGAAAGCTGTCGTGGCAATGAAGCACCCAAAGTTTTTGTGCAGTTCCACCAAAATCGAGCATCCTGTTGGCACATATATTGAGAGAGTGAGATTACTGTAATAGTGGGACTAGTTGATGAAACATACACTAACAAATAGAAGCCCTCATTATCTTAATGGGTAAAGTTAGCAACATAGTAGTCTTGCTTAAAGAGAGGTATTAGTTTATTTAATCGGTGCCAATTAGCTCAACTCAACACTCAAAGCATTGCCATTTATCATAGGTTGCAAACTTAAAAGTGCAAAGATAAAGGAGTTTCTCATGACAAAGAGTATGATACAAATAGAGATGACAACAAACTAATATGGATGAAGGCCTTAGGCCTGCATCAACTCGAGAAAAAAGCTTATTCATGTAGTCCCATAAGAGATGATAAAGCACTCACTTGGAATCACACAATAGTATATATTTTTGTGCACTTCAAATGTATGGTTGAAATCACTCTTGTTTACCAATCTTTGAGATTATATAGAAAGATTATCAAGAACTTCCAGCAGAGTTAAAGCACCGGCTGGGATACGATTCATTGTATTGTCTTGTGTAGTTCCACTAAAATGTATGATTGGCACAACATGATCCCTGTTTGCACAAGTAGGAACAAGGTGAAACCTTCATTAGCTTAGTGAGAAATGATAGGAAGACATTAGCATATTACTCAAACAAGAGCATCAAATTCATGATGGACAATACGCAAAACATTGCCTCATTGAACCAATGGCAATAAATTGACATGCAAAACAATAGCACTATTATGTCATGACACTAATAATATTCCTCCCTGCTCCACCACATGATTCACCTCCATAGACAAACATTCACACGCACATGATTCAGATAGGGTCCTACTAAAGATTTGTTTAACTCCAACAGAAAATTAGGCAGAATAAATTAGTGGTACTTAAGTGCTCCTAATTAATTAAGTGAGACAGCAGAAGTGGAAGGGCTCCTCGGAGGATCGCCTCACATGTAAGGTAGTCATTGCCGGAGCCCTTGAATAGCCTCGATCGAGGCCTCTAGCTTCAAAGAAGATCACCTTGGCAATTATTTATTCTTCTTATTCTTCCTCTTCATGCTATGTTTCTCTTTCTCCTCACCAGCTTGGTGAAACCAAGTACATGATTGGCCTTCTAATTCAGAATTGGTTTTGTCGGTGAGGGAGTACAAGTGTACTAGTAAAAACAGCATTATTTTATCATGGCAATGGAAAATAGAGATGAACACATGCATTAAATAACATTCTTACCTAGAGGAAGGTTATTGCGCCAATATGGATGATGAGAATTGGAACACAGATCTCCCTTTGTGCAGTTCCACCAAAATGAACCAACTATTCCATCTCGACATTCCATTAAACAAGACAAAAGTCACTTCTTTTAAGAAGAGTTTTGTGCAAAGGCACCAAAAGGTCACAACAAAGAACTGTGTGAATTGGATATCCTGTTTGCACAAAAGGCACAGAGGAAACAATGAGTCTTAAACAATTACAGGCAAAAACATTTGGCTAAACTTGTTAGAGTCTCAACAATTACAGCAAAAACAATGGCATGGCTTCATTTTTACCAGGACATTATATTAAGAACAGCTAAGGCTGTGTTCGGTTCATGTGTTTGGTGCAGGATTTTCGTAGGAACACAATTCCTACCGTATTCTTTCCCTTCCAACCGCTCGAACACGGAAAGGTGAATAGTGTTTCATAGGAAAGCTGGTCCGAAGTCCTGATTTCATCGGATTAGAAACATCCACGCGCTGCTCATTTTTGGGCGGAAGCTCGAGGCAAAGCGCCACGCCATGCGTTAGACAAGGTTGTTGTGCTGTGTTTGCGGAATAAAAAACCAACCTATGTGTGGTACGTGAGGTGAGGACAAGAGTAGTCACTGCAGCTGAATAAACAAATAGCATCTCATCGCCAAGCATGCTACTCTAAAAACAAATCTGTACATTTCAGTAGTCCATCCGAACACATTCTCTTGAGAGTTTCCTCCAGTTAAGCTATTCCATAGTTTTATACCTACATTCCTTTCCTATTCCTCTATTTTCATCAAGACCTATTTTTTCTGCCTTTATTCCGACAGAGCCTAAATATTTGGCATAAGGGCATGGGACAAGGTGCACCAAAGAAGACAAAGACCATGTACGTAAACAGGGGCATAAAGTGGTGATTCATAGTTTGTTGCCCCAGAAACAAACATCCAAGAAACATATCCGGTTGGTCCCATTTTGTTCACTCTAGCCACCTACTCCTATGTGTGGATAGAAAATCTAGTCCTGGTCATACCACTGTATGCAGCGTTACCCCTATATTTCCTTTTTGATTAAGAGACCGTTGGATGACCAATTGCATTACTTTCATCCCCTTTCCTTCCTGTTTGTACCAAGTCCGATGTACATACTAAATTCCCCACCGAGGGAGTCTGGATTAGGGGTGTCCGGATAGCCGAACTATCACCGCTGGCGGACTCTGGACTATGAAGATACAAGATTGAAGACTTCGTCCGTGTCCGGATGGGACTTCCCTTGGCGTGGAAGGCAAGCTTGGCGATACGGATATGTAGATCTCCTACCATTGTAACCGACTCTGTAACCCATACCCTATCCGGTGTCTATATAAACCGGAGGGCTTTAGTCCGTGGGGATCTAACAACAATCATACCATAGGCTAGCTTCTAGGGTCTAGCCTCCTTGATCTCGTGGTAGATCCACTCTTGTACTACCCATATCATCAATATTAATCAAGCAGAGTAGGGTTTTACCTCCATCGAGAGGGCCCGAACCTGGTAAAACATCGTGCCCCTTGTCTCATGTTACCATCCGCCTAGAGGCACGATTCGGGACCCCTACCCGAGATCCGCCGGTTTTGACACCGACATCGGTGCTTTCATTGAGAGTTCCTCGTGTGTCGCCATCTTTAGGCCCGATGGCTCCTTCGATCATCAACAACGACGCGTCCAGTGGTGAGACTTTTCTCCCGGACAGATCTTCGATTCGGGCGGCTTTGCAATTGGGCCAATTCACTTGGCCATCCGGAGCAGATCGAAGCTACGCCCGCCATCAGTCGACGGAAGTTTGAACTACACGGCCGACATCCGCGGAGACTTGATCTTCGATGGATTCAAGCCACGACCAAGCGTGCCGCCTGCTGTCTCGATGGGCACGATCTAGCTCTCGCTACCAACAAGGCCTCGAGGTTGCACCGGCGTCCTCCCGACCCTTAGCTCGGAGCCGACCACCGATCGAGGACGAGTGGTTGGACACCACCTCGGGGCTTTGATCTCACGACAATTGAGCGAACTCCATCCCCGTCCTTTGCGAAGACCGTGACTCCAAGGTGCCGGACTCCTCTCCGCTCCGAACCCTCCGCGCCCCTGCCAATCGAATCCGATTGGGCGCCGGTTATGGAGCTCACTGCCGCGGACATATTTCAGCACTCGCCCTTTGGCGACATCCTGAATTCACTAAAGTATCTCTCTTTATCAGGAGAGCCATGGCCGGACTACGGTCAGGAAGGTTGGGATGCGGACGACGAAGAAATTCAACGCCCACCCACCACCCACTTTGTAGCCACTGTCGATGATTTAACCGACATGCTCGACTTCGACTCCGAAGACATCGACGATATGGACGAAGATGCTGGAGACGATCAAGAACCAGCGCCTACAGGGCACTGGAAGGCCACCTCGTCATACGACATATACATGGTGGACATACCAAAAGATGGGAACGACGATGGAACAACGGAGGATAACCCCTCCAAGAAGCAGCCCAAGCGCCGGCGCCAGCGGCGTCGCTCTAAATCCCGCCACAGCAAAAACGGTGATTCCGGCACGGGAGATAATAACACCCCGGATAGTGTCAAGACAACCCTCCAAAGCAGAGTCAGCCACAGAGGAGGGAGAAGCCAGCCTCATGATAGAGCGCGCAGCAGGGAGGTGGAGGACGATAATTATATGCCTCCTCCAAGATGAGGCAAGCCTCGACGACGCATTTAATTTGTCGCTCCCGAGGACCCCACCGAACAGAGCGTTTCAAACGCAGGCTTATGGCCACGGCAAGCAGCCTCAAGAAAAGCAAAGCAGCAGCTTAGAGCTGACCAAGACTTGCTAGTCGACAGATGGATCAAGTCCTCGCAGCCAAGAGTACTGAACTCGAACGCCTCCAAGAGACACCCAAACGCAGCTGCTACCCCAATTAGAGGAAGCAGCACCCAAACCTACATCACCAGCGATGATGCGCGCCGACCGCCGCCTGCGGGCTTGCGACAGAGAGGCCTCTAGACCCTCCATTCAAGCCGCACCCGGCGCCGCCGAAAAGTACCAAGGCACGGGAAACGCGCTAGACCCGCGAGACATATTGGAGGACAAGGCAAGGCAAACAAGATCGATCTACGGATCGCGTGGGCGCCCCACGACATGTGATGATAACCGTCAAGCCGGATACAACAACTCCGGCCGGGCCGAACACAGTAGACAAAGCTCATTTGAGCTGCGTCGTGATATAGCCAAATACAGAGGCGCCAAGACACCCACTATGCTTCACATGCACATAAGTGATGGATCATCAAATCCCGAGGGTTTCAAACCCGTAAACATCGAATCATACGATGGCACAACAGATCCTCGCGGTTTGGATCGAGGACTACCTCCTCCATATCCATATGGCCCGCGGTGATGATCTACACGCCATCAAATACCTCCCACTCAAGCTTAAAGGACCAGCTCGGCATTGGCTTAACAACTTGCCGCCAGAATCAATTGGTTGTTGGGAGGACCCGAAGCCGCATTCCTTGATAACTTCCGGGGCACATACGCATGCGACCACCGACGCCGATGACCTCAGCCACATAATTCAGCAGCTGTAAGAATCGCCGACAATACGGACACGGTTCCTAACCAAGAAAAATCAAATCGTTGATCGTCCGGATGCAGAGGCCCTTGCAGCCTTCAAACATAACATCCGCGATAAGTGGCTTACCCGCACCTAGGACAGGAAAAGCCGAAATCCATGGTAGTCCTCATAACGCTCATGACCCGCTTTGCGGGGAGAGGACAGCTGGCTAGCTCAGAGTAACAACTTGACCAAAAACCCCGTAGTTCGGATACCAAGGACAACAATGGCAGGGCGCGTCGCAACAAGCACAAGCGTCGCATTAACGGCGATAATGTTGAAGATACGGCAGTTAATGCCGGATTTAGACGGTCAGCAGAAGAAGCCGTTCAAAAGAAACACTCAGGGCCCGTCCAATCTGGACCGAATACTCGATCGCTCGTGCCAAATACATGGCACCCCCGAAAAACCAGCCAACCACACCAACAGGGATTGTTGGGTCTTCAAACAGGCAGGCAAGTTAAATGCCGAACTCAATGACAAGGGGCTGCATAGCTATGACGAGGAGGAGCCCCGACCGCCTAACAATAGAGGACAGAAGGGTTTCCCCCCACAAGTGTTGATGGTGAACATGATATACGCAACCCACATACCCAAAAGGGAGCGGAAGCGTGCACTAAGGGACGTATATGCGATGGAGCCAGTCACCCCAAAGTTCAACCCATGGTCCTCCTGCCCGATCACCTTTGATTGAAGGGACCATCCAACTAGCATCCGCCACGGCAGATTCGCCGCATTGGTTCTTGACCCAATCATTGACGGATTTCACCTCACTAGAGTCCTGATGGACGGCGGTAGCAGCCTGAACCTGCTCTATCAGGATACAGTGCGCAAAATGGGCATAGACCCCTCAAGGATTAAACCCACAAAGACGACCTTTAAAGGCGTCATACCAGGTGTAGAGGCCAATTGTACAGGCTCACCACACTCAAGTGGTCTTTGATCCCTGATAACTTCCGGCGAGGAGTTAATCTTTGACATAGTCCTGCTTCAGCGGCTATCACGCGATCGCTTGGACGAACCGCATTTGTAAAGTTCAATGCGGTGCCGCACCACGCACACCTCAAGCTCAAGATGCCAGCCCTCGAGGAGTAATTACGGTCAATGGAAACACCGAACGCCTCTCCGAACGGAGGAGCATACGGCGCCCTCGCGGGCGGAGGTACAAAGCAGCCTCTCAAAGCAATTCTCGAGTCCGCTATCAAACTACGGACACCGCAAGCGCGCCCGAGTAACCTACAACAAGACCGCTGGCACGATTCGAGCAAGCGAGTAATCCGGCCCCACCCCAGCCCTCGTGAAATTGCGAAGCAAGATTACGCTGCACATAACTACGCCCGAGATACCATGGGCATAAGGGAGGGCACGACCACCAAGACGCCTGCACGCGCTCAACCGCACTAGGGGCTCCCGATTGTGTCATTCCTTTTTATTTCTTCTTTTCTTTTACTTTCAGGACTCCGTTTTGCAGAAGCCCTGTCCGGCACTAGAATTGCCGAACTCACGATGCAACAGCCAGGGAAGCAGAAAGCTACGTCGAGTGTCTAGGTGGTCTCTACTACGAGCATTATACCTGTTTTACATACCATCCCGCAGCTTACCCCTGGAGGGGGACATGTTAAATAGTCCCATCCCTTGCTTATTGCACTATTTATATCGTTCTGCTTTTATTGCAGTACCTTTTTGAATAAACAATACATAGCTTTTGCCTATTATTGCACTCTTTTCTTTATCTGTATATATGTTCATTCATGACATGTTGCACCCGCACACTTTGGTACGGCTAATACACTGAGGGCTTAAGTACCCCAAAAATATGGTGTGATAAGTCTGAACACTTTCACAAGTGCGGCACCCGAACTTATAGCATTATATGCATCGGCTCCAATCATGTCTTGGGTCAATAGTTGGGTTTGCCCTGCCCCATGTTTTGGTACCTTACGTTCCGTTATATCGGCTAAGGTAGCGCTGGGAGAACCATCGCGATTGTGTCCCGCTGAGCTGGGTTGAGCACCTCAATGGAGAAAGCTAAAACTGACCGTCATGATAGGGCGAGAGCCGGTCGCTGTTCGAGAGGTTTTTTCGGGTCCCTAAAGACTTATGCCGCTTAGAGCGAGGAGTCGGCATTGTCCGCCAAGGCATGGATAGCGCCTCGAACTCGGTCTTCCGAATACTAGGGGCTTCGCTGAAATTTAAAATTATAGAATTCTATGGCTAAGTGAGAGTGTTCAAGCACTATAAGTCCGGTTGCCTTGTTCGTTGTGTTGAGCGCCTCAAGGACCCAAGAATGGGAACAAGAGCGCCAAGTTTATCCCGAACACCCCAAAGACTGTGGCATGGGGGCTGAAGCCAACGACTTGCCATCTCTCAAATTTGATAAACGGCCGCATGTAAGGTAATATTTTAAATTCACAAGCGTTGCTTAGCGATATGAACAAGTTTTCAGCAGACATGTGATAACAAATGCGAGTCTATTCAAAATTACATCTTTGGAGCATTCACCCGCTATAAGGCGGGCACCTTCATAACGCCTCATAGTACATTTCGGCTTGCGATGCTCCTTGCCCTTCGGTGGGTCGTCCGTCACAAGCTTCTCAAGATCCAGCTTGCCCGGTGCACCTTAGCACGGGCAAGGCCCGACGGGCACCTTCAATGCACGGAGCGCTTGATGACTTCAATCCATGGACAAAGGCCCACCACCGCCCAGACTAGCCCAAAGTAGCTCCTGTGCATGGCTTCCAACGGCCACACCAATTATGAGGCCCTTCATGGCCTGTTCGGTGACCTTGTGGAGCTCGACCAGCTGCTTCACTGGTCGCTCAGGCACCGGATGTCCGCCTCAAAGATATCGGGACCGTAACACCTTTTCCGCCGAGCCCTCCTTGGCGTGGTAGAACGCGGCAAGATCGCACGCACTATGGGGCAGATCTGCGAATGCCCCGGAGAGCTCCGGATTCGTAAGTAATAGGTAATTCACTTTTCACATGCTTGCTTTGCATAAAGAATGCCTTACCCGCCGCTATCTTCTTTAGTGATTCAATTTCTTGAGGGCTTTTTGGGCTTCGCCTTAGTGGCTTTGGCACTCTCAAGAGCCGAGGCGAGCTCGGACTCGAAGTTCGAAGTCACGCTCCAAACTCGTGTTTTTCCACGAGAGCCCGGAGCTCTTGCCGCACCTCCGCCACCCGCGCCTCCGCTTCTCTCGCTCGGTGCGCTCATGCCGCTTTGCTTTCGGCCAGGACACCGCTTCCTTGTGGTCGCCACCTCGCTCGTGGCCCCTACAATACCCATGTTAGTCCTGTCATTTTGCAACCACATCCTTTCTATAAGGTATTTCTTTAATAAGGTATTACTTACCTTCCTTGTCCTCGAGCTGCTTCTTGGCAAGGCCGAGCTCGTTCTCGGACCGCCGAGGCTCGCTTCAATGCATTGACCTCCGCAGATCAAGGCGGCAGAGGTCAAGAAAGCAGCTTGCATTCCCATATTGACATACTTATGTTAGACTCACAGATATCTTTCTAGATCCTCATCCGGTTTTTCTTTCCAACACCGAACCAAGCATCGGGGCTACTGTCTATGCGGTAATATTTTTACATATTCTAAACTTACCTCAAAGCCCGTTAGAAGGCTGTTACAGCTTCACCAGCCCGCTCTTGGCGGACTAAACTTTTCGGATCACCACACTCATAACAGTGCGGTGCTGCTCCTCGTCGATGGAGGCGCCTGTTAAGCGCCCCAAGAAGCTATCCGTGCCTCCGGATGGACGGAGGTCACCAGCATCGCAGTCTTACCCTTCTTACGAAGGAGCCGTTTGTCGGACTTTGGAACCACTGAAGGTTCAGACGGAGTCCCAAGACAGGCCGACTTAGAGCCCTCGGCGTTTTCGCCCCTTTGCGCCCGAGTCCGGAGGTCGCCTTGTGGCACCTCCAGACCACCTCCTCCTGGCGGGCCCCTTTGGGACTCCACCATGTGTCGTCCAAGGCCACGAGAGAAGCGGTCGGAAGTGAAGTGCTATTCACATCCGACGAATTCAGGAGCCGCCGACGAAGCGGCGAGCTCGTCCTTGGGCAGGCTGCATGGTTATATTCGGCGTTAGAAGACACTATGCGACAAATAAAAAGTCATGAGCTATTCCGAAGTCCGGACACTTACGATCTCGCCAGGGGCTTGGCCCTTGTTGGCCACTCCTCCTCGTCGTTGTCGGCGTTGGTGGAGAAGTCCGGAGGAGGGTCCTTCCTTTCTCCGCCTCCGGCCTCCCGGCCGGGCGGCCTTCCTTTCATCTCTCCTTCACTGGGAGAGGCTTTTTCCTCCTCCTCTTCCTCAAAGGAGGATTCCGCCTCAGAGTTGTTGAACAATGAGTCCGACAGCACCTGGCGCCGGGAGCTCCTTCGAAGTTCCCGTGGTTTTCTTCTACGGCACCACGTGAGGTGCCGGGCCAGCAGCCCCGGCAATCGGGCGTCTGGCTGGTCTTCGGCAAGGGGCCGGATAAGTTAATCTGTCCGGACGTCTTCACCAGATCTGCCAATGGTTAGGGAGTTTTAGATCCCGTGATAGAGTCAAACTATGAAAAAGAGTCCCATAAAGGGTAAATAACTTACTCGCTGGCTAGACGCCATGAGCTGAATCCGCGATCTTCGTAGCGGATGTGGGAGCTTCACGCCTTGAACAAGACCTTCCGTGCATCTTCGCACGTAGTGTCAAGAGCCTTTTCAGAGTTTGGTGTTGTGCGGATCGAACTCCCACAATTTGAAGGCCCATTGTTGGCATGGGAGAATCCGGCGGATGAGCATCACCGGATTACGCTGACAAGCCCGAGATTCTTGTCCACCGTGTTTTGGACGAGGTTTGAGTCCGGATAGCTCGTCCGAATCACCCCACGCCAGCCCGTCTCTTTCCATGATGTGAGCCGTGGGGAAGCCAGATCGAATTGGGGCCGCCGCCCATTGAGAGTCACGTGGCTCGGTGATGTAGAACCACCCCGATTGCCACCCCTTTATGGTCTCCAAAAGGAGCCTCGAGCCATAGGACTTTGGCCATCTTGCCAACCATGGCACCTCCAAGACTCCGCTTGGCGGCCGCCCACTACCTTCGGCTTGACATTGAAGATCTTCACCATAAGTCAAGTGGGGCTGATGTAGAGGAAGGCCTCGCACACCACGATGAACGCCGAGATGTTGAGGATGAAATTGGGCCAGATCGTGGAAGTCTGTGCCGTAGTAGAACATGAGCCTCGGACAAATGGGTGAAGTGGAAAACCTAGTCCATGGAGGAAGTGGTGGAACACCACCTCTCGTGGGGCCCGGGTGGGATGAGCTGCCCTCGCTGGGGAGCCGGCGCGCGATGTTGTCGGACAAGTATCCGCCTTCCGCAGCTTTTTGATGTGCCCTCCGTGACGGAGGAGGCCATCCACTTGCCTCTCGCCCGGACATAGTTGGAGAAGGTTGAGGTAGGTGTGCGGACTTGGGCGCCTGGAGCTCGAAAAGCAGAAATGGATGAGCAAAGGAGGAAGAAGGCGAGGTGAAAAGGTGGATCCTTATCCCTTATATGGACGGACGGCTATGCGTCCCCGCCACCGGTAAAACTCGCTTATCTCCCAAGCACCGTAATCAATGGCGCGGTTGGGTTACCCACGTCCGTATTGATGGGAATCCGGAATAAGGGGGCACGATCTCCGCTTTGATAAGACGTACAAGGAAACCGCCTCACTAAACGCTACTGAGGTGGAATAGTAAAAACGATTCAATAAAGGCTTGGCCGTGGTGTGATGTCACGCGCTGGATACGTCAGCAGATCTGTGCAAAAGTTATTCTCTCTATGGTAGTATGTGGAACTTGTTTTGCAGAGCCGAACACTATCCTTGTGTTCAAAATCTTCTATGAAGTATTCGGAGGAGGAACCCGCCTTGCAATGCCAAGACAATATGCGCACGACTCGTCGCCATTGAAGCCTGGTTCAGGCTACCGAGGAGTCCTGGATTAGGGGTGTCCGGATAGTCAACTATCACCGCTGGCCGGACTCGGACTATGAAGATACAAGATTGGAGACTTCGTCCCGTGTCCGGATGGGACTTTCCTTGGCGTGGAAGGCAAGCTTGGCGATATGGATATGTAGATCTCCTACCATTGTAACCGACTCTGTGTAACCCTAACCCTATCCGGTGTCTATATAAACCGGAGGGCTTTAGTCAGTAGGACAAACAACAATCATACCATAGGCTAGCTTCTAGGGTTTAGCCTCCTTGATCTCGTGGTAGATCCACTCTTGTACTATCCATATCATCAATATTAATCAAGCAGGCGTAGGGTTTTACCTCCATCGAGAGGGCCCGAACCTGGGTAAAAACATCGTGTCCCTTGTCTCTTGTTACCATCCGCCTAGACGCACAGTTCGGGACCCCCTACCCGAGATCCGCCGGTTTTGACACCGACACCCACCCCCACTTTATTTCAATGACAAGTATTTTCGGACGGAGGGAGTACAAGATTCGACTCCATGAAGTAGCTTTACCTCTAACAATAGAAAAAAAAATAGGCGACGTTGGACCATCCGATCGAGAGGGGCTGAGAGGTAGAAAATGATGCACTTGCAGCGGCGTAGCAAGCTAGGGAAGTAGAGCTAAGGCGGTTTCGAACGAAGATATACCTGAAGGTCGTCGGGATGTGAATAGGTGGGCGGCGGGAGGCCGGATCCGCCCACAGCAACGCACGAAGGATCGGAGGACCTCCAGCCCGGGCGCGCCGCCGAGATAACGGCAGTGCGGCCGGCAGTGGGGTCTCCTCCTCGCTGCCGACGACGGCCCAAACGCTGCCCTCCTCCCTTCACCGTGGAGGGGATACGTCCGGATCAGAACCAGCGGTGAGGATAGAAAGCTAGTGTTTTTGAAGGGAGAAAGACAGGTTACTACCCCTATCTTGTTTAGATCCGAGAGGATGAGAGTGTGTGAATAGAGCAGCCCTAGCAAGCAAGCGAGAGGCTCCGACCTATATATAAGTAGTGGGGTAGTTTTCCTTTTTCACTCCATCAAAACAATCGTTTAAAATTGTGTACTATACTTACATGCCAGGTCGCGGTTTTTTTAGCTGATGATTGTTTTTTGAGATAGCTACCTGCTTGTTCCAAGTGGTGTTACGGTGTGCCAGGTCGCACTTTGTATCGTTCAATTCTGGTAGTACTACAAGTCCCTCCATTAAATGAACAACCACCCCCTCATAAAAATTGTGAACAAGCCCACGGCTAAAATTAGCGGAAATGTGGGTTGCCCCAACATGCATTATTATTTATATTTTCTACTCCCTCCATTCCTAAATATAAGTCTTTTTTATTAGCCACACCTAAGACAAGAATTTTTTTATTAGCAGTGAACCCCACACTGAAGGAAATATGCCCTAGAGGCAATAATAAAGTTATTATTTATTTCCTTATACCATGATAAATGTTTATTATTCATGCTAGAATTGTATTAACCGGAAACATAATACATGTGTGAATACATAGACAAACAGATAGTCACTAGTATGCCTCTACAAGACTAGCTCATTAATCAAGATGGTTATGTTTCCTAACCATAGACATGTGTTGTCATTTGATTAATGGGATCACATCATTAGGAGAATGATGTGATTGACATGACCCATTCCGTTAGCTTAGCACTTGATCGCTTAGTATGTTGCTAATGCTTTCTTCATGACCCATACATGTTCCCGTAACTATGAGATTATGCAACTCCTGTTTACGGAGGAACACTTTGGTACTACCAAACGTCACAACGAATCGGGTGATTATAAAGGAGTACTACAGTGTCTCCAAAGGTACTTGTTGGGTTGGCGATTTCGAGATTAGGTTTTGTCACTCCGATTGTCGGAGAGGTATCTCTAGGCCTTCTCGGTGATACACATCACCAAGCCTTGCAAGCATTACAACTAATGAGTTAGTTGTGAGATGATGTATTACGGAACGAGTAAAGAGACTTACCGTATGAGATTGAAATAGGTATTGATACCGACGATCGAATCTCGGGTAAGTAACATACCGATGACAAAGGGAACAACGATGTCGTTATGCGGTTTGACCGATAAAGATCTTCTTAGAATATGTAGGAACCAATATGGGCATCCAGGTTCCGCTATTGGTTATTGACCGAGAATGGTTCTAGGTCATGTCTACATAGTTCTCGAACCCGTAGGGTCCGCACGCTTAACGCTTCGATGATGACTCATTATGAGTTTATAAGTATTGATGCACCAAGGTTGTTCGAGTCCCGGATGTGATCACGGACATGACGAGGAGTCTCAAATGGTCGAGACATAAAGATTGATATATTGAAGCCTACATTTGACATCGGAAGTGTTCCGAGTGAAATCGAATTTATCGAGTACCGGAGGTTACCGAACCCCCGGGACTACATGGGCCATAGTGGGCCTTGGTGGAAAGGAGAAAGGGCCAGCCCTAGGTGGTCGCAAGGCTTCTTCCCCTAGTCCTATTAGGACTAGGAAAGGTGGGCCGCCTCTCTCTCTCTTTCCCCTCCGAATCCTAATCCAACTAGGATTGAGGGGAATCCTACCCCGGAGGAGTAGGACTCCTGGCGCGCCCCTCTTGCCGGCCAGCCCCTCCCCTTGGCTCCTTTATATACGGGCAGGGGCACCCTAGAACACACAAGTTGATCTACGGATCGTTCCTTAGCCGCAAGCGGTGCCCCTTCCACCATATTCCACTTCGTCATATCGTCAGAGAGCTTAGGCGAAGCCCTGCACCGGAGAAGTCATATCGTCGCGGAGCTTAGGCGAAGCCCCGCATCGGTGGAGCATCAACATCGCCACCACGCCGTCGTCGACGGAACTCATCCCCGACACTTTGCTGGATCGGAGTCCGGGATCGCCATCGAGCTGAACGTGCGTAACTCGGAGGTGCCGACGCTTGGTGCTTGGATCGGTCGGATCGTGAAGACGCACGACTACATCAACCGCGTTGTTATAACGCTTCGCTTTCGGTCTCACGAGGGTACGTGGACGGACATTCTCCCTCTCGCTGCTATGCCATCACCATGGTCTTGCGTGTTCGAGGAAATTTTTGAAATTACTACGCTCCCCAACAAAGGGCATCCGAGCCTGGTTTTATGCGTTGATGTCATGTGCACGAGTAGAACACAAGTGAGTTGTGGGCGATACAAGTCATACCGCTTACCAGCATGTCATACTTTGGTTCAGCGGTATTGTGAGATGAAGCGCCCGACCGACATTACGCCAGACGCTTACGCGAGACTGGTTTCACCGCCCGAGCACTCGTTGCTTAAAGGTGACCGCGGGTGTCTGTCTCTCTCACTTTAGTTGAACCGAGTATGACTACGCCCGTCCTTGAGAAGGTTAAAACGGAGTCTATTTGACAAACTATCGCTGTGGTTTTGATGCGAGGTAAGAACGGTTCTTGCTCAGCCCGTAGCAGCCACGTAAAACTTGCAACAACAAAGTAGAGGACGCCTAACTTGTTTTTGCAGGCATGTTGTGATGTGATATGGTCAAGACGTGATGCTATATTTTATTGTATGAGATGATCATGTTTTGTAACCGAAGTTATCGGCAATCGGCAGGAGCCATATGGTTGTCGCTTATTGTATGAAATGCAACGCCATGTAATTGCTTTACTTTATCACTAAGGAGTAGCGATAGTCGAGAAGCAATAGTTGGCTAGACGACAACGATGCTACGATGGAGATCAAGGTGTCGCTACCGGTGACGATGGTGATCATGACGGTAAGCTTCGCGATGGAGATCACAAGCACAAGATGATGATGACCATATCATATCACTTATATTGATTGCATGTGATGTTTATCCTTTATGCATCTTATCTTGCTTTGATTGACGGTAGCATTATAAGATGATCTCTCACTAAAATTATCAAGAAGTGTTCTCTCGAGTATGCACCGCTGCCAAAGTTCAGAGTACCCGCACACCACGTGATGATCGGTGTGATAAGTTCTACGTCCATCTACAACGGTGCAAAACAGTTGCACACGCGAATACTCAAAGTTAAACTTGACGAGCCTAGCATATAACAGATATGGCCTCGAACACGGAGACCGAAGGTCGAGCGTGAATCATATAGTAGATATGATCAACATAGTGATGTTCACCATTGAAACTACTCCATCTCACGTGATGATCGGACATGGTTTAGTTGATTTGATCACGGATCACTTAGATGACTAGAGAGATGTCTGCCTAAGTGGGAGTTTTTAATATGATTAATTAAACTTAAATTTATCATGAGCTTAGTACCGATAGTATTTTGCTTGTCTATGTTTATTGTAGATAGATGGCTCGTGCTATTGTTCCGCTGAATTTTAATGCGTTCCTTGAGAAAGCAAAGTTGAAAGATGATGGTAGCAATTACACGGATCGGGTCCGAATTTGAGGATTATCCTCATTGCTGCACGAAAAATTACGCCCCGGAAGCACCGCTGGGTGACAGTGCTGCTGCGAGAGCTGAGCCGGTTGTGAACGTCGCAAAGCAAAGCTGATGACTACTCAATAGTTCGATGTGCCATGCTTTACGGCTTAGAACGGGTCTTCAACGACGTTTTGAACGCCATGGAGCATATGAGATGTTCCAGAGTTGAAGTTAATATTTCAAGCAAATGCCCGGATTGAGAGATATGAAGTCTCCAATAAGTTCTATAGCTGCAAGATGGAGGAGAATAGTTCATCAAGGAGCACATACTCAAAATGTCCGGGTATAATAATCACTTAATTCAGCTGGGAGTTAATCTTCCGGATGATAGTGTCATTGATGTAATTCTCCAATCATCGCCACCAAGCTACAAGAGCTTCGTGATGAACTATAATATGCAAGGATGACTAAAACAATTCTGAGCTCTTCGCAATGCTAAAAGCATGGAGGTAGAAATCAAGAAAGAGCATCAAGTGTTGATGGTCAACAAGACCACTAGTTTCAAGAAAAGGGCAAAGGGAAGAAGAAGGAAACTTCAAAAGAACAGCAAGAAAGTTGCTGATCAAGAGAAGAAACCCAAGTCTGGACCTAAGCCTGAAATCGAGTGTTTTACCGCAAAGCATCGACACCGGAAGCGGAACTGCCCCAAGTATTTGGCGGATAAGAAGGATGGCAAGGTGAACAAAGGTATATGTGATATACATGTTATTGATGTGTACCTTACTAGAGCTCGTAGTAGCACTGGTATTTGATACTGGTTCTGCTAATATTTGCAACTCAAACAGGACTACTGGAATAGACGAGCACGGCAAAGGATGAGGTGACGGCGCGCGTGGGAAATGGTTCCAAAGTCAATGTGATCGCGGGTCGCACGCTACCTCTACATCTACCTTCGGATTAGTTTTAGACCTAAATAATTGTTATTTGGTGCCGGCGCTGAGCATGAACATTATATCTGGATCTTGTTTAATGCGAGACGGTTATTCATTTAAATCGAGAATAATGGTTGTTCTATTTATATGAGTAATATCTTTTATGGTCATGCACCCTTGAAGAATGGTCTATTCTTGTTGAATCTCGAAGAGTGATACACATATTCATAATGTTGAAGCCAAAAGATGCAGAGTTGATAATGATAGTGCAACTTATTTGTGGCAATCGCCGCTTAGGTCATATCGGTGTAAAACGCATGAAGAAACTCCATACCGATGGGCTTCGAATCACTTGATTATGAATCACTTGGTACTTGCGTAACCGTGCCTCATGGGCAAGATGACCAAAACGCCGTTCTCCGGAACTATGGAGCGAGCAACTGATTTGTTGGAAATCATACATACCGATGTTTGTGGTCCAATGAATGTTGAGGCACGCGGGTATCGTTATTTTCTCACCTTCACAGATGATTTGAGCAGATATGGGTATATCTACTTAATGAAACACAAATCTGAAACATTTGAAAAGTTCAAAGAATTTCAGAGTGAAGTGGAAAATCATCGTAACAAGAAAATAAAGTTTCTACGATCTGATCGTGGAGGAGAATATTTGAGTTACGAGTTTGGTTTACATTTGAAACAATGTGGAATAGTTTCGCAACTCACGCCACCCGAACACCACGGAGAAATGGTGTGTCCGAACGTCGAATCGTATTTTACTAGATATGGTGCGATCTATGATGTCTATTTCGATTTACCGCTATCGCTTTGGGGTTATGCTTTAGAGACGGCCGATTCACGCTAAATAGGACACCGCCAAAATCCGCTGAGACGACGCCTTATGAACTATGGTTTGGCAAGAAACCAAAGTTGTCATTTCTTAAAGTTTGGGGCTGCGATGCTTATGTAAAGAAACTTCAACCAGATAAGCTCGAACCCAAATCGGAAAATGTGTCTTCATAGGATACCCAAAGGAGATGTTGGGTACACCTTCTATCACAGATCTGAAGGCAAGATTTTCGTTGCTTAATTGGATCCTTTCTAGAGAAGGAGTTTCTCTCGAAAGAAGTGAGTGGAGGAAAGTAGAACTTGATGAGATAATCAGATCTGCTCCCTTATTGAAAGTAGTTCATCACAAGAAATGGTTCCCGTGACAACTACACCAATTAGTGAGGAAACTAATGATGATGATCATGAAGCTTCAGATCAAGTTACTACTGAACTTCAGAGGTCAACCAGAGTAAAATACGCACTGAGTGGTACGGTAATCTTATTCGAAGTCATGTTACTTGACCATGGCGAACCTACAAACTATGAAGAAGCGATGGTGAGCCCAGATTCGCAAAATGGTGGAAGCCATGAAATCTGAGATGGGATCCATGTATGAGAACAAAGTATGGACTTTGGTTGACTTGCCCGATGATCGGCAAGCTATTGAAAATAAATGGATCTTTAAGAAGAAGACCGACGACGATGGTAATATAACTGTCTACAAAGCTCGACTTGTTGCGTAAAGGTTTTCGACAAGTTCAAGGGGTTGACTACGATGAGACTTTCTCACCAGAGCGATGCTTAAGTCTGTCCGAATCATGTTAGCAATTGCCGATTTTATGATTATGAAATTTGGCAAATGGATGTAAAACTGCATTCTTGAATGTATTTCTAGAAGAAGAGTTGTATATGATGCAAACAGAAGGTTTTGTCGATCCAAAGGGTACTAACAAAGTGTGCAAGCTCCAACGATCAATTTATGGTCCGTGCAAGCCTCTCGAGTTGAATAAACGCTTTGATAGTGTGATCAAAGATATGGGTTTATATGAGACTTTTGGAGAAGCTCTGATTTACAAGAAAGTGAGTGGGAGCTCAGAGCATTTCTAATATTATATGTGGACTACATATTATTGATTGGAAATGATATAGAATTCTCGGATAGCATAAAAGGATACTTGAATAAAAGTTTTTCAATGAAAGACCTCGTGAAGCTGCTTACATATTGGGCATCAAGATCTATAGAGATAGATCAAGACGCTTGATTGGACTTTCACAAAGCACATACCTTGATAAAGTTTTGAAAAGTTCAAAATGGATCAGGCAAAGAAAGGTTTTTACCAGACATAAGGTGTAAGATTGAGTCGACTCAATGCCCGACCACAGCAGAAGATAGAGAGAAAATGAAAGATGTTCCTATGCTTCAGCCATAGGCTCTATCATGTATGCAATGTTGTGTACTGACCGACGATGCTTAGCTGTAAGCTTGGCAGGAAGGTACCAAAGTAATCCAGAGTGGATCATCGACAGCGGTCAAGAACATCTGAAATACCGAAAAGGACTAAGGATATGTTTCTCGATATGGAGGTGACAAAGAGCTAGTCGTAAATGGTTACGCCGATGTAAGTTTTGACATCGATCCGGACGATTCTAAATCGCAAACCGGATACGTGTTTTTATTAAACGGTGGAGCTGTCGGTTGGTGCAGTTCTAAACAAAGCGTTGTGGCGGGATCTACATGTGAAGCGGAGTACATAGCTGCTTGAAGCAGCAAATGAAGGAGTCTGGATGAAAGAGTTCATTTCCGATCTAGGTGTCATACCTAGTGCATCGGGACCGATGAAGATCTTCCGTGACAATATCGTGCAATTGCCTTGGCAAAGGAATCCAGATTTCACAAGAGGACCAAGCATATCAAGAGACGCTTCAATTCCATTCGGGACCAAGTCCAAGTGGGAGACATAGAGATTTGCAAAATACATACGGATCTGAATGTTGCAGCACCGCTGACTAAGCCTCTTCCACGAGCAAAACATGATCAGCACCAAGACTCCATGGGTGTTAGAATCATTACTATGTAATCTAGATTATTGACTCTAGTGCAAGTGGGAGATCAAGGAAATATGCCCTAGAGGCAATAATAAAGTTATTATTTATTTCCTTATACCATGATAAATGTTTATTATTCATGCTAGAATTGTATTAACCGGAAACATAATACATGTGTGAATACATAGACAAACAGATAGTCACTAGTATGCCTCTACAAGACTAGCTCATTAATCAAGATGGTTATGTTTCCTAACCATAGACATGTGTTGTCATTTGATTAATGGGATCACATCATTAGGAGAATGATGTGATTGACATGACCCATTCCGTTAGCTTAGCACTTGATCATTTAGTATGTTGCTAATGCTTTTTCATGACCCATACATGTTCCTGTAACTATGAGATTATGCAACTCCCTGCCACGGAGGAACACTTTGGTACTACCAAACGCCACAACGAATCGGGTGATTATAAAGGAGTACTACAGGTGTCTCCAAAGGTACTTGTTGGGTTGGCGATTTCGAGATTAGGTTTTGTCACTCCGATTGTCGGAGATGTATCTCTAGGCCTTCTCGGTGATACACATCACTCAAGCCTTGCAAGCATTACAACTAATGAGTTAGTTGTGAGATGATGTATTACGGAACGAGTAAAGAGACTTACCGTAACGAGATTGAAATAGGTATTGATACCGACGATCGAATCTCGTAAGTAACATGCCGATGACAAAGGGAACAACGATGTCGTTATGCGGTTTGACCGATAAAGATCTTCAGAGAATATGTAGGAACCAATATGGGCATCCAGGTTCCGCTATTGGTTATTGACCGAGAATGGTTCTAGGTCATGTCTACATAGTTCTCTAACCCGTAGGGTCCGCACGCTTAACGCTTCGGATGACAGCTCATTATGAGTTTATAAGTATTGATGCACCAAGGTTGTTCGAGTCCCGGATGTGATCACGGACATGACGAGGAGTCTCAAATGGTCGAGACATAAAGATTGATATATTGAAGCCTACATTTGGACATCGGAAGTGTTCCGAGTGAAATCGAATTTATCGGAGTACCGGAGGTTACCGAACCCCCGGGACTACATGGGCCATAGTGGGCCTTGGTGGAAAGGAGAAAGGGCCAGCCCTAGGTGGTCGCTACGCTTCTTCCCTAGTCCTATTAGGACTAGGAAAGGTGGGCCGCCCCCTCTCTCTCTTTCCCCTCCGGAATCCTAATCCAACTAGGATTGAGGGGAATCCTACTCCCTGAGGAGTAGGACTCCCGGCGCCGCCTCTTGGCCGGCCAGCCCCTCCCCTTGGCTCCTTTATATACGGGGCAGGGGCACCCTAGAACACACAAGTTGATCTACGGATCGCTCCTTAGCCGTGCAAGCGGTGCCCCTTCCACCATATTCCACTTCGTCATATCGTCAGAGAGCTTAGGCGGCCCGCACGGAGAAGTCATATCGTCATGAGCTTAGGCGAAGCCCTGCGCTGGTGGAGCATCAACATCGCCACCACGCCGTCAGGTCGACGGAACTCATCCCGACACTTTGCTGGATCGAGTCCGGGATCGCCATCGAGCTGAACGTGTGCGTAACTCGGAGGTGCCGACGCTCGGTGCTTGGATCGGTCGGATCGTGAAGACGACGACTACATCAACCGCGTTGTTATAACGCTTCTGCTTTCGGTCTACGAGGGTACGTGGACGGACACTCTCCCCTCTCGTTGCTATGCCATCACCATGGTCTTGCGTGTTCGTAGGAAATTTTTTGAAATTACTACGTTCCCCAACACACACGTCATAGACACAAAAATTGTGGCAAGATTCCCTTAGGCAAGCCAAAGTGTGTCTAACAATTTGAGCAACTCAGGTTAGGGAAGTGTGGCAAGTGTGGGAAAAATAATGTGGCAACATAAGACAAACATAGTCACAATCCAAACAGCCCCGTGATTTTTTGTGACATGCATGAAAATTTGGTTAGTTAAATTTATAGTCAAAATTTGGCAAGGTGCATCAAATCAACACATGCAAGTATCAAAAGAAAAGTCACGACATGCATGCATGCGTTGTACTCCCTCCGTTTCCAAATATAAGTCTTTTTAGAGATTGCAACAAGTGACTACTCCCTCCGTTCCTAAATGTAAGTCTTTTTAGGGATTCCACTACAAACTACATACGGATGTATATAGACATATTTTAGAGTGTAGATTCACTCATTTTGTTTCGTATGTACTCCAGTTCATAGTGAAATCTCTAAAAAGACTTATATTTTGGAACGGAGGAGTACATACTAAGGTAATATGTCTACTCCTACATAATGAAGTAGCCCATTTGAAATGTGTAAAAGAGTTTTATCGAATGCAAGTGCTTTGATGTGTCGCGTTAACTCGCATAAGCCCGAGAAATTTGATTACTACGATGCCCTCTCCTCATGGATCGAGCTCGGTGTTTTAATCGCACTCTTTGGTTGCATGACATGTGGGCCAACCACCTGTTGGGCCCACCCGTCATGGACGCAAAGGTAGGAGCAGTAGTAGAAGCTGCTACACGCTATCCCTCCCGCACGAGGTGGACGGACATGCAGCAGTGGATTCGACATCGTAGAAGTAGGGGTAACATCATTGTTCGCCTTCTCAAAGAGGCGAAGAGCCAAGTGCAAACCGAACGTGGCGAGCTGAGAACGCGTGGTGCGGTTCCTTGAGTACTAGCCGTGCTCTTCCATGAGACAAAATTGCTATTGTTTAACAATTAAACTCCATTATCCATTGGTTGATACTCATTCGCAAGATAGGTCCACGCGCTTAGCACCGCTTTCCTCCCGGGGTCACCAATGTTCATTTGCTAATTAATAGCATTCCATGCAATGAACTAGCCATTGCAAGTCATTAAAAGCATGCACACCTCTCATCTCTTATTGGTTGATACGTATGTCAAGAAACAAGAAACAAGGTAGAAGTTAATGCACCGCGCCTAAGTGTTTTGGGACTATTTGGTTTTCAGAAGATGACTTACACACCTAGACGGAGGGAGCAGATAGACCAGTAATCGGAAAGGAGTATCCGCCTTTCTAGAGATTTCAACAAGTGACTAGACTTCGCTTAAAAACAAGTGACTAGACTACACCATGTGCAAGTACCCCTCCCTCCGGTTTATAGGGCTCAAATCTCAAATCTCATGAACCAAGGCATTTTTGCATTGAGGAATGTATCTCAGATTTTACAAAACTACCCTAATTAAACTCATGCATTAATTACGTAGTTCTCTCATTTTCCTCTCCGCCTTGGTCATGTGCACAATATTGAGGCTAGCCATAGTGGGAGTAACTTAGGTAGTAACTTAACACATCCCAAGACAATTTTTCTTATGTGGCAAGTATTTAATGAGGAAAGAGGTGCTTGTGGTAATATAATATGTTACTGTAACATAGCGCTTTCCGAGGCAAAATGAGTCTATGAGATAATAAATGAAGTAATCTATGATACTACTACTATGTTACTTTGCACTATGGAGGCACTCCCTCCTTTGCGGTTTATAGGGCTTATCTTAAAATTTTCGTTTTTCCATTTTATAAGGCTCAATTTGGTTGTTCCCAATCACATGTTCAGATTTCAAGGTGCATTAAATCATTGCATGCAAGTATTAAGAGAAAATTGACCAATGCATGTAATTTATGCATGCATGCATTGCAATTAATGCATTGGTAAACATACTTTTTTGAGGAAAACAAGAGCATTAATTGGGTGCTTTTGCAAACTACAAAAAGTATTCCACCACTCACCATCTACCTTGGTTGATGAGATTTTTGAATTGAGCCTTATAAACCGGAAAGGAGGGAGTAGTAACTTACACTAGTGTCATATGCATGACACTAGTCTAAGTTACTCCCCACTATGACCAACCTGAGAGAGTGCTTTGATACGTTTTAGTCTCATGACTAAAAGTAGTGGGACTAAAACTTGTTAGCCTCATCCATGCTTGGATCCAAATACTAAAGAGACTAAAATCAAGTTAATGACATTTTAAAGCATCTGGGCCCGCGTGCCATCCACCAAATCACAGCGAGGTGCTACGGTCGAGACTCACCTGTCACCCCGGTGTGGCCGTCATGACCCGTCATATCACAAAACCCACACCTTTACCAAAGAAGGGTAAGGTGGCCTCCAAGTTGGACTGGACGGCAACCATCATTTCATTGAACGCTCGCTCAAGCCCTTTCTTCCCTTTCTTGAAGAAAACCTCACCTGTGCTACTCACTTCGCCATTTTTCTTCTCTACCGACGAAGGAAAGGTGGGCGAATCAGTTATGCTGCTATATTTTCATTCCAATAATCTTCTTTTTGCGGCAATCGACCGATTCTCACATCCTATTCTTTTCCCGCTTTCATTGCGATTGTGGTTTCCTTTCGATTGCTTTTTGTTTGTCAGTTCATTGATGGATCCTCGAGCACTAGGCAAAGAGTTGCGGCGGACAACCCAATCGGAGAACGATCTCCGTGAAGCGAGCACCGACCAACGAGTTGACCATGTTGGCGGGCCAACCCATGGAGACGAAGAACTCCAAGAAACAAGCACTGGCCAAAGAGTTGAGGACGTTGGCCTCAAAGAAAGTTGGAAGAACAGCAAGGGCCCCACCGTGCCTACCCCAGGAGCTCTGATTGCCACCTATGTGAGGCTCAAGACCGAGTTTGAGGAGATAGTCGCCGTTGAGAAGCAGTATTCCCCTGGCATGGTGATGGCCCCCATCGAGGACAAGGAGATGGCCCCCGGAGGGATGAGATCCCCCGGTGAGCTGCACAAGGTAAAAAATAATGGCTTATTACCATAGTTGTGGTTTTTGATTATTTGCAATGTGCTTGCTAATATGTTAGTGTTGTGCAGGTGCCGGTGGTTGTCCTTGATGATTCCGATGTCGTGGCCCGGCCCTGCTGGCATCGCCCGAGATCGATTCGATATCGCTGTCCATCCTGTGGACATCGCCCGAGAGATCGATTCCGATGTCACGGTCACCCTGTGGACATCGCCCGTAAATCGATTCCCATGCCGCTGTCGTGCTGTGGTCATTGCCCGAGAGATCGATGACAAGAAATAGTTGGTCGCGCTTAATCCTTCGTGGTAGTTTGCATTGCCTCGTGTTTAATTACCGTAACGATGCGTGTTGTCAAACCATCTTTAGGGCTAGTGCACCGCCTTGTGTGGGCGGATCTTGCTACTTTTATTTGATAGTGAATCATGCGATGAATCATGCGAACCCTCTCCGAGTTATGGAAATGTATGTATCCTCACCAGCTTTTGATGTAATATATGGCATGCTTAGATGTAAGTTTGAACTGCTTATCATATCGCAGGCTTGTTTGATGATTCTTGGTGTTAGTAGGCTAGCTATCGTATGCGAGCTATAGTACTTGCAAAACACTCATCAAGAGAAACGTTGGGGCTGATGAGCTCGTGGTACGCTTATACTTATCCTCGTCGATCGACCAATAGCCCTAGCTCCTAAAATTGTAGGCTTAGCGATCGATCGATAATAGTCGATATACATTCAGGCCTCATTTGGTTCATAGGGTAGGAAAACCGTAGCAGAAGTACGTATAACGTGCAACACAAAATCATAGCAAGCAGTAGACGCATTCTCTGCTCCAAAATAGATGACCTAGGCGGCTAGTTTGGCCTAGTGGGTTTCAGTGATATGACGTGGTACAAGGCCGCCCCGGTCTTCGCGGTGGTAGCAGTATTGCGGGTACAGTAAGTTTTCTTGAAGAAGCGGAATTCAACGAAGTCATGATGGTTCTTTCGTCCAACAACTTATGAGTGGGAAAGGTTGGGCCTGCGATACGACCGGGTAGACCATGAAAATTTTGTGCATGCCGTGTGGACCAGATGGTCGACGTCCCACATGTCGGCGAATGAAATTATTCTTTCCGATATAGAGGATGAGCAACGAGTATTCATTGTTTATTTTGATGAAAGCTATTGTCTCCATGTTACTCCTTGACTTTGTCAATGCCTCTCTCTCCTCCACATAAGCGGGACTACTTGCTATGCATGCAGCGGGCAGTGGCGCCTTGAGGGACCAGCCGGTGAGAGCGGGCTCGAAGCGGTCCGGACTCAAAGATGGCCCACCTCACATTATCACCATATAATTCTTGAGTCCGTGCTTGGCGGGCGGGCTTAACTCTTCTCCTCCCCGCTTTCTCTCTTCTCAGCCGGCGCTCACGAGCGATTAGATTTCGCCATCGACGGTTTATTCAATTATGGTCCCACATGTCGCTGAAATTGCAAGACAACGCGTGTCCCTTTGGTGAGCGCGCGAGCTGGACTGTCGGGGTTGCGACAGCGACGAGTCGTAAGTGTGCCACCTTTTCCTTCGAACTTGCGGCGTAACATTTTGCATGATCGATCGATAGAAATCCAGAACAAAATGACGAGGCGGTGCTTTCCGCCGTTAGGCGGGCTAGTTCGAGTGATATGACGTACTAAAGATGCCGCCCACTTGCTCCATTTTTATGTAAGCAAGAGTTTACACTCGTACGCGGGAGGAGTGCGAAACACCGCGGATCTGATTTTGATCGAGGGATAACTGTTCCCTGCCAAATAATGGAGGATTGTTAGCGATTATAGCCTGATAGTTAGAGCATCTCCAGCGCTGGCCCACAAATTTACATCGGCATCTGTCCGAGGACACTGATGGATGCCATCTGATACTGCCCGCATACCTTTCGACAGCTATATGAACTAACCGGACGAAATACGTGCAAACAAAGCAAATTTCAAATTAACCGGATGAAATTCATTACATTTCGAAAACTTTTCCTACAAACTGGATGAAATTCATTACATATTTTGTGGTGGAGCAAGGAACCTCGTGGTGGAGTGTCTGCACTCATAATATTTAATATTATTCAGCGATATAAAATTAACCAATCATCTCCACAGTGGACTGGAAGAGTACGAAACACGGCAGCCCAGTGTAGTTACATCATACTAGTACATGGCTAACCCACGCTATCACCATATTTCTTGGCTTCCTTGCGACACCTATCTCTAGTAATCCAGCAGCCTGTATCGCTTATCCCTCCTCGTCTCTATCAAAGTGCGGCGGGCTGGCGTTTCTGCCGTCTATTGAGGTCGGTTAACTATCACATGTTAGCGACATGCCAAGAGCATTCTAAAAAAATTCCTTTCACGTTCCGCTTTCAAAAGAAAAAATCCTTTCACGCATTTAATTTGCTTGTATGCTTTGAGCAACTTGCATGTCCTATACTGCTCTTGTTTGATACTCTAACTTAGCTAGAGGTTAGACTAACTCATGACTAACCCTGAACTAATCAGAGCCAAAGAGGTGTTTAGATGACAGGTTAGTTTGACAATAAATGCACTTCATGGAGAGAGAAAATGATTTTTCAAGTGGTCCCAATGAGAACAATCTCCAGCTAGCACCTCTTGGGTGGGATAGTTTTTTTGGTGGGTTCGTGCAACTTGCTCCAATTTAAACCCTCATGCTTGGATACTTTAGGGCTATTTGAGCCCCAACTAGCTCAAACTAACTCTAACCCATGGATCCAAATAGGGCCTATGGCCAGCCTCGACGCTGAGCGATCGCGTGCACCGAAGCGGCGCTCTCGGCCGTCGCGCCACTTCAAAGCCGGGCGCCAGTGAGAGGTCGCCCACTGGCCGGGCATTAATGCGCATCGACGCCCAGGAGACGCTGACCGTTTCACGCGGAAGCGCTACCGGCAAGGGAGTATAGGTTTTGAACCGCTTGTGTAGTAGTAATGGTAGTTTGCAAAACTACTCAATTATTGCACTCAATTTCCTAAGAAATTGTGGTAAAAACGTTACTCCACAGCCCGCTTCCTTCTCCTTCCTGCTCGTGATTTACGTGGCCATGTTAACGTGGTTGTGTCAAAAAATGTCACTTCCTGCTCGTGATTTGCGTTATATAATTACAAGCAAGATTCTCGCATTGCACGGAACATCAATATGCATTTTTTACAAAACACTGTTGTGATTGACCCATGCAGAGTAATCCCATGTGTAAAAACTAATGATATCTCGAGAATTTTATCGAAAAACTGGTATCTCGAGAATGTCATCGAAAAAATGGAAGATGAGAGATAAGGCGAGGAGGAGTGGAGCGTGGTGGTCAGAATGGGCGGAGGCATGGGGATGGACGGCGCCGACAGGCGGCAGCGCCCACCATGCATGCTAGATTGTTCTAGAGACTTATTCCTTTTTTAATTGCTGAGCAATGAGGTTGTGGGAGATAATGATGTGGAGAGAGGTGCGGGTATCTTTTGTAAAATTATCATAGTTTGGTTCCTATCCATCAGATATAGATCACACGGTCTCAGACATAAGATGGCAGGCACACCATCATCGCCAACTGCTTTTTTATAAGGGTATACAGATGATAAGTTTGTCGACTACTAAAGTAAAGTGGAATCTGTCCACGTTATGCAAGTAAATAAAGGTGATTGTTTATCATACGAGTAAGGTTGGATGAAGGGTGGTAGGAACAAATGCTCCGCCTAGAGCATGTGTGTGTGAGATGGAGTCTTAGTGTGTGTGGTGTGTGAGAGAGAGAGAGAGAGAGAGAGAGAGAGAGAGGAGAGAGAGAGAGAGATGGAGTCTTAGTTTGTGTGTGTGTGAGAGAGAGAGAGAGAGATGGAGTCTAAGTGTGTGTGTGGGGGTGTGTGTGTGTGTTTGTGTGTGTGTGTGTGAGAGAGAGAGATGGAGTCTTAGTGTGTGTGTGGGGGGTGGTGCGTGCGTGTGTGCGTGTGTGTGTGTGTGTGTGTGTGTGTGTGCGGGCGTGCGTGTGTGTGTGTCCCGGGGTCCTCTGTGGCAGATGTAGTTTAAGTGTGCATGGCTTCATCATAGAGAGGTGATGTGTATGGCAGAGGCCACCAACGATGGGGTGCGAGAGAGAAAATGCCCGTAGGAGGGAAGAGAAGGTGCTTGCGCGTGAGAGGAGTCGACATCGAGAGAACGTGTTTGTTCGAGAGACACCACGGAAGACTACTATATATCGATGGTGCATGTAGGCGGGAATTAAACAAAGGGGTGGTCTTATTGGTTTCGGGGATATAGGGAAGAGTGAGAGGCTACAGGGCAGGGGTAGCTAGAAGGAGATTGTTATGTGAGTGTGTTTTGCCCATCCAGCGGAAGTTATGTGCACAAAAGAGGAGAACGATTGGTGTGGCGTTAGGATTGAGGGTAATTAACTACATATGGAGATATAGAGACCTTGAACGTGCATGTGTGAGAGGTATACATGTATACGTGGATGTGTGTAAAGGCCACATGATCGAGATAAAAGAAAGAAGACATAAGTCCTAAGATCAATGACATGGGAGAGACGGATCGGTATGACAATATGCATGCATGTGAGAATGCAGGAAGAAGGCCCAAAATTGAGCATGTGTTTTTGTCTTTAGGAGATAGTGGCGTGGGCTGGAGCATGCATCTATGGCGCAGCAGAGGGGTGAGGCATAACGATTGTGCAAAAGAGATCAACCTATAAATGCATATGTATGGATAGACATATATAGTGTGGGTGATAGGAAGCAAGACTGCATGAGAAAGAAATGTTGACGGAGAAACTATGAGAGATACAGAGATGGAGATGCTAGCTAGAGAGACATCCGTTAGTTTGGGTGTCGGAGATGACCGTCGGGTGGTTCAAAGGGTGAAGTTATATATGTGTGAGAGGGCACTTGACTGCATGCATGTAGAGAGAAACATATGTAGTGTGCGTGATAGGAATCAAGAGTGAGGGCGAGAAAGAAGGTTGATGGAGAAACAGATAAATAGAAAGATAAAGATGCTAGCTAGTGTGCGCTAGAGATAGGAGTCGAGTGGATCAGAAGGCTGGGTTATGTGTGTGGGTGTGAGAGAGATAGAGAGGGTGCATGTGAGTCACATACAAACAAATATAAGAGAGAAATGAGATCCAGAGAGACGGAGTTTTGTGTCTGCGAGAGAGAAAGATATTTCACAACGAGAGTGATAGCTAGAGAGACATATGAGGGAACGCAAGATATCTCTAGGGAGAGAGGGTGTGTTTGAGCGACATACAAGAGAACAATGGAGAAATATGAGACCCTGGGAGACAGAGTTTGTGTTTGTGTGTGAGAAAGAGATATTGAAGAAGAAGAGTCGTAGGTTCTCATATCTAAGGAGCGAAAGACATCTCTGTATGAGGGGTGTGCGAGTGGCACACATGGGAATAGTTGAGAGAAATTAGACCCCGGAAGACAAAGTTTTGTGTTTGTGTGAGAGAAAGAGATTCCACATGGAAAATCATAGCTAGAGACACATAGCAGGGAGCGAGATATACTTAGAGAGAGATAGAGTGATGAAGGTCGATGGAGAGAGTACCGTTAGTGTGTTACGAAGATAAAAGATCATTGTCGACATACATGTAGCATGAGAGATGCCTGAGAGACGGTGAACGCGTATAGGTCCAGAGAGATAGTCTTATATAAGCATGAGTGATAGCTATATGAGACGAATATCTGGATTAAAGGGGATTCAAATATTTAAACTGGAGATCACGACATCGATAATATCATAACGCAAATTGGTGTATAAAACATGCATATTCATTTGAATTTGGGCACACGTGTAATGTTATATAGTTTATCAATATTGGTGATCCATAGATTCTTCAATTACAAACAATACATGGTTTATATGCAATTAGTGTCTAAACGGGATTACACTATATGTTGCATGTGTGAAACACATTATACATGTTTGAGAAGTTAAAAAAAAACCCGCATGGAACACACATTAATTGGAGACAGTTAGCGAGGAATGCATACATTGGATTTCAACATAAAGTGGTTTCAAATATTTGAAAATCCAAATTGATGGATACAACCTTATGAATCTGAGATCATGCCATTTGTAAACCATATTTATGTATAAATGGTGTTGTGCTTTTGAAAGTATATATGTAAAAAATGATGTATATAGAATGTAATTCCAATTGAAAATGGATCCCTACTCAAAAAAATAGTAGAATACAAACGGGATTCAAATGAGTTGGCATGGTAAACGCAGCATGCAAAATTTGAACGAAGCGGGAAAGTCGCAGAATCACCAAACCAAAATCTGCGAGATGGAAATCACTACGCCTATCCTCGCCGCAAGCAAAGCCTATCTGCTGGATTTCTATAGGTTTCGATAGGGTAGGTTTGTAATTTCACCCAAACGTGACGTAACCGCCTCACCCGATTCATACACGGTGGGCGCAAAAACACAGTGTGCCCTCGGCGAAATCGACTCCTCCCGATTCATATTCATACACGGTGGGCGCCAAAACAAACTCGTCGGCAAATATTCGTGTATGCGAGATTACCGTCCTATCCCCAACCGACTAATGTTGCTGTGATGTAGTAGAAATTTGAAACGGGGGCTAAGTTTGTAAATTTCCTCGCATTTGAGACAAGCGCGCCCTGGCTACATGGTTACCCCTTCCTCTCTACGTCCCTTTTCCCCATTCGTACTCCGTGGGCGCCAAAACACCCTCTCCACCCCCACCCTCCTCCGTCCGCCGCCATCCGCCACCCCATCCACCGCCGTCCTCCTCCACTATGCCGGAGTTGATACCCCGACGCCGCCATCCATTACAAGAGACCGACCTCTCTCATCCACGCCTTCGGACCGGGATCCTTGCATCCCATCCTCTCGCTTCATCCCCGCCGTCGTCCACCTTGCCGGCGCCGCTCCTACGACCGTCTCGTCCACCGCGCCCCGCCGCCACCGTCTACCCTCCTAGACCTGCTTCCACACCGCCGACAGCCATCGCTACCGCAGCACCGTAAAATTCTCACCAGACGCGTACACGGCGCTGCACCAGAGGCGGTACTCTTTCGTATCTGCTCAACTTATTTATCGCAACAAGAAAATAGATCGCCACTGCTTTACTCTGATTTCTTGTCTTGGTTGCGGTTGCCTTTGTCCGGTTTGCACCTTCAGATCCGCCATGGCACGCTCAACACTATACTCCCAATGCTTATGGTTTTCCCTTTATATTCCACACTAGTTAAATCACGAGAGACTAAATTTCAAAATTGGGCCACCGATTTTCAGAGCTCACGGAGTTCGCGGTGCGATCCAAGGGGCTCGGGTGGTTGTGGGGCCTCACCGAACGAAGAAAACTCGACGCTGGTGGGGGTGGGGGTGGCGGAGGAACACAGGCGGTGGGGCGGTGGTCCGCCATGCCCGCGGGCGGTGTTTTGTATGGGAAGAATCACAAACGAGAAAGAAGAAGGGTTAGGAGACGAGGATCTTCATCCAACCGCTGAAATGGTCGAGAGACAGTGGGAGTTGCATTCTTAATGCGCCTCGTTCATCATGTGGGCACTGCGCAACCAACATTTTATTATCCAAAATTTGCTTGCTCTTCTTTACCATGTTCGATAGTGCTGGCCTGTACGCGATCGATAGGCTTTCAATTACTAGCGGCAATACTACACCGTATTTTCAAGCCAGTTCCACTTTCCCGATTTATATTTGGTGGTTATGGTGTACCCCTGTTATGTACACTATGATCTGCCTAGTTGTTGTGTGCTCTTGTTATCATGGTTTGGCAATAAACTATCTATACAGTGTATTATGAACCTATCATCTGCCAGCTATCCACTAGTAGAAAAGGGGGCAATGGCCCAGGCCGGTTCAGCCCATTAGTCCCGGTTCAATCTAGAACAGGGACCAATGGAGCTATTTGCCCCGGTTCGTGAGCCCAGGGGGCCGGCCGGGCCACGTGGGCCATTGGTCCCGGTTCGTCCGGACCTTTTGGTCGGTTGGTGGGACGAACCGGGACCAATGGGCCTGGCTCTGGCCCACCACTATTGGTCCCGGTTGGTGGCTTGAACTGGGACCAAAGGCTTCCCTTTAGTCCCGGTTCATGCCACCAACCGGGCTAATGGTGGTGTTTATATACCCCCTCGCGCAAGAGCAGAGCACACCGCTCTATTTTTTCCGGCCGAGGGGAGAGGGCTTGGTGGTGCTCTAGCTCACCTCCTATGCACACAAGGTGTTCATGGAATGCCCGATCCACACTACTTAAGGTTTCTCCTCTCCAAGCTCGACCGCCAAGCTCCATTTTCCTCAATATTTATCTAGGTTTAGCGGTCCGTCACGCCTGGCCCCCGTCTTCATCGCCGCCGATCACTGCGCCGATCTCATCGCCCGGCACCACCGCAGTGAGCCTCTTGTTCTTATCTTCTTTTGAGCGGAAAATATTCTTACTTGTATGTTTAGATAGATACTTGTATTATTTTCTTACTTTTATTATTGCATCTTATATAGTGCGATGGTTTTGGTATCCGCCCGTCGGCCCTCGCCATGTCTATGATTCGGATGTGGTATATATTATCTTTTCATAACTATTGGTTCATTTATTGTTTATGAAAATTATGCCCACCAACGTGACATAGATTTTATTTATCTAGGAGGTTGTTGAACCGGAAATTCCAACCGACCCTATTATCGAGAGGTTAAATTTAGTTGAAGAAGAAAACAATTTCTTGAAGGAAAAATAAAAAACTTGAGGAGGAGAAGATGATATTGGAGTTGCATGTTATGGATGTCGCCGATGATCACAAGATCAAGATGGATGCAATGCGCTTGAAGATTAGAAAGATTAGAAAATATGCCATTCATACCGAGGCTTGGTATCATTATGCCGTTGGATCAGTTGTTACCTTGGTTGCGATTACGATCGATTTGTTTTCGCATTGAAATGTTTTACATAGTTTCAATGTATGGTTTAATTAATTTAGATGCTCGCAGAGCTTTATGTTGTTAGATGAGAACTATGTATGTACTTTGGTTTTTATGTGATGATGAACTTCTATTAATTTGGTCACTTAATTATCTATTCATGATGTTCTGTAATGATTTTTGACACACTTAATTATATATAATGCACGCAGATGAACCGACAATGGATGTACGGTGACAGACACACCTCCGAGTACACTAAGGGCGTGCATGATTTTCTCGAAGTGGCTGAGGCAAACAAGCAGAATGGTTTTATGTGTTGTCCATGCCCTATATGTGGGAATACGAAGTCTTACTCTGACCGGAAAATCCTTCACACCCACCTACTTTACAAGGGTTTCATGCCACACTATAATGTTTGGACGAGGCACGGAGAAATAGGGTTTTGATGGAAGACGGCGAAGAAGAAGAGTACGATGACAACTATGTGCCCCTGAATACGGTGATGCTCTTGAACATCAAGAGGAAATAGACGATGTGCACGATGGTGCTGCAACGGGCTAAGCTGCTGAAGATCAAGAGGAACCAGATGATGTGCCCGATGATGATGATCTCCGCGGGTCATTGTCGATGCAAGGACGCAATGTGAAAGTCAAAAGGAGAAGCTGAAGTTCGATCGCATGTTAGAGGATCACAAAAAGGGTTGTACCCCAATTGCGAAGATGGCAACACAAAGCTCGGTACCGCATGGAATTGCTGCAAATGGAAGGCAGAGAATCTGTGCTCGATAAAGGATTAGAGAAGCTATGAAAATAATGAAGAAGAAGCTTCCAAAGGATAACGAATTGCCCGACAAGACATACGCAGCAAAGAAGGTCGATGCCCTCTAGGATTGGAGGTGGAGAAGATACATGCATGCCCTAATGATCTGCATCCTCTACATGGTGCATACAAGGATCTGAACACATGCCCGGTATGCGGTGCATTGCGGTATAAGATCGACGAGATGACCACGGTGATGTTGACGGCGAGCCTCCTAGGAAGAGGTTCCACGAAGGTGATGTGGTATGCTCCTATAATACCACGGTTGAAACGTCTGCTCGTAAACGGAGAGCATGCCAATTTGATGCGATGGCACAGTGAGGACCGTAAGAAAGACGGAAGTTGAGAGCACCCACGACGGGTCGCATGGAGGAAAATCGAGAGAAAGTCTCGGGATGAGTTTGCAAAGGACCCAAGGAACGATGGTTTGCTTTAAGCGTGGATGGCATTAATCCTTTCGGGAGCAGAGCAGCAATCACAAGACGGCCCGTGACTCTATGTATGTATAACCTTCCTCCTTGGATGTGCATGAAGCGGAAGTTCATTATGATGCCAGTTCTCATCCAAGGCCCTAAGCAACCCGCAACAACATTGATGTGTACCTAAGGCCATTAGTTGAAGAACTTTTATAGCTGTGGAATGGAAACGTGTACGACGTGGGATGAGCACAAAAGGAGGAATTTCACCTAAAGGCGTTGTTGTTCGTGACCATCAACGATTGGCCCGCTCTCAAGAACCTTTCGTGATGCATAAACAAGGGATACCACGATGCACGCACTGCTTACTTGACATCGATAGTATATAGCTGGGAAGCTACAGGAAGAATGTGTACAGGCTATCGCCGATTTCTTCCGACCAACCATCAATGTCGAAAGAAAGGCAAGCATTTCAAAGGTGAGGCAGATCACCGAAGAAGCCCACCATGCGCATCGGTGATCACGCATTTGCTATGGTCAATGATTTACACGTAATCTTTGGAAAGGGTCCCGCGGACTAGCTGTTCGAATGACGCCGACAATCACGCACCCATGTGGAAGAAGAAATCTATATTTTGGGACCTACCCTCACCGAAAGACCTAGAGGTCCGCTCTTCGATCGACGTAATGCACGTGATTTAAGAACCTTTGCGTGAACCTGCTAGGCTTCTTGGGCGGTATGGGAAGACAAAAGATACACCGAGGCACGGAGGACCTGCAACGCTTGCACGAAAAAGAGGGCATGCCTCGAAGCAAAGATGAAGGTCCCGCCAGCTATGCTCTTATGAAAGAAGAGAAAGAAATCTTCTTTGAATGCCTGCTCAAGATGAAGGTCCCGACCGGCTTTCGTCGAATATAAAGGGAATAATAAATATGCCGAGAAAAGTTCCGTAACCTAAAGTCTCATGATCGCAACGTGATTATGACGCAATCGCTTCCGGTTGCATTGAGGGGCTCTACCGAAAACGCTCGATTAGCCATTGTGAAGCTATGTGCATTCCTCAATGCAATATCTCGAAGGTGATCGATCCAGAAATCGCACTCAACGCTAAGGAGTGATGTGGCGCAATGTCTTGTTAGTTTCGAGCTGGTGTTCCCACCATCCTTCTTCAATATCATGACGCACGCCCTAGTTCATCTAGTCGACGAGATTGTCATTCTGGGGCCCGTATTTCTACACAATATGTACCCCTTTGAGAGGTTCATGGAGTCCTAAAGAAATATGTTCAGAATCGCTTAGGCCGAAGGAAGCATCTCCATGGGCCATCAAACAGAGGATGTCATCGGGTTTTGTGTTGACTTCATTCCTGGCCTTAAGAAGATAGGTCTCCCTAAATCGCGGTATGAGGGGAGACTGACCGAAAAGGCACGCTTGGAAGGGACTCAATAATATGGAGGGCAGATATTCTTGGTCTCAAGCACACTACAGCTTCTACGTAACTCTACCTTGGTGACCCGTATGTCGATGAACACAAGAACGGTCTGCGCCCAAACACCGGAGCAAAGGCGACGATTGGATTACATGTGAACACATCAGACTTTCAGCAGTTGGTTGGAAACACGCCTCGGAGGTGACAGACTGTTTGTGATGAGCTGTACTTGTTGTCCAGTGGGACCATCTTCGATCATTATGATTTTGGAAGGATACGAGATAAATGGGAATACATTTTACACGATTGACCAAGATCAAAAGAGCACCAACCAAAACAGCGGTGTCCGCTTTGATGCAGCCACCGAGAGGGGAAAGGACACATATTATGGTTACATAGTGGACATATGGGAACTTGACTACGGACATGATTTTAAGGTCCCTTTGTTTAAGTGCAAATGGGTCAATCTGTCAGGAGGCGGGGTACAGGTAGACCCATAGTACGGAATGACAACAGTGGATCTGAAAAATCTTGGGTACACTGACGAACCGTTTGTCCTAGCCAATGACGTGGCACAGGTTATCTATGTGAAGGACATGTCTACCAGACCGAGGAAAAGAAAAGATAAGGAAGCGAATACATCATACGATGAGCCAAAGCGCCACATAGTTCTTTCAGGAAAAAAGGACATCCTGGGAGTGGAGGGCAAGAAAGACATGTCTGAGGAGTATGAAAAGTTTCATGAAATTCCACCCTTCAAAGTCAAGGCTGACCCAAGCATCCTGATAAACGATGAAGATTATCCATGGTTACGGCGCAATAAGCAAATGACACAAGCGAAGAAAAAATGAAGACTTTCTCCCACAACTATTATGATGATACCATGCCAACTTTGTAACAGACGAGTACGATACCATTGTTCGTTTTGTACATGCACATGTTGTGCCAACTTTTTCAGAGTTCATTTGAAAACTATGAATTTCAAAGAATTTAAGTTTTAATTATTCAAATTTGAAAACTAATGGCACAAATAGAAAGTCTAAAACTAATGGCACTAACAGAAAGTTTTATAATTTTGCTGACTTAAAAGCAAAAACAATTAAAAAATATAGCAAAAAACCAAAAGAAAATAAAGAATGCAGAAAACAAAACAAAAAAACTGGAAAAAATAAAAATAGCAACAATAAGTATTTTGTTGTAATTAGAAACAAAATAAAATGAATAAAGCAACAAAGAAAACAAAAAAGTGTTTTCAAATTTGAAAACTAATGGCACTAACAGAAAGTTTATAATTTTTCTAAAACTAAAAGCAAAAAGAATTAAAAAATAAAGCAAAAAACAAAAGAAAATAATAATGCAGAAAACAAAACAGAAAAACTGGAAAAATAAATAAATATAGCAACAATAAGTATTTTGTTGTAAATAGAAACAAAATAAACTAAATAAAGCAACAAATAAAACAAAAAAATAGTGCCACCTACTGGGCCCCCACGGCCTGAAACGACTAGAAACCCTACCATGGGCCAGGATTCAGGCCCGGAGGCCCAAGAGGCCCACAGCACAGATTGCGTGGTTAGGCCCAAAGCCTGCTTTAGAGAGGAGCTCGAGAGGAAGGCACACCGCACCTTATAAACAGTGCGCCTCCCTCTCAACTAGCGAGTGGGACTAAATATTTGGGTTCGGGCAGCACAGGCCTTTGGTCCGGTTGGTGGCACCAATGGGGCTAAAAAGTGCACTAGTCCCGATTGGTGCTACGACCGACTAATGCCCTCTTTAGTCCCGGTTTGTGCCACTGAACCGACCAATGCTCTTGCTATATATACAAGACTTAGCAGTTTTCGCCAAAATCCATCTGTTTCTTCTCGCCCGACGCTTCGCTCGCTCTCGTCGTCGCCGCCGCCGAGCCCTGCCCCGACGCCGTCAGCTGGTCCACTCGCTGCCGCTGCCGCCGAGCCAGCCGCTGCCTGACACCGTCGCCGCGCCGCCGCCCCGACCCGTCGCCGTCGCCAAGATGCCGCCCCTTCCCGACCTCGTCGCGTGGTGTGCCGCCCTTCCCAACCCGTCGCCGTCGCCCGACCACACGCCGCCGCCTCGATCCGGCCATGGCATCTTTCCTTTTTTTTTTGTGCATTTTATGTATATGTTCTCTGTGTATATATGTATATGTTCTGTGTATATATGTTCATATATGCAAAAGTTAGATTTTAGAAAAACTTTATATATGCAAAAGTTTATATATGCAAAAATTTATACATATATGTAAGTATATATGTATGTATAGATGTATGTATGTGGATACATGAGGGTGGTCGATAGACCCCCTCTCCGATATCATTTTGTGCATTTTAGGTTAGTGTATATATAGTGCATTTTAGAAAAATACTATTTTTTCTGTTGATGATATGATGATGTTTTTTTTTCATATATGCATTTTTTCATATATGTATTATTTTTGAAGTTGTTAGTAGATATCGATTTTAGGTTAGTGCATTTTATCACTGATTTTAGGTTAGTTGATCGATTTAGTGCATTTTATGTTTGTTGCAATTTAGAATAGTGCATTTTATGTTAGTGGAGAGGAAAAAAGTAAAATAAGGAAAATGAAAATAAGTACAGAAAGAAGGAGAAGAAGAAGGAGAAGACGAGGAGAGGAAGAAGAGAAAGAAGAAGAAAAAAAAGAGGAGAAGAAGAAGGAATAGAGGAGCTTCTTCTCCTTTTTTTTCTTCTTCTTCTTAATTTTTATCGGGAACGAGGGTGTCGAGGATCGCCGAGGGGTCGAGGGTCAGGAACTAGGGTAGAGGGTCGAGGGTCGTTAAGGGGTCAAGGGTCGAGGGTTTCAGGGTCGAGGGTTCGAGGGTTCTAGGGTCGAGGGATCGAGGGTCGAGGGTTCCAGGGTCGTCGAGGGTTCGAGGGGTCGAGGATCGCCGAGGGGTCGAGAGGTTTCCTAGTGTCAAAGTATTGAAGAAATCCATGGCTTGATCATTAGCCGGAAGTAACCATGGCATGATGGTACAAAGTCCTCCAAAGTTATTCTGCAATGGAGTCCCGGATAGGATAATTTTCCTTTTTGTACGAATTTCAGCAAAGGCCTTCCAAATAACGATATTCGGAAGGTTCTTGCTGAACTTTGTACCAAAAAGCGAATTATCCTATCTAGGACTCCGTCCAAAATAATTTTGGAGAGCTTGCACCATCATGCACCACATTACTACCTAATGATGAAGACATGGTTTTGTTGAATCCTTTGACACTAGGCAACCTCCCGACCCTCGGCGATCCTCGACCTCGACCTCGATCGCCGGGCGATCCACGACCCTCTACCCCATCAATGGCGCCGATGCCCACGTCACTTGTGGGACATAGATGTAGTGTTCAACGCCGACCCCCTCCCGATAGCTTCAACACGTGTGGGGGGGGGGGTCGATATTACCCCCTCCTTGAAGCGTTGTCGAGGCCACCCCCTAACCCTTGAAGCGTTGTCGAGGCCACCCGAAACCCTAGAGAAGCAGCGTCGAGGCCACTAATTAATATGATTCCTTATTGTGATTAGCTAGCTAGTTCTACATTTGCCACTAATATATCCATATCTGTCATGTTCGAATAATAATTGCCATGTTGTAAATATTTGTAGAAACTATGGACACCCCGCCCCGAGACGAAGCACAAGAAGCATTGTTGAGGGACATAATCGCAGAAGGAAGTGATGCCCTCAGCTCGTTTATGTATCTCAACGACACCGATGGTCTGGAAGGAGAGGGTGAAGAAGCAGCTGGCTATGATTATGATGGCTCCGATGACCCAATGCCGGTGGAAGAAGGAGAGGGTAAAGAAGTAGACCGTGAGGACTGCTCGGTGATCACCGAACCGAGTCCGCCGGTATATATATTAGTTAAGCTGTCCGACTAGCTATTTGATGCATTCATTGTTTTGGTATGTACACATATTAATTAACTCTCGTCTTTCTTCCTTTTCTAGCCCTCGGATCGAGCACAACCGATAAAGAGACGAGGCCCAAGAAAAAGTTGAGCTCGGATGAAAGGTTTGAGATCATAGAAATCATGGCGACGGCCAACCGATTGAACCCATCCGGACAAAGAAGGCATTTGTTGCTCGGTCGGGGTTCGGTTAGGGACAAGATCCCGATCAGCATCCAACAATGGTATAAGCCTAAGAACGAAGACCCCGAGGTGTCTTATGTCAATGATCTGCGGAAAAATGATCTTTGACCGAGCTGAAGTCAAATTTCACCCTACCGCCAGAGGATGATCCGGAGAAGCCAGTTATAGAGCCATTAATCAAGTCTTTTGCTCTTAAGAAGATGCAGACCTATTCAGGAATTGGAAGAAAGACCGAATAAGTTTGTCGATAAAAAGAGACACCATAATTCAAGGGCAAATATGAGAAGATCGAGAGATGATCGCCCGCATTTGTGGCCCACAGGACATCGAAAAGAGTAAAAAGATGTCGGCGACAAACAAGCAAAATGCTGCGAAGAAGAAGCTTCACCATCGCACGGGTCGGTGGCTACCTCATAGCCCGCCTAAGTGGGCCAGGGCTGAGAATGATCTGCTTGATAAAGGGATCGAACCGAGACAATGAACTGGCTAGACCGCTTCGGACTTGGTTCTTCGGGCTGGCGGAACCTTGGACCTCAGATCGTGGAGGTGCATTTGGACGGACGATCAATTGGACATACCAGTCAAGAGGCTAAAGCAATATATTGAAGCAGCGCAATAAGGGAAGTTCGTTCGCACGGGGAGAAGGACGAGCTCACAATGGCCCTCGAAATCTGAGCACCACGGACGGACACCGAGCACGCCAGGCTCCGTTTCGTGTAAGGCTGGATTTCCGGACGCAGTGGGTTACAAAACCCATGAGAGGAGGAAGAAACTGGAGCAGAGCCAAATGCAGGCGCTGCATGAAAGGGTAATGGGGCTAGAGGAACGAGAAGAAGAACGGATCAAATGACCTGCCGAAGCTTCCCCCGAAGCTACCCCGCCATCTCAACGGATAAGCAGCGTGGCTTCCACCGAGCTGCTTCAGCCAGAGCATGCCTTGACGGCTCCTACCAGCTATCCCGTGGATGCTATCACGGAGTCTCAAAATTGCCACCTTATGGCGCAATGGAGCAATTTGAAGGTCAAGGCGGCTGTTGGCTCTGTTTATCCTACTAAACCCGACTCAACTTTTCACCGCCGCCGATTCCGTAGGATATGCTAAGGTGATGGTGGATGAAATAACGGAGGGATTTGAGTACCTCGGTTTGACCACCCTACCGGTGAAGGGAGTATCGGCTGGGTTCTCGCTCTGAAGACTCCATGCCTATGGCGGAAGGATCTCATCAACCTTCAGGCTGGACGCCCCGCCTCCTCCTCCTCCTCCGCGAGTCGGGGCACTCCGCCTCCTCCACCTCCTCCTCCGACGAGTGACGATCGGGGCACTCGGCCGGCTCCTTCTCCGGCGCATGGCGGCACTCCGCCTCCTTCTCCGCCTGCACCGGCGCGCCCGAGCAGCCAGCCTCCTCCTTCTCCGCCTCGTCACCAAGGGAGGAAGAGACCCGCCGCCGCTCCGGCTGCTCCGGCGCGTCATAGTCCTTCTCCTCCGCCTCGTAAGCAAGGAAAGAAGACATCCGCTCCGCTCGCTTCTGCGGCGTCTAGCAAGACAGCCAAAGGCGGAGGAGATCTGATTCGGTCCTTCTCTGAAGAATCCAGAGAAGTTACCATACGAGAGGACCGAGGAGGAAAACGCGAAGATCGCGCAGACCGAAGTGCATGACTGGTTTGAAGGGTTGAAAGCAAAGAGACATCCAACTCCGGATGAGAAGGTAGATCCGTTGAAAGCGAAGCGCACTCTGGCTGCCCTGACAAAACCACCCAAGTCTCCGCCGAAAGGCAACTATGAGCGCATTATTGGAAAGGCATTTGCCGAAGCGGAGAGGTCGGGAACTACTAAAAGTGATAAAAGAATGAAAGAACGACGAGCTGGGAAACAAATTGCCCAAATCGGCGAACAAGCGAAGCAATCGTGCCCCTCGCTCAAGGTGCCTGCTAGCGACATCGTCGATCCGAGGATGGTGCCTGGTTATGGCAATCCTGAAGATTACCTGCCCGACGATGTACATTATGATTTGTTGGAGGTGCAGATACAAAGAGACGAGTACGGGAAGCCTCTCGTCAAAGATGAAAGCTCTCTATCAACGATGATGCGAAGATTACATGATTGGTACATGAAAACCTGCAGAGAGTCTGAGGGGAGGAGTACTTTGTATGTGAGAGTTAAAAAGGAGCATGACCTCATTGGAATTGAACTGTTGCCTATTCCATTTGAGGAGTTCTATCAGTTTTTCAATCAATTGGCCCTCGATAAAGCAACGGTCACTGCCATCGTCGTAAGTAGTACTATACATCATTAAGTCTCTCTGTATAACTCAGCTCTTTCATTGCATGTATTTATAATTATCCTCACTATATTATGCAGATTGAAGATCGCGAATTGAAGAAAAGACAAGTGGGTTCCATTGGGTTCATTAACACATATCTCATAGATGCAAGCGAGGTTGAATTTCATGCCGAAAATACCGAGGCCAACTTGCTACAATCGTTGGTAATAAATGAACACATGGATATAATACTCTTTCCTTACAACTTCAAGTGAGTGTTCTTGTCTTGTGGCATATTCGGTTTCCTTATTAGTCCAGGTTATAGTGATGTAATATTGATGAGTTATGCATAAATGCAGGTACCACTATATTCTCCTAGAGATTAAGCTTGAGCAGGGAGTAGTAACTGTCTTAGACTCGAGACGAAAAGATCCCAAGGAGTATGTGGACATGACTGAAATGCTCGAGAAGTAAGTTAAATCGATCATTATCCACCATATCAACAACTTTGTTCATTTCTGATATCAAGTAATTGTTTTCTTTGCATGGCAGGGTTTGGAGAAAATTCACCAAAAAAGCCCCGGGACTGCCAGAAGCTGCAATTTAGACACCCGAAAGTAAGTACTATAGTAGCATATTCCACGCATATCCTAGTGATTCAAGTGCTAGTTTCATCAATACCATTTAACATGCTTGCTAATTATCAGTTTGATTGACCTCTATTTCTTGTAAAGTGGTTGTGGCAGGAACAAGGGAATGATTTCTGTGGATACTACATTTGCGAGTCCATCCGCCACACGACACTGTGAGCGGGCTACTCGACAAACAATATGAAGTGCGTAAATAACAATATTCACAATTTTATTTTATTACCATCATTTGTGTTGAGTTTCATTCATTAATATATATATATATGTATTGACCCCCTTCTTAAAATTAGATGTTTCGGATGCGGGATGAACTACTAGCACCAGATCGCCTGCGAGCAATTCAAGAGGAATTGGTGGCATTCTTTCTTGACCACGTGATCGCTGAAGACGGAGAATACTATTTGGACCACGCGTCCGTATGTTAGGATGTTATTTTTGTAAAAGATAATTATTGTATATATGTAGCCGGTAGTGTCGGATAGATATACGAGAACTTGTTGTTCGACCAATCTCTCTGAGAAGGAGAGGTGGTCGATATCACTTCCCTCTGTATGCATATATGTTCATGACGATCTTCTGTTTCCTTCGTTTGCTTACTAGCTAGCTAGCGTGTCTAGCTAGTCCTCTTTACACGTATGTATAGTACGTAGCGTCGACCAAGCACGGACAAAAGAGAGGACACTTCTCTCTATTAATTACCTAGCTAACACAATATATGAAACACCTAAATTAACCCCCAAAACCCCAAACCTCCCCCTTAAAAAAACAAAAACCCCAGCCACGAAATAAATGTCGCGTGGATGCCTATTGGTCCCGGTTGGTGCCACCAACCGACCAAAGGCCCTCCTCCTGCTCGGGCTCGGCAAGACAAAGCCACGTGGAGGCCCATCGGTCCCGGTTCAGATTGAACCGGGACTAAAGGGCAGGTATTCAGACGACCCTTTAGTCTCGGTTCATGAACCGGGACTAAAGGCCCTCACCAACCGGGTCAATAGGCCCCTTTTCTACTAGTGATCCTTACTTCTGGAGCCGTTTTTTTTGTGTACTTGTGCCAGATTATATAAATGCACGCACGATATTGCAGCACACATGAGCTCTCTCATCAGAATCCAGTGATAGCACATAAGTGTTTACAGGGGCGCCCCAATATTAGAATATCATCTGCATTACAAAGATAATCTCACAACTATTTATGTTTTCATGGTTCTCGATATTATACACAATTACAGTGAATATCAGAATCCGCGCATCAGAAGAATATTGTGGAACACTGCAATGACTTACAAAATTGGCACCAAGGCATTGAGTGCCATTTTGGAAGCAATGAAACTCGTACGCTCCCCACCTGTTGATTCTTGTTCAGAATATCATTCTAATGACTATTCTAACCTCGAGGAGTCAAAGGCAGATGGCCTGTCCTGTTCACCCATCAAGGTGCCTGTTCTAATTTGGCAAGGTTTTATTGATTGCGCGTATCTTGCATATGTTGTCTTGCATTTCTTCTACTTTGTTGCACCGCCATCTGCTTAGTTTACTCATCATATAACTCGAGATGCTATGCCCATCCATTATCAATACATATTCCATCTGTCGTCATACCATGTTTTTCCACTCAAATGCTGTTCTTGTGCATCGACATCAAAAGGAAGAGGGTGATTGCGAACTGAAGGAGCACCAAAGAAAGTCCTTGAAAAACATGGTGGTGCCAAGAAATCAGACAGCGCCCACTTATATTGGCTGTACAACCGGTGACACAAAACATAGGACCGACTCAGCAGACTGTACCCATACTTCTTGGCCACACCACTAGCCCCACCCCACAGGACCTGCACTCCAAAGAAAAGGTATACCGATTTCATTTGCCATAGCACCAGCCGTACCATAGAAAAATCCCACTCCGAGAAAAAAGTACAGCAAGTCCACCGTCAAGACCTATCCCAACTGCAGAGACGGCCAATTCCTGCATATTGGAACCCCATTCCATTTATTCCCAGTTTAAAAGACAATGCTTTCAATGTTGTTAGGGACTACGTGCATATATTCCCATCATGGGAAGATTATAGTGAAGACAAACACCATTTTCACATCTTCCTGTCCAACTTATGTGTAAGTGCTATTATTCATGGTTATTATTTTCCTGTTTTCTGCTGATCGAACACATCAATGATTTACATTACATTGTTGTAACTAGGTGAGGGTCAATCTGGATAGTCATGACGAGCAAAGCTTGCTTGTGCTTTTCAAGGAAGCATTGCAGCAGTATCGGTGTTACCTGAGGAAATCACACTTTGATGGCAAGTCTATAAACGAATTTCCGGTGAAGTCTCCTGTGCTAAATTTAGAAGACATTGAATGGAAAAACCTTGTTATGCAATGGTCTCGCTCCTGTGATGAGGTACTCGTCTATGAAATCACATGACAATTTGAACTTCTACTTTTCCGCATGTGCCTTACGGATCTTTTTTGCAGGAAATCAGCTCGAAGAAGAATTCCGGTTTGAAAAGAACGACAGGATATCGCAAATATGTTGTCCGCTGCTTTGCTCTTGTTAGTACCTTTTGTCCTCAGATCATTTGTACTTGCATACATACCTGGTTCATTATATGACAGCAGTATGCATGATAGCTTGCTTATCAATTGTTCGCCCAAATTATCGATATGTATGAATGGTTACATTAGTGTAGAATATATCCAATGCCAATGAATTTTTTAGCTCGCATTGTTCTTGTAAGTACATGTTGTCCTTTATCAGTGTACTTATATTGACAGGTAGTTGTTCATGTACCATCACTCTGCAACTTATTTTCCTTTGCTCTCCATTTTCTACACATCACATCTATATTTACTCTTACCATAAGGTTGGTACTGAAGAAGTTTAGCTGTGCATTGCTCTTGGCTGTGCCTTTTGCCTGTATCGCTGCACATACATTTATAGCTACTTGGTTATATAGCATCACTCTTCATCTTATCTTAAATATTCTCCATTTTTTGTATATTATCACATCTATATTTACTCTTAACAAAATGTAGAATAAAGGCAATGCTTATGAAGAACATTTGTGCTAAACTTCTTGAATTGCCCCCATCGGCATGGACAAGGGCTTTATAGAGCCTGTCTTCACCAAGAATGTAAGTTTGTCATTCTCAAGCCTTCAAACTTTGTTGTGTATATTTGGTTAGGCATGACTGCAACAGCTGTTTATTTTGGTGTTTGCATCAAATTGCATGTTTAAAGTTTATTATGTAGTTCATAAACAAAAGTTTGTCCTTCTCAATTTAAGTTTTCAGTTGTACAACCAAGTTCCTTCTTCATACCATGTAAATTAAACTATCTGAGCAAGTCATCTTCTTTTGCCTTTGCATGTATGCTTCATTCTTCATCCGTAATCTAGTGGTGTGGTGAACCTACCCACTACAAAGACAATGTCATATTCTACAATGTCTTAACTATGAACAATGTCATATCATTCTACTATTATTTAAACCGCCGCTTTATTTGCCAATCTGAAATGGGTTAAATTGACAGCACACTAACCATTGATACTTATGAGTTCTTGATCTGTAATCCAGTCGTGTCGTGAAGCTGCCAACTCCTTCACAATGTCAATTCCTGCCATGTCTTGACCTGAACAATACCATATTGTGTTAATGCAATTTTAAACTGTGTCACTTTATTCACAAGAAGAAATTGTATGAATTGTCAAGACTCGATACTTTTATGTGCAAAACCTGTCATCCGCTCGCTTGTTTATCTTTTGAGTGAGGAAGATATAAGTGTTGAACAAGCGCAGATCTCGTCATCTTGCTCAGCTGCTTATTGCTGAGCTCCCAAAGAGGATAACCTTTCTTGAACTCTATTGAAGTCTTTGTCGGTTTTGTATATTATTTTGTCGGCGTGTTTATTTGCATCGGTGGCGATCTTTGATGCCCAAGTGTATGTAATCTGATGTCCGCTTGTGCTTTATTATCATAGTGGCGAACTTTGATGCCCAAGTGGATGTAATATGCCGTAATTTCTTTATTGTATAGTCTAGGTTTTTCTTATTCACGATGCTGCAGTTATTTTATTGTATATATATCCTGTCTTTGCAAAGAAACCGGCCAAACCATAAAATTACGGTACATAATCGGGCCGTCATGCAATCACGATGTATGGTCCGCATCATGGGCACCGTCAAACTGGCCCACTAGTAGATTCGGGCCTTTAATAGGCCGAGTAACACCCGGCCCTCTTTTCGCAAGAAAACTCAATGGGCTTTTAGGAGGCTGAGAAGTAGGTTGGGCCTGAAATGTGCCAAATAGCTCACGGGCCGGCGGCAGCCCGAAATGGACCCCGGCCCATGATTGTGTGAATCAATTCACGGGATTTTAACAGGCCAAAGTTGTCTCGGTCCTTGTTTGGCCCAATCAGATATCGGCTGAGAGCAGGCCGGATGCAAACCGGGCCGTAGTTAGGCCCAACTATATGACGGGCTTTTAACAGGCCGAAATTAATATAGGGTCGAAATGTTAAATGGGCCCTTAACAGGCCGAAACTAATATCAGGCCGAATTACTAAATGGGCCTTTAGCAAGTGGGCCCAAAAGCATAGCGTCCAGTCAACGGGCCGAATCTGATATGGGCCATAATTGAGCCCAAAGCCTATTTTTTTTTGACAAAAAACAGTGGGGGAAATCCCCACTGTGATTCTCTTTTTCATTAAAATAGGGGGACAGTTACATATGGATTTACATGATGGATATAATACATGACAATGAAGAGTCTACAAATGATCTAGCCAGCTTTGCATGCCCTCTTTCAATCCTGGTTTTGCCTTCTTTATAATCATGCAAAAGTGCTCCTTGAAAGTGGCAATACAGAATGTCATATTTTTGACCTTGTTGTAAAAAATTATGCTATTTCTGTGTTTCCAGAGACTCCAACATCCAGCAATCAGACATTCTTTAAAGCATCCATGTGTATCTTGCTTCCTTCCCTCCAGGAGCATTTCTATGAGGTTATGATCGGTGTTCCATTGGTAGCCAATGTTCATCCGTAAGTTTTGGTGAAATCACAGCTAAAAAGCAGATGCATTAGATGTTCATTAGGTTCATCATGACATAATTCACACTTACTAGTCTCAATGTAGAAATTCTTCCTTTTAGTAGATCTCTAGTGTTTAACTGTCTTGTAACAAGAGCCGGAAGAAGAATTTCTGCTTGGGTAAAGAGCATGATTTCCATATCCATTGATAGGGTTTAGGTGCATCAATGTGGTTTCCCATAAGTTCAAGGTATATTCTCTTGTTAGAGTACCTTGTGGCACCCCAATAAAATTTCCAAGAATCTGGCGGTCTGATTCTCTCATTGTTAATCAGCTCTATAAGGTTGATACTGTTGTACAACAATAGAGGACATAGGCAGGTGGAACAAATCATAAAATTCACTATCATCCATGTTCCTGACAGTTGCAAGAGTTGTGTCAGCATTCTTTGCATAGGAAAATAGCTGAGGCATTGACTGTGAAATTGTATAAGAACACCATTTATCTGACCATAGCTTAATTGTATCACCTCTTAAAGGGCCGGACCTGATCTAGGCCGTGATTTGGCCCAGAAAGTGGGAGACATTTAACGGGCCAGATCTTATATGGGCCATTACTAGGCCCGGAACGTGGCAGGCCATTAATGGACCGGATCAATTATGGGCTGGCATTTGGCCCAAAACATGGCAGCCAGTTAATGGGCTGGCCTACTAGGGTCCTCAAAATCTTGTGGGCCTATAGCTGGGCCGGCCCATTAATGGCGGCAAAATCTCGTGGGCCTTTAGCTGGGCCGGCCCATTATGATCTGCAAGAATTTTGTGGGCCTTTACCGGGCGCCCATTATGGCACACAAAATATTGTGGGCCTTTACAGGCGACCTATTATGGCTGCGAAATCTTGTGGGCCTTTAGTTGGGCCAGCCCATTATAGTCCATAAAATCTGTGGGTTTTAATCGACGGCCCATTATGGGCCGCCAAATCTTGTGGGCCTTTAGTTGGGCCGCCCATTTAAACTTGATTGGCCGTGCCACGTGTCGACGTATCATAGGCGCCTTCATCCAATGAGTGGATGACATCCGTCCCAACGATGAGCCGACACGTGTTTCCTCCACCAATGATGATTTTACACGTGGAAAATCCCCATTAGTCGGGGCTGTTAACGGGTTATCGGATCCAAAACCCGACCCGATAGCTTAACGGTGTTCCGTTACGGTGGATGCCACGTGTCGGTCACCCTTGACGAAAGCATTTCTGTGACGCGCGATTTATCGTCATGGAAGTGGACACTTCCGTGATGATAATTTTGGTAATGTCATGGAACACTTCTACGACAGCACATGTATGACTATCCTGATTCTGTCATAAATTTGTCATGGACGTACATGCATGACAAAAAACGCGACCTACTGTGACAAACACGTATCATCACGGAAGTGTATTTTTTTGTAGTGAAAGTCATCAAGCCATCATCATTCACGGGTTTAATTTGCAGGTAAGGAAAAGTTGATTTCTTATCAGATTAATAATTTACAAGTGAACATGTGTTACTGATGTTTGCATTATTTGCAGGTAAGGAAAAGTTGATTTCTTATCAGATTAATAATCACTTAAGAAGTTAAGGTACATTTACTACTAGCGGAACAATGAAATGGAGTGTACAAAGTCTTGCGTACCAATTATTCATGCTGATGGAATATTCATGCTTTGTAGAACAATGGAGTGGAATGTACAAAGTCGTTAACCTCATGAGGAGAAGGGATAACCTTGGTTAGTGAAGAAGACATACTTAGTCCACTCCCTGCTCTGCTTACTACTGATGTACAAAACAGCAAAATACTAATTCTTTTGTTTTATGTTTGTGCAACATTTTGGATGCAGATGCAGACCAACATCTTCGGCTCCTCTATTATTGATGAAAACTGGATGTGGTGAGTGTTGTCGAAATTTTATCCATTTTTCATTTTCTTCACATTTTTAGTAGAGTGACTATTTAGGCAAGATTAGAAAATAGAGAAATTGGTTCCATAACATTTGGATTTTGGAGGTTTGTCATGCATTGCAGGTTTTACATGTTGATAAGCTTTCTTGCATATCAATGAAGTTATTGAGCCAGTGCTTGCACACATATATTTGGTTTTATTGTAAGAATACTCTTTATAAGTCTTATTTTCAAGGCCGAGAAGGTGTTGTTGTTCATGACATGTGCTGTAACAATCTGACTACTACTGTTGTTTATCTTGTAATAACAACTCGATTTGATAGTTTAAACCAGTTGAATTATCAATATACATTTGGGCATAGAGCATGAGGATGTATGAAACTTCTGAACACTTCAAGGTTATCTACAAATTAGTAGTCCGGCCAAGAACTTGCAGGTACACACAAAATCAGGAGTCCCTAGGAAATTGCTGTTGGAGGAGGGTTCGGAGAAGAGTAGGGGGGATGGAGTAGCTTCAACGGGAGATGGGGAGGAAGGTAGACTGGCGGATGTAGAAAATAAGGAGGAGCAGGGTACGGGTACCAGTGCAGGGAAGGGTTTGGAGCCAGCGAAGGGCACCAGGAACACCACCAGCAACAAAAACCCTAATGGCAAGAAGTTTAGAAGGAGGGAGAGGGTTGACCGATCCCCTGCCCTAACGCACAGAGGGAGTAGATTCTAGGGTAGAAACGAAGCATAAACACTAGTGTCGACGAGAATGAAGCTAAGAAAGGACAGACTGTGGAGAGTAGAGGGATCGAGGTTGCTCAAACAGTAGTTCAGGAGGAACTAAAGGACAAGCAGACCAATATTGAAGCTATATCGGCCGGGTTGCAGGAGCAACCCCGCCGAGAACAATGAAACTGGTAAGCTGGAACTGCCGGGGGCTGGGGAATGGCCCGGCAGTTCAAAATCTCCTCGAAATGGGGAGAGTGGAGGACCCCGATGTACTCTTTATTTCGGAAACTAGGATGATGGAGAAGGAATTGGACAAGTTTAGATGGTCTCTAGGCCTAACTCAGATGCTTGCTTGGGACCCGATTGGCCGGAGTAGGGGGGTTGCTATGTTTTGGAGAAGGGGGCTAAACATATCACTGCGCACCTATGGTAGGAGGCACATTGACGTTGATGTGACAGAAGAGAATGGGAGGATCTGGAGGTTGACAGGGGTGTATGGAGAATCAGAGGCAGACAGGAAAAAGGAGACTTGGAGAACAATCAAACTGCTAGGGCAACAACACCAGGGTGGGAGACCTTGGATTTGCCTAGGAGACTTCAATGAAATCCTCACTAGCGATGAGAAGTGTGGAGGGATACCGCAATCCCAAGCTTGTATAGATTCCTTTCAGGAGAGCTTGGAGAGTTGCGGGTTGTGTGATATTGGTTTCGAGGGGGATAAATTTACTTGGAGAAATCACAACCAGGAGGTGCAATCTTATATCTGTGAGCGGCTCGACCGTGCGACTGCCAATGCTCAGTGGTGTGAAGCGTTCCCGGAGTTTGAGGTGATCAATGGAAACCCTCGACATTCCGAGGACTGGCCGATTATCGTTACCACATCAGGCGATAGTATAAGAGGTCGGAGGGGTGACGGGGGGTTCCGGTTTGAAGCGTGGTGGCTGCAAGAGGAAGGCTGTAATGAAGAGATCCAAGGGGCCTGGGAAGAGAGCGGGATGCTGGGAGAAGGAGGAGTGGCAGAAGCTATGAAGAGGGTGGCGGGCAGAATGAGAATGTGGCATAAGGAAGTAGTGGGGGAATTGGAAGGGAGATTGAAAGTGGCAAGAGCGAAGCTGGAAGGGTGTATGCGAACCCCAGTTTCAGAGAACAAAGTGAGACAGGAAGCACAACTAAGAAGTGAGGTGCGAGACCTAGAACAGAAGAGGAACACTAAAGCAAAACAGAGATCTCATATCACCTGGCTGAAGAAGGGAAATAGAAACACTCGGTATTTCATGGCGGTTGTGGCGGCAAGGAGGAAACATAATCGTGTGAAGATGTTGAGGAGGGAGGATGGATCGGAGGTGAAGGAGGGGCCGGAGATGACTAACTATGTGCGCTCATTTTTTCAGGATCTCTTCACCACTAATGCGGGCCACCGTGTTCTCGAACTGACGAACAAAGTGGAGCCGCGGGTTACCAGCGCTATGTGTGCGGTCCTCAATGCAGAATTTACCTGAGAGGAAATCGAGGCTGCTCTCGACCATATTGGTGATCTTAAGGCGCCAGGGCCCGACGGGATGCCGTCCATCGTCTACAAGCAAAGTTGGCATTTCATGGGTGATCGGATTGTGGAAGAGGTTTTGGCCGTGTTAAATGGGGGTGCAATACTGGATGGGTGGAATGATACTACCGTGGTGTTGATCCCAGAGGTTAAAAGCCCAACCCGGATAAAGGACCTTCGGCCAATCTCTTTATGTAATGTCCTGTACAAGCTTGTATCAAAGGTGGTGGCAAATAATCTCAAGCCCATCATACCGGAACTCATCTCAGAAAATCAAAGCGCATTTGTTCCTGGAAGGTTGATCACAGACAACGTCTTGATAGCCTATGAGTTGTCACACTTCTTGCTGAATAAGAAGAAGGGAAAGGAGGGTTTTGCAGCAGTAAAGGCAGATATGAGCAAAGCATATGACCGCGTCAAATGGAGCTTCTTGAGGGCCATGCTGGAAAAACTTGGGTTTGGTACGGTGTGGACAGAGCTTACTATGAAGTGTGTGACTTCGGTACGATATCAAATCAGAGTAAATGGGAGCTCACGGAGCAGTTTACACCATCACGAGGTCTCCGTCAAGGTGACCCTCTTTCACCGTATCTATTTGTTATATGTGCAGAAGGGCTATCAGTGCTGCTGAATGATGCACATATGAATGGCCGAATTAGTGGGGTGAAAATCTGCCAAAACGCATCGGCGGTCTACCAATTGCTGTTTGCGGATGAGTCGGTACTCTTGCTAAAAGCAAACCAGGATCAGGCTAGAGCGCTGAGAGAAATTCTAGACTTGTATGAGAATTGCTCGGGTCAATGCATCAACTTGGAAAAATCTGATGTGATGTTCAGTCCAAATACGACAGAAGATGTGCGGAATAGTGTGGAAGCTACTCTTCAAATCCTGAGTGAGTCATGGAACGACAAGTATCTATGTCTCCCAGTGCATGTTGGTAAGTCCAGGAGGAAGGCCTTTACCTATGTCAAAGGTGCTATTGCGGGGCGTGTGTACGGATGGAAGGAGAAGCTTATTGCAAAGGTTGGCAAGGAAACACTAGTGACGACAGTAGCACAAGCGATCCCTACTTTTGCCATGTCTTGTTTCGACCTCACAAAAACTTTCTGCCAAGAACTGAGTTCGCTAATTGGCACCTACTGGTTGAGTCAGCAAGACAAGGACAAGACGGTTCACTGGATCAGCTGGGAGAAGTTAACCATGCCAAGGGCCAAAGGTGGGTTGGGATTCCGGGATATGTACAACTTCAACATGGCAATGCTTTCACGGCAATGTTGGAGGCTAATTCAAAACCCTGATACCCTCTGTGGCCGAATTCTCAGGGCTCGTTATTTTCCTAACTGTCATGTATGGGAAGCTGAAGCTAAGGAAGGCATCTCCTATACCTGGAGAAGTTTGCTGAAGGGACTGGCGCTAATTCGTGAAGGCTACATATGGCGTATTGGGGATGGAGTGTCCGTTAAAATATGGACCGACCCCTGGATCCCAAGACCTTGGTCGAGGACAGTTATAACTCCGAGGGGGAACAATATCCTTCAGTTTGTCAGTGAACTTATAGACCCGGGTACTGAGATGTCATGGTTTGAACGTGAGGGGTTCTTGGAGTTAATTGCCAGGGAATGGGATAGAGGTGTAGGAGGCAAGACTGCGATAGAGCGTTGGCAGAATAAGATTAGGCATTTGCGAAGTTTCTTACGGGGTTGGGCTAAGCACCTCAGTGGTGTGTATAAGATTGAAAAGGATAGACTCCTTGCTCTTACAGTGCCCAGGCATACTGAGCTGAATCAATATTTTATCGCCAACCGAGCTTGTGTTAAAAATGAGGCGGAGAAGAGGTTGAAAGAACTGCCCATGAAGAAGAATTGAAGTGGGCTTTGCGTGCTAAAGTCCGCAAAGTGGTCCAAGGGGACGCGAATACTCAGTTCTTCCATTTGATAGCTAATGGCAAGCACGTAAAGAAGCATATCTTTCAGCTTGAGCAAGACGAGGCACTATTTTAGGTCAGGATAACCTAAAAACATATATTACCGACTATTATAAGCAGTTATTTGGACCGCCGGAGGATAATTGCGTGTCCTCGATGAGTCGGGATCGAGGATGTCCCTCACTATCGGCTGCCGATAATGATATTTTGTTGCCCGTTCTCGGAGAAGGAGGTGTTTGATGCTATTGCATAGATGAAAAACAATAAGGCTCCGGACCGGATGGATTCCGGCAGAGTTCTATAAAAGTGCTTGGCACATTATTAAGGGGATTTACTACCTATGTTCCATGATCATTCTCTAGACAGCTTCAATTATTTCACTTGAATTTTGGGACTATCACATCGCTTCCCAAGAAGACGGATGCGGTGAGAATTGAGCAATTCAGGCCGATATGTCTCCTCAATGTTAGTTTCAAAATTTTCACCAAGGTCGGGACTAACAGACTCACACAGATTATGATTACGTGGTGCAACAGTCCCAAACTGCTTTCATGCCGGACAGAAATATCCTTGAAGGGGTGGTTGTCCTGCATGAAACGCTCCATGAAATCCATTCCAAAAAATTAGATGGAGTAATTTTTAAGGTGGATTTCAAGAAAGCGTATGATAAGGTCAAATGGCCATTCCTCCAACAGTCATTGCGTATGAAAGGTTTTGATGAAGCCTGGCGCCGACAGGTTGAATCATTTACGTAAAAAGGTAGTGTGGGAATTAAAGTTAATGATGACATAGGTCATTATTTCCAGACACATAAAGGCCTCAGACAAGGAGATCCGATGTCCCCTATCTTGTTTAACATTGTGGTGGATATGTTAGCAATTTTGATAGGAAGGGCTAAGGAAAATGGTCAAGTAGGTGGATTGGTACCTCATCTTATTGATGGAGGTGTATCCATCCTTCAGTACGCTGATGATACAATTATCTTTATGGAGCATGACTTGGCCAAGGCGAGAAATATGAAGCTTGTCCTATGCCTATTTGAACAATTGACCGGGTTAAAGATTAACTTTCATAAGAGCGAGCTGTTCTGTTTTGGTAGGGCCAAAGATGAACATGATGCTTATAGGCAATTGTTTGGGTGTGAGTTGGGAGAGTTACCCTTCTCTTACTTGGGGATTCCAATCCCCATTGTAGGCTGACAAACAGAGAATGGAAGTGCATCGAGGACCGATTTGAGAAGAAAATGAGTTGCTGGAAGGGTAAGCTCATGTCATACGGAGGCCGATTAATCCTGATTAATTCCGTGCTCACGAGTATGCCAATGTTTCTCCTATCGCTCTTTGAGGTCCCAGTTGGTGTTAGGAAGAGACTGGACTTCTATCGATCGCGTTTCTTTTGGCAGGGTGATGAGCTTAAAAGAAAATATCGGCTTGCTAAATGGGATATCATCTGTAGACCGAAAGACCAAGGGGGTCTAGGTATTGAGAATCTAGAAGTTAAGAATAAATGCCTTCTTAGCAAGTGGCTGTGGAAGCTCTCATCGGAGAATGATGCTATGTGGGCTCAAATCCTTCACAACAAGTACCTCCAGACAAAAACTTTGTCCCAGGTTATAGTCCGGCCAACCGATTCGCCCTTCTGGAAAGGCCTGATGAAAGTCAAACAGGCCATGTTCAATAGGACGAAGTTTGTTATTGGAAACGGCACGAGTACACGTTTCTGGGAGGACACTTGGCTCGGCGGGACACCCTTGGCCATCCAATACCCGTCTTTGTACCGCATTGTTCAACGACGTGACGTGTTCGTCGCATCGGTCTTTCAATCTACCCCCCTTAATATTCAGTTCCGACGATCGCTAGCGGGCAATAGTTGGGAAGATTGGCTCCGTCTAGTTAGGAGACTGATGGAAGTCCAGCTTTCACAACAACCCGATGAATTACGCTGGAAATTGACTAAGTCTGGAGTCTTCACGGTTAAATCAATGTATATTGATGTTATTAATTCGAACTCCATTCCTACATCCAAGCATGTTTGGGATGTCAAAGTTCCTTTGAAAATAAAAGTGTTTATGTGGTTTGTCCATAAACAAGTTATTTTAACTAAGGACAACTTGATAAAGCGTAATTGGACATGACCTACTAGGTGTAGTTTCGCGATCGGGATGAGACTATCAAACACCTCTTTTTGATTGCCCGTTGGCCAAGGTACTCCGCGACGGTCCACATTGCTTTTAATATCAATCCACGAATTACATTAATGCGTTATTTGGGACATGGCTTAATGGGGTTGAGCCTCGACTTAGCAAGACATATTCGGGTTGGAGTTTGTGCTTTGTTGTGGACTATCCGGACTTGCGAAATGATTTAGTTTTTAATGAATATCATGTATACATTTTTGCAGGTCATATTCGAACTACGGCACTTATCCGCTAAGTGGTCGCTACTCACCCGCACGGAGGTCGAGGAGCATTTGGTTCTTGGGTCTTTCCACCGGGAGATGGTAGCTCGGGATATCTTCAACCGATTTGGATGGTGGTCATGTAATAGGATAGGCATTTAGTATTCCTATCTAGTTTTAGCCGGCCGGTTGTGGCGTCTTTTCTTGGCTAGTTGGTGTTCCTAGCCCTTTATGGCTCTGTGTGAGCTTTCTGTGCTTTCTTTATTACTTTTGAAGACCTTTTGAACCATGTTGGCACTACTTTATTTGGTTAATAAGATGGCCGTATGCATCTTTCTGATGCAGAGGCCGGGGAATCCCCCCTTTTTTAAAAAAACTGGGCAGTGGGATGAGAGGCTCGTCAGAGAAACATTCTGGCCAGATGATGTGCGCCACATATTGCAACTGCCACTGAGGGACGGACTCAGCGATTTCATGGCATGGCAGTTCGATCCCAAGGGGCTACATTCGTTGAAAAGTGCATACAAATTACATGTGGAGCTGATGAAGGTGGACGCAAGTGGCAGAGTGGGGACGAGTTCTCATGTGGTGGGCAATCTGAATAGCTGCACCGATGACTCTTGGAAGCGGATTTGGAAACTACCGTGTCCCAGGAATGTTCAGATGTTCGCCTAGAGGATCAAGCACGAGTCGCTGCCGTTGTTGACTAACATGCAAATGAGGGGAATGAAACCTCAAAGCACGAAGTGCTACTTCTATGGCAGAACTGACGAGGACGGTGCTCATCTGTTCGTCAAATGTACCAATGACAAAGAGGTATGGAGGGAACTAGCAATGGAAAAGGAGATAATGGGCCTGGAACACATCACAGACGTGCATGCAATGTTGGATTATCTCTGGGGCTGTGACGTAATTAAGCGCATGAAGATACTAACCTTTTGGTGGTTGTGGTGGAGCAACAGAAATAAATTAAGGAAGGGAGAATCATCAGTAGCACATGCTGAAGTGGCTCGTCGGACCCGCAGCTTAGTACTTGAGTATAAGCAGGTTTATGTTCCCGTGCCGAAGAAAACGTGCGTCGACAAGTGGAGGCCACCAACTGAGGGAGTGGTCAAATTCAACCTGGATGGGTCCTTTGTCCAGGGTGAAAATCATGTGGGCTGGGGTGTAGCTGCCCGAACTGCGAATGGGGAACTGGTGGCTGCTCGGGCCGGTAGATAAGGCTGGTTGTAATGGGGAGTATCATATACTAGTATCATGCATATGATACTAGTGTATGATACTACCTCCCTAATGCATAGTATCATATATTAGTATCATGTAGTACTCTATTTATTGCCATGCATGACACAAAGTAGTATAGCCTTTAATATGATACGGTATCATGATATGATACTACACCCTCTCTTTCTTCCTTTAATGCTATGACACCTCATCAAAATTGCCTAATTGGCATGCATGATACTAGCTATGATACTACCATTATAACCAGCCTAAGAATACATCAGTGATCCTTTTAGAGCAGAGGTTATTGCTATGTCCCAGGCGGTCGCACTTTCTGCGGATCTCGGAGTTGTTTGACCTTAATTCGGAACTGATTCACAGCTGCTGGCGGAAGCCTTGGATCTCCGGAAGGTCGACTCTTCGTTGTACGCAGCTGCCATCAAGGACACCAAGTTCCAATTGAAAATGTGGTTCTCCAAATATGTAGTTGAGGTTTGCCGCCGTTGTGCAAATTCAGTTGCACATGAATTGGCCATAGCTGGCCGTATGTACCCAGTGAACCAGTATGTGGAGTTCGAGTCTGATGGATGTACCAGCCAATGTGGCTGCCAGTGTTGCGGGTGATATGCCTCGACACCGTTAAGTAATAAAAGCTATGCTTTTCCCAAAAGAAAAAGTTTCGCTTCCGCTTCCACTTCAAGGGTCGAAGGAGCCAACCAGAGGGGCATGGAGCATGGGGAAATCAGCTCCAGATCTGAGCCATAAATGGCTAAACTAATGACTGAAAATAATTAGGGTGACGTGGACACACCAGAAGGCAAAAAAATCAGGTAGTGCGGGGCTCCTATTTAGATACTAGAACATAGAGGCGCGCTTTGCCGCGCCCGTCCATCTTAACAAATAAATATAGATTTTTTTAAAAGTTAATTGTATAAATTTCCAAAATAAAATAGGATGGTAAACTATATCAATTAGTGATTTATTCTCTGTAGGGACCCATGCTGAATGGTGCATCTCATTTTTTTTCGAAAAGGGGGGGCTCCCCGGCCTCTGCATCAAGGGTGATGCATACGGCCATCTTATTAACTAGAAATCAAATTGTGCCAACAAAGTTCCAGAGTCTCAAACTTAAAAAAGAAAAGGCAGCTCACACAGAGCGCAAAAGGCTAGACACACAAACTAGCCATAAAACGATGCCACAACCGGCTGGCTAAACAAGGGTAGGTAAACTAATTGCCTATCCTATTACATGACCGCCATCCAAACCGGTTGAAGATATCCCGAGCTACCATCTCCCAACGGATAGACCCAGTAACCAAATGCTCCCTGGCCTCCATCGGAGTGAGTAGCGACCACGAACGGATCACTGTCGTAGCTCGGAAAATAACCTGCAAAAAATGAATCCGTGATGTTCTGTTAAAAACCAAATCATTTCTGCAAAGCCAGATGGTCCACCGTAAAGCGCAGACTCCAACCCGAATATGTCTTGCAAAGGTAGATTCAATCCCATTTAGCCAAGTCCCAAATAAAGCATTAACAATATTCGGTGGAGTAATGTTGAAAGCAATGTGGACCGTCCGCCAAAGGACCTTGGCCAACGGGCAATCAAAAAAGAGATGCTTAATCGTTTCATCCCGATCACAGAAACTACACCTAATAGGTCCTGTCCAATTACGCTTTAATAAGTTGTCCTTTGTTAGAATAACTTGTTTATGGACAAACCACATAAACACTTTTATTTTCAAAGGAACTTTGACATCCCAGACATTCTTGGAAGTTGGAATGGAGCTCGAATTAATGACATCAATATACATGGATTTAGCTGTAAATACTCGGACCTAGTCAACTTCAAACGTAATTCATCAAAGTTGGTCGAGAGTTGAACCTCCATCAATCTCCTAACTAAATGGAGCCAATATTCACAACGATTGCCGCTAGCGACCGTCTAAATTGAATATTAAGGGGATAGATTGAAATACCGTTGCCACGAACACCTCACGTCGTTGAGCAATACGATATAAAGACGGATATTGAATGGCCAAGGGTGAATCGCCAAGCCAAGTATCCTCCCGTAAACGCGTAGTAGCACTGCGTCTCCAATAACAACTCTAGTCCTATTGAACAGTAATTGTTTGACTTTCATGAGTCCTTTCGAGAAAGGCGAGTCGATCGGCCTAAGCATTACACGGGACAGAGTTCTAGTCTGGAGGTACTTGCAGCGAAGGATCTGCGCCCACATGGCTTCAGTCCCAGAAGCGAGCTTCCACAACCACTTACTAAGAAGGCATCTATTCTTAACTTCAAGATTCTCAATACCAAGCCCTCCTTGGTCTTTGGGTCGAGAGATAATATCCCATTTAGCAAGTCGGTATTTTCTTTTAAGCTCATCACCCTGCCAAAAGAAGCGTGACCGATAGAAGTCCAGTCGTTTCCTAACACCAACTGGTACCTCAAAGAACGATAAGAGGAACATAGGCATACTCGTGAGCACCGAATTTATCAAGATTAATCGGCCTCCGTATGACATGAGCTTACCCTTCCAAAGAACTCCGTTTCTTCTCAAATCGGTCCTCGATACACTTCCACTCTCTGCTTGTCGACCACGATGGTGTATGGGAATACCAAGGTATGAGAAGGGCAAACTCCCCAACTCACACCCAAACAATTGCCTATAAGACTCCTGTTAGTCTTTGGCTCTACCAAAGCGTAACAACTCGCTCTTATGAAAGTTAATCTTTAACCGGACAATTGTTAAAAGAGGCATAACAACAGCTTCATATTTCTCGCCTTGGCCAAGTCGTGCTCCATAAAGATGATTGTATCATCACGATTGGAGGATGGATACACCTCCATCAACAAGATGAGGTACCAAACCACCCACTTGACCATTCTCCTTAGCCCTTCCTATCAAAATTGCTAACATATCCACCACAATGTTAAACAGGATAGGGGACATCGGACCTCCTTGCCTGAGGCCTTTATGAGTCTGGAAATAATGACCTATATCGTCATTCACTTTAATTCCCACACTCCCTTTTTGCGTAAATGATTCGACTTGTTTGGCGCCATGCCTCATCGAAACCTTTCATACATAAAGCCTGTTGGAGGAATGGCCACTTGACCTTATCATCGCTTTTTGAAATCCACCTTAAAAATTACCCCATCTAATTTTTGGAGTGAATTTCATGGAGCATTTCATGAAGGACCACCACCCCTTCAAGGATGTTTACATCCGCATGAAAGCAGTTTGGGATTGTTGCACCACAGAATCATAATCTGTGAGAGCCTATTAGTCCCGACCTTGGTGAAAATTTTGAAACTAACATTGAGGAGACAAATCGGCTGAATCGCTCGATTCTCACAGCCTCCGTTTTCTTGGGAAGCAATGTGATAGTTCCAAAATTCAAGTGAAATAATTGAAGCTGTCCAGAGAAAAGATCCTCAAACATAGGTAACAAATCCCCTTAATAATGTGCCAAGACTTTTATATAACTCAGCCGGGAACCCATCCGGACCGGAGCCTTATTGTTTTTCATTTGTGCAATAGCATCAAACACCTCCTTCTCCGAGAACGGGGCGAGTAGGATATCATTATCGGCGGCGCACAATTGAGGTACATCCTCGATCTGGACAAATCAAGGGTTACACAATTAACCTCCGGAGGTCCAAAAAGCTGCCTATAATACTCTGTAATATATGTTTTGAGATTATCCTGCCCAACAATAGTACCCTCCTCTTGCTCAAGTTGGAAGATACGCTTTTCTGTGCTTTCCATTAGCAATCAGGTGAAAGAATTGTGTATTGGCGCCCCTTGACCACTTTGCTAACCTTAGCTCGCAACGCCCACTTCAACTCTTCTTCACGGAGAAGTTCTTTCAACCTCTTCTCCGCCTCGGTTTTAACTCGAGCTCAGTGAGCAGCAGAATTCATGGATTCAGCTTTTATGTCCAGGGCCTGTATAAGAGAAAGGAGCCTATCCTTCTCAATCTTATACACTCCAAGAAGGTTCTTAGCCCATCCCTTAAGAAGCTTCTCAAGTGCCTAATTTTATTCTCGCCAACGCCGACAAACCGCCCTACCTCCTACACCCTTATCCCATTCCCCGCAATGAGGTCCAAGAACCCCTCACGCTCAAACCAGGCCATCTCGAATGAGAAGGTGTTTTGTTTCCCACATGGTTCGGCTCCCGGAGTCCACGAACAGTGGTGTGTGATCGGATATTCCCGCGATAGAGCTTGGACCAGTAACAAGAGGGAACTTCTGTTCCCGATCCACACTCGCGAGAACTCGATCAAGCTTTTCATATGTCGGGTAGGCAAGGCATTAGCCTGTAAATTTTCTACCGAAAGCTCTATCTCCCTCGGATCCAAGCTCTCAATAATGGTATTGAACATAAACGACCATCTGCCGTCAAAGTTATCATTATTCTTCTCCTCTCTCCTCCGAATGATATTAAAATCACCGCCGACCAACATCGGAAGCTGCTCGACCCACAAACTCGAACAAGGTCCGCCAGAAATTCGGTTTAAGTTCGGTATGCGGCACCATAAACCGCCACCAAGGCCAGCTTGAAACCATCAACCTTAGACCTGACCAAACTTAACCGCTAAGTCGCCCATCACTACACTCCGGACCTCAAGGGAATCGCATCTCACTCCCAAAGAAGATACCTCCCGACCGTCCTCGCGGAGGTTGGCAATGCCGGTCGAAATCAACACCACCAAGAAGAGAGGAAAGAAAGCGAGGAGCAAAATTATCTCTACCAGTTTCAGATAGAGTGATAAAATCTAACCGATGCTCCAGAGACGCCTCGTGAGAAATCTTCTTTAGCCAAGTTCTTCGACCTCTGCTATTCCAAAAGATTCCTTTCATAAGTCATCATGAATTTTTTTGCCGTCTGAATCCTAGCACTCCTACGCATCGGATGCGGATACACCTTCCGCTTCCACTTACGCTTGGGTTTATCATTGTCCACCATCCGTCCTCGTAACCAGTCTCCGGTGGTTGATTCACTACAACTTCAACACTAACCTCCTCCTCGTCGGACTCATTAGTGGAAGGTGCAAGGTCCGCACACAAATTGTCAAGCACTCTCACCCCAACGATCAATCTCAGCATCGCTCATAGGTCTCACCGCTGCTAGGTTACGAATGGTTTCTAAAGCGCGCCCGCCTGCATCAAGGAGATCATTAACCAAGTTGGAAATTTCAGAATTGGTATTCCCTAGCGAAACCCCTACTTGATTTGCATTATGTATAATCTCATCCGTAGAAAAATGCAAAATAGAATTGGATAAGTTGACTGACATACCGGTAGTGACCTCAATATTACGAAGCTTGGCCGCCCTCATAGCGCACCTCTGCTGCATGTCATCAACCTCCGGGTGGTCCTGGAGACGGGAACTCAGCCGCCTCCCCTCAGAGACCGGGTCAGGGATCCCGCCGAAAGAAATAACCTCCTCCCGAGTAACTCCACTCGTAGGAGGCAGCAGCGGGAGGCTCCCACGGCGCCCTGGCAACGGGCCGGGTGAAGTAGGTGCCAGGGCCGCCTGCCCGAGCACCCCCTCCGCCCCAACCCTCAAGCCTGAGGGCGTCACCATCCCGGCAGCCGAAGGCGAGGTATAAACCGGGGCGACCTGCCCCAAACTGCCGCCGAGCACCACAGGTGAAGACACAACAGTCGGCGCCGAAGAAGAGGGGTCTGAGGCCACCTGCCCCAGACGACCTCCTTCACGGCCGGCTAGCTGCGGCGAAGCAGGCGTCGACGGGGCCACCTGCCCCTGACAAACGCCGAGCAGCACAGGAGTGGCTGCAGCAGCCGGCGCCGAAGGGGAAGGGTCCAAGGCCTCCTGCCCCAGACGGTCTCCCTCTCGGCCGGCCAGGGACGGCAACGAAGGCAACTCAACCACCAAACGTCCGCACGAGACCGCAGAAATCCCAGGCAAAAGATCCAGCACCGGGAGTGAGCACTCAAAAGCATCCTCAGACTCCACCCGATCACTCCAAAGTTTGGGCGGAGCAGATGCAGGCTCAAAAGATCCAAACCTCAACGTGCTGTTAGGTACCGACGGAGATGGGGCCGGCTCTACCCTCGATCCAATTGGGGCACCGAGCAACGGTCCCGACCGTTGGGTCTCTCACGATCATCCTCATCCGCTGGATCCTTCCTAGCCCCGCATTATCATCTCCCTCGTTAATATCCATATCGATTGCTAACATCCACGCCTTGGTAATTAAAATAGTACCAAGACTTATTTCAGATTTATCTCCTTCCACGGCATGAATGGCATGGCTGCATCATCGTACTCTTCCTCCTAAACCCACTGCCGCCAATGTAGAATTGGAGATGGTTACCTGCACTTCCACACATGGACTTAATCGCCTGTCGCCGATTGGTTGCTAAGCGTCTGAGCTCGATGATCGACACCATATATAGACTCCACACATCAGTATCCTGTACCACGACCATGCGCAACGCAGTTCTTCTCCAATGGATCTAGCTTCTTCGTGCCGTATGGACCGCGCGCGACCACAACCAGGTCGTCTTTTTTGTTTTTCCTCTTCTGAAGCGACCCAGATCGGAGTGGCGGTGGACATTGGAGGAAAGGGAGTGAACCTTCAAGGTGGAGAAAAGGAGCCCGGCGATTGCCGCCCGTCTGGCGGGCATATTCCGCGAGCGAGAGAGGTTTCTAAACCAGACAACACGTTGCCGCCGTCGTTCTTTGAAGGAGACTAGCCACATCGACACACCGACACTACCGTGCGGTCCTTCAGATACATAGTGGACCAAGAATCAATCAGGCCGAGAACACGGGCCTAAATAGCAGCTTCATGGCCCAGTTAACGAGAATGCTCCCAGATCGGTCCCAAGAGCAGCGGCCCGGAAACGTTTGGGTCGGCTGTGTGATGCGTCAGGTGGCGAGTGAAAAGTGCACTCGTGCGATCGAGCTATCCAAGGCACAGGTTAGCGAATCCGAAGGCTGATGAGCTGAAGTCGCTGAGAGGGCTTTATTTGGTTAATAAGATGGCCGTATGCATCTTTCTGATGCAGAGGCCGGGGAATCCCCCCTTTTCAAAAAACAACTGGGCAGTGGGATGAGAGGCTCGTCAGAGAAACATTCTGGCCAGATGATGTGCGCCACATATTGCAACTGCCACTGAGGGACAGACTCAGCGGTTTCATGGCGATCCAAGGGGCTACATTCGGTGAAAAGTGCATACAAATTACATGTGGAGCTGATGAAGGTGGACGCAAGTGGCAGAGTGGGGACAAGTTCTCATGTGGTGGGCAATCTGAATAGCTGCACCGATTACTCTTGGAAGCGGATTTGGAAACTACCGTGTCCCAGGAATGTTCAGATGTTCGCCTAGAGGATCAAGCACGAGTCGCTGCCGTTGTTGACTAACATGCAAATGAGGGGAATGAAACCTCAAAGCACGAAGTGCTACTTCTATGGCAGAACTGACGAGGACGGTGCTCATCTGTTCGTCAAATGTACCAATGACAAAGAGGTATGGAGGGAACTAGCAATGGAAAAGGAGATAATGGGCCTGGAACACATCACGGACGTGCATGCAATGTTGGATTATCTCTGGGGCTGTGACGAAATTAAGCGCATGAAGATACTAACCTTTTGGTGGTTGTGGTGGAGCAACAGAAATAAATTAAGGAAGGAGAATCATCGATAGCACATCTTTGAAGTGGCTCGTCGGACCCGCAGCTTAGTACTTGAGTATAAGCAGGTTTATGTTCCGCGTCAAGAAAGCGTCGTCGACAAGTGGAGGCCACCAACCGAGGGAGTGGTCAAATTCAACTGGATGGGTCCTTTGTCGAGGTGAAAATCATGTGGGCTGGGGTGTAGCTGCCCGAGCTGCGTAATGGGGAACTGGTGGCTGCTCGGGCGGTAGATAAGGCTGGTTGTAATGGGAGTATCATATACTAGTATCATGCATATGATACTAGTGTATGATACTACCTCCCTAATGCATAGTATCATATATTAGTATCATGTAGTACTCTATTTATTGCCATGCATGACACAAAGTAGTATAGCATTTAATATGATACGGTATCATGATATGATACTACACCCTCTCTTTCTTCCTTTAATGCTATGACACCTCATCAAAATTGCCTAATTGGCATGCATGATACTAGCTATGATACTACCATTACAACCAGCCTAAGAATACATCAGTGATCCTTTTGGAGCAGAGGTTATTGCTATGTCCCAGGCGGTCGCACTTGCTGCGGATCTCGGAGTTGTTTGACCTGAATTCGGAACTGATTCACAGCTGCTGGCGGAAGCCTTGGATCTCCGGAAGGTCGACTCTTCGTTGTAGGCAGCTGCCATCAAGGACACCAAGTCCAATTGAAAATGTGGTTCTCCAAATATGTAGTTGAGGTTTGCCGCCATTGTGCAAATTCAGTTGCACATGAATTGGCCATAGCTGGCCGTATGTACCCAGCGAACCAGTATGTGGAGTTCGAGTCTGATGGATGTACCAGCCAATGTGGCTGCCAGTGTTGCGGGTGATATGCCTCGACACCGTTAAGTAATAAAAGCTATGCTTTTCCCAAAAGAAAAAGTTTCGCTTCCGCTTCCACTTCTGCGGGTCGACGGAGGAGCCAACCAGAGGGGCTTGGAGCATGGGGAAATCAGCTCCAGATCTGAGCCATAAATGGCTAAACTAATGACTGAAAATAATTAGGGTGACGTGGACACACCAGAAGGCAGAAAAATCAGGTAGTGCGGGGCTCCTATTTAGATACTAGAACATAGAGGCGCGCTTTGCCACGCCCGTCCATCTTAACAAATAAATATAGATTTTTTTAAAAGTTAATTGTATAAATTTGCAAAATAAAATAGGATGGTAAACTATATCAGTTAGTGATTTATTCTCTGTAGGGACCCATGCTGAATGGTGCATCTCATTTTTTTTTTGAAGGGGGGGGGGGGGGCTCCCCGGCCTCTGCATCAAGGGTGATGCATACAGCCATCTTATTAACTAGAAATCAAATTGTGCCAACAAAGTTCCAGAGTCTCAAACTTAAAAAAGAAAAGGCAGCTCACACAGAGCGCAAAAGGCTAGACACACAAACTAGCCATAAAACGATGCCACAACCGGCTGGCTAAACAAGGGTAGGTAAACTAATTGCCTATCCTATTACATGACCGCCATCCAAACCGGTTGAAGATATCCCGAGCTACCATCTCCCAACGGATAGACCCAAAGAACCAAATGCTCCCTGGCCTCCATCGGAGTGAGTAGCGACCACGAACGGATCACCGTCAGAGCTCGGAAAATAACCTGCAAAAATGAATCTGTGATGTTTCGTTAAAAACCAAATCATTTCGCAAAGCCGGATGGTCCACAAAGAAAGCGCAGACTCCAACCCGAATATGTCTTGCAAAGGTAGATTCAATCCCATTTAGCCAAGTCCCAAATAAAGCATTAACAGATTCGTGGAGTAATGTTGAAAGCAATGTGGACCGTCCGCCAAAGGACCTTGGCCAACGGGCAATCAAAAAGAGATGCTTAATCGTCTCATCCCGATCACAGAAATTACACCTAGTAGGTCCTGTCCAATTACGCTTTAATAAGTTGTCCTTTGTTAGAATAACTTGTTTATGGACAAACCACATAAACACTTTTATTTTCAAAGGAACTTTGACATCCTGCACTTCTTGGAAGTTGGAATGGAGCTCAATTAATGACATCAATATACATGGATTTAATCAGTAAATACTCGCACCTAGTCAACTTCCGGCAGTAATTCATCGGGTTGGTCGAGAGTTGAACCTCCATCAATCTCCTAACTAAATGGAGCCAAACTTCCCAACGATTGCCCGCTAGCGACCGTCTAAACTGAATATTAAGGGGGATAGATTGAAATACCGTTGCCACGAACACCTCACGTCGTTGAGCAATACGATATAAAGACGGATATTGAATGGCCAAGGGTGAATCGCCAAGCCAAGTATCCTCCCAGAAACGCGTAGTAGCACCGTCTCCAATAACAACTCTAGTCCTATTGAACAGTAATTGTTTGACTTTCATGAGTCCTTTCCGTAAAGGCGAGTCATCGGCCTAAGCTGTTACACGGGACAGAGTTCTAGTCTGGAGGTACTTGCTGCGAAGGATCTGCGCCCACATGGCTTCAGTCCCAGAAGCGAGCTTCCGCAACCACTTACTAAGAAGGCACCTGTTCTTAACTTCAAGATTCTCAATACCAAGCCCTCCTTGGTCTTTGGGTCGACAGATAATATCCCATTTAGCAAGTCGGTATTTTCTTTTAAGCTCATCACCCTGCCAAAAGAAGCGTGACCGATAGAAGTCCAGTCGTTTCCTAACACCAACTGGTACCTCAAAGAACGATAAGAGGAACATAGGCATACTCGTGAGCACCGAATTTATCAAGATTAATCGGCCTCCGTATGACATGAGCTTACCCTTCCAAACGGGGCCACCTGCCCCTAACAAACGCCGAGCAGCACAGGAGTGGCTGCAGCAGCCGGCGCCGAAGGGGAAGGGTCCAAGGCCTCCTGCCCCAGACGGTCTCCCTCTCGGCCGGCCAGGGACGGCAACGAAGGCAACTCAACCACCAAACGTCCTTGACGAGACCGCGAAATCCTGTGCAAAAGATCCAAAGACGGGAGCGAAGGCCAAAGCATCCTCAGACTCCACCCGATCACTCCAAAGTTTGGGCGGAGCAGACGCAGGCTCAAAAGATCCAAACCTCAACGTGTTGTTAGGTACCGACGGAGATGGGGCCGGCTCTACCCCTGATCCAGTCTGGGGCACCTGAGCAACCGGTCCCGACCTGTTGGGTCTCTCACGATCATCCTCATCCGTTGGATCCTTCCTAGCCCCCGCATTATCATCTCCCTCGTTAATATCCATATCAGTGCTAACATCCACGCCTTGGTAATTAAAATAGTACCAAGACTTATTTCAGATTTATCTCCTTCCACGGCATGAATGGCATGGCTGCATCATCGTACTCTTCCTCCTAAACCCACTGCCGCCAATGTAGAATTGGAGATGGTTACCTGCACTTCCACACACGGACTTAATCGGCCTGTCGCCGATTGGTCGCTAAGCGTCTGAGCTCGATGATCGACACCATATATAGACTCCACACATCAGTATCCTGTACCACGACCATGCGCAACGCAATTCTTCTCCAATGGATCTAGCTTCTTCGTGTCGTATGGACCGCGCGCGACCACAACCAGGTCGTCTTTTTCGTTTTTCCTCTTCTGAAGCGACCCAGATCGGAGTGGCGGTGGACATCGGAGGAAAGGGAGTGAACCTTCAAGGTGGAGAAAAGGAGCCCCAGCGATTGCCGCCCGTACGGCGGGCATATTCCGGCGAGCGAAGAGAGGTTTCTAAACCAGACAACACGTTGCCGCCGTCGTTCTTTGAAGGAGACTAGCCACACCGACACACCGACACTACTGTGTAGTCCTTCTGTATACATAGTGGACCAAGAATCAATCAGGCCGAGAACACGGGCCTAAATAGCAGCTTCATGGCCCAGTTAACGAGAATGCTCCCAGATCGGTCCCAAGAGCAGCGGCCCGGAAACGTTTGGGTCGGCTGTGTGATGCGTCAGGTGGCGAGTGAAATGTGCACTCGTGCGATCGAGCTATCCAGGGCACAGGTTAGCGAATCCGATGGCTGATGAGCTGAAGTCGCTGAGAGGGCTCATAGGTGGCTTCATTATACTGTTTCTCAATAGTAGATGTGTATAGTTCAAAAAATATATACCTAGAGGTTCCAGTCCGCAAGCCGTGGCGGACGAGATGCATCCGTGCGTAAGGCGCACGACAGATGCATCCAGAGAAACGACCAGACACCACCCTATTGATCTACCCAAACGGATAAACTCCGAATAAAATGAACGTCCAATTCGGAGTCGTGTGTTGGAGTAGGCCTTAGAGCAACTCTAGCAGACCCCACAAAACGCCGGCCTGCAAAACGCGTTTGCAGTTTGCGCAAAACCGCTTTTGCGGGCCGACGAGGGCTAGCACAGATGCAGACCCCCCAAACGGACCCGTAAAAAAGTATATTCGCGAAATATGCTTTTTTACGGGTCGGCTATGCGGGTTCTGCTCTTTGCGCCGCTGCATCCCCGCAAATCATCAGCCCGCAAATCTCAAATCCAACATAATTCAACAATTTTCACAAAAAGGGATGGCGCATTCGGTACCTTCTGCGGAAGAGGTGTGCAGGATATGTAGGATTCTCCGAAAAATAATCTTGCATCAACATCTCGTTTCCAATATGGGATTCCGCGGAATGCACAGACGCCCGACAGTAGATCCTCGCCTCCTCTTTCGGTACTCGTCTTCATGCTCTTTCACGGCAAGCGCCATGACCAATGTTTGCTGCCGAAAGGTCACAAGCATGGTCTCCACATCCGAGTCGTCTGAATCGGAGCAAGAACTTCTCGCACGGGGTCAACTCCATCTACACGCACGCACGCCAGCGCGTCAATCTACTACACAGCTCGCGAAAATCACAAAAAATGGACTAACAGGTGGCGACGAGGGTGGTGCGCTCGGCGGTGGTCGATCCTAGCGGCGTCGGCGACTGGGGGGCGGCTCTTCTCGCCGGATCCGGAGGGGCGGTGTAGCGGCTCGGCGCGGGAGGGTGTGGGGCGGCCCCGCAGAGCGATTCCGCCCGCAGATATGGCCGGAATCGCCGGCTGCGGGCGGGCGGAAGCAAGGGCGGGCGGCGGCGGAAGGAAGGGGGAAAAGAGCGCGGGCTGAAATGTCCCTCCCGCCAACTGCTTCTCTTTGATGCAGGGCACCGCAGCCGCGAGGGGGAAACCCGCATTTCCCGGGTTGGGGCCGGAAATTTGCCGCGCCCCCTAAAAATTTTTGCGGGCCGGAGCGAGATGCGGGGTCTGGTCGGGCAGACTTTCCGGCCCGTATCTGCATTTTGACGGTTATTTTACGGGTCGGGGGCGGATGCGGGGTCTCTGCTAGAGTTGCTTTTAACATCATTCGGCACAACAGAGTAGGGAAATGTGCTAGTCCAAAACGCTAGTTCATTCAGGTGCTAGCAAAACAACTCTACACAGAGACGTGATCAAACAAGGGTAAAAAAACGCTAAACACAAACAATCGATACTATATAGTACTCCTACTAGCATGTATTTTTGCGAATTTCATTCACAAACAACGGGGACTGAGATTCAAAAAGATCTTTGTCCACCGCCGGAACAGGCCCTTAAACATGACGACGCACCAAAGAAGAGGCTGCCGCTGTCCTCGTCATCTCCGCGCCGCCCTACTCCGGAGTCTGGGGCGCGCGGTCTTGCTGGATCTGGATGAGATGCTCCAGTACCATCTGCATCGACGGCCTCGACTTGGGTTCCTCGCCGGTACAAATCACGCCGAGCTTGAACACAGCTACGATGTCATCCAAGAAGGGGCCGTCGCTGATGTTTCCGTCGACGGCGTGGTACAGAGGCTCGCCGACCCTGTACTGCTCCGAAGCCCACTCCGCAAGAATGAAACTCGCAGGGATATCGCGTGCGACCCGGCCGGTCGTCAGCTCAAGCAGCACCACGCCGAAGCTGTACACATCCACCTTCTCGTTAACCTTTCGCCAGCGCTGCTCTGCAATCCAAATCACACAAGTGCGATATGATAGACAGATACTCAAGCTAGCTTGCTCTTGACGACCAAACTCAAATGCCATCATCTACTGGATAGTAAGGGATTTTTACCTGGCGCGATGTAACCCCAGGTCCCGCATATTGCAGAGACTTCCTCGGTCCTGCACGACTGCAGAAGCCGTGCGAGCCCGAAATCGCCGATCTTTGCGTGGAAGCCGCCGTCGAGCAGGATGTTGCTGGATTTGACGTCGCGGTGCATGATCGGTGGCACGCACTCGTGGTGCATGTGGCTGAGCCCCCTGGCCGCATCGATGGCGATGGCCAGGCGCGTCGGCCAGTCCAGCGGCGCTCGCGCGAGGGCGCCGTCCGGGTGGTGCAGGTGCAGCCAACCGTCGAGGCTGCCGTTCTCCATGTACTCGAAGACGAGCAGTTTCGTGGCCTCGTTGGAGATGTAGCAATGGAGGCTCACGATGTTGTCGTGCCGGATGCCTCCCAGTATCTTCACCTCCGAGTCGAACTGCTTGTCGAGATTCGCGTCCGGCTTGCTGGTGGTCAGTAGTCTCTTCACGGCTACCACCTGGCCAGCGCGACCCCGGCCGCGCAGCTTGACACGGTACACCTTGCCGCAGCCGCCGCTGCCGACTACATTGTCCTCGCGGAGATTGTCGATTATGTCGCTCTCCGAGAAGCCCAAATGAGTGAATGCCGTAATCTTCCATTCCCTACGAACGGAAAGGTCACGCTGTTCCTTCTGATGGTGAATGATTGCACGGGCGACAACGAGGGCAGCAACGAGGACAACACCGGAGAGCGCCGCGAACAGAACAATTAGTCCAGTTGACCCCATGCTACGGCCGCATGTGGGGAGGCTCATGTTCAGCTTCGCCGCCACCGCCACGCACAGGCCACTGTTCCCAAGGAAGCTCCGGTCGTACGCTGGAGTTTGCATCGACAGAGGTACTTGGCCGGCGAGGTTGTTGGAGGAGAGGTTCAGGAAGTTGAGATGAAGATTGCCGACTTCATGAGGTATGTCGCCCGACAGCTTGTTGTTGGAGAGGTCAAGGATGTTGAGCCCCGGCAACGACCCGATGCTCGCCGGGATCGCCCCGGATATCTTGTTGCTGCTAAGGTTGAGGTAGGCTAGCCTTGCAAATGACTGGATGGACGGTGGAATAGGGCCAGATATCCGATTTCCGGCGAGGTTCAGGTAGGTGACACCCGACATCTGTGCCGGCAACTTGCCGGTGAACTGGTTGTTCTCGCCACTGAACACGGCGAGGACGGCGCCAGATGAAGGGACTCTGCCTGAAAACATGTTCCGCCCCATCTCGATGCGTGTGATGTTGGATGAAATCGTGGTCGGCAGAATACCTGTGAAGTTGTTGTTCTCAATCTGAACGTTGGTGAGCTTGGCCATCGACCATATCTTCTTGGGGAAATCCCCAATGAAACGGTTGTTGTGCGCGACGATGTTGATGAGCGTGTCGCACTCCCCGAGGCCCGCCGGGAACACGCCGGACAGGCGGTTGTTATGCACCACAAACTGGAGGAACTGCTTGTTGAAGCACAGGTTCTCCGGCAGCTTGCCGGAGAGCAGATTGTTGGAGACGTCCAGGTGGCCCAAATCGGAGTGCTTACCGAGTTCCGGCGGGAGTGGACCGGACAGCTTGTTGTTGAACAGCCGGACGTCGGTGAGGTTCGGGAGCAACCCGACGCTCGCCGGGATTGGCCCCGTGATGTTGTTGCAGCACAAGAAGAGCAAACCCAAGTTCTTCATCTTGCCGATGGCCTCCGGTATCGGTCCGGTGAGCCTGTTCATGGACAGATCGAGCTGAAGCAGGCTGACGGCGGTGACCACCGGCCCAATCCCGCCCGTGAATCCATTGCTCGACAGGTTGAGGTGCCGCATCTCCGAGGATATTTTGCTCATGTCACCCGGGAGGTCGCTGGTGAAGTCATTGTTGGACAGATCTAGGTGCTGCAGAGCCGAGCACCCGTAGAGCGCCCTGGGGAAACGACCGGTGAGGTTGTTGAAGCAGAGATCTATGAAGGATAGGTTCTTGAGGCTGCAAAGAGAGGTTGGGATTGGATTGGCTATGTGGAAGTTGTTGAAGTTGAGGGCAGTGACGAGGCCATCACGGTTGCAGGTAACCCCGGTCCAGTTACCGGTGCTCCATGGGCTGAGAGCAGCGGGGCTTCCCCAGTCCCTCATGATGGCTCGGAGCGCATGTAGCTGGCCGGCGTTGGGCCGCGCTGTGGATTGGGAGCTTGAATTGGAGGTGAGAAAGAGGACGAGGGAGAGGTGGAGGAGAAGACAGTAGATAGTAGCCCTTTTCGCCATTGTGTGATGGACGTGTGCTATGGTTGTGGAGTAGCTAGGAGGGTTATTTTGTAGGCATGGCCGGTGGGGGAAAATGGAGCAACTTAAGGCAAAGAATAGGTCAAGGTCCATGACTTGGTTCGGTCCAGGGCCTTTAGTTGCTACAGATCTTGCTACGATTGATTGTAAGATTTTGTTGAAGTGAGTAATACCCTCTCCGTTCCAAAATAAGCGCATCAAAATCAGTACAATTTCATGTTAAAGTTAATACAAAGTTAAGACATTTATTTTGAGATGGAGGAAATACAATATTTTGCCCTAAAAACAAAAACAGGTCAAAGTCCATGTTGTCAAGCCCCTTGTGCCAGAGACTCGGAATTCTAGCTCTTGTTTTTGGCTGCTCGTAGTTAATGCAATTTTTTCCTAGTGCGCTTCCCCTTTGTAATCACGATCAAAAAAGGTGGTTAAGTAAGCAAACAAAGCAATAGTTGGTTTGTTTAGACTGATTCAATCAGCCAGAATCTCATTTTAAAATATGGAACGGGATGGGGCGGCGGGGAGGGGCAAAAGGCTTTTTGCTCAAAAAGTAATATGGGCAGGTTGTGTATGCAAGCGTAGCAGTGCGCACGGGCAATGCCGTTCCTATTTTGATCGATTGGTAGCTTCTCCGACTGAAACGCTAATCCTGTATTTTGCGATATCTCTGGCCCCTGTTCAACTGTGGACATCCATCGATGGATCGCGCGACAATTGTTGAATGTTCAACTGTGAACATCCATCGATCGATATTTAGTATGCTTTTGCCCTTGCCACACGATAGCGATATCTCGATGCCGATGCTGATATCTTTAGGATCGACACGATCGATAGCGACGCCAATTCAAACAACGACGGGTCAATCAAAGGCAGAATGCTTCATAGCGAAACCACGCCATTCTTGCCGGAATCGTGAACTTTGTACATTGGTTATTTACTTCTCCATTTTCTTTAACTATCTCCATGTCAAGTTCATGTCATGGCAGTTATATTCATGCACCCTACATCTAAACCTTTCTTATTAGAGCATCTCCAACAGACGCGTAACGCGCGGCGCGTAAAAAAAACGTTTACAACACCATTTACGTAAGTTTTTACGCGCCGCGGAGCGCTGGCTCCAGCAGCCGCTGCAAAATAGAGCGCGCACGAGCCGCTACAGCAGACACGCTATATTTGTTCTCTTTTCCATTACCACTCGATACTCCAGCAGGTCTGCGCACGGGCGGCAGCGGCAGACGGTTGGCAGGCAGCAGCGGCGATCCGAGGAGCCGTGGCTTCGGTGCAGCTTGGTGCTCCGATGGGTGCTGTTGCAAAAGCTTCGGCCTGCAGCGTTCTTCATCTGTGAGGAATTTCCTCTGGATCTGAAGGACGGCCTGAAGGAGATGACTGATGGCTGCTCAACACCAATGGCCAATTGGTTTGGGTTGTGGCAGATCGTTGTGCGCTTCTCCAAGTGTGCAGGACGCTGCTCCATTGGAGGCCAAGTGCAGGCAGACGGTGGGCATGCTCGGGGCACGCACAATGCTCTGGTCGGAAGGCACGACGCCGATTTGGCAGTTGTTTGCTCCTGATCTAGCAGCGTGTGCTTCGCCCGGGCGCGCGATGGGGATCTGCCTTCCGTGCTTCAGTTCTAGCCATGTCAGCCTCTGGGTCGACATGTTTGGGCAGGGCTCTCTTCGACTGGGTGATAGTCGCCGGTGGTGTGCTCCGCCATTTGTGTTGGTTGTTGTGATGAACACTCCGGCCTGGGCGGCGGCTCCCTGCGGATTGCGGTGGCTACAGTAAGGTCTTCGTGAGGGTTCGACCTGTGAGATCTGGTGGTTGACTTCGACGATGAGATGCAAACTACTGACGACGGTTTGACACAGAGGGATGGTTGTGCAGTGGCGGCGGTGGCACATCGCATGTAGCTGTTGGGATCGTGAAAAGTGATGGTGACAACACATGCATGACGTCGATGGTGGTGCTACTCAAGCATCTTGTCTCGAGCTCCGAGGTGAAAACCTAGGTCTGACAGGTTATACCTAGCAATGGCGATATTTTTATGTCGTGACCTTGTTGAAGGCATTGCTCAGATATGCTCAGACTACTTCTTCAGGATGAAAATCTAGATCCTGACCTTGAGTGGTTGGATCCGGTGACAGCGGCGCTTTAGCGTTGCTCCCTTCATGAAGGCGTTGTTGTTGAAGAACCCTGACGTTCGTGTGGTGTCATGAAATTGTTGGTGCGGATATGATCATTGTTGTAGTTTGGCAATCGCAGATCTGGTCGTTTTTTTCCTCGCCTACACATAGCTTTGGTCTTATATGGCTTTGCTATTTAATGGCGTTTTTTGTGTGTGCGTGTGTTGGTGTTGGCTGTGTGTGCATCTTAGTTATGCAGAGGCCGGGTGTGTACTCCTGATGTTTTGTATCCTCTTGATGCTTCATTTTGAGTTAATAAAATCCACCATTTGTTGAAAAAACATAGATAGATTAAAACGATAGATAAAAAACGATACATAGATAGTGCGCAGATAGTTCATAGCCTCCTCCTACGATAGATAAAAGAACTACTCGTCGTCCTCTTCCTCCGACTCGGACTCCGCCTCGGTGATGTCCTCCTCCGACGTCACAATGAGGGCGTCAAGGTACCGATCGTCTTCGGAGTCCCAGGACGACGCTGCTCCTAGCTCGATGTTGAACTCAGCGGCTGCCTTTCGTGTACGCCGGTCCTCACGATAGGCGGCTCGATCCGCCCTCCTCTCCTCCCTCTCCGCCCTCCTTTGCGCGAAGAACTGCTGCTCGTTGATGACGTCCTGCGGGAAGCGTTGGCGCCACAGCGCCATGGCTTCCTTGTCCGTCTCGACGAGGCTGAGACGTCGCTCCCGCCTCCGGTTCTCACGATGATCCTCGCCGGTGGTGGCGCGTCGGCGGCGAGGCGAGAAGGCGGCAGAAGGCGTGTGGAGAGGTGGAGAGCGATGGGAGGGCGCGTGGTGGGCGCTGCATTTCATAGGCGCGCCGGACGCCGTGTGCCAAAATTAGCGCGCGTCCGGCCGCTTTTTCCCGTGCGCGCGCAATCGTTTCCCACACGCCTAAGTTTTCCGCCTCCGCTGGAGCGCGCGAAACCGTCCCGCGCGCGCTAAAATCGCACTTTACCCCGTGCGCGCGATTTTTGCCACCACTATTGGAGATGCTCTTAGAGCAACTCCAACGCCCCGACCCAAACTGTCTGTGCGTGTCCGTTTGGGTCGTAACGGACACAAAAATCTGCCCAACGCGGCGCCCAAATGGACGCGCGTCCGTTTTTTGTCTGCCGCGCGACCCATTTCCGGCCAAAATTTGGGCCGCGTTTGCGTTGGCGCGGACATGAAACGGACGCGCGCGACACCCGCCTAGTACTCCCCCTGGCCCACCAGTCGGCGGCACAGCCACCCCCATTTCCCTCTCTTACCCAAGAAACTGCTCGCCGCTCGTCATGGACGACACGCCGACTCTCGACGCCGCCGCCGGCCTCGCGCCCCTCACCTCTTCCTGCCTCGCCGCCGCCAAAGGCAATCCCTGCGTTGCCCGCAAAATGGCGGTGCCGACCAAGAAGAAGTTGACGGACATGTAGCGGGTCGTGCAGTTGGCGAAGAGGAAGGACTGGAGGCATGTGCAGGCCGGCAAGCTCGAAGTCGCGTCCGCCGCCGCCCTGACCGCCGCGTACAACAAAGGGAAAACGAGGCCCTATTCGCTGCGGCAATGAGGGAGGCCCTACTCTGCCTAGGGTTAAACCCATGCCAGCAGGTGCTCGTCGCTGACGTCGTGGCCGCGGTCAGCATGGGCTCGTCCGCCTTTCCTCGCCCGCCACCGCGAGAGTCGCCGCGCACGTTCACCACGTTGTAGACGCCCGGCTTCCATCCCCGCCCGCAAGCCTCCCGTTTATCTAGGGACTGCTCGCCGGAGGTGAGCTTGGTCGCGCCGACCATGCTCGCACCCATGGCCATTGAACTCAATGCCACACCTATGGCCCGTGGATCATCCAGCGGGAGCCAGAGGAAACGCCCGCGGGAGATCCCAGCTGTCATGCACCCCGACGCCCGAAACATGTTTGACACAATGCCGACCACAGACAATGAGACGGCTAACCGTTTCATCATCGAGAACATCATTTTCAAAGGCAGTGTGGGTGGCGCGGCCTTTGATCTCGACGAGACCCAAAGCCAAGACGTGTGTGGCCCCTTCATGCCGGCCATAAGGGCACAACCGACACCTTTGCTCAAGGCCATGGAGGCATGGCCGAACCCTTCACGCAAGGCCAAGATGGCATGGGCAGCACTTTCCCGCAAGACCACGAATTCCCGGAAGACTACAACCTCGAAGAAGAAGATGAAGTGGACATCGACGAGGAGCCTTTGTTTTTCGAAGACGAGCTCTCCACCCAAGTCAATGCAAACAAGAAGCGCCAAAGCATTCGGACAAAGGAATACAAAAGGATGAGGAAAAACTCCTTTGTGAATGTTGGAGGGACATTGGACAAGACCCCAAGGTCAGCGCCGAGCAAAAGGCATGAACCTTTTGGCTACGTGTTCATCGCAAATATCATGAACGAAAGAAGTTCACGCCATACAAGATAGAGAGCAAGCGTGGGTGGGTGTCCCTCTCGAAGCGTTCGAGGGTGATACAACAAGAGTTCAACAAGTTTGTGCCACCCTTAAGAGCATCAAGCACCGTCCCGTGAGTGGCCCGGCATGAAGGACATGGTATACATGCGTCCATCTTCATTTCCGTTGTTTCATGCTTGCATGTCCATTTTATCATATGGATGTGTGCATCATGATGATACAGAGGCCGGGGTCTTTCCCCTTTTCGAAAAAATGTCCATTTTATCATATGTTTGCATGCTCTTCATTTGTAGGCATTCCGAGCTTTGGAAGCATTCAAGGCCTAACATGGGAACAAGTCATTCAAGCTCACCCACTGTTGGATGATCATCAAAGGGGACAAGATGTTCAAGGCACAATATGCCGCCATCAAGGCACGTGGAGGGAAGGAAGCCATCGAGGAGCATGGTGAGAGAGATAAGCCGCGACCGCGGGGAAAGACCAACTCCAAGAAAGAGGACAAGCGTGATGCGGCGCCGATTGCCTTGCATGCAACTTTGGAAGGCATGATGACCAAGAAGGATACAAGGGAGGAGAAGCGCTGGCAAGACAAAGAAGAGCAAATGAAGGCCTTCATGGAGATACAAAGGAAGAGGCTCGAGATGGAGGCAGAGAAACGAAGGAAGATGCTCGAGATCGATCGAGGCTACCAATGCCATGACCAAAGAAAAAGAAGTGTCGCTCACTTGCATGATGAAGGGGTTGGAGGTCATGAAGGTGGACTTGAGCATGGTGTCCCCGGGGAAGCGGCCTTGGTTTGAGAAGATGCATGCCGACATGCTCAAGTTGGGTGAATGGTCTATGATGGAGAACGCCAATTTTTTGTATGTCGGCATGACCACGACCGAGATGGCGTGGTTGAACTCCAGTCCCTTTTTGTGTGCTGGCATGTGTGTCGACCGTTGGCAAGTGCACCAACATGAATTGCATGCTTTTTTATGTTGGCATGGCGCCGACATGAACTCTAGACAATCGCATGGCCGCTGGCATGATCTCTGGCCACGGGTCTTTTTTAATTCATATTTGTTTTTTTGCGCGGACGGGAATTGGCTTGGCACGCACGGTTGACCCAGGGCGCGGACGAGCCGACCCAAATACAAAACGCGCGTCTGTTTTAGTCGGCGCGTTAAAGTTTCTCTTGGGTCTTCATCCACGACCCCTGCTTTCATCAAAGATGTAAAATTATATATCGTAAAGGTAATATCACCTGAAATCATAAAATTTGTGTCGCATGTTTAGCTTGGTGCTAGAACTTTAAAAATATGTCTTTTGTAGTCACGTAACTTGACTCAAGCATGCGGATACTGTCACGGTACACTTATGCGGGCGTATTCATGTGTATGGCCTGAGTGAGTGACGTATTTCTACACAAAGTATTATCATATTTTTCGAAACGACTCTTTCATGATCGCGCGCTGCAACGATCGATCTATTAGGTATAGTGGACACTCGTGAATGAAACTTGGCTCAAAGATGTTGGATGCACAAGAAGTATTCCCGCTTAGTACAAGATTTTTTGGCTAGCAAAGATTATTAACAAGTACCACATGTTGGAGAATCCATAACAATATAACTTCTATGCAAATATACCCAAACATAACTCATTACGTTATCTTCCTTGTCCAACTTCAACTTATTTTATCAAGTTTGAAAATAATTAATGGGTATTCATAATCATAAAAGATGTCCAAAATAATATATTTGTATGTGAAGTTTCTCTTTGTTATACTACCGTTTCATGAATTGTTTGTATGACCAATATTGTGATTGTCAAACTTCAATAGATTTTACTTTCTAACCCCAATGTGAAACCATTACTAAGCATAAGGGACATGTATAATTTCAGATATATGATATTCAATTCATTCAACCATTCACTCTTAGGATATAATTGAAGCACAAGAGTGAATGACAAACTACTCCAAAAGATATAAGTGAAGAACAAAGAGTAACTAAGTAAATATGTAGCTATGTAAGGCTCTCTCCAACTAAAAACTTCCAGATCTAGGGATTGTATCAATAACACATAAAACGAAAAGATGGTCCAAGCAAAACACATATTATGTGACAAATACAAATAGAGCTCCAACTGAGGTATACCAATAGATTGAAGACGAAAGAGGGGATGCCTTCCGGGGCACCCCCTTAGACGCTTGAGTCTTCCTTAAATATTACCTTGGGGTGCTTTGGCATCCCCAAGATTAGGGTCTTGCCACTCCTTATTCTTTTTCTATTGTCATCTCACCCAAAACTTGAAAACTTTAATCACATAAAACTTACCATAACTCGTGAGATAGGTTAGTATGACAAAAATAAATCATCCACTTAGGTACTGTCAAGACAAGATTCATAATTATTCTCACATAATTCTTACTGTATTCTATCATTTCCGCAATTTATATCTCGCAGTATAAGCTATGGAAAGTTGGAAACACAAAAACAAGCAAATTATGCAATAAAAACAGAATATGTAAAAAACAAAACAACCTGTAATGATCTGAATTTAAATCATACTTTTGTAACTCCAAAATTCTAAAAATTAGGACAACATAAAAAAATTCCATAGTAATATTGTGTAAAAACTTCAGAATTTTATTGCGTTCCAGTACAAAGTGTAAATTCATGCACATATTTATTGAAAATAAACGACACAAAACATGATTACTACAGTAACTTAATCATGTAAACACACAAAAAAGTAGATATAAATATTGGGTTGTACCCTAACAAGCGCTTTTACTTAATGCCTTTTAGCTAGACATTGATAGTTTTAATGATGCTAACATAGAAATAAAGAATTGAAACATAAAGGAGCATCATGAAACATATATTAAACACATTTAAGCCTAACCCTCTTCTTATACATAGGAATTTTATAAGCAAACAATTTGAGTATTACAATCATGATAACAAGTTTCATGGTTATCATTATTCTTTATAGCATACATATGTCATCACAATAATCATCATAAATAGCAACTTTGTTGTCATAACCAATTGAAACATCTCCCAAAATACTGGAATCGTCATTAAATAAAATCATGACCTCTCCAAATCCATTGTTATCTTTATAATAAGATTCAACAACCTCCAAAATAGTGGGATCATTACTACCTAGAGTTAACACTCTTCCAAACCCAGTTTCATCATAATCATCATAGGAGGCATATCATCATAATAAATTTGCTCATCAAAAGTAGCGGGACTAAAAAGATCATCTTCATCAAACATAGCATCCCTAAGCTTATGACTTTGGATATCATTAGCATCATGAATATTCAGAGAATTCATACTAATATCATTGCAATCAAAGTATTCAATCCAACATAACGAAACCTTAAAGAGCAAGACTCGATTCATCACAACGAATATAGAGAGGGAAGAACTCCATATGATCAAACTATATTAACAAAGCTCATCGTACTGAAGGAAATATGCCCTAGAGGCAATAATAAAGTTATTATTTATTTCCTCATATCATGATAATCATGATAAATGTTTATTATTCATGCTAGAATTGTATTAACCGGAAACATGATACATGTGTGAATACATAGACAAACTTAAAGTCACTAGTATGCCTCTACTTGACTAGCTCATTAATCAAAGATGGTTATGTTTCCTAACCATAGACATGTGTTGTCATTTGATTAACGAGATCACTTCATTAGGAGAATGATGTGATTGACTTGACCCATTCCGTTAGCTTAGCACTTGATTGTTTTAGTATGTTGCTATTGCTTTCTTCATGACTTATACAAGTTCCTATAACTATGAGATTATGCAACTCCCGTTTACCGGAGGAACACTTTGTGTGCTACCAAACGTCACAACGTAACTGGGTGATTATAAAGGAGCTCTACAGGTGTCTCCAAAGGTACATGTTGAGTTGGCGTATTTCGAGATTAGGTTTTGTCACTCCGATTGTCGGAGAGGTATCTCTGGGCCCTCTCGGTAATGCACATAACTATAAGCCTTGCAAGCAATGTAGATAATGAGTTGGTTACGGAATGATGCATTACGTAACGAGTAAAGAGACTTTCCGGTAACGAGATTGAACTAGGTATTGAGATATCGACGATCGAATCTCGGGCAAGTAACATATAGATGACAAAGGGAACAACGTATGTTGTTATGCGGTTTTGACCGATAAAGATCTTCGTAGAATATGTAGGAGCCAATATGAGCATCCAGGTTCCGATATTGGTTATTGACCCAGAATGGTTCTCGGTCATGTCTACATAGTTCTCGAACCCGTAGGGTCCGCACGCTTAAGGTTTCGATGACAGTTATATTATGAGTTTATGAGTTTTGATGTACCGAAGTTTGTTAGAGTCCCGGATGTGATTACGGACATGACGAGGAGTCTCAAAATGGTCGAGACATGAATATTGATATATTGGAAGACTATAATCGAACACCGGAAGTGTTCCGGAGAAGTTTCGAAGAAAACCGGAGTGCTGGAGGGTTATCGGAACCCCCGGAGGAACTAATGGGCCTCGATGGGCCTTAGTGGAGAGAGAGAGGGGCGGCCAGGGCAGGCCACGCGCCCCCTCCCCCTCTGGTCCGAATTGGACTAGGAGAGGGGGGGGGGGGCAGCGCCCCCCTTTCCTTCTCCCTCTCCCTCTCCTTCCTTCCCCCTCTCTCCCTTTAGGTGGAAACCTACTAGGACATGGAGTCCTAGTAGGATTCCCCTCATAGGGGGCGCCATAGAGGGCGGCCGGCCTCCCCTTGCTCCTTTATATCTGAGGGGGGGGCACCCCAAAGACACAGCAATTGATCCTTGAGATCTCTTAGCCGTGTGCGGTGCCCCCCTCCACTATAGTTCTCCTCGATAATATCGTAGCGGTGATTAGGCGAAGCCCTGCGACGGTAGAACATCAAGATCGCCACCACGCCGTCGGTCGACGGAACTCTTCCCGACATTCTGCTGGATCGAGTCCGGATCGTCATCGAGCTGAACGTGTGCTAGAACTCGGAGGTGTCGTAGTTTCGGTGCTTGATCGGTCGGGCCGTGAAGACGTACGACTACATCAATTGCGTTGTTATAACGCTTCTGCTTCGGTCCACGAGGGTACGTGGACAACACTCTCCCCTCTCGTTGCTATGCATCACCATGATCTTGCGTGTGCGTAGGTAAATTTTGAAATTACTACGTTCCCCAACAGTGGTATCAGAGCCAGGTTTTATGCGTAGATGTTATATGCACGAGTAGAACACAAGTGAGTTGTGGGCGATATTAGTCATATTGCTTACCAGCATGTCATACTTTGGTTCGGCGGTATTGTTGGATGAAGCGGCCCGGACCGACATTACGCGTATGCTTACGCGAGACCGGTTCTCCCGACGTGCTTTGCACAGAGGTGGCTAGCGGGTGTTAGTTTCTCCAACCTTAGTTGAACCGAGTGTGGCTACGCCCGGTCCTTGCGAAGGTTAAAACAACACCAACTTGACAAACTATCGTTGTGGTTTTGATGCGTAGGTAAGAACAGTTCTTGCTAAGCCCGTAGCAGCCACGTAAAACTTGCAACAACAAAGTAGAGGACGTCTAACTTGTTTTTGTAGGGCATGTTGTGATGTGATATGGTCAAGACGTGATGCTATATTTTATTGTATGAGATGATCATGTTTTGTAACCGAGTTATCGGCAACTGGCAGGAGCCATATAGTTGTCGCTTTATTGTATGCAATGCAATCGCCCTGTAATGCTTCACTTTATCATTAAGCGGTAGCGATAGTCGTAGAAGCATAAGATTGGCGAGACGACAACGATGCTACGATGGAGATCAAGGTGTCGCGCCGGTGCCGATGGTGATCACGACGGTGCTTCGGAGATGGAGATCACAATCAGAAGATGATGATGTCCATATCATATCACTTATAATGATTGCATGTGATGTTTATCCTTTATGCATCTTATCTTGCTTTGATTGACGATAGCATTTTAAGATGATCTCTCACTAATTATCAAGAAGTGTTCTCCCTGAGTATGCACCGTTGCGAAAGTTCTTCGTGCTGAGACATGCTACGTCTTGAGCTTGCGTTGGTTTTCCTCGAAGAGAAGAGGGTGATGCAGCAAGTGTAGCGTAAGTATTTCCCTCAGTTTTGAGAACCAAGGTATCAATCCAAAGAGGAGGCTTCTCAAAAGTCCCACGCACCTACACAAACAAGCGAGAACTCGCAACCAACGCAATAAAGGGGTTGTCAATCCCTTCACGGCCACTTCATGAAAGTGAGATCTAATAAAGATAGTATGATAAGATAAATATATTTTTGGTATTTTATAATATAGATGTAAAAAAGTAAAGATGCAAATAAAAGTAGATTGGGAGCAAATATGATAAGAGATGGACCCGGGGCCATAGGTTTCACTAGTGGCTTCTCTCAAGATAGCATAAGTATTACGGTGGGTGAACAAATTACTGTCAAGCAATTGATAGAAAAGCGCATAGTTATGAGATTATCTAGGCATGATCATGTATATAGGCATCACATCCATAACAAGTAGACCGACTCCTGCCTGCATCTACTACTATTACTCCACACATCGACCGCTATCCAGCATGCATCTAGAGTTTTAAGTTCATAAGAACAGAGTAACGCATTAAGCAAGATGACATGATGTAGAGGGATAAACTCATGCAATATGATATAAACCCCATCTTGTTATCCTCGATGGAAAAAATACAATATGTGCCTTGCAACCCTTTCTGTCATTGGGTAAGGACACCGCAAGATTGAACCCAAAGCTAAGCACTTCTCCCATGGCAAGAAAGACCAATCTAGTAGGCCAAACCAAACTGATAATTCAAAGAGACTTGCAAGGATAACTTAATCATACATAAAAGAATTCAGAGAAGATTCAAATATTATTCATAGATAAACTTGATCATAAACCCATAATTCATCGGATCTCGACAAACACACCGCAAAAAGAGTTTACATCGAATAGATCTCCACAAGAGAGGGGGAGAACATTGTATTGAGATCCAAATTAAAAGAGAGAAGAAGCCATCTAGCTAATAACTATGGACCCGTAGGTCTGTGGTAAACTACTCACAACTCATCGGAGGGGCAAGGATGTTGATGTAGAAGACCTCCGTGGTTGATTCCCCCTCCGGCAGAGTGCCGGCAAGGGCTCCAAGATGAGACCTCGCGGATACAGAAGGTTCTGGCGGTGGAAATTGTGTTTCGTGGTGCCCCTGGATGTTTTCGGGGTACGTAGGTATATATAGGAGGAAGAAGTACGTCGGTGGCTTCCCGAGGGGCCCACGAGACAGGGGGCGCACCCTATAGGGGGGGCGCGCCCTCCTATCTCGTGGAGGCCTCGGCTGCTTCTTGACTTGCACTCCAAGTCCTCTGGATCACGTTTGTTCCAAAAATCACGCTCCCGAAGGTTTCATTCCATTTGGACTCCGTTTGATATTCCTTTTCTTGAAATCTGAAATAGGCAAAAAAACAGCAATATGGGTTGGGCCTCCGGTTAGTAGGTTAGTCCCAAAAATGATATAAATGTGTAAAATAAAGCCCATAAACATCCAAAAGGGGTAATATAATAGCATGGAACAATCAAAAATTATAGATACGTTGGAGACGTATCAAGACACCACGTGATGATCGGGTGTGATAGGCTCTACGTTCAAATACAACGGGTGCAAAACAGTTGCACACGCAGAATACTCAGGTTAAACTTGATGAGCCTAGCATATACAGATATGGCCTCGGAACACGGAGACCGAAAGGTCGAACGTGAATCATATAGTAGTTATGATCAACATAGTGATGTTCACCATTGAAACTACATCTCACGTGATGATCGGACATGGTTTAGTTGATTTGGATCACGTGATCACTTAGATGACTAGAGAGATGTCTGTCTAAGTGGGAGTTCTTAAGTAATATGATTAATTGAACTTAAATTTATCATGAACTTAGTACCTGATAGTATTTTTCTTGTCTATGTTTGTTGTAGATAGATGGCTAGTGTTGTTGTTCCGTTGAATTTTAATGCGTTTCTTGAGAAAGCTAAGTTGAAAGATGATGGTAGCAATTACACGGACTGGGTCCGTAACTTGAGGATTATCCTCATTGCTGCACAGAAGAATTACGTCCTGGAAGCACCGCTGGGTGCCAGGCCTGCTGCAGATGCAACTGACGACGTTAAGAACGTCTGGCAGAGCAAATCTGATGACTACTCGATAGTTCAGTGTGCCATGCTTTACGGCTTAGAACTGGGTCTTCAACGACGTTTTGAACGTCATGGAGCATATGAGATGTTCCAGAGTTGAAGTTAATATTTCAAGCAAATGCCGGATTGAGAGATATGAAGTCTCCAATAAGTTCTATAGCTGTAAGATGGAGGAGAATAGTTCTGTCAGTGAACATATACTCAAAATGTCTGGGTATAATAATAACTTGATTCAACTGGGAGTTAATCTTCCTGATGATACTGTCGTTGATAGAATTCTTCAATCACTACCACCAAGCTACAAGAGCTTCATGATGAACTATAATATGCAAGGGATGGACAAGACTATTCCCGAGCTCTTCGCAATGCTAAAGGCTGCGGAGGTAGAGATCAAAAAGGAGCATCAAGTGTTGATGGTCAATAAGACCATGATACGTCTCCAATGTATCTATAATTTTTGATTGCTCCATGCTATATTATACTGTTTTGGTTAATATTGGGCTTTATTATTCACTTTTATATTATTTTTGGGACTAACCTATTAACCGGAGGCCCATCCCATATTGCTGTTTTATTGCCTGTTTCAGTATTTCAAGGAGAAAGAATATCAAACGGAGTCCAAACGGAATGAAACCTTCGGCATCGTGATTTTTTGGAAGATTATCATCCGGGAGGCTTGGAGATCAAGTCAGAAGATCCTCGAGGAGCCCAGGAGATATGCCCCCCCCCCTACAGGGCGCGGCCCCCTGTCTCGTGGACCCCTCGAGCACCTCCTGACCGACTTCTTTCGCCTATATATTCCCTCGTACCCTAAAACCATCGAATATCAAGATAGATCGGGAGTTCCGCCGCCACAAGCCTCTATAACCACCAAAAACCCCTCGGGAACCCGTTCCGGCACCCTGCCGGAGGGGGAACCCATCACCGGTGGCCATCTTCATCATCCCGGCTCTCTCCATGACGAGGAGGGAGTAGTTCACCCTCGGGGCTGAGGGTATGTACCAGTAGCTATGTGTTTGATCTCTCTCTCTCTCTCTCTCTCTCTCTCTCTCTCTCTCTCTCTCTCTCTCTCTCTCTCTCGTGTTCCCTCTATGGCACGATCTTGATGTATCCCGAGCTTTGCTATTGTAGTTGGATCTTATGATGTTTCTCCCCCTCTACTCTCTTGTGATGAATTGAGTTTCCCCTTTGAAGTTATCTTATCGGATTGAGTCTTTTATGAGAACACTTGATGTATGTCTTGCCGTGCTTATCTGTGGTGACAATGGGATATCATGTGCCACTTGATGTATGTTTTGGTGACCAACTTGCGGGTTCCGCCCATGAACCTATGCATAGGGGTTGGCACACGTTTTCTTGACCCTCCGGTAGAAGCTTTGGGGCACTCTTTGAAGTACTTTTATGTTGGTTGGATGAATATGAGATTGTGTGATGCATATCGTATAATCATGCCCACGGATACTTGAGGTGACAATGGAGTATCTAGGTGACATTAGGGTTTTGGTTGATTTGTGTCTTAAGGTGTTATTCTAGTGTGAACTCTTTTATAGATCGATCCGAAAGAATAACTTTGAGGTGGTTTCGTACCCTACCATAATCTCTACGTTTGTTCTCCGCTATTAGTGGCTTTGGAGTGACTCTTTGTTGCATGTTGAGGGATTGCTATATGATCTATCTATGTTATTATTGTTGAGAGAACTTGTACTAGTTAAAGTATGAACCCTAGGCCTTGCTTCCTGTCATTGCAATACCGTTTACGCTCACTTTATTAGTTACCTTGCTGTTTTTATATTTTTAGTTTACAAAAACCTATTGAAAGAACATGCGGTGCCCCCATGTTTGGTTTTGGTAATTGATGACAATCTCTATGGACTAATGGTTGCCTTGAGCTATATTTGAAGGTTTTGTCCATAGGCTTTTCTTGGAGTACATATGTTGGTTTCAAGGAGAGTTTGTGTCGACCAAGGTGCTATTCAAGGAATTACCTAAAAGATTGGTCTTGTGAGAGGTTGATCAAGACTAAGTCAAAGAATGAATCAAGTTGATCAATACACAAAGCATAGAAGATGTACCGAGAGGGATCAAGCGATCCCATGGTATGGTAGGCATGGTCAATTACGCTTTATGTACTAACCCATGGTCTTCGTGAGAGTTCTTTGTGGGGTTAGGTTGCGGTGTGCAAGTTCAAGTAGGATCATCACGAAGCGATCATATGCTTGAAGCTTGCCGTCCATTGTGGCGACAATGGACTTGTGAAGATGTGCAGAAGAGTGGCTCACCCATAGTGGAGTATGGGGGAGCAATCTACTAGTCTTCATCGAGCCAACGCAATCAAGAAAGGTGGTCCATCTTGAGGAGGAGAAGATCGTCATCATCTAGCTCAAGTGGATCATGTGCAAGGAAAAGGTTTGCCCTTGATAGGTTTTCTATTTTACCAGTCTCACGGTAGTTGTGGGAGACCGGGTTATAGGATCGATTGCCGTACTATCAAGGGGGGCTCTCGATGAGTTGCTTGATCGTATCGTTCGTAGAGAGCTCAAACCATTGCATCCTTGCATCATCTTTATTGGTTCTTGTTTGGTTCTTCTCCTTGTGATATTTGGAGCTTATGGTCATTTTTATGACAAGCTCGAGTTCATCGAAAACGGAGTTCACATGCATCTTCTATGAGGTTTTCGATGTTGGAGGGTATGCCGGTTCTTCTCTGTTGGAGGTGTCACTTCTTTGTTTTCGCTGTTTTGATGCTACTCGTTGTCTTGTGTCAAACAAGCTTGAGTTTGCTCAATTCGGAGCTCATTTGCAGAAGTTATGGCAGTTCTGGTTTTCTTTGGAGTATTCTTTGTTTTCGCGGTAGTGGCTTTAGGATGGCGCCAGTAGTAGTACCGCTGGGGGCGAGCGGCAGTACCGCTTGTCGCCGCCTAGCGGTAGTACCGCTGTCCCAATGATGTAGTACCGCCCATGGCCATAAGCGGTAGTACGGCTCGGTTCACACAGTACCGCCTCGACTCGAGGCGTGGTTTTCTCGTGTCGGGTTCAGTGGCGATAATAGCGGCGATAGGAGTGGTAGTACCACTGGGGTGAGCGGTAGTACCGCTTATATACGGTACTACCGCCCCAAGGTTCTTGCTATGTTGCTCCGTTTCCCTGCTTCTACCGCCCGAGCGGTAGTACCGCTCGTGGAGCGGTAGTACCGCTCGTGTGTGGGCTGAGCACATAACGGTTGGATTTTCCCCTCCTATAAAAGGGGGTCTTCTTCCCCAATGAACCTTATCCCTTGAGCTCGTGTTCTTCCCCCATTGTTGACTTTCTCCGAGCTTGCTAACTCTCAATCCCTCCATGGATTCTTGCTAGTTTTTGAGGGAAAAGAGAGAGGAGATCTAGATCCACGTTTCCACCAATCACTTTCTCCTCTAAGTGAGGGGAACCCCTTGGATCTAGATCTTGGAGTTCTTGGTGTTCTCCTTCTTGTTCTTCCTCTCATTTTCCTCCCTAGCATTAGTTGCTTCGGTGGGATTTGAGAGAGAAGGACTTGGGCACTCCGTGTGCCCTTGCCATTGCATTTGGTGCATCGGTTTGAGTTCTCCATGGTGACACGTGGAAGTTACAAGTTGAGAAGCTTATTACTCTTGGGTGCTTGGTACCCTTGAGCTTGTTCCTCTTGGGTGCTTGGGCGCCCTAGGCAGTTAGTGGTGTTCGAGCTCAATCATTGTGGTGTAAAGCTCCGGGAAAGCGTCGGGGTCTCCAATTAGGTTGTGGAGATTGCCCCGAGCAATTTGACGGTACCGTGACCGCCCCAAGGGTTGCCAAAGTGTCGGGTTCGGTGACCGCCCCAAGGGTCGCCATTTGTGCGGGTTTGGTGACCGCCTCAAGGGTCCCTTAGTGGAATCACGGCATCTTGCATTGTGCGAGGGCGTGAGGAGATTCTGTGGCCCTAGTGGCTTCTTGGGAGCATTGTGCCTCCACACCGCCCCAAGCGGAGATTAGCATCCGCAAGGGTGTGAACTTGGGATACATCGTCGTCTCCGCGTGCCTCGGTTATCTCTTACCCGAGCCCCTTTACTTATGCACTTTACTTTGTGATAGCCATATTGTTCTTTGTCATATATCTTGCTATCACATAGTTGCTTATCTTGCTTAGCATAAGTTGTTGGTGCACATAGGTGAGCCTAGTTGTTGTAGGTTTTGTGCTTGACAAATTAACCGCTAGGTTTATTCCGCATTTGTTCAAGCCTAAACCGTAATTATTTTAAAGCGCCTATTCACCCCCCCTCTAGGCGACATCCTCGATCTTTCACCTATATCTACCATCCATATTGCACTTGTATCACCATCTCTTTGCCGAACTAGTGCACCTATACAATTTACCATTGTATTGGGTGTGTTGGGGACACAAGAGACTCTTTGTTATTTAGTTGCAGGGTTGTTTGAGAGAGACCATCTTCATCCTACGCCTCCCACGGATTGATAAACCTTAGGTCATCCACTTGAGGGAAATTTGCTACTGTCGTACAAACCTATGCACTTGCAGGCCCAACAACGTCTACAAGAAGAAGGTTGCGTAGTAGACATCAAGCTCTTTTCTGGCGTCGTTGCCGGGGAGGCTAGGTAAGCGGCACTCACTCACACCCCGTCAACTAAGCAGTTTCTGGTGCCGTTGCCGGGGAGGTGAGTGCTTGAAGGTATATCTTTAGATCTTGCAATCTAATCTTTTTGTTTCTTGTTTTATCACTAGTTTAGTCTATAAAAGAAAACTACCAAAAAAATGGAATTGAGTTTACCTCATACGCTTCACCTTTTTAATATCTTTCGTGAGTATGATGGAAAGGAAAATTGTGCCAAAGTGTTAGAAGAAGAATGCATTAAAATGTTTGGCACTAAATATTTGTATGATGAGCATGATTGCAATGTTGTTAGTATGAATTCCTTGAATATCCATGATGCTAATGATATGCAAAGCCACAAGCTTGGGGAAGCTATGTTTGATGAAGATGAGATTTTTTGTCCCCCAAGCTTTGATGAGCAAATTTACTATAATGAAAGCATGCCTCCTATCTATGATGATTATTATGATGACACGTATGCTTTAAAGAATAATTATAACCATGAAACTTGTCATCTTGATCTTCATTTTCAATCACATGATAGTTATTTTGTTGAGTTTGCTCCCACTATTGTTGATGAGAAGAAATTTGCTTATGTGGAGAGTAGTAAATTTTCTATGCTTGTAGATCATGAAAAGAATGCTTTAGGTGCTGGTTATATTGTTGAATTCATTCATGATGCTACTGAAAATTATTATGAGGGAGGAACATATGCTTGTAGGAATTGCAATAATATCAAGTTTCCTCTCTATGTGCTTAAAGTTTTGAAGTTATGCTTGTTTTACCTTCCTATGCTAGTTGATTATTGTTCCCATAAGTTGTTTGCTCACAAAATCCCTATGCATAGGAAGTGGGTTAGACTTAAATGTGCTAGTCATATTCTTCGTGATGCTCTCTTTATGTTTCAATTCTTATGTCTTATGTGAGCATCATTGAAATCATCATGTCTAGCTAGGGGCGTTAAAACGATAGCGCTTGTTGGGAGGCAACCCAAATTTATTTTAGTTTCTTGCTTTTTGGTTATGTTTAGTAATAAATAATCCTTCTAGCTTCTGTTTAGATGTGGTTTTATGTTTTATTAGTGTTTGTGCCAAGTAGAACCTTTGGGAAGACTTGGGTGAAGTCTTTATGATCATGCTGTAAAAAACAGAAACTTTAGCGCTCACGAGATTAGCTTCAACTTTTTACTGGAGAGTGATATTTAGTTGATTCCTTTTGCAGATGATTACTAGACAAATTCCTCAGGTCCTCAAATTTATTTTAGAATTTTTGGAGTTCCAGAATTTTGCGTTAGTTACATATTACTACAGACTGTTCTGTTTCTGACAGATTCTGTTTTTCGTGTGTTGTTTGCTTATTTTGATGACTCTATGGCTAGTAAAATAGTTTATAAACCATAGAGAAGTTGGAATACAGTAGGTTTAACACCAATATAAATAAAGAATGAGTTCATTACAGTACCTTGAAGTGGTGTTTTGTTTTCTTTCGCTAACGGAGCTTACGAGTTTTCTGTTGAGTTTTGTGTTGTGAAGTTTTCAAGTTTTGAGTAAAGATTCGATGGACTATGGAATAAGGAGTGGCAAGAGCCTAAGCTTGGGGATGCACAAGGCACCCCAAGGTAATATTCAAGGACAACCAAGAGCCTAAGCTTGGGGATGCCCCGGATGGCATCCCCTCTTTCATCTTCGTTCATCGGTAACTTTACTTGGAGCTATATTTTTATTCACCACATGATATGTGTTTTGCTTGGAGCGTCATGTCATTTTCTTTAGCTTTGCTTGTGGTTTGAATAAAATACCAATATCTGAAATTATTAAATGGGAGAGTCTTCACATAGTTGTATAATTATTCGACTACTCATTGCTCTTCACTTATATCTTTCGGAGTAGTTTGTCATTTGCTCTAGTACTTCACTTATATCTTTTAGAGCACGGTAGTGGTTTTATTTTTGAAGAAATAGATGAACTCTCATGCTTCGCTTATATTATTTTGAGAGTCTTAAATAGCATGGTAATTTGCTTAAATAATCTTAATATGCTAGGTACCCAAAAATAGTAAAAACTTTCTTATGAGTGTGTTGAATACTAAGAAAAGTTTGATGCTTGATAATTGTTTTGAGACATGAAGATGGTGATATTAGAGTCATGCTAGTTGGGTAGTTATGAATTTGAGAAATACTTGTGTTAAAGTTTGTGATTCCCGTAGCATGCACGTATGGTGAACCGCTTTGATAAAGTCGGAGCATGATTTGTTTATTGATTGTCTTCCTTATGAGTGGCGGTCGGGGACGAGCGATGGTCTTTTCCTACCAATCTATCCCCCTAGGAGCATGCGTGTAATACTTTGCTTTGATAACTTGTAGATTTTTGCAATAAGTATATGAGTTCTATATGACTAATGTTGAGTCCATGGATTATACGCACTTTTCTTCCTTCCACCATTGCTAGCTTCTCTAATACCGCGCACTTTTCACCGTTATCATACACCCACCATATACCTTCCTCAAAACAGCCACCATACCTACCTATCATGGAATTTCCATAGCCATTCCGAGATATATTGCCATGCAACTTTCCACCGTTTCGTTTATTATGACACGCTCCATCATTGTCATATTGCTTTGCATGATCATGTAGTTGACATCGTATTTGTGGCAAAGCCACCGTTCATAATTCTTTCATACATGTCACTCATGAATCATTGCACATCCCGGTACACCACCGGAGGCATTCATATAGAGTCATATTTTGTTCTAAGTATCGAGTTGTAATTCTTGAGTTGTAAGTAAATAAAAGTGTGATGATCATCATTATTAGAGCATTGTCCCAGTGAGGAATGGATGATGGAGACTATGATTCCCCCACAAGTCGGGATGAGACTCCGGACGAAAAAAAAGAGGCCATAAAAAAAAGGAGAAAAGGCCCAAATAAAAAAATAAAATAAAAAAATGAGAGAAAAAGAGAGAAGGGACAATGCTACTATCCTCTTACCACACTTGTGCTTCAAAGTAGCACCGTGATCTTCATGATAGAGAGTCTCCTATAATATCACTTTCATATACTAGTGGGAATTTTTCATTATAGAACTTGGCTTGTATATTCCAATGATGGGCTTCCTCAAAATGCCCTAGGTCTTCATGAGCAAGCAAGTTGGATGCACACCCACTTAGTTTCTTTTGTTGAGCTTTCATATACTTATAGCTCTAGTGCATCCGTTGCATGGTAATCCCTACTCACTCACATTGATATCTATTGATGGGCATCTCCATAGCCCGTTGATACGCCTAGTTGATGTGAGACTATCTTCTCCCTTTTTGTCTTCTCCACAACCACCCTTCTATTCCACCCATAGTGCTATATCCATGGCTCACGCTCATGTATTGCGTGAAGATTGAAAAAGTTTGAGAATGTCAAAAGTATGAAACAATTGCTTGGCTTGTCATCAGGGTTGTGCCTGATTTAAATACTTTGTGTGGTGAAGATAGAGCATAGCCAGACTATATGATTTTGTAGGGATGACTTTCTTTGGCCATGTTATTTTGAGAAGACATGATTGCTATGTTAGTATGCTTGAAGTATTATTATTTTTATGTCAAAATGAACTTTTGTCTTGAATCTTTCGGATCTGAATATTCATACCACAATTAAGAAGAATTACAATGAAATTATGCCTAGTAGCATTCCACATCAAAAATTATCTTTTTATCATTTACCTACTCGAGGACGAGCAGGAATTAAGCTTGGGGAAGCTTGATACGTCTCCAACGTATCTATAATTTTTTATTGCTCCATGCTATATTATCTACTGTTTTGGGTAATATTGGGCTTTATTATTCACTTTTTTATTATTTTTGGGACTAACCTATTAACCGGAGGCCCAACCCATATTGCTGTTTTATTGCCTGTTTTAGTATTTCGAGGAAAAGGAATATCAAACGGAGTCCAAACGGAATGAAACCTTCGGCATCGTGATTTTTTGGAAGATTATCATTCGGGAGGCTTGGAGATCAAGTCAGAAGATCCTCGAGGAGCCCAGGAGATAGGCCCCCTCCCTACAGGGTGCGGCCCCCTGTCTCATGGACCCCTCGAGCACCTCCCGACCGACTTCTTTCGCCTATATATTCCCTCGTACGCTAAAACCATCGAATATCAAGATAGATCGGGAGTTCCGCCGCCGCAAGCCTCTGTAACCACCAAAAACCTCTCGGGAGCCCGTTCCGGCACCCTTCCGGAGGGGAACCCATCACCGGTGGCCATCTTCATCATCCCGGCTCTCTACATGACGAGGAGGGAGTAGTTCACCCTTGGGGCTGAGGGTATGTACCAGTAGCTATGTGTTTGATCTCTCTCTCTCTCGTGTTCCCTCTATGGCACGATCTTGATGTATCCCGAGTTTTGCTATTGTAGTTGGATCTTATGATGTTTATCCCCCTCTACTCTCTTGTGATGAATTGAGTTTCCCCTTTGAAGTTATCTTATCGGATTGAGTCTTTTATGAGAACACTTGATGCATGTCTTTCCGTGCTTATCTGTGGTCACAATGGGATATCACGTGCCACTTGATGTATGTTTTGGTGACCAACTTGTGGGTTCCGCCCATGAACCTATGCATAGGGGTTGGCACACGTTTTCTTGACTCTCCGGTAGAAACTTTGGGGCACTCTTTGAAGTACTTTTATGTTGGTTGGATGAATCTGAGATTGTGTGATGCATATCGTATAATCATGCCCACGGATACTTGAGGTGACAATGGAGTATCTAGGTGACATTAGGGTTTTGGTTGATTTGTGTCTTAAGGTGTTATTCTAGTACGAACTCTTTTATAGATCGATCCGAAAGAATAACTTTGAGGTGGTTTCGTACCCTACCATAATCTCTATGTTTGTTCTCCGCTATTAGTGGCTTTGGAGTGACTCTTTGTTGCATGTTGAGGGATTGTTATATGATCTATCTATGTTATTATTGTTGAGAGAACTTGCACTAGTGAAAGTATGAACCCTAGGCCTCGTTTCCTGTCATTGCAATACCGTTTACGCTCACTTTTATCATTAGTTACCTTGCTGTTTTTATATTTTCAGTTTACAAAAACTTATATCTACCATCCATATTGCACTTGTATCACCATCTCTTTGCCGAACTAGTGCACCTATACAATTTACCATTGTATTGGGTGTGTTGGGGACACAAGAGACTCTTTGTTATTTGGTTGCAGGGTTGTTTGAGAGAGACCATCTTCATCCTACTCCTCCCACGGATTGATAAACCTTAGGTCATCCACTTGAGGGAAATTTGCTACTGTCCTACAAACCTGTGCACTTGCAGGCCCAACAACGTCTACAAGAAGAAGCTTGCGTAGTAGACATCAGACCACCAGTTTCAAGAAAAAGGGTAAAGGGAAGAAGAAGGGAACTTCAAGAAGAACAACAAGCAAGTTGCTGCTCAAGAGAAGAAACCCAAATCTGGACCTAAGCACGAGGCGAGTGCTTCTCTGCAAGCGATGGACCTCGGAAGCGGAACTGCCCTAGTTATTTGGCGGATAAGAAGGATGGCAAGGTGAACAAAGGTATATGTGATATACATGTTATTGATGTGTACCTTACTAATGCTCGCAGTAGCACTGGTATTTCATCTTGGTTCATTGCTAATATTTGCAACTCGAAGCAGGGACTACGGATTAAGCGAAGATTGGCTAAGGACGAGGTGACGATGCGCGTAGGAAATGGTTCCAAAGTCGATGTGATCGCGGTCGGCACGCTACCTCTACATCTACCATCGGGGGTTAGTTTTAGACCTGAATAATTGTTATTTGGTGCCAGCGTTGAGCATGAACATTATATCTGGATCTTGTTTGATGCGAGACGGTTATTCATTTAAATCAGAGAATAATGGTTGTTCTATTTATATGAGTAATATCTTTTATGGTCATGCACCCTTGAAGAGTGGTCTATTTTTATTAAATCTCGATAGTAGTGATACACATATTCATAATGTTGAAGCCAAAAGATGCAGAGTTGATAATGATAGTGCAACTTATTTGTGGCACTGCCGTTTGGGTCATATTGGTGTAAAGCGCATGAAGAAACTCCATACTTATGGACTTCTGGAATCACTTGATTATGAATCACTTGGTACTTGCGAACCGTGCCTCATGGGCAAGATGACTAAAATACCGTTCTCCGGAACTATGGAGAGAGCAACAGATTTGTTGGAAATCATACATAAAGATGTATGTGGTCCGATGAATGTTGAAGCTCGTGGCGGATATCGTTATTTTCTCACCTTCACAGATGATTTAAGCATATATGGGTATATCTGCTTGATGAAACATAAGTCTGAAACTTTTGAAAAGTTCAAAGAATTTCAGAGTGAAGTTGAAAATCATCATAACAAGAAAATAAAGTTTCTACGATCTGATCGTGGAGGAGAATATTTGAGTTACGAGTTTGGTCTACATTTGAAACAATGCGGAATAGCTCCGCAATTCACGCCACCCGGAACACCACAGCGTAATGGTGTGTCCGAACGTCGTAATCGTACTTTACTAGATATGGTGCGATCTATGATGTCTCTTACTGATTTACCGCTATCATTTTGGGGTTATGCTTTAGAGACGGCCGCATTCACATTAAATAGGGCATCATCAAAATCCGTTGAGACGACGCCTTATGAGCTGTGGTTTGGCAAGAAACCAAAGTTGTCGTTTCTTAAAGTTTGGGGCTGCGATGCTTATGTGAAGAAACTTCAACCAGATAAGCTCGAACCCAAATCGGAGAAATGTGTCTTCATAGGATACCCAAAAGAGACTATTGGGTACACCTTCTATCACATATCCGAGGGCAAGATTTTTGTTGCTAAATTCGGATCCTTTCTAGAGAAGGAGTTTCTCTCGAAAGAAGTGAGTGGGAGGAAAGTAGAACTTGATGAGGTAACTATACCTACTCCCTTATTGGAAAGTAGTTCATCACAAGAACCGGTTCCTGTGACGACTACACCAATCAGTGAGGAAGCTAATGATAATGATCATGAAACTTCAAATCAAATTACTACCGAACTTCGTAGGTTAACCAGAGTGAGATCCGCACCAGAGTGGTACGGTAATCCTATTCTGGAAGTCATGTTACTTGACCATGGCGAACCTACGGACTATGAGGAAGCGATGATGAGCCCAGATTCCGCAAAATGGCTTGAGGCCATGAAATCTGAGATGGGATCCATGTATGAGAACAAAGTATGGACTTTGGTTGACTTGCCCGACGATCGGCAAGCCATCGAGAATAAATGGATCTTCAAGAAGAAGACCGACGCGATGGTAATGTAAGCTGTCTACAAAGCTCGACTTGTTGCGAAAGGTTTTCGACAAGTTCAAGGGGTTGACTACGATGAGACTTTCTCACCAGTAGCGATGCTTAAGTCTGTCCGAATCATGTTAGCAATTGCCGCATTTTATGATTATGAAATATGGCAAATGGATGTCAAAACTGCATTCTGAATGGATTTACGAAAGAAGAGTTGTATATGATGCAACCGGAAGGTTTTGTCGATCCAAAAGGTGCTAACAAAGTGTGCAAGCTCCAATGATCCATTTATGGACTGGTGCAAGCCTCTCGGAGTTGGAATAAATGCTTTGATAGTGTGATCAAAGCATATGGTTTTATCTGAGACTTTTGGAGAAGCTTTGTATTTACAAGAAAGTGAGTGGGAGCTCTGTAGCATTTCTGATATTATATGTAGATGACATATTATTAATTGGAAATGATATAGAATTTATGGATAGCATAAAGGGATACTTGAATAGAAGTTTTTCAATGAAAGACCTCGGTGAAGCTGCTTACATATTAAGCATCAAGATCTATAGAGATATGTCAAGACGCTTAATTGGACTTTCACAAAGCACATACCTTGATAAAGTTTTGAAAAAGTTTAAAATGGATCAGGCAAAAAAAGGGTTCTTGCCTGTATTACAAGGTGTGAAATTGAGTCAGACTCAATGCCCGACCACAACAGAAGATAGAGAGAAAATGAAAGATGTTCCCTATGCTTCAGCCATAGGCTCTATCATGTATGCAATGCTGTGTACCAGACCTGACGTATGCTTAGCAATAAGTTTGGCGGGGAGGTACCAAAGTAATCGAGTGGATCATCGGACAGCGGTCAAGAATATCTGAAATACCGAAAAGGACTAAGGATATGTTTCTCGTTTATGGAGGTGACAAAGAGCTAGTCGTAAATGGTTACGTCGATGCAAGCTTTGACACTGATCCGGACGATTCTAAATCGCAAACCGGATACGTGTTTATATTGAACGGTGGAGCTGTCAGTTGGTGCAGTTCTAAACAAAGCATCGTGGCAGGATCTACATGCGAAGCGGAGTACATAGTTGCTTCGGAAGCAGCAAATGAAGGAGTTTGGATGAAAGAGTTCATTTCCGATCTAGGTGTCATACCTAGTGCATCGGGACCAATGAAGATCTTCTGTGACAATACTGGTGCAATTGCCTTGGCAAAGGAATCCAGATTTCACAAGAGGACCAAGCACATCAAGAGACGCTTCAATTCCATCCGGGACCAAGTCCAGGTGGGATACATAGAGATTTGCAAGATACATACGGATCTGAATGTTGCAGACCCGATGACTAAGCCTCTTCCACGAGCAAAACATGATCAGCACCAAGACTCCATGGGTGTTAGAATAATTACTGTGTAATCTAGATTATTGACTCTAGTGCAAGTGGGAGGCTGAAGGAAATATGCCCTAGAGGCAATAATAAAGTTATTATTTATTTCCTCGTATCATGATAAATGTTTATTATTCATGCTAGAATTGTATTAACTGGAAACATGATACATGTGTGAATACATAGACAAACTTAAAGTCACTAGTATGCCTCTACTTGACTAGCTCATTAATCAAAGATGGTTATGTTTCCTAACCATAGACATGTGTTGTCATTTGATTAACGAGATCACTTCATTAGGAGAATGATGTGATTGACTTAACCCATTCCGTTAGCTTAGCACTTGATCGTTTTAGTATGTTGCTATTGCTTTCTTCATGACTTATACAAGTTCCTATAACTATGAGATTATGCAACTCCCGTTTATCGGAGGCACACTTTGTGTGCTACCAAACGTCACAACGTAACTAGGTGATTATAAAGGAGCTCTACAGGTGTCTCCAAAGGTACATGTTGAGTTGGCGCATTTCGAGATTAGGTTTTGTCACTCCGATTGTCGGAGAGGTATCTCTGGGCCCTCTCGGTAATGCACATCACTATAAGCCTTGCAAGCAATGTATCTAATGAGTTGGTTACGAAATGATGCATTACGTAACGAGTAAAGAGGCTTGCCGGTAACGAGATTGAACTAGGTATTGAGATACCGACGATCGAATCTCGGGCAAGTAACATACCGATGACAAAGGGAACAACGTATGTTGTTATGCGGTTTGACCGATAAAGATCTTCGTAGAATATGTAGGAGCCAATATGAGCATCCAGGTTCTGCTATTGGTTATTGACCCAGAATGGTTCTCGGTCATGTCTACATAGTTCTCGAACCCGTAGGGTCCGCACGCTTAAGGTTTCGATGACAATTATATTATGAGTTTATGAGTTTTGATGTACCGAAGTTTGTTCGGAGTCCCGGATGTGATTACGGACATGACGAGGAGTCTTGAAATGGTCAAGACATGAAGATTGATATATTGGACGACTATATTCGGACACGGAAGTGTTCCGAGAAGTTTGGATAAACCGAGTTGGGAGGGTTATAGGAACCCCCGGGGGAACTAATGGGCCTCGATGGGCCTTAGTGGAGAGAGAGAGGGGCGGCCAGGGCAGGCCGCGCCCCCCTCCCCCTCTGGTTCGAATTGGACTAGGAGAGGGGGGGGGCCTTTCCTTCTCCCTCTCCCTCTCCTTCCTTCCCCCCCTCTCCCTTTAGGTGGAAACCTACTAGGACTTGGAGTCCTAGTAGGATTCCCCTCTTGGGGGCGGGCCATAGAGGGCCGGCTGGCCTCCCCCTTGCTCCTTTATATACGGGGGCAGGGGGCACCCCAAAGACACAACAATTGATCCTTGAGATCTCTTAGCCGTGTGCGATGGCCCCCCTCCACCATAGTTCTCCTAGATAATATTGTAGCGGTGCTTAGGCGAAGCCCTGCGACGGTAGAACATCAAGATCGTCACCACGCCGTCGTGCTGACGGAACTCTTCCCCGACATTCTGCTGGATCGGACTCCGGGGATCGTCATCGAGCTGAACGTGTGCTAGAACTCGGAGGTGCCGTAGTTTCGGTGCTTGATCGGTCGGGCCGTGAAGACGTACGACTACATCAACCGCGTTGTTATAACGCTTCCGCTTTCGGTCTACGAGGGTACGTGGACAACACTCTCCCCTCTCGTTGCTATGCATCATCATGATCTTGCGTGTGCGTAGGTAAATTTTGAAATTACTACGTTCCCCAACAGGTACATCAATATTGCGTCCTATCAAGATCACGAGAGAGAGAGAGAGAGAGAGAGAGAGAGAGAGAGATAGAAATGAAACACATAGTTACTGGTATATACCCGCAGCCCCAGGCGTGAACTACTCCCTCCTCGTCATGGAGGCAGCTTGGATGATGAAGATGGCCTCCTGTGATGGCTTTCCCCTCCGGTAGAGTGTCGGAAGAGGACTCTAGATGATACCGCTTCTGAACAGAGGCTTGCAGTGACGGAGTCGAAGTTCTAGGTTTATTTCTAGGGGTTTCTCAATATATAGGAATTTTCAACGTTGGAATCACGCCAGGAGGTGCCATAGGGGGCCCACAAGACACCAAGGCGTGCACATGGGGGTGGGCACGCCCCTTGTCTCGTGGGGCTCCTGTGGGTCTTCTGGTACTCCCTTGAAGCTTACCGGGTCTCTTTCCTTCCAGAAAAAATCGTCAAAAAGTTTCGTCGCATTTGGATTTCGTTTGGTATGAATTTTCTGGAAAACCAAAAACAAGCAGAAAACAAAAACTGGCACCGGGCACTAGATTAATATGTTAGTCCAAACAAAAATATAAAAGCGCACCAAAACCATACAAAACTCATGTAAATATAGCATGAATACTTCATAAATTATAGATACATTGGAGATGTATCAGATACCCTGTGCGTTGCCATGACACATTTTGTCAAAATTAGATATTTACGAATATTACATACATATGAGCACACGAAGGAGAAAATTCAAAATGGAAAAAATAATATTAATGGAACATCACACATCAGCTAGGCTGGCGTACCAATAGCTTATATGATCAATTGAGGACCACTCACATGTTAGTTAAATGTGAAATCATGTGGATTGTCAGAATACATTGCATTATGAGCATTAAAAATATATACATGTTTTCCATCCAATACATATGGGCTTCTAAGCCTGCCTGAAATTACTGAAATGACATGCTAGCATACGCCTTTTTAAAATAGTGTCGTCCACCTGCATGTGAATGGGGTAGGGAATGGAATGCATGAGAGAAAACAAATTTATCTTTGAATCGATTGGTTTTTGAAACATCCCTTAGAGTCTTACACCGAATCATTTAATCTTGGTACAATACATGGTCTAAGACGGATGATTTACTTGCTCTGTGACATAAGGCAAACCCAAATACCTAGATATCCATTAATGAAAAGAATAATCAAGATACTAAGGTAGTGCGAAAATAATTAATGAAGATGTTTAGTTGTTGTGTACTATCAAGAAATTAACACTACTAAATATTTGCATTGGCTATTCGTGAAAAATGCCATGATCTCACACCACTCTTTGTCTCCTTTTCTTGTAGTCAAATCGCTGCATATGTTGAAATTAAAGAAGTTGACCGAAGGACCAGTAAAATTTTGGGAACGTGAAACAGTAAGCAATCGTGAAAATGGACAACTTGCAAGATACTGGAGTATTCTATTTCAAAATTTGTACAATAGCGTGAGATCAGCCATGAAAATGCATCTAGACATCTCATACAACATAGCTGTTATCATAAGCCATGGAATTTAAACAACATAGGTGAAAAACAAATGAGGTTTTGTTTCAAACTGTCACCTTAGGAGGACCTAACCTACAGTGAGGTTTCATTCTTAAAACCTGCAAGCTAGCAACAATTGAAAAATAGAACGGGGCATTGAAAAACCAGAAAGAGAAAACAGATCTCTATAACAGAACTGACCTTCATCCTTTTTTAATATAGATGCTAAACTAATTCATAAATGGTACATAATCTTCCAATATCCGAAACTTGGCGTGAAATTCAGTAGTAATTCAGAGCACATAAAATTCTAGCAAAAGCCACATACAAAAGATATATTGCGAACCAATCAATATATTATGTTTCACCATAACCTTCATGAGCAAACCTAGGATATCATGGAACTGGAAAGCAACACAAAAATATGTAAATACAAAGCAACAAAACCAGGAGAAGAGTGCAAGTAAATAAATCGTTATAGTGTCACTGAAACTTATCAGCATGGATAAGAATGGCATGCATGAATGGACCCAGTCAATCAAAATCATAACAAAGTAGATCCCCTGCACGCTCAAAACCAAAAGGAAGCACCATATCAGATATCCTATCGCTAGGCATATCAAATTAAATCAAGGGTGTGGGAATTCACCCAAGGATTGGGTTCAATTCCCTTACATCATCAACATTTGCCTCCTTGACATGGGGGTCAACACCTTAGAAGTTCTTGATTGTCCGTCCTTGCAACAATGACGAAAGAGCACGAATAAGACCATGGAGTCGTTAACCTGAATCAGAAGGACAAGAGAAAATGGACATGAAAGGGAAAATATGAACATGCGAGGGAAATGATTGATTTTATAATTGATTAATGGTTAATTTATAATTGATTAAAACAAAGGAAATTGGTGGGAGCCGGAGAGGAGCGGGCATTGTGGATTCAGAGAAGATGAAGAGCCCGAAGGAAATCGACCACAACCAGAAATATGAGAGAGACGAGTTTCTTGTAAAATGATAGTAGTGGAAAGGAGCCGAAATGATGGTGATGACTTGGCTTCAAGAAATCGCCAGAAAATTAGATAGTAGGATTCAATTAATTTATGAATAGACCCTAAAAACCTAATTTATGAATAGAGTATGACACAAAAGAAGCCATCCGAACTATTAGATGTTTTTTGAATTAAAGGTTTTTTTCATATGAATTCCGAAGGATCATAATCCTTTGCAAATACTCCCTCCGTTCCTTAATAATTGTTTTTCTAGAGATTTCAACAAGTGACTACATACGGAGCAAAATGAGTGAATCTACATTCTAAAACATGTCTATATACATTCGTATGTTGTAGTCTATTTGAGATGGCTAGAAAGACAATTATTTGGGAACGGAGGGAGTATATTCCATGTGGTTGTTTGATTTGTGAGGTTGAATCCCATATAAAAATATTTACTAGGGTAATGCTCTTCCTCGAATAAACCGAACGAAGAAATCCACCGCAAAACTCAAAAAGAAAGGAGAGCGCGGAAACAAAACTAAAATTTCCGGATTCCCCTCCTCTCCCCCGGTGGCCGGAGTCCTACCGGCGGCCGCGATGGCCAACAAGCTGGTCTCGGACATGTGCCTGCCTCCCCACCTCGCCCACCTCCTCGCGGCCCGCCGCCTCACCACGGCCAAGGTCAGCCACCCCCTCCGCACGAAACCCCATCTTCCTCCTCCCCTCACCCCTGAAACCGGCCGCCGCCTCTAACCCGCTCCGCCCCAGGACGTGCTCTCGCTGCCGGAGGTGGAGCTGATGTCCCTGCTGGACGCGGGCCTCGCCACGGCCCGCGACGCCGTGTGCCACGTCAGCGAGTTCGCCTGCCCTCCCTGCCAGACGGTACCTCGCCTCGCCTCTGTCGCCGTTTCGGGTCTGGGGGTTTCCGAGCGATTGATGCGGGTTTGATCTCAGCTGGCCGGGCTCGTGTTGCGGCCGATCTGCGCAGGCGCTCGCGCTGCTGGAGGAGCGGGTGAGGCTGGGAGGCGGCGGCCGGCTGGCCACCACGCTCTGCGGGCTGGATGAGGCGCTGGGCGGAGGTATCCCCCTGGGCAAGCTCACCGAGGTCGTCGGGCCCTCCGGGATCGGCAAGACGCAGGTGAGTGAGGCCAAGCTTTTCTGTGTGGCGGCGCTGTAATTATATGAGCTTTTGCCGTGCATATGCAACGTGGGCTTGTGTGTTTCTGAATGCCAAGTAATTCGTGTATCCTTATGCATCAGAGAAGTATAAGGAATGCACCTTGTGTGAATTTATGTTTTCCGGCAGTGCTTTACGAGTGTGTTGTGGGCTAATTGATGATTACTAGTGGTTTGGACCTTGTGATTGCGGTTTCTTAGTCGGAATTGTTCGTTTGCAGTACAGAGACACCTTTTTGTGAGTGCATGTTCAGTTAACCATATTCAGTTCAAAGACACATTCATGTGGGTCACTTGACAATTTCCCTCCCAAGTGAATCCCAAGTATGTCAAATTGATATGTCAAATTTGAAGCCTTGTGCTGCTTTGTTGTACTTTTTTGTCTGTATAAATTTGCTGAAAGTTTTGCACACTCTGCAGTTTTGTCTGAAGCTTGCGCTGCTAGCAACGTTACCAGAATGCTACGGGGCTTAAACGGTCGAGTTGTGTATATTAGACACCGAATCCAAGTTCTCTTCACGGAGGTAGCTTAGTTCCAGCAAGTCCCAAGCATGTCATTTAAGAAGTATGTGTAGTCATCAACCTTCATGATATGTTGCAGGATGATCGAGATAGGTCAGAAAAGCTTTCCTCAAATATTTAGGCAAGAAGGCTTAGCACAAAAGGTTACTATAATTCATCTTCTACTTACCTATACCAGGCAATGCTTAATCTTTCAGTTTAACATTATACATGACTTCTTCGGCTGTTGTTTCAAACCTTCTATTTTTGTGAAGATGGCTGGCAGGATCCTAGTGATGCGACCAGCATCATTATCCGATTTCACAAAGAGGTATGTTTTTCTGACACTCAACCAGTGGATTGTGGAAGGCTGATGTCTAGTGATTGTCGTTCTGAGGTTCCATGAATGATAGAAAACTTCCATTAACAATTCTTGAAATGCTCCTCTTCTGCCCAATATAGTGTGGCCATTGTTTACACTTTATATTTTTTTGGATGCTCCTCAAAATTTACATGTAAAAGAAATTCATCATGCTGCACAAAACGCTTGAATGTTCTTTTTGATGTTTTTCTCGCCCTTCTACAGTTTGGAACAGATGAAGGTGACTCTCCTCCAAAATGATGTGAAGTTACTCATTGTTGATAGCGTGGCTGCTTTCATGTCATCGTAAGATATGCACACTAGATTTTTTATGTATTTGCTGTTGACTTCACACAATGATAGCCTTTTTTAAGTAGAGCCAATGGTAGTTTCCACAGTGAGTTTTTCTCAGTTGCTTAGCATATTCCATGTTTACAAATTTAGAAAGTCATCTGGCTTAACATAGTAACTTTAATCAAACACTGGGTTGCCAATTCATTGCTATGTGCCAAACTGCTGATAACTATGAATCTCTGTCTTACATTACTGGAAATTTTGAAATACTAAATTATCAAAAAAATAAGAAAAATGGTCGAGCCAATACAAAGCCCTTGACAGCATTTGTTAATAGAATGGCGACCGAATACACAAGGGTGAGCAGCTTGTACACCCACAGAACTAGCCAACAGAGAGTTGTTTGGTTCTTGAAATATTAAATTATCACAAGTTCTTGAAACATGGCCAGACCTTTGGTGGAGTGTTAACATTCCGAATGGTGTGCATAGTTTCTTTTATACACAGCTATGAGTTAAATAGCTGTGCAGTGCTTTTTATAATTATTGTTCATGGTCTCAACTACAAAGACTACTCTTTTAAATAGCTGACAAGGGTCTTGGACTACGGTACTAGTATGTACTGGTTTGTTGTTGCAGTGCTGGAGGCTTGTGCTGAAGTGTGTAGTGGTGCTTTAGCATGAATAATTATCATGCTTTAAGATCATCTAATTATTGCATGCTAGTTGTTTCTTCTTCTACTATGGTTCATTTTTTTGTTAACAGTATAATATTTAATTTTCCAATATTCTACTTCAACATACATGTGGCAGGGAGAACGAAAGAGGTACAACAGGTTTCACACAACACCCTCTAAAATGGGCTCTTTCATTTCTTAAGTGAGCTTCATAGATCCTAAAATTCATAGCATTCCTTCTACATTTTTTGGTTACACTGTTGATTCTACTGAAGTGCTTTGGGTTTCCTTTCTGCCCTGCAGGTCTATAGCAGAGTTGACAAGAATTCCAGTTGTAGTTTCAAACCAGGTCCGCAGCCAAAGTAATGATGATGGTTATCATTACTCATTTGAAGGTTTGTACTTTGTTCCAAGGAAACATATTATCTGTTGGGCATCTTGAACTTCATTTAATGTTCCTATTAATCCTCTGCAGTAAAAAGGATGGGTGATGGCGATGGTGCTGAAAGACTCGAATCTCGTCTTGTTGCTGCTCTAGGAATCCAGTGGGCTCATGCTGTAACTATCCGTCTAGTCTTCGAGTCTCACTCAGGTTTGTATGCTTGTATCATTAATCAACTTACTTTTTATCTTAATCGTGTAGTCTACGACTGTTGACCTACACAACAAGTGCCAATACAATTTGGAAAGCTTTTTTTTTTACTGAATACAGTTTGGAAAGCTGTTAGTGAGCAATTCTGTTTTCTCAGCGGAAACTGGCTACATTTTGTTTTTACAATGAGATTAACTAGAGGGGTTTAGGTGGGTGAAGCAAAACCAGTTTTCCAGAAACCAGTTGCAGGCAAGTTTGGGATCTTTAGTTGGTAACCCACCTGTTCCTGTTGGTTTTGGACCCTGAGCGGCACAGTCAAACCTTGATAAATAGGAGAGGTTCTGAAAACCTGTTGAAGACCAGCTGCTCGTTGAATGAGTAGAAGTAACTAAAGATGCCACTCAGCATAACTATTACTGCATGCATGGGTTGAGACAGATTGGCCAAACCCATTTTGAACAGCCGTAGTCAAACCTGAGGAACTGCAACATTGCTTATTGGCTTTTCAACTTTTGTAATAGCTGTAGCTGGAATTCAGTAGAATCTTTGAATCGTAATATAGCAAATTAGTGATTAGTGATCTGACGGCAGTTCTGGTAAAAAAAAATGCTAGGAATACACATAATTATGAACTAACATCTTTGTGTTACCAATGATGTCAAAATGCCTGCTGTCTCTATGCTCCCTTTTTATTTGATCTCTTATATTCTTGCATTTAGGTTTATGAAGCCACGTAGCAGTGCTGCATTTACTGTTGTGCTATTTTTTTGTGACCGCTATAAATTACGCACATTGCCCACAGGTCAGAGGTTCATCAAGGTGGCGAAATCGCCCATGTCTCCAGCAGTAGCATTTCCTTTCATCGTGGAATCATCAGGCATTACATTGCTAAACGATGAAGGCATTGATGTGTCAGGTCCTGAGATAACCTCGATTCGCTGTCAAGGTATGATTCATATTGTTGACACACACTAAGCTCAAGCCTGCAGTCTTCCTTCGATTAGTCGTTCTAACAAACACCTTTCTCAGGGCAAAATTTGTTGGGTCTGTTGCCATTTGAAAACTGAGGATGATTTCACAGGTGTGCTTGTGGGTCTGCAGGAGATAGTAAGAAAGGGTCTTAAGTATGCTGCTGACAGTGTTTATGCTCCTTCCACTTGTTATGGCAGAAAGCGGAAGCAAGCAATGTCAATAGTAGACAACCACTGTTCGTTCGGAACCACATGCCTGGTTTTATATTAAAATTTTCTTATTTGTTTATGGTTCCGGATGGGGATTAGTTGCTAGAGATATAACTCTAATGTTCTCGAAAAGGCAGTTTGGAGGTCGAGCACCATGCAACTCGTTATCTGCTTCGTCAGTCTTCCTATGGATCCAGCAGCAGTGCTGTATTACTCGAACCGTATTTCATCTGACACAATTTTAAACCACACTGTGTACTCAATTTACGCACAGTGCTATTCCCATGTAGTTCCACGCTTCCCTGCCAGGCCGTTCACACGTTACATCGCCTCACCCATCCTGTCCAGGCAGTGGGAGGAGTTCAGTACATTGGCGGGAATGCCTGTAGAATTACCAGCCCCCCTTTTTTGGATTTTGTTCTTATCAACACTAAAACAAACTACTTAAATATAATTCATCATAATTTCAGTTCTGAATTTGCCAGCACCACATACTGTGTGGCTACCATTTGTTTTCATAGTTGTGTGCTCAGCGTCGAAGTAGTAGTTTCATCCGACCAAATCGATGAAGTAGTAATAACTTTTCTATAAAAATTACCAAAATTTTGAACTTAACGTGAAATGAAACAAGAAGCTAGATTAAGTCCTTTTTGGAGGGTTATTAGACAAGTTCTTAATCAACGAGATGGAACAAATATATGTTGCACCTAGTTATTTTGTACCACACAATCACCTGAGTTAGAAATAGCAATTTTACAATTGAAGAAAAGTTCTGCAACCAATTTTGTAGTACCAACAATAACACTTCTAATTTCAAATACTCCAAGTACCAAAGTTTCGGTCAGGCGAATCACGCTGTCGCCCCTCATCCCTAGCTGCCGCCGCTGCCTCGGTCCCCCTCCTCTTCCCCGTCCGGCGGCCTCATTGGCGGCAAGAGGAGTGGGGACCCGTCCGTATTCTATTTTTTAAAGGTTTTTTGCTTCTTCGGCGCCATGGACGAGGTGGCGGCGACGATGGTGTGTTGGAATAAGGTCACTCCGGTCTCTCCCTACCTCGACGATGTTTGATCTCGTGCCGACGAAGGGCCTGTCAGAGTTTGTGTCCCCGGATCTATTGGTTCTCTTTAGGTCTTGGCAGTTCGAGTGTCTTTCAAGGAGAGCTTTTGACTGGCTATTGGTGTGGCAACTTCAACATCTTCTTATGTGATAGATTGCAAGCCTGTCGTGTGTGGAGTGATGTTCTAGCCGATGCTGCTTCAACAATTCATATATATATCATCTCATTGCAGATGTCGCTTTTCTTTGTTGTTGGTTTAGTGGAATTTTCAAATTCCGACGGACGGTGTACAATCGGAGGAAGGAGACCAGTATGCTTCTAATGTAATTTTATTTTTTTACTGGTCATTGTACATCGAGTTGTCTATCATGTACTGGCCTTTGTTTTCCTCAATATTAATCAGATCTAAGATGGCCTTTGAGTGTTTTTTATTTGAAACAAAAACAATAACACTTCTAGTTCTCGTATACAAATTTGAAATATAGTTATCGAAACAATAATGAGAAAACATTTGCATGGCCAACAAAATGGTCGGAATCCACGACCAGGCTCTCATCACCAAAATACCAGCTTGTGTTTGTATAATTTTGTTTCAACATAAATTTTAAAATTTTAGGATACAACTTTTACCTTCCATCTCCACAAAACTTCAAGAATATTCAACCTTAGAAATGAGAGTTATTGAGAACAGGTGCACCGGATACTTCCCCCTCGGGGATTAGATATACGGGAGATATCACTAACAAAACGATAACCATTTTTCTCTAAATTGTTTTTGAATATGCGGTGGATATTTTTTTAATTATGTGATGGACATACTTTAAATGCACAAATGATCACTTTTTACATATATGTCACGGACATTTTCCAAATACGTGAGAACATTTTTTTTCAATATGCGAAGAACTTTTCGCATACGCGACGGAATTTTTCCAATACACAGTGAGCATATTTTAAGTACATGCATTCATTTTGTAAATTGGTGAATATTTTTTAAATATGTGACGAACAACTTCTAAATACGCGATGAACAATTTTTGTATATGCGACAAATATTTTCTTTCCGAATATGTGGCAGACTTGTTTTAAATATGCGGTGATTATTTTAAATAAATGATGCACTTTTTTTTCAAAGACACGATCAAGATTGCTTGTAACATGGGATGAACAATTTAGCAATACCTTCGAAATGTTATTTGCTCTTTTAAATTATTTTTTCAAAATGAATGAAATATAAAAAACCAAACATAATTTTTAGAGAATATGTACAACTAGAGGGGGAAGTGAGAAAAAAAAAGAGGAAAAACATGCAGCCGTCCATGTGCGGACTTGTGGCTGCTTCGCACGATGTGAGCGACTACAGGTGAGGCATAGCAGCACCCAAATTCAAATCGCCAACGAGGCACATCATGTTCTTTCAGTTCTTGCAATCATCGCCCAGAATGGAGGCTGGCGTACAGACATAAAAGACAAGAGAATGGTACCGGTGTATTTCTCCTAAAAGGCATTCGTATATAACTGGAAAGTAAGAAGGCACGAATTCTGCCTTTTTGAGATCCTAAAAAAGAAAAAAAATAGTTAAAAAAAGAAGTAAAGTTATATGCATTTTCAAAAGTTTTATTTCAAGCTATTGGATTAAACACGGAGATCTTAAACCATATTTATATTTTTGCTTTTTAATCGAGACCTGACCATTCCTCTCTTATTTTTAGACGCTGTCTTCGCATGCCGGTTTGCCTCGAGTCCTCCATCATCGTCGGTTCTTTTTCTGAAGGATCCTGTCTCTTTTCACGCGATGTTGGTTTACCTCAATAAGCCAAAGGGAAAAAGGTTAAGTGCATGAGATTTGAAGGTGGTGGAGAAGATAGTGACCTCCACAAGCATTATTTTCTTAAACTTTGATGTCATCATTTATCTTTATGCAAAACATTGACTTCTTTGCAGTGTATTTTTCACCAAAACATACATCACTTTCTATTGATAACCTTAGACATACTATTTTAAATATTATTTTAAAATGTAATTAATGAGAACAACATCGCTAACTCACTATATTTGGGTGCATATTTTCATAAATTATTAGTTCAATTTTAATTTAGTTTCGCATATAGGAAAAAAAAATCATCGCCACATAAATACGTAAGCATGTAAATGATAAGTTAACCCCACAAATTAGTTGATGCTCCTAGTATTTGTAGCGCACTTATATGTGTATTTGCCTATAGTGTTCTTAGATATCTAGATAACTTGGTAGAGAGTGTTATATTTATGAATCTAAAAAACTATTTTGAGAGTTTCGCAGATTATAAAACTACCTTGTTTCAGTGTGAAATAGAGAACTCTAGTTTATGACAGCATGGAATTTCTCCTTGAAACCCCTCTTCCACTCTCGCTTGTTGGAAGTGCTCGTTTCTTGGTCAACATACTTTCTTTTTTCACATGCATCTCAATGCTTGGTACTGAGACCATACTGTGACACTGACTGTAATATACATGTTTTCTAATACAAACTTATTAATGTTGTGGTGTTGCTTGTCTGGTTTTTGACACAAGGAACTAATGTAAGCTGCCTAAATTGTGTACCCAACCCGGAGATACAAGCAACTTAAACCCTCTCAAATTAGCATGAAACTGAGATTCTAAATGTAGGCTGATATGACTCATTCTGAACATGTGTGGCTTGTCGATACTGATATAACATATCATTTCAAAAATTCATTTGCACACAATTCCATCGGCATTGCCAATGTTTAACACTATACTCCACATATATGTAGATGGAAGATATTATTTCCTTTCTAAAACATCGTAAATAATATTGAACATTTATAAAGTCATCAAATTATCAAACTTATGCATAATCTTTGTATGGATACATGTCTAACATTCTTTCTAATGTTACATTAAGGATTGCATGAGTTTTTCTTTCTTTCCAAATCGGAGCTAGTTATGAACATGGATTCACTTATTTGTTATGCTCAAGCACTTTTATTGTGCAGTTTATTTGAGCGAGCATAAATTTGTCATGTATAGACCATCCCTTCACAAAAGCACTTTGGAGGATGCCCACCAACTATAGAAGATCCTCTGTCACTCGGATCGAGAGTACTTTGTCAAAAATCTTAATCACTCCATGGATGAGACTGGCCACTCTGATGTCCTTGATGCCGACAACATCATCCATCTTTGGTAACAGTGAGACCAACGCCTTATTGATCGCTGGCAATCCACGAAAATATGCCTGGTAGAAGCAATCAAAAGCTCTCATTTGGTCATCCTTGATGCTTGATGATACCCTGGAGGATTAGCTCATACTGGACGAGGAGAGGGTGTTGACCTTAGCAGATCCGATGGTGCCTAGAAAAACAGAGGTGAATCCATTTGGGCATGCTCTTCCAGAGAATAAATGCAAAGATATGAATCAGATGTGGGATCTACTCAGTCCCTTCTACACAAGGAAAGGTGCCGATGGTCGCGATGAGCTTCCATTGCACTTTGAACACTTAAGTGACGAGTTGCTTGGGGTTCAGCCTGTTGATGTCACAACCGAAGCATTCAGGGAACTGATTAGTTGTTGCTTTGGTCTGGCCTCCTGTATGACTAGAGCAACTTTTAGCAAAAGAGTCTACTCGATTATAAAGTCTTTGAACTTGGATGGACCATCCCTTGTTTTTTATACTAAACATTTTTATTTCATCATAATTTATTTTGTCACCAAACATATCCCTTTTCTACTGATACAACCTTTGACATAATATATTAAATAGTATCTTCAAGTATAATCAATGAGAACTATATTACAGTGCATATTTTCATAAATTATTAAGCCAGTATTATTTTATCTTGTTAATTTAGTTTGACATATATATGCGAAATCTTTGCTCACCACATTAACATATGAGCATGTCAAAACAATCAAGTTAACCCCAGAAATTAGTTGATGCTTCTAGTATTTTTAGTGCACTTATATGTGTACTCTCATATAGTGTTCTTAAATATCTACACAACTTGGTCAAGAGCGTTAGATTTATGAATCTTACAAATGATTCTGAGAGGTTTCTAGAGTATAGAACTACCTTATTTTGGTGTGAAATAAATAAATCTTACTGTATGAGGTGACAACAAGCAATTTCTCCTCGAATCCTCTTTGCCACTCTCGCTTGTTGATAGTGTCGGTTTCTTGGTCAACATAGTTCTTTCTTCACATGCATCACAATACGTGGTATTGAGATCACCATAATATCACTTGTAACACACATGCGTATTTTGAACATAAACTTATTCATGTTGTCATGTTGCTTGTTTAATTATGTATATTTTTGTACACAAAATAACTAACGTAAGCTGTCTAAATTATGTACCCAACGCGGAAATACAAGCAAGTTAACCCCTCTCAAATTAGCTTGGAACCGAGCTTCTAATATAGGCTGATATGACCCCAAATCTGAACGTTATCATTTCAAAAGTTCATTTTCACATAAATCAATCCATGTATCGACCTGCATTGCTCATTTTTAACACGATATCTCCACATATATGTAAATGGAATTGACTCTTTTCTTTCTAAAACATTGTAAATGATATTATACATTTATGAGTTCATCAAGCTATCAAATTTATGCATGTTTATTTTGTAAGGACACTTGTCTAATTCTAATATTACATTAAGGATTGCATGGGTCTTTTTCTTTCTTTCCAAATCAGAGCTAGTCAAAACACATGGAATCACTTATTTGTTATGCTCAAGCACTTTTATTTTCCATTTTTTAACGAGGGACTGTATGTACAAGAATAATGAGGGGCTTTGATCTGATCGATGATGAGAGAGTGAGATAATTGGACGCTCTCGAAGACACAATTGTTCAGTATTTCTAGATGGTCCAAGCCGGAAAGTGCGATGAGAGAGCACACACTTCGGCATGCTGGCCGGTGATGCGTGACAGACAGTAGTCCACCAGCCGAAAAACCCAATGGTGCCATCAGGTGGTGCAATGATGAGGCGGCACCAAGAGGAGATCTCGTGCCAGACAATGCGAGAGGTGAAGCATCCAGAGAGGAGGTGGTCGATGGTCTCGTCCTCTTGGTCACAAAGGGGGAGAGGAGAAGTTGGCGGCGACCCATCTCCTTCGCCGCCGACGGGAAACAAGCTGCGCTGTGAGTCCTCCGTCCTGCGCCTCCTCTACCCGGCCCTCGTTATTCTCCTACGCTCCTACGTATGGTTGTACTCAAGGCCTTGCCATATTCTTAATTTCAGATCTGAGCTTATTTCCTCCTCCACGCTAGACCTCTCCCGCCATGTAGCAGCTGCCTTCTCCTAGTGCAGATCACTAGACCGCAGCCCTGCCTGCAGGTGTGATATTTTCTTCCCCATAAGAAACGATTAAATATCTTATGAGTACCTAGTACAAATAATTTGCTAAAAAAACTTCAGTGAATTTTATTCTCTTAAAAATCAGAAATGCTTTGTTCCCTATGATTTTAGGTTAAAACAACTAAGCTGCATCTTATTCTTTTGCAAAATAAATTTGTATAACTAAACTATTTTGTCTTTTTAAGTGTCTTTGGTTCCTTTTTTCCCTTTCAGTGGCAGTAAGTTAACATAAAGACATGGACCATGACAAGGAAGTCACTGCTGCTAGGTTAACCGATGATCTAGTAGTCCATATCCTCTCCCGGCTGACGTACAAGTCTTTCTGCCGCTGCAAATGTGCCTATAAGGCCTGGTCCGCCTTCTCCGCTGATCCAGACTACCGCAAGAAGCTGCCCAAAAAAGTAACCACTGGCCTTTTGTACCAAGGCCACAATAAGTCTGCAATCCCGCTTGTTAGCCTGTCCCAAGATGATGGAGAAATCGATGGAATTCTTTCTGATGTGCCACAATATGAGCATTTAGAATTTCTTGACTGCTGCAATGGTCTTGTTCTCTGTAAGTACAGGAGCAGCTATACCTCTCCAGGCATTTGTCGCTTTGTTGTGTGCAACCCAGCAACACGAGAGTGGAGGATACTTCCTGACACTCATGATGGAACTGATAGCCGTCGTGATGCAACTATTTTGGCATTTGATCCTTCATGGTCACCACACTTCTATGTCTTCAACTTTAATCAGCATTACCACAGTCCGATGAGCAAACTTGAGATCTTTTCTTCTGATGGGTCCATGTGGCTTGTGGATGATAAATGGGATTCTTATGTAAGTGTTTGTTGGAGATCTCACTTATTTCTTGACGGAGTGTTGTAAGCGGAGACTACTGGACAAGACGTTTTGGTGTTTGGAGCCTTGGAGTCAATGAGTGATGGCAAACTGCCTTACCATCAGATCATTGAGAAGCCATCTGACACTTTTTATGTGGGTACTTTTACCCATGGTTGCTTTGGCAAATCTTTAGGGAACTTACACTATGCGATGCCAGATGTGAGTGGTCACTCAATCGTGATTTGGACTCTAGATGAATATGCTCATGATTGGTATGTGAAGTGTCATATTAGTATGACAGATGCATTTGGAAGGGATGACTTTGTTTACTATGACAATGGTGGCGATGGTGGTGACCACCACTGGTTTTGGAACTGTGATTACTGGATTCTCGCTCTCGATTTGGAGAGAGACCTTGTTTTCCTCTCTGACCAGAAGACAAATAAGCTTCTTTCTTACAACATCAGCACCAGGGAACTCAATGAGATACGAGACCACTTTGAGCGGTTTCAATACCATGTCTATGTACCATGCTACTCAAAACTTCCAGCTCAAGAATCTTCTGTGTAGTGAATGCCGTCTTCTTTTCTGTATGCCAGCAGGACCAATCCCTGTTTTATATGCTGAACCACCTTGTAAATTATGTTAGTCGGTGTTATAATGTGTGTCCAGGCCAAGAAACTTAACCTTTTATTTCGTTGGGATGCCAGGTTTTTCTATTAACCTAAAATGTTACCAGCTTACTACCTTGTTTAAGTTCAGTATATGTAAGATTACATTGTCTTTTCTTATGCTCCAATTGTCGTTGTGGTGGTTTTTCATAAGCACTTCTACTTCTGTTTGTGGATATTAAGATCTGTTTCTTAGATATGATCAACAGATCTTGTTAACACTTGAAATAGCAATACAACCCTACATTACACCTGGATCTTTTCTTTGCGGGGCATCATGTACACGTGTACCTTATATGAAGGTGATCTTCAGTATAGCAAAGACCTTTTCTTTGCGGATCGACGGTTTAATTCGAAAGGGATCCCCCTCATGTTACATTCTGGGGACCCGAACAGATCTCACCCTATCCTCCCACATCGCTCCCGTGGGCAACGGGGAAGGCACTCCCGCTGCCGCCAGCGTGCACCCTCCTCTCCCTCCCTCATCCCTCGCCGCCGCTAGAGGACGCGGCCAGGCGAGACGTTTCACATTCTCGCGCATAGCCTCCGCCACGGGGTGGCGTGGCTGGGCCCGGACACCGCGATGACGAGGGTCACGGTGGTACAACGGCGGATCCCCATGGTGGCGGTGCTCAGGATCGGCAAGACATGGCGGGCTTAGAGGTGGCGGATCATGCAGGGGAGGAGGTGGCGGCGGATCGAGATCTGTCCTGATCTGGCGTCCGTCTTCAGGCGGTGGCGCAGGCTATGGGAAGTGTGGGCCGGTGTCCTCCGACGTGGCGGCCATGGCGTTGGCGTGGTGGAGGCAGTGGTGTGGTGGCGGTCCTAGTGCTCTTCTCACACCACGACAACGATCTACATGATCGGTCCTCCTCGATATGGCCGTTGATGTGTTTTGGAACTGCTGCGGCGATCTTACCCAAGGATATCTGGATCGGATAGAATCCGGTCGTGGGCGTCCATATCAGCCTACGCGTGGCTCCTTGAGGGCGCGACGCGGAGCTCTGTTGTTTGTTGACACCATGGGACATGTAGGTATCTCGATTTTCATGGCGTAGATAACGGTTGAGGAAGTCATGGTGGCTTAGATTGGAGGATCAGTAAGGCAGAGGGGGCCTTGGAGGCGATGGAGTCAGTCAGGTGTTTGATAACTTTCGGAAGTAGCAATGACTAGTGGAGGCGGTAGCACTGGAGGATTTCTTTTTTGGTGGTGCTCCTCGGGTGTCGAGTCATGAGTTTCATGGTGAAATCCTAAAGTCTAACCTTCATTGGTTGTGCCTCGCAATTGCCTTAATGAAGGTATTGTTTTGAGAGCTCGGACTTTCTGTAGGGTGAAAACCTAAGATCTTGGATCGGGCGATGACGACGCTTGTGCACTGTTTTCTGCTTGAAGGCGTCGCTTTTGGAGACCTTTTATGTTTTCCGGGTGTTGTTTGGGTGGTGGTATGTGTGCTGCTGCTGAGAGGAGTTGATCACTGTGGCGAGACCTTTATTTTTCCTTTCTTTTTTGTCCTCTTTTTGGGCTGTGTGCATTCTGGAGGTCTTTGTGACATTTTGTTTCTTTGCGATATTAATATAGGTGAATTTGCTCTGCATTACCCATGGGTCATAGGTTCATAGAGGTAGTGAAATCACCCATGTCTCCGACAGTAGCATTTCCTTTCATAATGAAATCCTTAGGTATTACATTTAGAAGTGCTGAAGGCACTGATGTGTCATATCCTGAGATAACTTCCATTCGCTGTCAATGTACAATTCATATTCTTGACATTAGTCATTCTAACATATATACCTTCTAGTCATTCTAACTGACCTTCTCTGACCAAATGTGCTTGGTCTGTGACATCTGAAAAATGAGGATGGTTTCACATAGACATTCTAGTATTTGTTTGTCTTCTTTTAGTGAAGTTAAGTGGAATAATAACATAGAACAAACCAAAAAATGTCTTATTTTAATCAACTAGCGTTAGTACAAGATGTTTTTCTGCAGTATGCCATAAATTATCCCTTAGTCACGTTTTACAATTAAAATTTAATGAGGACACAATTCTGTTGGCATGCAAGAATTGCTCGCTAGAGATAGCTCTAAATAATTACCTTGCATAACATGTTTTTCCATTGCCATCTCTAAATGATGTGAACAACTGTGAAAATACCACCTCCTCAACAAGTTATTTGCCCCATATCAATGATGTGGATGTCATCCAGTGGCTAATACATTGCAAAATATGTTTCAGCAGAAGCGCCGTGAGAGTTTTCCAGTTTTCATTTGAACCTTGAGGACAAAGTTCCATCTCTAGTAGTTGAGTAGGGAGTATGGAAAAAGTTGTGCAAAACAAAAAACGTAGCTTGATGATAGGACTGATAAAGTATACAACTAATTGGCATCCAAAACGAATTGATGCAAGCTTCGTTTAAAGGAAGTTCAATGGTTTAACTCAAAAGGGATTCCCCATGTGTTACATTCACATTTTGTATTATACTTGAGGCTTCTTCACTCATGAAATTAACTTTTTTATATCTATAGATTATTGTGATCAAGTGTTTTGTTTTGATTTTATCTGTGTTGATTTTGTGTTTTATTTTTTTTATTGGTGGTGTTTTTTTGTTCGTATATGGTGTTGGGTTGGAGTTGGAGTTTTTTTTTCAAGAGAAGAGATGGGTTATTTGATGAGTGGTTGTGAATTCATTGCACATTTTGGCCTTGGTGTCAGCCCGATGGTGATTGTTTGAGCCTCTTGCTCGCTCAGTTTGGCTCCCTGCTCCTCTCGCTCGTTTAGTTTTTTTCCGCTCACCCCACTGCTAGCTCAGGAAAAATCACCTAACTTTTTTTATTTTAGAAGGTTAGTTAAATTAAATGATATTTAAGGAACTTTAAAAATATTATGACTTTTAAAAATCATGAATTTTAGAAATATTCATAAATTTAAAATATATTCAAAATGTTTGCAATATAAAAAGTTTTCAAATTTAAAAAAATGTTCACAAACTTTAAATGACTATGAACTTTAAAATATCCACAAATTTAGTCAATATTAAAGCATTTTAAAATATGTTTATGTTTTTTTAAGTACACAAATTTAATAAGTGCTCATGAATTACAACGTGAAAAAATAAAAAATAAAAAGAGAAGAAGAAATAAACTAAACAACACACACTTACACATGGGGCCCTAGTGACAGAGCGCTTCAATTCGAGGGAGCTTATTTTCTCTATAGATTTGTGTGAGTTTGCTCTGCATTACGTAGAGGTCACCGGTCCATAGAGGTGCTAAAATCGCTCATGTCTCCAGCAGTAGCATTTACATTCATTGTGAATCCTTTAGCATTACACCAATAAGTGATGAAGGCACTCATGTCAGGTCGTGAGATAACTTCCATTCGTTGCCAAGGTACAATTTCATATTCTTCATATTAGTCATTCTAGGAGGCCTTCTAGTCATTCTAGCAGACCTTCTCCGGGAAAAATGTGCTGGTTTCACAGAGAGCAGAAGCACGCAAGCAGTGTTACATAGACAACCATTCTTCATTCGGTACCACATGTCTGATTTTACATTAGAATTTTCTTATATATTCATTATGTTTCTGGATGAGGATTGTTTGGTGAATTACATCATCACAGTATCATTCATCGGTACGTCCATTCCACTAGCGTCATCATCCCAGATCGTTTCAGCTTTCCTCTTGTACCCGAGTCTAGAGCTGTAGCCTTGAGCCATACTGAGAAATTTGGAGATCCTGCTGTTCACAAAGGCGCACTCCATAAATTTTCCTGGGAGGAACTGTATGACTTGTTGTGCTGTCTTGTTGGACATGTCAACCGCAATCACCAATGCGGCCTTATGATAAGAATGGACCTTGGTCATGAAGTAGACGACGTCCTTGCCGTCGTCATGCAAGCTGATCACAGGCAGGCTTGTGTGGAGCTTCTCAAAGGTCAGCGGAAGAGGCGGGCCTTGGTCGCCGTCGAACTCATACGGCGGCAATTGGAGAAGCGCCGGGTCTATGGTGCTGCCAATCTCAGACGCATGAACTGCCTCGCTGTCCTGGAGCCAGCCAGAAGAAGGACGGGCAGTATCCATGCTCCATGTGGCTGCCTTCCAGCCATGGTAGGAGGGAACAGTCCAGTCCCCCCAGTTGCTATCCTCGCAGTTTAAGGTGACATCCAGATGCAGCTGGACGCACTTGATGCGGCGGCCACCATCGATGATGGCTACATCACGGAAAGCCTGTGGGTAAGACTGGACCATGGTGCTAGGGTTGGGTTCGAGGGGCGGCGGCATCGGATAGTAGCGGAGCCATGGGTTGCTGTCGAGCACGTTGCACTGAAGGATGCCCTGCTGCAGGTCGACGAAGCACATGGTGGTGGAACCACCGTGTTCTCCGCCGACGGAGATGGCCTTGTTTGTGACAAAATCAAAGCCGCCGCCGGCTCGCTGTTGCTGATGTTGGAGCAGCAATAAGGGGGCCTCCTGGTCCTGGATGGACCACTTGTTGGTATCGGAGCTGTAGAGGTAAAGGTCGAACATGTGACCGGTTGCTGATGGTTTGTGTTTGCGGAAGAGCCCAGCCACGACGTAGGAGACATGCTCCTCCTCATGGGAGCGGTAACTGCAGTGTGGGCGCAGAAAAAACCCGCCTTTGAGTTGGGGTTTGGGTTGGGACTCGGGGCGGGGCCGGAGGAGGAGGCCGAGATGATAGCCGTCGTAGAAGCGGTGCAGGGACTGCGGGGCGGGATCCGGGTCGGGAAGCCGCTTGAGCGACGGGTCCATGCCTCTGCTGGTGTCGCCGGCGTAATAGATGTAGTGTTTGCGGCCGCGGCCTGAACAAGACCGTCCGATGTCGATGGCGAGGAGGGCAAGCCTGCCCTCCGTGGCGACGATGACGGGCTCATAAGCAAACTGCGACCCGATGCAGTGGGCGCACAGGTAGGAGACTTGCGGCGGGTCGCCGACGACGAAGGTGACCTGGATGGTGACGCCGTGATTGTCGGTGTTGTCCGTGGTGTTGCAGGAGGCGGTGCTCGCGTTGGTGACGTCGGCGATGTAGGCCACGCGGTCGATGAGGCATGACGCCGGCGGAGGATTGGCCCCGCCGTCGACGACCGCGGGGGGTTGGGCAGGCGGATTCAGCGAGCCGCGCTTGAATTTGCCCATATCCGCTCCTCCGGCGGCGTTCCTTCCGCTTAATTGGCTTTCCTGGACGGGCGGCGGGTGGATACTTAAGGACGGGAGAGGTAGCAGTTGGAGGTGGAAACGGAGAAGAATCCAGGCAATCGTTTCGCTAACTTTGACCAAATATTAAAGAAATAATATATGACATGCAACTTACACAAAGCACACCGTTAAATTCGTGTGTAAAAGGAGCTTTCAATGATATAGTTTTCACATTGTGCATGTCATGTATTATTAATCTTGTCAATAGTCAAAGACACTCTTAAAAAACGCATTAGGCCTTATATAGATGGAAGGAGGGAGTAGCACAAAAGTGCACCTTTTTCTTTTTTGAGTTCGATGAAGATGCACCTCGCCGCACGTCATTTCTTCAGGTTGCCTCCAGTCAGGAGGACGCAAAAGGTCTATTGATTAGGAGGATATATTGAACCTATCTAACATGCCACTCTCGCGGGCAAAGACCTTGAGATGATTTTCAACCAAACCTCGAAGCTCTGTCGCCTTGGGGAATACAAGCCGTATAGTTACTCTCGACACAAGCAGAAAGAAAGAATAGTCGACAAAGTAAGTATTCTCCTTCAAAGAAAATGCACGATGGATGGCAGTAGTACTACGTACCAGGACGCTACCTTGGCCTTCGGATCAGACCCTGCTTGTGGCGGGATTCTATTTTATCTTTGCGTAGAGGGCACATAACTCCAGTGGGAGGGGGAGTGACGTGCATACCATACCATCTGATGTGAGCGTGCAACTGAGATCGGCTAGAAGGTTAAGGCGATTGACCAATTAACAACCATCGATCCGTAGGGCGTGTGATTGACCCACCTCCCAGTCGATAAACCGTGGGACGAGCGATCTGGTCTGAGCGGACGGTCAAGATAAGTTGTACTACATGAGATGAATGCGTGGAAAACGCGATTGACCAGTCAGAAACCAGCGAACAATCAATCTACGTAGCCTTGACAACTAACAAACGAACCGACGCCTCCTATGATACGTTGCGGACCATTGGATCGGCGGTTGATCCGTGTGAGGCGAGATGGACCAATCCGAAGAGATGGATCCGTGGGTGTGCGTGGGATTGGATGGAAGGAACAAAAGAGAAGAGAAGAGAAGACCAAAGGAAAAGGAAAAGAGAGGAACGAAACATCGCCTCCTGACCCGCTCCCCGCTCCCACCCAACCCCGACGCCGCCTCCACCTCCACCTCCACCTTGAAGCGCCGCCGCCGCCAACCACCGCTTCTCCGGCCACCGGAGTCTCCCCCATCCATCGCGGATCCACTCCATCGCAGCGCTGCTGGTCGCGGATCGAGCTCCCCATCCGGGGCCAAGTTCTCCATCCACGGCCTCCACATTCTCCTCCCCATCCGGTGGGTGGATTCGATTCGAGGGAGCGAAAGAGAAGGCGCGGATTCCCCAAACGGCGACCTCTCCTCCGCCCTCCCCACCTTCTCGAGCAGGTCAGCCGGCGCCCAGCATCCGCGCCGTCACCCACAGCCACGCGCCGGCAGACGAAGCAGCCGACGACATGGTCCTCTCTCTCTCTCCCCCTCCCGCTGTTCCATCGCATTTAGATTTGATTTGTTAGGCTGATGATGTTCGTTCGTTTCCATTCGGTTTGCTAGGAGCGCAGGTGCACGACGTGCGGTTCCTCTTCCACTCCGACTCCTCCCCTCCCCTCCCCTCCCCTCCCCTCCGGTGGCCATGATTCTGCATCCTCCCCTCCGGTGGCCCCTAGTTCAGCAGCAGGTACCGTACCACCCCATCCATCCCCATCTCACTTTGCATAATCGACCTGCTGCGCCGTCAAATCATCTTCTTTAGCCACAAACCGCTGCAAATTCTTGGGCCAAATTAGTAAATGAATGCTACAGTCTAATCTCTGATGGATGGATCCATTTTTTGTTCTTCTATTACACTAGTACTAGTACTGCCACTGTTTGACGGATGGATCCATACGTGCTCTGCTCTGCCTCCGATGCCAAAAGAAAGTCCTCACTTTCCTTTACTTTCTAGTAAAAGCATATGCACTGCTGATTTAATCAAAAATCTCCTCTTGGCCGAGTCCCTGATTCATGATTGATTGATTCTTTGACTGTAACCACAAGCATAACTTGCAGCTCCTCTCTGCAGCACCCCCCTCGCCTTCCTGTCGTGTGGCAGAGCAACGGATGTTGGTGGAGATCCCTCTCGGAGCAGAGCAGTACACCCACCGCTCTAGCACCTTTTTCTGCTACGATCGGTCCGTCACCGCCGTCGGCATCAAGGTGATCAGTGCATCATTACTTCACTGGATCTGTTTTTTCTTCCCTTGATAGCAGCACTATTCTTGTAATATGTACATTAGCTCTACTAAATAAATTTTTGAACCTTGAATGAAGTGCTATCGTAGCCTAGCCACCAAGAGGTATAAATAAATACCTTTCTTCTCTTAACTTGTGAATGTATCAAGGTTATCAGCCTAGTTGCCGCATTAGGTTTTGTGTATAGCTGGGTGATGCCTCGTTCTGCTCTTATGTTGTAGTGGCATACTACAAAGGGGTGCAAGGGATCATTATGGCTACTTTTTTTGGGCTTGTTACAACTTTTGAGTTTGTTGTATCTGGCTCTGGATAACTTACTTGTCTGTGTTTGTTTGTGTGCTGCTCATTGGGTTCTGATGAGGTGTCTATTTCTAATAAATGTCTCGTTTGTTTTTCAGTGTACAATGTAACTCACATAGAAAAGACACGGATCCATCTCCTCGACGCGGCTGTCCCCGACGAGCCCACTCGGTCAGGGGGGGCCTGCCGATGGTGGATGTGTCGCCTGATGGTTGCCTCCTCCCCTCCTAGTGGTTGATGTACCCTGATGGTGAGCTTCTGTTCCCCTCTCTGTACCGACCCCCCGATCTTATCTTTTCTGTTCGCGCCTTCGTGGACATGTCTGGATGGCCTTCCTGGATATGATTTGTTGCTATCTATAATTAATACTTTTCCCATGTTTCGTTTCCTTGCTGGACATGTTATGGTTAAAGTGCTGCTGTAGTTCAGTAAATGGTTTCGTCTTGTTGTTGCTCTTGTGGTTAGGATTCTACTCCTGGATTATCTATCATCGGCCCCTAGTTGAGCTAGTGGCCTAAGTGGTTAACTTAACTTCTAATCTTCAGCTACTAAAACCCACTCGTAAATTAATGAATTCATGTTTTGCGAAACTTATAACGAATCTGTAATTTTGTCGGTTCTGATATTTATTTTGGTCAATGAAATTTTATATGAATGACTTAGACTGTCAATTGGTTTGTTAGTTGCGCCTGCCGGAGTGACTATTGCTTTGCTGCAGCAGAGTTTTGTTCTGCTCTCCTGTTGTATTGGCATACTACAGAGGGACGCAAGGGATCATTATGGCAAAAAAATTGTGCTTGTTACACCTTTTGAGTCTGTTGTATACGGCTCTGGATAACTTACTTGTCTTTGTTTGTTTGTGTGCTGCTTGTTGGGTTCTGATGAGGTGCCTATTTCTAATAAATGTCTCGTCTATTTTTCAGTGTACGATGTAACTCGCATAGAGAAGACGCGGATTCGTCTCCTCCTCGACGCAGCTGTCCCCGACGAGCCCACTTGGCCAGCGCGTGTCTGCCTTATGGTGGACGCGTCGCCTGACGGCTGCCTCCTCCCCTCCTAGTGGTTGTTGTACCCTGATGGTGAGCTTCAGTTCTCCTCTCTACCGCCCCCAGATCCAATCTTTTCTGTTCTGGACTTCCTGGACATGTTTGGATGGCCTTTCTGGACATGTTTTGTTGCTATCTAGAATTAACCCCATGTTTTGTTTCCTTGCTGGACATGTTATCGTTCAAGTGCTTCTGCTGTTTAGTAAATGGTTTGGTGCTGATTGATGCTCTTGTTGTTAGGATTCTACTCCTGGAAGTGATGCTCTTGTATTCGTCCCTAGTTTAGTTAGTGGTCTAAGTGGTTAACATAACTGCTAACGTTCAGCTACTAAAATCCACTTGCAAATTAAATTTATTCCCCTGGTTAGTGCTCCGTTCCTGGTCGACTAAACCGGATGCAGAAAATGTGTTAGCTTTATATGGCAAAAGGTTGTGTATTAATCATTTCGTACACATGGAAGATTTTGTTGTCCATGATTAGGGATGAACCTCATATGTCCTCTGTAATCAAGTACTATAATGAATTTCTATTTTGCGAAACTGTTAATGATTCTATACTTTTGATGGGTCTGAGATTTATTTTGGTCAACTCGTGATGATATAATTTTTTTGCTTGTTCGAATCGCAGCAGCAGGCGGCCAACAGTTCCATGGATGACATCGACGAGGAGGATGAAGACGGCCGAGACATGACAAGCTCAACCTCGTCGTCCAGACCCCGAGCACAAGGTCGACTTCCTTCTTCCCCTTGTTTGACCGTTGCTCTGCTCTGTTCCAGCCTAGCTTCTAGTTTCTAGAAATTTGTACTGTCGTAAAATTGTATTTCTTTTTTCATGCTTTTTGATTGATCTGACTAACTGTAAGCGGAATTGAGGAATTTGAGTATTTGACAACTCTCCTCCTGTTCACACAGTGGACCAGTTGCTTGCTTTAGCCTTACTGCTCAAGATGTTCTTTTCTTTCATTTAACGTATCACGCATTGCTGCCCTTCTTCATTCTTCTTCTTGTTAATCCAGTCACATAGTGTACTAGCTTGCGCTAGCACAAAACTTACTTCTTCAACACATTAGTATCTATGTTAGCGCATCGGCCGGTTGTAGTGGACTGAAACCTGCTGCTACTTTTTGGAAATTGTCATGTTCAATGAAAGAATGATGCTGATGCTTTCTAGCATGTGATTACTGTTTATTTGTTGGACAGTCTGCCTTTTCTTATTTCGAGAATCAGATTTTGGACGGATTGAGGTCCTGCATGAGGCTAGCTCAACTTTGGTGCCAATATAATTCATATCGTAATTGGTCCTGCTGCATGATGTGTGCGCGTGGTTCCTGATGACCATGTACTACTAGCTAATTAAGGTTGTTGTGTTGCTACAGAATGAATGGGGTTTCAGTTTTTATCCGAATGATGGTCACGTACTAGTTAATTAAGTTTGCGACTAGTTCCTATTCTGTAGTTATTTGGCTAAAGGTCTAAGCTTTGCATGAGTTGAAGCTACTCCCTCCCTCCCATAATATAAGAGCATTTTTTACACTAGTGTAGTGTAAAGAATGCTCTTATATTACGGGATGGAGGGAGTATTTATTATTGTGTACTTTCAGCTTTAAATGAACCATGGAAATTGTCTATTTTTCTCTTATAAATAACTTGATGTAGAAAATTATTTTTTTGAGGGAAGCAAGGTCAGATTAGTGGTTGGCTGTCATAATATAGTCACTGACTACACAAGATGATTCCATGTTGTGTTGTTAAAATATTTGATTGCGGTCACAGACTTTGCAGGATGATTGTGTACGTTCCTAAATTTTCTTCCTCTTTGATGGTGGCAGTGAAACATTGCCGTTAGTTTGCATGTTATTATACTGGCTAGCTAGAAGGACTTGGCAGAATTTTGTTGGAGGAGTTGCAGCAACAGCCTTAATCAAGATATAATTTTTCTTATCCCCTTTGTGTTTGTAGACATGAAAAAGAACAAGCATGGTCCTTGTACTGTAGCAGTAGCTGCAGTACACCAGCTGCTCCCTCAAGTTTGAGAGAAGATGGACATGAATGGCTGGCTATTTTGGTTGCAGGTTGCTCCAAGATCAAGTGCATCATCAAACTACACAATCTGGATGCTTATGCATGTATCCTCCCCTGGTTCAGCAGCAGGTAGCACCTCACCCCCCTCTCACTTGATAATCTACCTGCACCATCAAACCATCTTCTTTAGCCACCAATAGCTGCAATTTTTTTATGCCAAATTAATGAATGAATGCCTTCCTTGTCCTTCCATTACTAGTATATACTCCCTTCGTCCCAAAATAGATGACTCAACTTTGTACTGAAGTTAGTACAAAGTTGAGTCATCTATTTTGGAACGGAGGGAGTATACGCTATATATACGCTAGTAGTACTGCTACTTTATGATGGATGGTTCCATATGTGATGTGCTCTGATGCAAAAAAAATCCCTCAGTTCCGTTTACTGTGGTGTGGCACACATGATGGATTAATCATAATCTCTCCTCTTGGTTGAGTCCGTGATTGATGATTCATTGATTGATTAATCACCTCACCTTCCTGTGGTGTGGCAGAGCAGCAGATGTTCCTCTCGGAGTGGAGCAGAGCAGTATGCCCACCGCTCCAGCACCTTTTTCTGCTACAATAAGTCTGTCGCCGCTGTCGGCATCAAGGTGACGAGTGCATTACTTCACTGGATTGAATTTTTTGTTCCCTTCATAGCAGCACTAGTCCCGAGTGCAGCATCTTTCTTCATCCCAAAGGCTTTCTTTTACATGGCTGGATATGGATTTGCCCAAGGTTTGTTTGAAACCAAAAAATGGGAAACACCATTATTCATCAGCACAATGGATACTACTACTAGTGAGCTACTAGCACGTCACAACTCCCTATATTAGTAGCTTGAACAACCTGATCACTTACAAATAGGTACTAGTTTTAGTTGTCGCAGTTAAGCATTACTAGTACTCTGCTAGCACCAGCATCACCAAAGCATCCTATTTTCTTCTTGTTTGGTACTAGAAGATTATATTTTGGGTTCAGTAAAGTAAACAACACCCATCAATTAAGGGTTGTCGTACTATCTAATTGGTATTTAATGTGCTTAGCTCCTCTCTAGACCTGGGCAGCCCTAAATTATCAGCTTCTTGTGATGATATACATGGTTAAAAGACTCATCTTGCGTGTATCATACTGTTTGATCAACCTGGGCTTCTTGAGATCCATGAGTATACACTAATGGTGTCTTTTTGTTGCCTCTCTGTAGGTTTCACAGCATTCTCAGGAGGAGAAGCGGTGGGTGTTTTCTGACTTTGACATTGGAAAGCACTTGGGAGGGGCAAGTTCGGGCATGTTTACTTGGCCAGAGAAAAGAGGGTAACTACTGTAGCTAATCTCAGATTATTATGCTCATTGCTGTAATTTCAGTCCCTTTTCCGATGTAGTGGGCAGATTAGGTAAGCACTGCAATTTGAGTGAAGGAACTTATCAGGGCTCAGATAGCTGCTGTAGTTAATGGTTCAATAATCATTTACTCCCTCCGTTCCTAAATATAAGTCTTTTTAGAGATTCCAATAAGGGATCACATACGGACCAAAATGAGTGAATCTACACTCTAAATATGTCTGTAGTTTGTATCGAAATCTCTAAAAAGACTTATACTTAGAAACGGGGGGAGTATATAGCTGCATACATATGGATTTGCCCATGGTTTGTTTGAATCCAAAAATTGGAAACACAGTGACACATCAGCACAATGGATACTACTGAGCTACTAGCACGTTAGAGCTCACTATATTGGTAGCTTGAACAACCTGATCGCTTTCAATGACACATCAGAAATCAGAACAAGTGTTGTTCAGCAGCAGGTAGAACCTCACCGCCCTCTCACTTGGTAACCTGCCTACACCATCAAATCATCTTCTTTAGGCAAGCAACCAACTGTTGCAAGTTTTTATGCCAAATTAATAGATGAATGCATTCCTTCCCTGTTCTTCTATTACTAGTAGTATATATACACTAGTAGAACTGCCACTGTATCTTCCCAAAGGCTTTCTTTCTCTAGTCTAGACGTACAAGAGTTGATGGATGGATCCATACATGTTGTTCTTCTGTTATGCGTATATATACACTAGTAGTGCTGCTACTGTACAACGGATGGATCCATACGTCCTCAGTTTCGTTTACTTGCTAGTAAAAGCACACACCATTGATTAATCAAAATCTCTCATCTTGGTTGAGTCCTTGATCCATGATTCATTGATTGATTGATCACCTTACCTTCCTGTTGTTTGGCAGAGCAGCGGATGCCCCTCTCGGAGTGGAGCAGAGCAGTACGCCCACCGCTCCAGCACCTTTTTCTTTTGCTACGACGAGTCCGTCATCGCTGTCAGTATCAAGGTGACAACTGAATTACTTTACTGGATCTAATTTTCTATTGCCTTGGTAGCAGCCCTAGTCCTGAATGCAGCATGTATCTTCTTCCCAAAGGCTCTCTTTCTTTCTTTAGTCTGGACGTACAAGAGTTGAGTGGTTATAAGTATGCAACATGCAGTTTTGTGCTTGCGTCCAGTGCAGTTTTTGTATGTGGTTAGTTGCTGTACAGTTTTGCGAGCAACGCGACTTAATAAAAAAAACAAGTTCTACAATCAGTATATATTTTCTGCCCCCTCAAATGTCCAGTTTGAGTCAATATATATGCAGGCAGTGTTTCTGAATATGTTGAGTGTGTACCACTGGATCTAGTGCAGGCTTTGATCCTGATTCAGTCAATTCTTTGTACTACTAGATCATGCTTTATGATTGAGCATGTGTTTCTGAATAACAATTGTACGTGTCTACCATTCACATACTCTTATTAAATTTTATATACAAGCTAATTTGTTGTGAACATAATGGATAATAATATTTTGGCTTGAATTGACAGAAAGAGTATGCCATGCCATTAGTAATTCTGAATTTTGAAAGACACCTCCTCTTATGCACGCTAACGGCACATGGTAGTTGCTAACCTACTCTTATGCACACTGATGACAGACACACGGTGACGACGAAGCACAGACCTGATGAGTGACCACACCACAAATCTGGCACCATCGCAATTCAACAGGTCGGTGCACTAAGTTGATTTTCATACTCAAGGAGCATGCATGCTTGTGGCCCTAACTAGTAACACCTACCAGCCATACAGACTGGACATATACGTGTGATGAATTGATGATGACACATGATAAACTACAATTTCTTGTTGTATGTGTGATGGCATAGCAACAAGAATGCAAATGGACAACATTTGTTTGTGAACATAATGGATTCATTATGTTATTGTTAGCATGTCGGACACTTGTTCCACATTTCTCTAAGATGTCACTGCTACTTTTCTTAATTCTTCAGTTTGGTGTGCTAGTGTGATTGTCAGCAGCCTCTTTCAAAGAAATAATAAAAAGAAGTCAAGTGTCAGTCGTGATGAGTTTCTTGGAATTATAATATCACCTTATTGCAAGAAAGCTATTATTCCTTTTCTTTTAAGGAGAGTAGAATTGCACAAGTTACCTGTATCATCACTAGAAATAAAAGAGACTTGGTGATGTGATATTATGTCTAGAAGATGTTGTCTTAGTTTAATTCTGTGTTACTCTTTGTAGGATTATGATGCTAAGCTTTCAGACTTTGGCCTAGTAGGAACTAGACATATCCAAGAGGTGTAATGCATAAAAGAACTTGTAATACACAAGGGTTATTATTAGGACATGACTATATCTTCTGTCTCTTCTTGTTGGCTGCTGTTTTTTCTGAAGTCTTCGGCCTGTATGTATAGAGTTTCCTACAGATTTCAGTTATTACATAATTATATGCAATCCAGTAGCATAGATCATCAAAGTGAAACTCGTCTTGATGGGATCAAAGTGCAAAACGAATTTAAAAGTCTTGAGCCCTCAAGAGAAATGCTGAACACCTCTCTTTCTTTCATTGCAAAGTTAGTCAATTCTGGCCTTTCAAATCTTGAAATGTCCTATATTCTAATGCTTGTACAGTAGGAAGTTATCTCTCTTCTGACAGCAAGATTAGATTGGTGTCTTTCAGTTATATCACTAATTAAAATGCCTCCAGTTTCTGAAGATTATACCAATTAGGCTTGTTTGTCTGTGAACTGCAGTGTTACTGCACCCTTGGTCTATCACAGCAAGGCGGAAGGTCTGCAACCAAAGGTTGAACAGGGGATGGCAAATGCAGTAGGTGCCGACAAATTGACGCTCAGGCTGTAGCGGGATGGTGAGGGGAAGCTTTTGTGCTTTGTTTATTTCTTATTTTCGTTAAATTTAGCTCCAATGATCTGAAATGGTTTGGCATCCATTTCATTCATCATCTCATCTCACCATACTGTACATGAGCAGCATAAAAGCTTTCTTGCTTCCAACGGTTAGTGCTTTAACCTTCCAATGGTAGTATTGTTTTGTGATGTTGTAAGGTGTAACCGTCCATAGGATCATGTCATATCGGTTATCAAGTCGTACCTTACATTAATACTCCCTCCATTCCTTTATAGTTGTAGAAGGAAGCCATCAACTCTCTCTAGGGGCAAATGCTATTGCTGCATCATGTGCTAGAGCTGCCACCACAATAGTAACAAATCCACCTTGGCTTGTCAAGACAAGATTTCAGTATGATATGCTTCATGCCTTGTCCTGAGCAGTAGTCGAGATGATGCGACATAACCACACTTGGAAAAATTATGTTTCTGAAAGTCACCATACGTCCTCAGTTTCATTTACTTACTAGTAAAAGCACACATCATTGATTAATCAACAAAATCTCTCCTCTTGGTTGAGCCCTTGATCCATGATTCATTGATTAATTAATCAACTCACCTTCCTGTTGTTTGGCAGAGCAGCGGATACCCCTCTAGAAGCGGAGGAGAGCAGTACGCCCACCGCTCCAGCACCTTTTTCTTCTGCTATGACGAGTCCGTCACCGTTGTCGGCATCAAGGTGACGACTGCATTAAGTCACTAGATCTAATTTTCTATTCCCTTGGTAGTAGCTCTAGTCCTGAGTGCAACATGTATCTTCTTTGAAAGACTTTCTTTCTTTCTTTAGTCTGGACGAACAAGAGTTGAGTGGTCAGAAGAGTGGAACATGCAGTTTTGTGCTTGCGTCCAGTGCAGTTTTTGTATGTGGTTAGTGCTGTACAGTTTTGCGAGCAACGCAGCTTAATAAAAGAACAAGTTCTACCATCGGTATATATTTTCTGCCCCCTAGAATGTCCAATTTGAGTCGATATATATGCAACTTGTGTTTCTGAATATGTTGAGCGTGTACCACTAGTTCCAGTGCAGGCTTTGATCCTGATTCAGTCAAATTTTTGTACTACTAGATCATGCTTTATAACTGAGCATGTGTTTGTGAATCACAATTGTATGTGTCTACTATTCACCTATTTTTTCGACTGATTAAATTTTATACACAAGCATTTGTTGTGAACATAATGGATAATAATTCTTTGGCTTGAATTGAAGAGAAATAATATGCCATGCCATTAGTAATTCAGAATTTTGAAAGACACCTACTCTCATGCACACTGATGACAGACACATGGTCACGACGAAGCACAGACCTAACGAGCAACCACACCGTAAATCTAGCACCATCGCAATTCAACAGGTCAGTGCACTAAGATGATTTTCATACTCAAGTACTCCCTCCGTTCGAAATTACTCGTCCAAGAAATGAATGTATCTAGATGTTTTTTAGTTGTAGATACATCCATTTTTGTGACAAGTAATTCCGAACGGAGGGAGTAGCATGCATGCTTGTGGCCCTAACTAGAACACCTACCAGTCATACATACTGGACATATACGTGTGATGAACTGATGATAACACATTATATACTACAATTTCTTGTTGTATGTGTGATGGCATGGCAACAAGAATGCAAATGGACAACATTTGTTTGTGAACATAATGTATCCATTATGTTAGCATGTCTTGTTCCACATTTCTCTAAGATATCACTGCTACTTTTCTTAATTCTTCAGTTTGGTGTGCTAGTGTGATTGTGCAGCCCAACGTGGCTTGGGCCTTGCCCTGTAAAGTTTGGGGGCTCAGTAGTTATTTCGTTTTCTTTAGAGGTCCTCGGTTAAGCTGCACTGATTTGCAAATGGAACAAAGCTCCTGTTCAAAGAAATAATAAAACGAAGTCAAGTGTCAACTGTGATGAGTTTCCTGGAAGTATAAGATCACCTTAGAAAGCTATTCTTTTTATTTTAAGAAGAGTAGAATTGCAGAAGTTACCTGTATCATCACTCATATTGTAGAAATAAAAGAGACTTGGTGATTCGATATTATGTCTTGAAGATACTATCTTTGTTTCATTCTTGTGTTACGCTTTGCAAGATTACGATGCTAAGCTTTCTTACTTTGGCCTAGCAAGAAATGGACCTATCCAAGAGGTGTAATGCATAAAAGAACTCTTAAATACACAAGGGTTATTATTAGGACATGACCATATCTTGTGTCTCTTGTTGGCTGCTGTTTTTCTGAAGACTTCAGCCTCTATATATAGAGTTTCCTACATATTTCGGTTGTTACATAATTATATGCAATCCTGTAGCATAGTTCATTAAAGTGAAACTCGTCTTGATGGAATCAAAGTGCAAAATGAATTTAAAAGTCTTAAGACCTCAAGAGAAATGCTGGACACCTCTATTTCTTTCATTGCAAAGTTACTCAATTCTGGCCTTTCAAATCTTGAAATGTCCAATATTATAATGCTTGTACAGTAGGACGTTATCTCTCTTTTCACAACAAGATTAGATTGGTGTCTTTCAGTTATATCACTAATTAAAATGCCTCCGGTTTCTGAAGATTATACCAATTCGGCTTGTTTGTCTGTGAACTGCAGTGTTACTGCACCGTCGGTCTATAACACCAAGGCGGAAGGTCTGCACCCAAAGGTGGAACAGGGGATGGCAAATGCAGTAGGTGCAGTGGAAACAAGTTGATGCGCATGTTGTAGCAGGATGGCACCACCTAAATACCAGGAGTTGGCCTTCTAGAAGCTAGAAGGTGAATACACAAGTGCCAATCCAAAAGGTTACAGCTCATGCCACTACCCTTGCTCCTTTCTATCTCTGATTGAATGGCGAGGTGAGATATGTGTTGCCAGAAATCAGAATCACATATTGCGACGCAACTAGCTAGCTAATGGCGTACACCACTTAATTATTTGACCTGGAAAGACAATACAAATTGCATTGTTGCTAGATAATGGCTCATTGCCAACACCACTGAATTATATGTCCTGAATCTTCTACTCCCTCGTTCCCATAATATAAGATGTTAATACATCCAATATGTTAGTATGTTGGATGTAATAAGATCTTATATAATGGGATGGTGGGACTACATTCTTGATGCCACTGCTGCTTTATAAATGTGGTGTACGTGTTTTGGGCCTTGTTAGTTAAGGCAGTGAAATTGTAGGTTAAATTGTGAAGTTGTTCTTGCGGTTACTGAGTGCGGCTATAACCTTGCTCCCTTCTAGATTTTATTGAATGGTGAGGTGATGTATGCTACGCCCTCTGATCCATATTACTTGTTTTAGGATTGTCTAGATACGGATGTATCTAGACACATTTTAGTGTCTAGATACATCCATATCTAGAGAAATCCAAGACAAGTTATATACATCCTTATCTAGACAAATCTAAAACAAATAGTATGGATCGGAGGGAGTAGCAGAAACGCGACCAGTATTGCAATGTTTCTAGCTAATGGCTCAAGGCAAACACTAGAGGATTAGTTGTCCTAAAAAAAGAAAAACCGACCACTGAAATTACCGTTGTGTGATGAAAAGTTAACTTTGATGTTTTCCTTGGTGGTGGTGGGGGGGTCTTGCTTCTCAGGAAATAGAATTAATTTTAACACTCTGCTGTTGTTAATTGCTTAGTTTATACTATTTGGGTTGTTCAGGATGTCACCTTCTACTAGGACTATCGAGGGCTTCTTCAACATGAAGCGCGTGCCAGGAGAGAATGATTGCCTGCTCGCGCGATGACGTGTTCCGCTCTGCTGCTGGGTTCGATGCAGGCTCCCACAAGTTTGTACTGCAGCCCCCTTCCTGGCGGTCTGCTGATTGGTTCCTCGACGGATGAGAAGAATGACCACCGAGAGGCGCCTCTTCTTCTCTTCATCGACACCATGAACCAGCACTCAAGCAATCACAAGTACCCTCTTCATGCCCAACCACCCCCATAAAATCTATCTATCATCTTGTTACCCATCCTGGGAATGGAGTGAGAGACGTTGTTTCTTCATACATATCTATAATTCAAAATTAGGACGACCATCACGCTGCATCTGTTGTTGTTGATATTATGCTTCTTTGTCTTGTCATGTGTATTAGTATGATGCTGAAATGATGTGGCAATGAGTTATCCAAGGAGCATCACATGCAAATGTGTCATTCATTTTGCTTCTAAATTGTTAGTTTCTATGGTCTCCTGCAATTTATTTAGACAATTGAAAAGCACATGAGCTGCTCAACTAGTGCTGCAGTGATGGGATTGAACGATGCATCGTGTACTAGTTTTATTTAACACCTTGTTTTCTGGGATTCAGTGGTCTGTTATTTTGGTATAATGGTGAAGTGATTTTGCTTTTCTGCTCTGTTAGTTCAGTTTGGTTTTTCTAAGATCCGATGGTCTTTCGGATATCTTCTGGGTGAACAATTGACAGTTTGACACACACTGTATTGCCTGCAGCTTCGACAACTACCCCTGCCATGTGCTTCTTCACCGGCCACCTGATACAACGAACTGGTTGAGCCGGAGTCGCCACTCCGCCCTGAGCAAGGACAGAGTACCAAGTCGACGACACCAACTACGACACAGACGTCGCCGGCGTGGGTACGTGCTCCCCTATATGTGTGGATTCTGTTTTATCTTTGCCTACTATGTGTTGACAAAAATCCAAGCATGCTGAGGGGAAGCTTTTGTGATTTGTTTATTTCTTATTTTCCTTAAATTTAGCTCCAATGAACTCAAATGGTTTGGCATCCTGCATGCATTTCTTTCCTGCATGCCATTCATCATCTCATCTCACCATGTGTATATGAGCGCATCTTAAAAGATCTCTTGCTTCCAACAGTTAGTGCTTTAACCTTCCAATGGTATTGTTTTGGGATGTTGTAAGTTGTAACCGTCCATAGGATCATGTCATCAGTTCTCTAGTCCATAGGATTAATATTGCATAGAAGGAAGCCATTAACTCTCTCTAGGGGAAAATTTTATGGTTGCGTCATGTGCTTGAGCTACCACTACAATAGTAACAAATCCACTTTGGCTTGTCAAGACAAGATTTCAGTATGATATCATTCATGCCTTATCCTGAGCAGCAGTAGAGATGATGCAACATAACTGCACTTGGAAAATTTATGTTTCTGAAATACTTCAATCGCATTTGGCAATATTTAGTTGTTCGTAAAGTTAAAGGAGGAGTTGTTGTACATAAATTAAGTACATCCAGTTGTAAGGGAACCATCTTTAGCTAGCATACTTTTAAATACGATAAACTTTTTGGGTCTCCTTGCATTAGTGCTCATTCCTAGTATTATTCCAAGAAATATTATGTTTTGTGTTAACAACAGTTATATGTTTTGTGTTGTAGACCCAAGGAGTAAGAGCTGGTGTGATGATCCCATACAAAGGTACAGTTGCTGCATTGACAAGAATATCACATGAGGAAGGTACCCGTGGACTATACAGGTAACTTTCGACTCTAGATTGAACTATGCTGGTGACTCTAGATTTTTATGTTTTGATATGCTTGTTGATTTTTTTATTTCAAAAGTGGAGTCATCCATGCCTTTGCTGGTATCACTGTTGCCATCAAGTTTCCTGTATACGAGAAGATAAAAGCTTACATGGCTGAGCAAGGTAATACTCTCACAAATGTTCTTACACATAGAAATGTATCTGGATGATTATGGCTGCTAAATTTGTAGAGGCCATATTGGATGGTCTGTCTTGTAATTCTGTGTATGACAACATCTCGTTTTCACAGATAACATTATAACACTACCATTGAAGCATTAAGCTTTGGTGATGTCGTTATTGCTTCATCTGTAGCAAAACTAGCTGCGTCAACATTAACATATACTCACGAGGTATTAAGTCAATCCTGTACTATTAAGATCTACTCTACTCTTGTTACTTGTTAATGAATATACTCCCAAAGTTCTTAGCTTGCGTATTTCTCAGCCTATCTTCACTCCTGATAATAATTACAGGTTGTTTGATCAAGGTTGCAAGAGCAGGGAGCACACTCCTAGCGGCGGTTGTACCTCGTGAGCTTCCCCTCTCTCCCCTCCACCCCTAGATCGGTTCTGGAGAGAACTTGCAATTGTACTGGCATGCACATGATGAATAAACATCACTGCTTGGTCATTCAGATGTGGATGCCAAAGATATGTTGGATGTTCAATTTCTATGAATCTGCACCATTTTTTGGTTCAAGCACGAAACCCACACTACTCGCTTTGTTCAATTAGGTGCAGTTGGTAAACGGCTCTACCAATTACCATAGGTAGCAGCAAAAGCACTAAATAAATTAGCCAGATATATGGACGAATAACCATGTCTCCTCTTTCGCCTGATCGATTGGTTGCACACTGTACATGATTGGGATCTTATCTACCTTTTTAAGAAAAGCCACTGACCACCCTTGCGCGATGCTGGGCCTCCAACACGAGTGGTTCATGATAAAATCTCTCCTTCAACACCCATTCTAAAAATGATGTGGACTGGGTTTGGCTTTCAGGATTTGCAGAATTAACCTCCTTCTGGTCATATGTGTCATTCCTATACTGTTTTTCTTCATAATATGGTGCATTCCTCGCTTACCTGTAACTCGGCCAGTTTCTGGTCACTTATCTGTCCGATTTCCAACAAATTATCTATTCTTCCTTCAAATCTACACCTGCTATTCCATCATAGTAGTTTGGTTTTCATCATATCAGAAG